>JAZKJV010004701.1:387500-1131737 GCA_037367405.1 Ottelia alismoides
ATATAGGGTTAAATGGGGCTGCCCCTGGCGAGAGCTAACTTGACAACCCCCTCCCCCCCTGCACTATTTCGCACGATTTTTTAAAATTTTTTTAAATTTTTTCTGTGAATATTCATCAGTATATCTTATATTTATGTCATAAAAATTTCATGCGAAACAAAGACTTCTACGGCCTCCATCCAGACAGTTATTTTTCAACAGTAACAGAATTTCTAAAATCGACCCCGTCTGTATGGAGGCTATAGGAATCTCTATTTTGCACGAAATTTTAGTGACATAATATATAGATACATTGATGAAAACCACTGAAGAAATTTTTAAAAAAATAAAAAATTGGAAAAATGGGGACGGATGAGCCAAGTTAGCTCCCCCCGTGGGGGCAGCCATTTTACCACATATATATAGGGTAAAAATGGGGCCGCCCCATGGGGGGAGCTAACTTGGCTCCCCTCACGATATTTCGTCCGGTTTTTTTTGAAAAATTCTTTTATTAAATTTTCATCAATATATCCCTATATTATGGAGTCAAATTCCTAGGTAGTACCTGGGAATTACTTAAATACCCAGGTACTACTTAATGTTTTTTTTACTCAAAAACTACAGGGGGTCGCATGTTGAACATGCGACACCCCTTAAGTTTTTTTTTACCCAGGAAATAACATATGTGTCACATTTTGGATATGCGTTATAGATAACGCATATTCCATATGCGATATTGAGCGTAAATAAGGCCCGCGCCCAGCGGCCTTGCCATTTCCCAGCCCTTTCGTTGTTCTCCTTCACCCGTGCCGCCCCCGACGCCAACTTCACCACCCGCGTCTTGTGATTTCCTCCTCTCTCAAAAACGCCCGTTTTGGTCAGTCCTAGCCCCGCGGAACACTCCTTTTCCGTGTTTTCACTGATTGGCACCGTCCTAACCGTCCCCGCGTCTCATTAGGGCTAATCACTTGTTGCGAACAATTGGACTTGGTAAAACGTTTTCTTTAGTTATTGTTTGTATCATATGCATGTTATTTTCATTTCTCGAATGTATGACGTTTGCTTGTACGTTGTGTCACGTATTAGGTTAGAATGGAGCAGTTGTATTGTATGTGTCATTTGAGTAGTACACTCATGTGCGGATCGTCAACCAACGTAAGGGGGTTTGTGTTGACTGCTAATATGACGTTCGATGAGATGTTGAACTTGGTTTACCGTAAGTTCAACTTGGATGTTGACAGTCAAAAAATCCGATTATTACATCGCATCCCTCGAGGCCCAGGGGAGGAACCGTCATTTTCATCTATTGTCGATGATGATGATGTGCAGGCAGTTCTTGTGTACGCTCGGACCATTGGGAAATCAATGCCTACCGATATTTATGTTGAAGATGTATCTGTGAGCGAAGTCCCCACTGTTATGACTAACAAGGGACCGTCTGGAGTCCCGAGCACACAAGCAGCAGTTATCCGCATCACGCCACCAAGAAATGTCCCAACCATGGGACCCTACTTTGATACGGATGCGCCTGTAACGCAGCCAAGCACGGTTCAGGATTTGGCCTTGAGTGAGCCGTTGCTGCGAGAGGTTAACCGGATGGATCAGGATTTCATCCCTTGGGGGACCGATGATGACCTGGAAGAAGGTAGCGAAGATGTCGAAGATGATCTGATGGACGAGGAGCTCCCAACTGATGAACAAACCACGCATACTATTACACCCCGTATACCCTTTTTTGGGGTTAGAGGGTCAAATACTCGTTCAACATATGAAGACGACATTCGAAGCAAGTCTAGACTTGATGGTGTTGCTGACGAAATCCGCAAGGGTAGGACGTTCAAATGTAGGGAGGATTTGGTTTACGCTGTGAAGAAGTTCCACATTCTATCAAATTATGACTTCATTGTCAAGGAATCCACCAGCTTGATATGATCGGTTTTTTGTACGCAGAGATCAAATGGTTATGTTTGGTATTTACGAGGACATTTCAGAAAATTTGATGGATTGTGGGTGATCTCCAAAGTTGTTGGGGCACACACTTGTATAAACCCAACAGTTAATCAGGATCACCCTCAGTTGGACTACAAATTCATATCCAGATCATTGCTAACTCTTGTTAGGGATGACCCTAATGTTCGTGTATCAAGTTGTAGAGCTCACATCCACGAGATGTACAACTACTGGGTTACAATGAAAAGGGCTTGGGATGCTCGAAGGAAGGCCATCGAAATCGTATTTGGTGACTGGAAGAAGTCATACGCTGAAATGCCTTTTCTTTTGTATGCAATGAAGGCTGCTATTCCAGGGACTGAAATTGATATTGAATGCAGCGACCATCCTGATCCTCGGAAACCTCTCTGCCACAGATTTGAATGATGCTTTTGGGCATTTGGTCCTTCCATTGAAGCATTCAAATATTGTCGGCCTCTGATTAGTGTTGACAGGACACATTTGTACGGGAAGTACAAACAAAAACTACTCATTGCTTGCGGTGTTGACGGGGATAAACATATTGTTCCCCTTGCATTCGGGATCGTCGACGAGGAATCCTTGTCGTCATGGAAGTGGTTTCTTTCATTGGTACGTGTAAGGGTAATCAGCATGAAAGCTGGACCAATATGTGTCATCTCTGACAGGCATTCTGGTATAAAAGCTGCTATGAAAGATGCTGACGTGGATTTATTAGAACCCTTTGCATATTGGCGGTTTTGTACGAGGCACGTCGCGGGCAACTTCAATAGCGTCTTTAAAATGGCTCCATGAAAGCTCTGGTGCAAGCCGCAGCATTACAGACGACACCTAGGAAGTCCGCGTACTTCATGAGGAAATTGCAAGAGTGGAATAATGGAGCAGGTAGATGGTTTTCAACTCATGATTGTCGTCGTGAGCAATGGACCTTGGACTATGACGGTGGGTATAGGTTTGGTCAGATGACTACAAATCTGAGCGAAAGCTACAATGCAGTTCTTAAAGATGCCCGTTGCTTGCCAATCTCTGCGTTAATTGAGAAGACCTTTTATAATTGTGTATCATACTTCATTCAACATGCTGAAGAAGCAAGCGCAGCCATTGCTGCTGGTCGAAAATTCACGCATTACGCATCCACAGAGTTGACCCGTTGGACTGCAGCTGCGAATGGGCACACAGTAACTCAGGAACAAGTACAACCAGAAATATTATTCGAGGTGTCTACCAGGGATCGACGGACGTCTACTGGTATTCGCGATCGCAAACAGTACACGGTAAATTTGCTACAAAGGAAATGCACTTGCAATAAGTGGCAAATATATCGTATCTCATGTTCCCACGCCATTGCAGTCATTTCAAAGCGTCGGGCTGAAGTGGATTCCTATGTTGGAGAGTGGTACACCTGGGAGAAACAGTTGAAGGTTTATGGAGGGCATTTTTTCCCATCGGTGATCGTGAAACATGGGCTCCCCTCGAATATCCTGAGTTACGTCCAGACCCAAAGCGTAAACGCGGTAAAGGTCGTCCACGTACAACAAGAATACATAATGAAATGGATGTTAGAGATGTGATTCGGCAAAATACTTGTTCCTATTGTGGGATATTGGGTCACACACACCGTGGATGTCCCAACAAAACCGTAAGGGATATTGGGTCACACACACCGTAAATGTGGAAATTGTGGTGACCAAGGTCACAACCGACGTAAATGTCCAAGTTCGAGTAAGTGTGCTTCCCTCGTATATTATTAATTTTCATTGTGGTAAATACTTGTTGCTTTTGTCCGATATTGTTGTTTTTAGATTGTATTGTGTAACATTGAATATTGTAATTTTCAGATGGATCCCGGCCCAGTTTATCCTTTAGTTTTGCACCTTCAGGAGCGACATCGTTCACGTCGAGTTTGGGCTGGCGATGTAAGTAATTATAATTTCTTCCTTCCTTCAAATTTTTTTCCTAACAATTTTCTTATAGGAATCTTCGTGGTTGCGTTGCCGACGACGAGAGACCCATGTACGTCGGATCCCTTTGGATGACCGGCTACTGCCTTACGTAGTCGAAGCAGGATTTGGATGCATTTCAGAACTCGAGTTCATTACCCTGGATTGGCATCTGGTGACAGCGTTAGTTGAACGGTGGAGACCCGAGACACACACCTTCCACATGCCTAGTGGGGAGATTACTATCACCTTGCAGGATGTTGCATTCATCATGGGGCTGCGAATTGATGGGCCTGCAGTTACTGGGGAGACAACACCTGGAGCGACATGGGCAGATACATGCGAGGAATTGTTGGGCGTTAGGCCACTGCCCGCAGACATAGTTGGCAGCAGGGTGTCAGCAAGCTGGCTAACCACCAATTTTTCAGAGTTGCCAGAAGATGCAGACGAGCTAGTAGTACAGAGACACGCTCGAGCGTACATTTTGCAGTTGCTTGGTGGAGTCCTATTTACAGACAAGTCAGGGTCCTTGGTTTCACTTATCGCTCTACCACATCTACATGATTTCGAGTCCTCTGGGACACTAAGTTGGGGATCAGCAGTACTTGCTTATCTTTACAGGCACCTATGTTTAGCAACAGACATGGCGACCGAGGAGATTGGAGGCTCGGTCATACTCCTTCAGCTATGGGCATGGGAGCATTTCCCCCACATTGCTCCAGTTGTGAGGGACGGCAGAGAATGGTACGGGCGCCCGTTAGGATTCCGCTGGGCAACGACGTTTGCCCATCGTAGACAGCCCACACACGTGGTGAGACCCTAGAGGGATGCTTTTGACATGCAATCACCCGACCAGGTAATTTTACATTCACAAATTTTTCCTATATCAACAAAAGAAATACTAATCGTAATACAATTTTTGCATTCAGGTATTTTGGACTCCCTATACCGATGAGATCCGCGCCCATCTCCCAGCCAACTCTCTTGAAGGCGAACGCATTTGGAGAGCGGAAGTGCCTTTGATATACTTCCACATTGTGGAGTATTACTACCCAAATCGTTTCATGAGACAATTTGGGGGTCTTCAAGATATTCCAAGTCGTTGCTCCACCTTTCAAGAACTCCATGCTATCGATTTGAGGGGGGAAATGTATGTAGATTGGAGGGCAAAACACAGCTTGCATATTGCCCAGTGGGATGAGCGGGAAGTTAGAATTATTCGCATCAATCGGTCCAGAGGGATATTCGCGACGCCCGCATACGAGCAATGGTATCGGACCATAACTCGAAGATTTGTCGGACGTTTAGGTGTAACTCTGGCAAGCAACGTAAGTACTCGAACTATAATTTTTTTGCTAAATTAATTAAGAAAACTGCTTCAAATTTACATCTACGTTTTTCCTTGGATGCAGCTCGCTTTGTGGAGCAGTGTGTACGACATTGGACACGAGGAATGCCACGAGATTGCGGCACAAGCGAAGGCGGAAATGACGGAGTGGCTGTCATTACAATTTGCAGATGCGGTCATGTTACATGACGAGCGTGCTGATGTGGCTAGGGAGGAGGAAAGGCGAGGAAGGGCAAGAGGACGGGGAAGAGGAAGAGGTCGAGGTAGGGCGCGTGAACAAGTGGCGGAACCCGTGGACTATGAAGAAGCCGCTGCGGAAGATGATAACATTGCGCAAGGAGACTACTTCACACCTGCCACCGAGCGACCACGAGAGGACTTGCCAATGCCTCAGGCACCGTTGAGGCATGGATTGGACGCCAGCCAGACACGACCAACTTACTGCACACTAACGCCGCCGTCGATGCCAACCTTCGAGGAAGATGTCCCAGGGCCCTCTCAAATCCACATGATAGACGAAGCGAACCGTTTATTACCGTTCCATCCTCCTGATTCTACGATTACATACCAGCGGAGGAAAAAACGTTGACTTGTAATCATTGTAATTTTTAATATGATGCAAAAATATAATGTATATTCGTGAACAAGTCTACTTATATTAAATGTTTGGAATGTCTTCTTTGGATCATACATCTTTCATTAGAAACATTAGATGTTTAGAATGTCTGGAATGTTTGCAATGTCTGGATGTTTGCAAAAAGATGTCTATTTACATTAGAAACATGCAATTGGCATGCTTTTTCAAGGGTTTTTAGAAACATGAAATTCCATAACCCAGACCTGGCCAGTCATTTTTGAGGGAAATTCCATGTAAAGATGTCGCATATTGAAAATGCGTTATCTGTTGAAATTCCATAGCCCAGACCTAGCCAGTCATTTTCGAGGGAAATTCCCTATAAAGATGTCGCATATTGAAAATGCGTTATCTGTACTCTCTACAGGCTATCAGAACATTGGTCGAGACCAGTCCTTTTCGAGGGAAATTCCCTGGAAAGATGTCGCATATGCAACATGCGTTACCTGCACAGAACATTTCGAGACCAGTCATTTTCGAGGGGAATTCCCTGGAAATATGTCGCATATTGAATATGCGTTATCTATAGCGCATATCCAAAATGTGACACATATGTATTTCCTGGGTAAAAAAACTTAAGGGGTGTCGCATGTTCAACATGCGACACCTCTGCAATTTTTGAGTAAAAAAAACATTAAGTACTACCTGGGTATTTAAGTAATTCCCAGGTACTACTTAGGAATTTGACTCCTATATTATGTCATTACAATTTCGCGCGAAACAGCGACTCCTACGACCTCCATCTAGACGGAGTCATTTTTAGAAATTTTATTACCATTAAAAATGACTATCTGGATGGAGGTCGTATGAGACTCTATTTCGTACGAAATTTTAATGACATAATATCGGGATATAGTGATGAAATTCCACGAAAGAAATTTTCAAAAAAAAATCGAACGAAATGTGGTGGGGGAGCCAAGTTAGCTCCCCCTAGGGGGCAGCCCCATTTTACCCTCTATATATAAATATATAAATATATATATAATATAGGGTAAAATGGGGCTGCCCCATGGGGGAGCTAACTTGGCCCCCCCGCGTCATTTCGCCTCCTTTTTTATTTATTTTTTGGAAATTTCTTCGAGGATTTTCATCAATATATACCTATATTATGTCATTGAAATTCCACGTGAAACAAAGTCTCCTATGGCCTCCATCCAGAAGGGTTGTTTTTAACAATTCTGTTAGCGTTAAAAAATAATTGTATGGATGAGGCCGTACGAGTATATATTTTGCACAAAATTTTAATAGTATAATATAGGGATATAGAGATGAACATTCACGGAAGAAATTTTCAAAAAAAATAAAAAAATTAAACGAAATAGGGCGGGGGGAGCCAAGTTAGCTCCCCACAGGGGGCAGCCCCATTTAACCCATACACACACACACACACACACACACACACACACACACACACACACACACACACATATATATGTATATGTATATGGGTTAAATGGGGCTGCCCCTTGGGGGAGCTAACTTGGCTCTCCCG
The DNA here is from genome assembly GCA_037367405.1 of Ottelia alismoides. NCBI lineage: Eukaryota > Viridiplantae > Streptophyta > Magnoliopsida > Alismatales > Hydrocharitaceae > Ottelia > Ottelia alismoides. The sequence continues at coordinate 394,862 of JAZKJV010004701.1, forward strand.
CCCTATTTCGCACGGTTTTTTTTTTTGAAAATTTCTTCCGTGAATATTCATCACTATATCCTATATTATGCTATTAAAATTTCGTGCGAAACAGAGACTCTACGGCCTCCATCAAGACAGTCATTTTTTAACGGTAACAAAATTGTTAAAAACGACCCCTATGGATGGAGACCGTAGAAGTTTCTGTTTCGCGTGAAATTTTAATGACATAATATAGTGATATATTGATGAAAATCCACGGAAGAAATTTTCACAAAAAACTAGACGAAATGGGGCGGGGGGAGCCAAGTTAGCTCCCCCCATGGGGGTAGCCCCCGCGCTATTTCGTCCAGTTATTTTATTTTTTTATTTTTTGAAAATTTCTTTCGTGAATATTCATCACTACATCCCTATATCATGCCATTCAAATTCCTTGTGAAAGAGAGACTCGTACAGCCTCCATCCGGACATTCGTTTTTTAACGGTAACAGAATTGTTAAAAACGACCCTTCTGGAAGGAGGCCGTAGGAGTTTATGTTTTACGTGAAATTTAAATGACATAATATAGGAATATATTGATGAAAATTCACGAAAGAAATTTCGAAAAAAAATATAAAAAATGAGGCGAAATGATGTGGGGGGAGCCAAATAACTCCCCCCATGGGGGCAGCCCCATTTTACCCATATATATGCATACATACATACATACATACATACATATATTTAGGATGGGGAGCTTGCACCAAGGTGCATGTAATATTACATGCACTGGAGCTTATATCTTCCACATTTTTTACTTTTTGAGCAATACCGTCGTGTATATTCATCTATATATCCTTCTAATATGTCTTTCGAATTTCGTCAGAAACAGAGACCTTTATGACCTCCATCTAGAACAGGTAATTTTAACGGTCTTAGAATTGTTGTAATCTGCATATTCTAGATGGAGGGCATAGGAGTCTCTGTTTCTGACGAAATTCAAATTGTATATTGGAGGGATATATAGATGAATATACATATGATATTTTTTGAAAAAGTAAAAAATATAGAAGATATAACCTCCGGTGAATATAAAATTACATGCACCTTGGTGCAAGCTCCCCATCCTCATATATATATATATATATATATATATATATATATATATATATATATATATATATATGGGGCTTATCCAATGGGCCCTGTGCCCATTTGAGATGAGATGAGCCCACTCATATTTTACCAATATTCTTCATCATTTTGAGTTCAATGCTTATTTATTTACTGCTGTTATATCATATTCTTACTATTAGTAACTATTTTCATATAAAGAGAATCTTAGATTCACAAGAAATGGTCATTAGTAAGAATAAAAATGAGACTAGTAATACAAATAATAATACAATCATTTTGTATGACTTTTAAGGTTTTTTTCCCTGAAAATAGTTACTAGTAGTAAGAATATAATATAACACTTGTAAACAAATACCTATTAAGCTTAAAAAAATAGGGAATAATGGTAAAAAATGAGTGGGATCATCTCATCTCAAATGGGCACAGGGCTCATTGGATAATTTCCCATATATATATATATATATATATATATATATATATATATATATAGGAGAAACTTCAAATGAGGCGGGGTCTCACCATATACATGGTGAGCCACCCTCAATTTAGGCATCTATCTAATATATTTTACAATTGCTTGTTTCATACATGTAATAATAAATATTAACACAACATGTATAGTGAAATAAAATTATGAAAATATTATTATAATGGATGGAAATATTGATTTGAATTTAGATGCTATATTTTACAAAATTCATTTTTTTACAATGTACAGTTTATATTTTACAAAACGGTTACAGAGTTTTTACTAAATTCGCAGTGGCTTTTAAAATTTCAGAAAAGCCCCCACCTCATTTGAAAGGTCCCCTATATATATATATATATATATATATATATATATGGGTTAAATGGAGCTGCCCCCTGGGAGTAGCCAACTTGGCTACTCCCACTGCTATTTTTCCCTCATTTTTTTATTTCTTTGGAAAATAAAAATTTGTAAATTCATCATTATATCCCTCTAACATTCTATTAAAATTTCATCAGAAACAGAGACTCCTACGGCCTCCATCCAAACAGGGTCGATTTAAAAAATCCTACGACCATTAAAAAAATGACGTCTGGATGGAGGGCCTAGGAGTCTATGTTTCTGACGAAATTTTAATAGAATGTTAGAGGGATATAGTGATGAATATACAAATTTTTATTTTCCAAAGAAATAAAAAATGAGGGGAAAATAGGGGTGGGAGTAGCCAAGTTGGCTACTCCCAGGGGGCAGCCCCATTTAACCCATATATATGTATGTATGTATGTATGTATGTATGTGTGTATGTATGTATGTAGTATGTATTTATGTATGTATGTATGTATGTATGTATGTATGTATGTATGTATGTATGTATGTATGTATGTATGTATGTATGTATGTATGTATGTATGTATGTATGTATGTATGTATGTATGTATGTATGTATGTATGTATGTATCTATATGGGTTAAATGGGGCTGTCCCCTAGGGGGAGCTAACTTGCCTCCCCCCGCGGTATTTCGTCCGCTTTTTTTATTTTTTTTGAAAATTTCTTCCGTGAATAATCATCACTATATCCATATATCATGTTATTCAAATTTCGTGCGAAACAAATACTCCTACAGCCTCCATCCAGACATGTATCTTTTAACGGTAAAAGAATTGCTAAAAATGACCCTTCTGGATGGAGGTCGTAAGAGTTTCTGTATCGCGTGAAATTTTAATTACATAATATATGGATATATTGATGAAAATCAACGGAAGAAATTTTCAAAAAAAATAAAAAAACCAAACGGAATGGCGCGGGGGAGCCAAGTTAGCTCCCCCATGGGGGGAAGCCCCATTTAACCCGTATATATATATATATGGGGTTAAATGGAGCTGTCCTCTGAGGGGAGCTAACTTGGCTCTCCCGCCCTATTTTCGTCTGTTTTTTTATTATTTTTTTTGAAAATTTCTTCCGTAAATATTAATCACCGTAAATATTAATCACCAATATATCCCCATATTATGTCATTCAAATTTCACGCGAAACAGAGACTCCTACGGCCTCCATCTAGAAGGGTCATTTTTAGGAATTTTGTTACCGTTAAAAAATGGTTATCTATATGGAGGTCGTAGGAGTCTTTATTTCGCACAAAATTTTAATAGCATTATATAGGGATGTATTGATGAATATTCACGGATGAAATTTAAAAAAAAACGGGCGAAATAGCGCGGGGGAGCCAAGTTAGCTCCCCTCAGTGGGTGATGAGCCGAAAATCCGTACGGTTAAGATGTGTAAAAATAATGTCAAAAATGTCGTCGTTCTCAACCGCACGAATCGGTCAACGGAAAAATTATAAAACCACTTGGAAAAGATAAAAATCGATGAAAACAATGTGTAAGCGGTCTTCCGCTATTCTTTTTACCTGGTATAGCGACCAGGGTCGAACACAAGGAGCACGATTTAAAAACTATGTAGTCAAATTTCAAAAGCTAATAATTTTTTAGTGGTTTTTAAATTTTTATATTTTTTATATTTTTAAAAGAAGTACAAATGAAGAAAAGTGACAAAACCAAAGAACCCACACTTTTTCGTATTTTGCAATTTTTTTGGGGGTTTTATATATGGAAAATGCACAAAAATTGATCAGATAATAAAAGACATCAAAACACAGCTACAGGAATTTTTGTGGAATTTTTAGTCACTTTTTCGAATTTTTATGAATTTTCAAAGTTCTGATAAGTAAAAAGGAATGTTTTTTTTAATTTTTAAAAATATCAAATCAACTCAAAATGCTATGAAAATTTTATACAATGATTAGGCACATAACAGGAGTATTCACAAATTTTAACGAAATTTTAAGAGCAATAGAAACATTTATTTCAATGAAACAAGCATGCAAATAAAAGTCTGAATAGCAGGGGATAAAATGCAAATATGCAAAGTTTTTACATAAATAAGTAACAGAAATAAAATGCGGGAGGAAAAGTGTAATTTACCCACTAAACCATGTGTTCTGCATGTGATCTGGATTTGAGGCTCTCAAAGGGGTCTTTTTGCAAAATCACCAAGGACAAACTTGTACTTTTCCAAAAGATTTTTATTTTAACTCCAAGCCCTAGGTTTCTCTTTTGTTCCTTCGAATGAGGAGGAGGAATGGAGCCGCCGCCGCCAACCAAGGGAGAGGACGCGGGATGGCCGCGCGGTGCCGCACCGCGAGGTCGGCTGGAGAAGGGCGCGGAGGACGTGGGACCGCAGACGCGCGCTGAGGCGGGAGCGCGAGGAGGATGCGCGGCGGGGGCGCCGCTGGGTGGTGGCGCGGCCAACCGTTGAACAGGAGATGGGCGCGGGTCCACGCGCCTGCGGGAGGAGCTGGGCCGCTGGGCGAGGACGGGGCGGACGCGGCGGCGCGCTGGGCGCGCGCGAGGCCTGCGCGGGTTCACGTTTGGGCGGCGCTTGCAGGTGGCGGAGGCTCGCCGGGGGGTCGATTGAAGTCCGACGCGCGGGGCGGGCACTGGGGGCCGCGCGGTCGGGTGCGCGTCTGGAGGTCGCAGGCGATTGCAGGGGCTGGTCCCGCGCGTGGAGGCGGAGTGCGCTCGCACGCGGGCTGGGCCGCCGCGTGTCGACGCGGTAGGCGCGGCGTCTTCAGGTCGGCAGCGGGGTGCGCGCCTGGCGGGGGCACCGCCGAGGGCGCGGGAGGGGGGCCCTGTGCGTGTTTTTTTTTTATTTTTTATTTTTTATTTTTTTTATTTTTTTTATTTTTTTAATTATTTTGTGTCCTGCAAAAAATGTCAGTAAACAAAAATGTATTTTTTTTTATTTTTTTTAGTTTTTGTATTTTTTTTAATCCTGCAAAATAGATGTTAGGAAAAAAATATATTTTTTTTGTTTTATTGTTTTATTCCTGCAAAACAAATGTTAGAGGGAACAAAGAAAAAATTATTTTTTTTATTATATCTTGCAAAAAACATGGATTAGAAAACAAGATACATTTTTTTTATTTTATTTATAAACAGAATGAAGTTGGTGAATGGATGGATCTTATGATGCGATGGAATAGATCCGTGGCTCCGGTCACCGTGCGTGACCGGAGGTGGAAGGTTGCGCGAGATAGAAAAAGAAATGCGATGGTCCAGATGTGAGATGATAAATCGGTGTCGGAGGCGGAAAATATGTGGTGGAAATTTTAATCTAAAAACTACTCTCTACTCCGACTCAAAAACTAAATCTATGATTACCTAGAGAAAAAGACAAGTAAAAGTGGATCTCACCTCGGGGATCGGACAAGCCATGATGGCCTCGACGAAGCTCACGCCGCTGTCACCGACTGGATCGGAGGCTAGGACCCTCTTCAACAAGAAACTCTCGGAAACTGGGCTCCTCTCCGCCAAAGATTGATCAAATGTGAATGAGGGAGGAGGAGCCCATTAAAAAGAGGCAAAAAATCAAAAAAGGAAAATATTTACAAAAAAGGAAGGTGTTTATTGGGTTGATTAATAAAATAATTAAATTAATAAATAAATTAAATAATTAATTACAAAATTCGAAATAAATAAATTAAATAAATTAATAAATTAATTAGAAATTAATTGGCCACCTTAATGGTGGCCATTAAAGGTATGCAATCAAATCCAATATATATGGCATGTTATAAAACCAAATCAATCAAATAAAATCAAATAATTAAATAAAAAATTCGAAATTAATTTAAATTAATTAATTAATGTTAGGTAATTAAATTTTTTTTGATGTTTTTTTTATTTAAGGAAGTTAGTGGCATACATATATTATATACATATAATATAATGTACATAGGTGCAAATAAGGAAACAATTTTTATACAAGATTTTTTTTAATTAATTTTTTTTTAAATTTTTATTTTCATTGAAAACAATATTTATAATATATACAAAATAAAATAAAATAAAATATATACAATAAATATATGGGTAAACTGCACAATACACCCCAGAAAACCGACTTTTTAACCGTAACTCCAAAAAATACGAAACCACAGCCATTTGAAAGATAATTTAATTTATAGTATTATGGAAGTGAGTTTGGTTCGATTTGAGCTCATATGGAGCCGGAATTGATGTTTCAATTATCGCACTACGGCTTTTTCTGGGTGTAATTATTTACAATATATACATTTTTTTTATTTTACAAATATTTTTATTATTTACAATACAAATTTATTTACAACTTTTATTTACAAAAATAAGTGATTTGAGGTCAAATTATGTAAATTTTATACAAATATACATGAAAAATATGTACAAGATATTTTTGGATTTTCTGACAGACAACCTTATCTCCCCCTACTTTATTCCTGGTCGATCAGGTCAAGTCTTGACCTTCTCTCGGGGTTTGGGTCAGTCTGTATTTATTGCATAAATACCTCCTTTTCTTTTTCTTTTCTTCTTTATTCTTTTATTTATATACAAAAGTGTTAAAAATGCATAATTAACAAATGCATGCGAAATGGTAATTTTATGGAATTAGTGGTTATTTACAGGTATTTGACTAAGGAAAAGATGCTAAAATAAAAGAATAAAGGCGATGAATCGTGGATTCATCAGTGGGCAACCCCAATTAACCCATATATATGGGGTTGGGGAAGCTGCACCGGCGGGTGTAGCTAACTAGCTGCACTCGGTCATTTTTTTCATTGGTTTTTATGTAAAACGGAGATTCCTACAACCTCCATCCAGACGGGGTCGATTTAAAAAATCCTAGGATCGTTAAAAAATGACTGTCTGGATGGAGGCTGTAGGAGTCTCTGTTTCAGACAAAAATTTTATGACATAATATAGGGATATAGTGATCAATATTTATAGGAAAAAAATTCAAAAAAATAAGAAAATGGAGAAAATAGGGCGGGGGAGCCAAGTTAGCTCCCCCCAGAGGGCAGCCCCATTTAACCCATATATATATATATATGTATATATATATATATGTATATATATATGTATATATATATATATATATATGGGAAAAGGGAGCATGCTCCCTAGTTGTAGCCAACTTACATGCTCCCATCCCTATTCTCCTGTATTTTTTTATTTTTCTGAAATGAAACTTATTGAAATTTAGATCACAATATGTCACCATAATGTCATTCAAAATTCAACTTAATTTGAGACTTTTATCCCCTCCATCAAGACTGTCGAGTTTTAACGGTCTCAAAATTGCTGAAATTGACCCCCCTTCAGATGGAGGGCATAGGAGTCTCTGTTTCTGGCGAAATTGGAATGACATGTTCGGGTGATATAGTTATGAATTTACATATTTTTTCTAAAAAAATAAAAAAAATTGGAAAAAATAAAGGTGGGAGTAGTCAATTGGCTACACCCAAGGAGTAGCCTCCTTTAACCCTATATATATAAGAGGAAAATGAGGCTGCCCCATAAGGGGAGCTAACTTAGCTCCCCTCGTCCTATTTTCTTCAATTTTTTTTAAATTTTTTTCCATGAATGTTCATCATTATATCGCTATATTATGTCATAAAAATTTCGTGTGAAACAGAGACTTCTACGGCCTCCATCCATACAGTCATTTTTTAACGGTCTTAGGTTTTTTAAATCGACCCCTTCTGGATGAAGGTCATAGGAATCTCTGTTTTACATAAAATTTAAATGACATAATATAGGGATATAATAATGAATTTATATAATTTTTAATTTAAAAAAATAAAAAAAAACACGCGAAAAATGGGGTGAGGGAGCTAAGTTAGCTTCCCCTAGGGGACATACACATTTTACCCTATATATATAGGGATAAATGGGGTTGCCCCCTATGGGGAGCTAACTTGGCTCCCCCCGCTGCATTTTTTATTTTTTTTTAAAATTTCTTGCGTGAATATTCATCACTATATCCCTATATTATGCTATTCAAATTTTGTGTGAAACAGAGACTCCTACGGCCTTCATCCAGACAGTCATTTTTTAACGGTCTCAGGATTTTTTAAATTGACCTCGTCTAGATAAAGGTCATAGGAGTCTCTGTTTCGTATGAAATCTGAATGACATAATATAGAGATTTAATAATGAATTTATACGGTTTTACTTTTCAAAAAAATAAAAAAAATACGCGAAAAATAAGGCGGGGGGAGCTAAGTTAGCTCTCCCTAAGGGGCATACACATTTTCCCATATATATATATATATATATATATATATATGGGTAAAATGGGGCTGTCCCTACGGGGGAGTTAACTTGGCTCACTCCATGTTATTTCGCCCCTTTTTTATATTTTTTTTCGAAATTTCTTCCGTGGATTTTCATCAATATACCCTTATATTATGTCCTTCAAATTTCACGTGAAACAGAGACTCCTACGACCTTCATCCAGAAGGGTCGTTTTTAGCAATTCTATTACCGTTAAAAAATAACTGTCTAGATAGAGACCGTACGAGTCTCTATTTCGCGCAAAATTTAAATAGCATAATATAGGTATATAGTGATGAATATTCACAGAAGAAATTTTAAAAAAAATAAAAAAAAACTTAGCGAAATAGTACGGGGGAGTCAAGTTAGCTCTCCCCAAGGGGCAGCCCCATTTTACCGTATATAAATAAGACGGGGGGAGCCAAGTTAGCTCCCCCGGGGGCAGCCCCATTTAACCCATATATATATATATATATATATATATATATATATATATATATATATATATATATATATATATATATATATATGAGGAAAATGGGGCTGCCCCCTAGGGGGAGCTAACTTAGCTCCCCCCGCCCTATTTCCTTCAAATTTTTTATTTTTTTTGAAATTGTTTTCCGTGAATATTCATCACTATATCCCTATATTATGTCATAAAAATTTCGTGTGAAACAGAGACTCCTACGATCTCCATCCAAACAGTCATTTTTTCAACGGTAACAGGATTTTTTAAATCGACCCCGATTGGAAGGAGGTCGTAGGAGTCTCTGTTTTGTATGAAATTTGAATAGCATAATATAGGGATTTAATAATGAATTTACACGGTTTTAGATTTCAAAAAAAATAAAAAAAATTTGTGAAAAAGGGGCGGGGGGAGCTAAGTTAGCTCCCCCTAGGGGGCATACACATTTTACCCTATATATATATATATATATATATATATATATATATATATATATATATATATATATATATATATGGGTTAAATGGGGCTGCCCCCGGGGGGAGCTAACTTGGCTCCCCCCGCCCTATTTCGTCCGATTTTTTTATTTTTTTTTTTAAATTTCTTCCGTAAATATTCATCACTATATCCCTATATTATACTATTAAAATTTCGAGCAAAAGAGAGACTCTACGGCCTCCATCCAGACAGTCATTTTTCAACGGTAACAAAATTGTTAAAAACGACTCCAATGGATGTAGGCCGTAGGAGTCTCTGTTTCATGCGAAATTTTAATGACATGTTATAGGGACATATTGATGAAAATCCACAGAAGAAATTTTCAAAAAATTAGATAAAAAACCAAATGAAATGGGGCGGGGGAGCCAAGTTAGCTCCCCCCATGGGGGCAGCCCCATTTTACCCTATATATATACATATATATACATATATATATATATATATGGGAAAAGGGAGCCTACACCCATGTGTAGGTAACTTACCTACACCCAACTCTTTTTCCCTCAAAATTTTTTATTTTTTTGAATTAATTCCTTGGGGAATTTAGATCACAATATATCACCATATCGTCATTCAAATTTCAACTTATTTTGAGACTTCTATCTTATCCATCATGACAGTCAAATTTTAACGGTCTGAGATTTGCTGAAATCGGCCCCTTCCGATGGAGCTGTTAGGAATGTCTGTTTTACATGAAATTTGAAACACATATTCCATTTAATATTCTAAGTAAATCCCCTAAAGATCCATTTCAAAAAAAATCAAAAAAATTAAGAAACAAGAGGTGGGTGTAGGTAAGTTACCTACACATGGGTGTAGGCTCCCCAATCCCTATATATATATATATATATATATATATATATATATATATTATATATATATATATATATATATATATACATATATGGGAAAAGGGAGTCTACACCCATGTGTAGGTAACTTACCTACACCCAACTCTTTTTCCCTCAAAATTTTTTATTTTTTTGAATTAAATCCTTGAGGAATTTAGATCACAATATATCACCATATCATCATTCAAATTTCAACTTATTTTAAGACTTCTAACTTATCCATCATGATAGTCAAATTTTAACGGTCTGAGATTTGCTGAAATCGGCCCCTTCCGATGGAGCTGTTAGGAATGTCTGTTTTACGTGAAATTTGAAACACATATTCCATTTCATAATCTAAGTAAATCCCCTAAAGATCCATTTAAAAAAAATCAAAAAAATTAAGAAACAAGAGGTGGGTGTAGGTAAGTTACCTACACATGGGTGTAGGCTCCCCAATCCCTACATATATATATATATGTATATATGTATATATACGGTAAAATGGGGCTGCGCCTTGGGGAGAGCTAACTTGACTCCCCCCGCACTATTTCACTAAGTTTTTTTTATTTTTTTAATTTCTTCCGTGAATATTCATCACTATATACCTATATTATGCTATTTAAATTTTGCACGAAATAGAGACTCGTACGGCCTCCATCTAGACAGTTATTTTTTAACGGTAATAGAATTGCTAAAAACGACCCTTCTGGATGGAGGCCGTAGGAGTCTCTGTTGAAATTTGAAGGACATCATATAAGGATATATTGATGAAAATCCACGGAAGAAATTTCGAAAAAAAATATAAAAAGGGGGCGAAATGACGCGGAGGGAGCCAAGTTTACTCCCCCATAGGGACAGCCCCATTTTACCCATATATATATATGGGAAAATGTGTATTCCCCCTAGGGGCCCGCCTTATTTTTCGCGTATTTTTTTTATTTTTTTGAAAAGTAAAATCGTGTAAATTCATTATTAAATCTCTATATTATGTCATTCAGATTTCATACGACACAGAGACTCCTACGACCTTTATCTAGACGAGGTCAATTTAAAAAATCCTAAGACCGTTAAAAAATGACTGTCTGGATGAAGGCCGTAGGAGTCTCTGTTTTGCACGAAATTTGAATAGCATAATATAGGGATATAGTGATGAATATTCACGGAAGAAATTTTAAAAAAAATAAAAAAATAGAGAAAATGGAGCGGGGGGAGCCAAGTTAGCTCCCCCTAGGGGGCAGCCCCATTTATCCCTATATATGTATATATATATATGTGGTAAAATGTGTATGCCCCCTAGGGGGAGCTAACTTAGCTCCCCCACCCCGATTTTCGCGTGTTTTTTTTAAAATAAAAATTATATAAATTCATTATTATATCCCTTTATTATGTCATTCAAATTTTATGTAAAACAGAGATTCATATGACCTCCATCCAGACGGGGTCGATTTAAAAAACCTAAGACCGTTAAAAAATGATTGTCTGGATGGAGGCCGTAGGAGTCTCTGTTTCACACAAAATTTTTATGACATAATATAACGATATAGTGATGAACATTCATGGAAAAAAATTTCGAAAAAAAATAAAAAATTTGAAGAAAATAGCGTGGGGGGAGCTAAGTTAGCTCCCCCTAGGGGGCAGCACCATTTTCCTCATATATATATATATATATATATATATATATATATATATGTAGGGTTTGAGGAGGCTACTCCTTGGGTGTAGCCAATTGACTACTCCCACCTTTATTTTTCTCAATTTTTTATATTTTTGGAAAATAAAAATATGTAAATTCATAACTATATCACCCGAACATGTCACTCCAATTTCATCAGAAACAGAGACTCCTATGCCCTCCATCTGAAGGGAGGTCAATTTCAGCAATTTTGAGACCGTCAAAATTTGACAGTCTTGATGGAGGGGATAGAAGTCTCGAATTAAGTTGAATTTTGAATGACATCATGGTGACATATTGTGATCTAAATTCCAATAGGTTTCATTTCAGAAAAATAAAAAAATACAGGAGAATAGGGGTGGGAGCATGTAAGTTGGCTACAACTAGGGAGCATACTCCCTTTTCCCATATATATATATATATATATATATATATATATATATATATATATATATATATATATATGGGTTAAATGGGGCTGCCATCTGGGCGGAGCTAATTTGGCTCCACCGCCCTATTTTCTCCATTTTCTTATTTTTTTGAAGTTTTTTCCCGTGAATATTCATCACTATATCCCTATATTATGTCATAAAAATTTCGTCTGAAACAGAGACTCCTACAGCCTCCATCCAGACAGTCATTTTTTAACGATCCCAGGATTTTTTTAAATCGACCCCGTTTGGATGGAGGTTGTAGGTGTCTCTGTTTCTTTTGAAATTTGAATGACATAATATAGAGATATAATAATGTTTTTATACGATTTTTATTTTCAAAAAAAATAAAAAAATATGCGAAAAATAGGACGGGGGGCTATGTTAGCTCCCCCCATATATATATATATATATATATATATATATATATATATATATATATATATATATATATATATATATATATATATATATATATATATATATATGGTCAATGGAATGTTCGCCTGATCGTGACATTTATGATTCATGTCTTAGTTTTCTCCACCTCATCAAGGCAATTCTGTAACTTGATTAGTCTGACAACTTCGAATCTATACTCCTATGGAGATGACCTGCATCAAGAGGTCGGTCGGAAATCAGTCTTCAATGAAAGATTGACATTTCTTTCTGAGACCGTAGATCATTATTGAATATCACATGTCAATGTTGGTTGCGTCCTCCTAACTTCATACTATTCGATTACTTCATACTATTCGATTTTAGAAAAGAGCATCTAATTGAGTGCATTCACAAACATTCATTTCAGATGGGCACGAAAACAATAATTTTTATTTCATTAATAGATCGTCAAGATCTTAGAAGTCCAACGGTTGCATGGTTTAAGAACCAACATCATTACATTCACCTTCTACAATACAATACATGTGAAGAAAATTTAATAGTACTTGCAATCAACCACATGTAGAGACCGCGTGAGCATCGCTAGATATAGACGTCACAAGACTGATAGAATTGGACGGAGTGGACACCCTCGATGACAAATTTACAAACTCAAGTGCTTGCTTTCTCAACTCGGATGGATAATCAGCAATGCACCCGATCCTCGGGCCAGCTCCACTGCACCATCTCGAACTAAGTTGTTGTCCCAGCTGGTAAGATCTCACCATTTCCTTGGATCTCATTCTACTAAGAATTGCTTGCCGAGGCACATTAGGTCTTGGGCTCTGGAGGCCACCAGACATTGTCCTCTGACAGTCACTCTCACTTCCTCAAAATTTTCTTTCTTTTTTGGTACTTGGATTTTTTTTAGGTGCATATGTTTCATGGTTGTTAAGAGCTTGGGTGGAGGCTCTTGAACTTTTGTTGCCTTTGAGATATTTTTTTCTGGAACATTTATTTTTTCCTGTGGGTAGTCTTCATGATCATGGGAGGAATGAACCTGAGAGCAAGACCAAGACATGGAGTTACCACTATAAGGTAAATGCAAGTAAACTCACACAACACCTAATATGTTGCCAGATGAATTCGTACCTGAACTACATCTCGATTGACTCCATGTGCAATCAAGAAATCTAGAAAGTAGTTGAGATTCTCCCCTGTTGGACGGTAATGCCCACTGTATGCCCAGATGGACTGCAAATTATAAAGTTTTTAGAAGATTAATATAGGATCTATTACTTGTTTATTTCGTTCATGAATATATTTATAAACTTGAAGCAACAAAAAAATTGCTTTTTGAAAGAACAGACGTGGAGTATCTCTTAATTGTTTCTGCCTCTGTAATAGAAAAAAACTACATTTGAGATATAGTCTCCTTACTTTAAGATATCCATTCTCCGCACAAAGTCTTCCTGCTGCAGTGGTGGTGCCGCCTGCCAGGAAACTTGAGTGATGAAATGTGCCTTTCCTTTTCTGCATCATTGTCAACTATTGCTTCATCATTTACATCAAAGGAAATTATCATTTGGAGCAACTTTTTTTCTCTGAGTAGGTAAATATGGTAGAGAAATACCCATTATCTAACAATCACCTGGCCAGCATAGAATTTCTTTGCGGGGCTCATTACAAAAATCCATTTGCCATCGTCAGGTATAGCGGTATCAAGAGGTTTCCCACTTAGCTTGTGGAAGATCCTACCCTCCAGAGACTCGTATTCGTATCTCTCCCTCTCTACCTGCAAGCACCATTTGCAAATACTACAAGCATCATTGCCTCCATAATGTAATTTATTTATGACAGGTTGGTAGTTAATCTATCTTGCCATTTTCATCAATCTTGCCATTTTATGTATGTAGTTGTAAGCCAGAGGTAACCCAGTAATCAAACTGACATCTATCTTTCTACTTTTACCAATCATTACGCATACAAGCTCTTATAAGATTTTCTTGTTTTCACTAGATTTTTTTGGTTATTTATTATGTCGGAAAATTAAATCCTTTAAAAAAATTTGTATACCTGACAGACAATTATAAATAGGAGATCCATGTCGGCTTCATATGTAAAATTGAAGTTACAGACTGAACTGGAATATACAGAGGGAGTGCGATAGAGAAATTTACCGGCCCAAGGTACTTAACAATCTGCTTTCGCAGCAATGATCTTGGACAATCTTGAAGGTCGGCCTTTCTTCCATCTCCAACATCCAGCCTATGGTGATGATAGGAAATAACCAGTATAGTGAGATATCTCGATTTTTTAAATTTGTTTGATGCTTTCATCCGTTGGATAATAAAAAATATGGTGTTCTATATGCATGTCAAGACAATTTTATGTATATCTGGCAGCATCAAGTTTCATCTCACCAATAGAAGAAAGGCTGTCCAGCGTCACTTTTGCACCATTCTCTATATAGTACAAGTGCAGATTGTGTCCATATCTATGCTGGGGATCGATCTGGAATTAACGATATAGAACATGAAGGAAGCAAAAGCATGACGACTTAGAATGTTTTGAAGGAAAAAAAGAAAGGGTGAATGGTGGTGAAGACGTTCTCACCGCTTCTATCCAGTGTTGGAATGCAAGCATCTGGGCTTTCTCTTCCTTGCTTAGCCCTTTCCCAACCTAAATATAAACCATCAATATTAAAACCAGGATTGCTCCAAGAGTGTGATTAACCAAATCAAGAATAAGCTTATAGAGTACTGTAGAAATGCTATAGGTACATTGCCATCCGTTCCGGACTTTTATTAGATTTCCAGGTGTCCAAGGAACCATTACGGACATTAATTTGTTTTGCTTTTCTTCGTCTGTGTGTATTACTGCTTGCTGCAGTCAGCCATGTCTTAGGTCTGACTTATATGGTGAAGGGCCCAAACCTATTTGTAACATACCGTGTCTTGAACCTTAAATCGTGATTGAGGAAAATTGACTCTGACAACTTACGGGAACAAATGGATTCATTGACAACCACTTAAAATTCTTAAATCCTGGTTGTCAAGTAGTAATCCCACTATTTATAATCTACTCTCACTCTTCGTGAGTTTCCGATGTAGGACTTTATTGACATTGGAATATTACAACTTCTCCCACTTATACACACAACGTCCTCGTTGTGATATGTCCCCTCATTTATTCCTAGTGATAGTGGCGGTTGTACGCTTCTGCCTTAGGTCCCTTCATGTAGTCCTTTCCACTATCGATGAACCCGCTCTGATGTCATTTGTAACGTCCCGAACTTAGGTCCCGAATATTATACGGGAAAATTGGTCCTAATAACTTATTTAGTTCGGACCCAAGTGAACTTCTTGACAACCACCTAAAATACTTAAGCTCAAGTTGTCAAATAGTAATCCCTACCGCTTATAACACCCTCTCACAGTTTGTGAATCTCCGATATAAAACTATGTTGGGGTTGGTGTATTTCGGAATTACCCACATGACATTGATCTAAGGCAGGGGATAAAATTATCAAGTTACTTATTTTATTGTTGACAAACTTTAGGAAATCAATTAATCGTTCACATGGTTTATGATCTAGGTTTTATTTAAAGCAAGTACAGCTCACCAATGGAGTTTCCCACCTAAACTGTAGAGTATGTTGAAGAATAAAAGTTTAAGATAATTCACGTAAAATGTACAGCTCCTCCAAAGGATCCACATCGTGGATGGATAAGAGAACATTATAAGAAACTATTACACATTTTTTCCACATTTCCATTAACATGTATTAAAGAGGGGATTCCCCTCCCCCTACATTAATTTTTGGATGATGAATTATGTTTTTACCCCTACTATTTTCATTTAGTTCATCTCCCTCTTGTCCAAGTTTATTTCAAATGAATGTTCCCGTTATTGCATAAGCACTCATGTGTCTCTATTGCATACACAAGGTCTTTGGAATATACCTACATGGCCATATGCTCTCACGTAGGCCTCCCCTTAGAGGTCATTTGTGTCTGCCACGTGGGCACGTTCTTGAAAAAGCTCACCCGATCACTTGTCTTCTGAACCTGCGAAAGAGTCAGAGAGATTTCGGACATTGTATCGACCAGGTGAGTTTTTACAAAAAAGATTAAAAGTGGGCTAATCTTATGTATTTTATTTATACTCCTAAACTTAATGTATAGTGGTTAAGCATGAGAGTGTCGAACTCAGGGAGGCGAAGAAAGCATAGGTTTTGGGTCTCCTGATTTTTTTTATTTTTAGGAATTTTTCTGAATTTTTGTTTGATTTTTACAAATTTTATATTGTTTTTATGAATTTTATGTATTTTTGTGATTTTTTTATTATTTTTGAAAATGTTTAAATTTTTATTTGGTTTTTATTTTGTTATTTTTATGGTATAAAATGTGTTACTGTTTTTATGTATTTTTGAAATGTTTTGAGGATTTTTATGAGTTTGGTTAATTTCAAATGTGGAAAACTAAATTTTTATTGAAAACAGGGACGTATTTTGAATTTTCAGAGGTCAAGATAATGAGGAAATATTTTTATTATATTTTCTGTAGAAAGTAGATGAAATTACCTTTAAAGCGATAGATTGTGCGTTACTAAGGGATTTTTCTTTATTTAGTTATGATTTTTCAAAGTTTTGTGTGTTCTATATTTTAATTGATTTTGTTAATTATTTTTTTATTTTGTTTTATATTTTTTTTAAAACGTATTTAATACTGTATATGACGTAAAATATAGTAATTTATGTATTTTTGTGTATTTTTGTATTTTCGTTTTTTTATTTATTATGTATATAACACTTATAGAAGTTATATACAAGAAGGGGTATGAATGTAAAAGTAATAAAACTGGAAAGTGAGGGGCTTGTGTGAAAAATCAAGAACTATAGGGAGTTCCTACAATTTTTCACAATACTCACATGCGTGCGCACATGATTCTGGATTTTTTTTTCTTTTCTGTTATAAGCCGAAGGTGTTGTGAGATGTACGCGTAAATCACCGGGAGCGCGTGACCACGCACGTGGTTAATCCAGCTCCAGGACCAGGACCTGTATGCAAATTAGAAATAATATTGGGTAAAGCTCGGAAATGTCCCGAAAGTAACGGTTCACATGCACGTCGCACGGTGGAAATGACGAGGATTCGACACGTGTACAGCTTGGGTCCGTGCGTTAGATTGATTTTTTTTATCAGGACTCTGAATCGTCCCTTCAAATGAAATTCAGACTGCGGCGAAGGTGTCGATCAGTTCTTCACATTTCTTCACGCTGTTCCAGACGAATAGTGGATCAGATCTATCTCCATCAGTATGATTCTCTTTCGATGATGCAGCTCAAATCAAAATCAAATCGATGATGCCTTCAGACGAAGGTTAAGTAAATCTGCAACAATCTTCGGTCTCTGTTCATGTATCTTGTATTCCAAGTAAAGGATCAGCGAGCTTTTGTCCCCAGATTGATGTAATGTTCCTCGTCCAATTCGCGACGCGCGGCCGGCGAAAAGTTGCGTTGGATGCTATCAGATCGGGCAGATCTGCGGCTGTTAGCTTGACGTGTGTCGGAACTATAGCTCTTGGATCGAATCTGATCCAAATGTTTCTGGAAAATCTGGAGTCGAGCCTTGTTAGTCCTGTTCTTCTTTAAGTACAAAACATCCAGATATTCAGACTTCCAGGTGCTGGTTCATAATGCTTCCGTAGTTTTCATGTAGATCGGAGGTCAAATTGCTTAGCTTGGATACTCGATCGTGCTTCAAAAGTCTGCTTCAGATGTGTTCCTTGTGTATAATTGTGCTTCTCAATGATAGGGATTCGATCTGCAGGCACTCGACGCGAAAGAGCTCGAAATTGCTAAGCCGTCAGAGCTGATTTGTCTCGATGTTAAACCTGTATGTACTGCTCGCGGGTACTAGAGTATTTATCGTCTGATGACTCTATTTCTAACCTGCAAAGTACAAACTAATGCTCGAGGATGTTGTCCTCCACATTCATGTAAGGTATAGAAGCTAATGGACATGGATGGGCAATTCCATCGGAGGTGAAGGATTTGTAACCCGAGAGCTCAGATCTATGATGACCTGAGATGATCAGTAATGGATAAACCTGAGGAAGAGTAAATGATTGAGATGGAGTGATCAGAGGTGATGTTTTTATATCGATTTTTTTGAGAAAATGAAGGAGAAGATATAGAAATCGAAGGAGACGAAGAAGATCAGAGAATGGGACCTAATCCTAAAAAAATTGGATGGATTTTGGTAAAGTTGTATCAAAACAGGAGATGAGAAGATGAAAGAGAAAATAGAGGGAATAGGAAGGGAAGAGAGAAGTTATGGGATTCTAACCTGGAAGATGAAAACGGAGCTGCGATGCCGGTTGACGGAGCTCGGTTGAGCTCCAGGTCCTAGCCCGCGATGCGACGGCAAGACGCAGGGGCTCTACGCGCGGCGGAGTGAAACTCGATGCCGGCGACGACCTCGCCGGGGGCCTCCTTTCGACCTCGCTACGCTCGACAACGAGACAGCTCTCCTGTCACCAGAGCTCGCCGGAGCTTTGAGGAAAAAGGGAAGTGAAAATGGCGGATGGGTTCGAGTTTGGGAGGGACGGAGGCCTTAAATAGGTGCGGCGGGATGCGGTCACCGGAGAGGGGTGACGGGAAGCTGGCGGCAGTTGGAGGAACGGCCAACGGCCGGGCTGTTGGTCGGTTAGGGTGGTTGACGGACTCCAACGGGGAAGGAGATAGAGGTGGAAGAAGAAGGAGGAAGAAGGGATTTGGTAAAGTACGAGAGAGAAAAGGGATAAGAGAAAAATAAGATCAATGAAATTAATAAATTAGATTAATTTAAATTAAATAAGATTAATATAATTAATAATAAATATAAAGTATTTAATATCTAATTAAATTCGTAATTAATTAATTAAATAATAATTATATATGATTAAGAAGGTAATTAAGTAATAATTAAGTAATTAATTATTAAATAATTAGAGAACCGAGAGGCTGCTGTGTGTAGCAGCCAAGCTGGCTGCTACATGTAGCATTCTCCCCTAATTTTTTTTATTTTTTTGCGAAATTTCACCATGTATATTCATCTATATATCCCTCCTACATGTCATTCAAATTTCACGAGAAACAAAGACTCCTAAGCCGTCCATCTAGAAGGGGTAGATTACAACAAATTTCAGACCGTTAAAAAATAACCGGTCTAGATGGAGGGCATAGGAGTCTCCATTTCTCACGAAATTTGAATGACATGTAGGAGGGATATATAGATGAATATATATGGAAATAATTTCAAAAAAAATAAAAAAAAGGGAGGGAAATTGCCCCACGGAGCAGCCAGCTTAGCTGCTCCGCGCAGCAGCTTCCCTTTTCTGTAAATAATTAAATTAATTATATAATGTAATAAATAACTTAAATAAATAAATATTTTAAATAAATAAATAAATAAAGTATTATTTGTTTTTTAAATAAAAATAAAGTATTAATGTATTAAATAATAATATAAGTTACGGTTTATTGTACAATTATACCAATACGGATCCTGAAAACTGCATTTTTCGCATTAACTCTGATTTTATTGAAACTAGTGTCATTTTGTAGATAATTGAAAAATATAATTTTAGAGACTGAGTTTGCTTAATTCGGAGTTCATTCGGCCGAGTTATGAGGCCCGGACGAAAAAAGTAGCGGCTTCGGGCCTCCGGATTTTTTTGGTATTTTAAGTTATTTTTATTTTTATATTTTTATATACAATTTTAGAGGATTTTAGGAAAAAGAATTAGGTTAATCCGATTTACGGTTATTTAATTAAAAATCTCGGAAGTTTCTACATATAGTACATATATACAACGGGTCCAAAAAGCCGAAACTCACCGGTTTTATCTAAATATTTTTCTGATATTTTTAATAAATAGTATTATGTATAAAATGGATTTTAAAAGTGAGTTTGGTCAATTTGTAGTTTTCTATAAATAGATATGAACCTCGGAATTCGGCTTTTACAGCTTTTTCAGTTCATTACGGTTATTTTATTTTTATACCAAAATATTTTTCTAGTATTTTTATAAATCAATACATATTTTTATGAACAACATTTATAAAAGGAGTATTTTGTTTTGAGGTGATGTTGATGATAAATAAAATAGGTGAAATATTTACATGGTGAAAAATGGGTAATTTATATTTTTGGTCTTGATTTTCTGGATATTTTTGTAAATTAGGATCATTATCTCCCCCTACTTATTTCTTTTGTCGACCCGATCAATATTGACCTGGTCTCGAGGTTAGGATCAGTCTGTATATTTTATATATACATCCTTCTTTTATTTTTATTTTCCTTTTTCTCTTTATTCTTTTATTTTGGTAATAAAATAAGTGCTAATTATATAATATTAATAAGTGTGGTTAGAGTGATAATTAATTGGAATTAGTGGATATTTACATGTATTTTACCAAGAATTTTAGCCAAAATGATAGAATAAAGGCAATGAATCGTGGATTCATCATTCCCCGATACTTTACCTTTGCTAGTCCCTTAGCAAACACTTATTCTATAAATAAGTGCAAGCAAAAAAGAAAAAGGAAAATAACAAAACTTAGAACATGCTAGCTTCTTTAAACCGAATCTCACTTCACCCAAAATATGGAGCATGGATTCAGATCTTTGGATTAATAGTGTGCCGGGACTCTATTAGAATTAGGATTTAAGCCTCGACAGCCCTCAAGTTCCACAAATCCTTATCCAAATCCACCTCAACAGCCAGCTCAGATCCATCTATCCATCATGCAAACTTTTCAGCTTTGCAAATAATTTGACTGTGTGTGAAAAGTTTTAGCTCTTTCCGCTCTAGAGAAGCGAAGAAACCGCCCATCTAGCTACACACTCCCATTGGGCCCTTGTCCAGCAACTCAGTCCTCGAGGAGGGAGGTATTTCCTTCTGAGGTCGGGTCGTGTTGCGTCCACAATCGAGTATAAAAAGAAGTAGAAGTGGAAAAAAACTGGAGTGTGATCGGTGTAATCACATCTCCTGTGAAGCCTGACCAGTTTAGCCAAGTCTCCACGAAGACATGCAGGTTTTTCTGAAGCTCGGACCATTGTGGTCATTTGTGGTATTTGATATATTTGGCTTCTTTGGTAGAAATAATTGTTGTTGCACTGCATAAGTCTTCTGTGCCCCGACGGATATAGCATCTTTTCACTCCGCCTATTTTTTGGGGTCTTAGAAAAAATTATGCCAGCAGATCCTTCCCTCATCCGAAGCTTTGTTTCAACCCCAATCTCTCCCGTCTTAAGACATCATCACCATCAGACAAGGATGGAAACGCACCACCGAAATGAATTTCCCTTCGCAACCCCAGGCAGGTCGAGCTAAGTGTAAAGTGCATGAGCTCAAAATTGGTTCAAATGGAGAAGAGTTCAACGGATGACACCAGGTGTCCTACTTAGGAACTTTTCAAGTTGAATTCTGAACACGGTCTCATGGAACCCAAAGAATTAAGTCTACAAGACCTGAAGAGTCTCAATTCCTGTTCCTAATAAAGTCCCTTTAAAATTAAGTGGATTAAGGCCTAAACCAAGCTCCATAACTTAGATCCATTCAATTCAAGAATCAAACTTGTTCTGAAAAATGCTAATGAATGCAACAATTTTTTTATGAGGTAGATTTTTTGGCTTAAATGTTTTAAGTGGATTTTAAAGAATTTTGCAAATTTTTATTGGAATTTAAACTTTTCAATTTTTAGGGGTCTTTTTGAAAAAGTTAGCCTTTTAATTCTATTTACACAAATTTTACAAGAATTTTTGTATATTTTACAAAGGATTTTATACAAGTTTTATATACAAGTTTATACAGCTTTTATACAAGATTTTTACAAGGATTTTATTTTTCAAACTTTTTAAGGATTTTATCAGAGAATTTTACAACAATTTTTATATACAAATTTTTAAGTTTTTTTAATAAGACATTTTTACGATTTTCTTGCGGCTTTTAAAAACCCAAAATATATACCCATACTTTTAAGAAGCCTTATTATTAAAAATACGAGAAAGTACGAGTTATGGCTTCTAAAGTATATATAGTATATATATATATACGACACCCCCTTATACTTAGCATGAACTATGTCCTCATAGTGACCAAAGAAGCGGCAAAGGAAGACATAACTCGGGCTAAGTATAAATAGGTGAAAAGAATCTATACTACAACGACTCAAAAGAATAAAAGAATAGAAGTCGGTCATCTCCTCTATACTTAGAATCAAGTGATTCTAAGAATAGCAGACTCAAAACTGAAGATGATCGAGGTCAAGAGAATGTACACACTCAATGGCTCGGCTTGTCCCCCCTATACTTAGGGTAAAATATCCCTAAGTATAGAGACAAAAATCAAAAGGTGAGGGACAAAGGAGGGAGCATACGGGACAAAAACCGACGACAATCAAAAGACGGTATGAGTGAGATCACCCCCCTATACTTAGGGTAAAGCACACCCTAAGTATAAACAACAACAGGAGTGATCGAACAGGACAAATGGAAAGTACAACACAGTGTCTACACCCCCCTATACTTAGGATAAAGCACATCCTAAGTATAGCAAAGCTAGATAAACCTAAGAGTGTAAGACAAACGAAAAGAAGATAGAATGAAATCAAAAATATATACAAGATCTGGTAAATCAGGTATGAGATGCATAGTGTAAGAGTGAGAAGATCATCTCATACAAAATGGATTGGGGCTACTTCAACGGTCGGTGGTTCATGATCGAGAAAGGATTTCAATCGCTGACCATTGACTCGAAAGGTGGATTTAGAAGACAACTCTGATATGTCGATGCTACCGTTGTCGTACATCTTTCTGACAACATACGGTCCTTTCCATTTGCTCTGAAGTTTCCCTGGAAATAATTTTAGTCTTGCATCGAATAGCCATACTTTTTGATCAGGCTCAAACTGCTTGTGGCTGATATGAGAATCATGCCACTCTTTCATCCTCTCCTTGTAATGAAGGCTACTCGTGAATGCTTGATCTCTCAGCTCTTCCAGGGCTGCCAGTTCTGTTTGCCTCTGATCTCCCGAATCGTCTAGACCAAAAATCACTTCTTTTACTGCCCACAAAGATTTGTGCTTAATCTCAACAGGTAAGTGGCATGGCTTGCCATAAACGAGTCGAAAGGGAGATGTACCCAATGGGGTTTTGAAGGATGTTTGATAGGCCCAAAAAACTGAGTCCAAAAGCTGCGACCAATCCTTTCGGTCTGGGCTAACAACCTTCTGCAAGATCATCTTGATCTCCCTATTTGAAACTTTGGCTAGACCATTCATCTGAGGATGATATGGAGTAGCAACCCGATGATCTATGCCGAACTCGTTAGCAAGAGCCCTTACCTTGTTGTTGATAAAATGGCTACCCCCGTCTGAGATCAGAAATCGAGGAACCCCGAATCGCGTAATGACGTATTTCCTTAGAAACTTGCAAACTGTGTTTGCATCCGCGTTTCGGGCAGGAATAGCCTCTACCCAACGACTCACGTAATCTACAGCCAGAAGAACATACTCGAATCCCTGACTCTTAGGAAACGGGCCCATAAAGTCGATGCCCCATTGATGAATCTATGTTTCATCATCTTTATTCTATCATTTCGGCCTTAAAATCCCTAGTAAATGCATGTAAATAGTGTTAAATCATGCATTTGTGTACAAAATGCGTATAAAATGCGGTTTTTAAAGCCAAAATTATATAATAAAGAAAAGAAAAGAAAAAGAATAAAAATATTGTAAATATTTTATGAACTGGAACCTCGAGACCTAGGCATCTCGATGATTAGGTCGACAATGAATAAAGTAGGGGGAGATAAGGGCCAGAATACAACAAAAATACATTTTATTTCATTCATTCTTTATTCATTTTGGGACCTATTTTTGGTTCCACTTTTTATATCTCAAATAAAGAAACTTTGTACATGAAAGTTGTAGCTAATTAAATAAAGAAAAATACAAAATTTATTTCATAGAAAAATAATGTACAGATAAAAAGTTATGATCTGAATAAAATTCCAGAGTCCCAACTTTCCAGACCGGTATCTCCCTAATAAAAACTCGAAATGCGTCAAACTCATCTTTAATTGTATGTATTTTTAAATAAGCTATTTAATGGAGGTGGTTTCGCATTTGGTGGAGCTACGGTTTGAAAGTTGAGTTTTGGACCCCTATTGTATACTTGTACAGATTAGAATATTCATTTTATTATTTATTCATTATTTTTATAATTTTATAATTTTATAATTTTGTAAATATTATTTATAATAAATATGCACATTGAAATCAGAATAAAAACCTAAAGAAAATACAAAATAAAATACTTGTATATAACATACATAGGTATAATACCTATATATATACCGATATGATTCATACTTTTGTTTTATTAAGTATACAAAATACTTCAGAAAATTAAAATAAAAATATATTTAAGTGTATAAAAATATTCTATAAATTTATAAAATAATAAACAAAAATAAATTTAACATACAAAATAAAAATAAATCATGAAAATATATAGATATATATACCTATAAAGGGCATAAAAGGTAACTTGTATTTTTATACTCCTAAAAATAATTAAAAATTACCATAAAATACTTTATAAAATAATAAACATTTTTTCTTTAATAATCGAAAATTAATTAATCCGTTTTCTATTTTTAAATGATTTTACAATTGTTTTTCCAGGGATTTTTCCTGGTTGGTCCACGTGGACCAACCAGGTGGCTTGAAAAGTTGACCTGTGGGTCAACTCTTTAAGCCCTACCCCTGTAGCTATGTCATAATGCACGATGCCCCTCTCTTCTCAATTTTTTTGCCATCAATCCATTGCTTGAGGAAGAGTTGACCCTTCATGACAATTGTACCCGGCAGCACCATGATCCACGCCGACCATATCTCTTGGGCATATCGATTATGCGCTACCCGTGATATCCTCTTGAAGTTCGTCGCTCACTACCTATTCAAAAACCACCCCCCGACTTCCCTCTCGCTTTTGATCACTCTTCCACCACCAAAACCCTATCCTAAGTCCTTGAAGACACTCTTGGTGACAACAGGAACTCGTCGGGCTTCTCGTGGGATCAAGGAGGTGTCGAATCGAGTCGACTCCCCTCGCTGAAGGTCTCGCCATAGTTCCCTCCTCACGCGCCTTGGAGAGGCCCCTTTTCTACCTTATCTTCGCTCTTTTTCGATTGCATCTTGTTCACCGCATGATTTAGCCGAGATTCACGGAGTCTAAAATTGGTGTCTCACACAAGGCGGAGACAACCGTCGCTGTGACGACTCACGATGAATCCTGGACTAAAATCAACAATTAACCCACACTAAAGATCAACAATTAGAAATAAATGTGGAGTTAAAATTTATTTTTAACTCTGCACAAATGGTGTATAGGGACAAGTATGCAGAAAGTTCGAACACAGGGAGCAAGCAGGGTAATTCAAATAATTGTGCACAAGTGAATGTGTGTGGTCTACACTAAGCAAGCAAGCAAAGAAATTTTTGTGGGTTTTTAATTTTTAATATTTTTTTATTTGATTTTTAATTTTGTATTTTGATTTTTAATTTTCTTATTTTTTTAATTTATAATTTATATATTTTTTTCTTTTTCAATATTGGAATTTAAAAACAATATAATAAAAGACAAGATAAAGTATTTATAAAAATATGCAAAAATAACCAAAAATTCAGAAATAAAATGTTTTTGATATTTTTAGGATTTTTTACTATTTTTGTGATTTTTGGGTATTTTTCAAAGTGTTTTTGGTATTTTTAAATACTGAAATAAGGGAAAACAGTGAAATATGTGCTGGCTGTGAGTAAAATGGAAATTAAAAAGAGATAACAGCCACAAAATATTTTCAAACTATTTTTCAAAGAAAGCTAATAAAATGTAGAGTAAACAGGAACTGAGTTTGCTATATTTGGAGTTTTCTACAATTTTCTATATTTTTTTGAAGTTTTTATGTATTTTTGAATTTTTAAGGTTTTTCTTTTGAGATTTTTAGTGATTTTTGGACTGACACTAAAATAGGTTAAAAGACAAACTAGGGAATTTTTTTGGGATTTTTCGAGGTATTTTAATATTATTTGTTTTTTCTAAGCTAGACAGTGAATAAAAGGCATGTTTTTGATTTTTAATAAATATAAAAATAAAATAAAACAAAAACTAAAATGCTGGCGTCAAAGAACAAGCCTACAGGAACTTAACCCTATTTTTGTGGAATTTTTGGAGTCAAAATGATGGTTTAACTAATTAAAACAAACATACAAAAGTTAAAGGCCTGGTAGGGGCGTTTTTGCAAATATCAATAACTTTGGGGGCACGTCTGCAATTTTCACCAAAATTTTCAACTGAGTAAAATATTTTCTGGACCAAAATGAAATTACAAAACTTGCAACCCTTTCCGAGCAAAATACCCACCCAAGCACGTGCGACGCACGCGCTTGGGAGGGGCTAAAGTGCTATACTTCAAAAGGCGAGGGGCACAATTGCAAAAATGCCACAACTTTTATACTGAATAAAATAGTTCCTGGGCCGATGACAAATAACAAAATGCCCGAGGGCTCTGATGCAAAATGGCCACGCACCTCACGTGCACGGGCACGTGCTGTGACGTGGCCGAGGACCTAAAAGTAAATAGGAAAAAATCGGGGGCCTTAATGTAAATTACACGGAAGTTTTAAAAGGCCAAGGAAAGTTTCTAAATTATTTAAGAAATAAACAAAATTGTGGGGGTTAAAGAGCAAAATACCCCCGCAGACTTGATCCAACGGCTCCTCAATCTTTACTTAGACACGCGTCAGCACAAGAGGCGCCAATGACGCTTCAGACCCAGCGGTTGCGATTAGATTGGCGATGGCGATCGTGCGGCCCTGGTAGTGCGAGATCCGACGGCTGTAGGATGGCAGGACGAACAGCTCCTGATCTGACGGCAAAGGGGGGCGATGGAAGAACAGGGAGGGAGGCTCGCAGCTACGAGCTTCCTCCGACGGTGGTGTCTCCCTCTGGCGTCAGATGGGACTCCAAAATGGCCGGATCGTCTCCTGCAGACGCCTTCTAACGCCTGGTGGTCTCAAAACCCTCCAGCAAAAGCTGGAGCTCGCCGGGGATGTCGAGGAAGCCGGCAGCCTCCAGGAACCTCCGTCAAAGCGCAAAATGCCTCCAGATCCTTCAGTCGTGTGCGTACCTGCAAAGGGAGATTAAGGGGAGCACGTGCAAACTGACGTGCATCACCCTGCAGTAAAAGAAGGTGGAAGGCGGCGAGGGAGACGCTCGCCGGAGCGACCTCCGGCGAGGTGGTGGCGAGAGTGATCGAACAGGAATGACTCTAAGCGGAGTTAGAAATCCACTCTACGACTACAGGCGAGCAAGAAAATAAGTAGAAAATGGAATAAAAATGACCTCGAGGGTATACACCTGAGGTTGAAACCTCACGGCGGCGCAGCCGTCGGAGATGGGTTGGAACACGACCTTAGGTGCTCACCGCACCTCGACTGAGACGTGGAGAGGCTCCCCTGTCACTGGAGCTCCGCTCGACCCACGCCCGGAGGGTTTTGGCGCCCCAAAGTTGGTTCAACGTCAAATGGGAAGAAGAGGGTGGTCTTTTGAACTGTGGCGAAGGGACGTTAGAAACGAGGCGTCAACGGGCTGCACGATGGTCCTCTGCCCGAGGAAGAAGATGGGCGAGCTAGAGGGATCATAGGGGAGCAGGTTTGCAGAAGGGTGCGACCCCAAAGGGTGAAAGGGTATCCCACAAAAAACCCGAGAAGGTGGGCGCTCGCGACGGTCCAGAAGGCTCAGACCTGGGGTCAGGGAGTTGACCCCCGGTCAACGGATGGCGTGGCCTGATTGGGCCACGTCATCCGCAAAAAGACAAACTTTAAATAAAACTCTTGTAAATTGAATAAAAAATAATAAATGATTTAATTAATTTTAGGTTATTAATGAAAAATGTTTATTAATTTATAAATTATTTTATGGTGATTTTTAATTATTTTTATGAGGTACATTTTTACAAGTTCCATTTATACCCCTTGTAGGTATATTACCTATATATTTTAGCCTTTATTTTTATTCTGTGTATTTTAATGTTATTTATTTTTATTTCTTATTTTATAAAATTATAATATACTTTTGTATTCACAAATATATTTTTATTTTTCTGATGTGTTTTGTATATTTAATAAAATAGAAGTATATTTTATATAGGTATAAGTATATGTATAATACCTATGTATCAAATATGTATGTATTTTATTTTGAGTTTTATTTAGGTTTTTATTCCAATTTTAATGTACATAATTATTATAAGTAATATTTACAAGATTATAAAAATATAAAAATATAAAAATAATGAATAAATAAGAAATTGAATATTTTAATCTGTACAAGTATACAATGTGGGTCCAAAACTCAACTTTCAAACCGTAGCTCCGCCAAATGCGAAACCACCGCCGTTGGATAGATTATTTTATTCTATATACAATTAAAGTGAGTTTGCTACATTTGGAGTTGTCAGTTGTGAGATACGGGTCTGGGAAGTTGGGATTCTGGATTCTTATTCAGACCATAACTTTTTATCTGTACATTATTTTCCTGTGAAATCAATTTTGTATTTTTCTTTATTTTATTATCTACAACTTTCATGTACAAAGTATCTTTATTTGATGTATAAAAAGTGGAACCAAAAATGGGTCCCAAAATAAATAAAGAATGAATTAATAAATCTAGGTATTTGACCCTTATCTCCCCCTACTTTATTCCTTGTCGACCTATTCATCAAGATGCCTAGGTCTCGGGGTTTTGGGTCATAAAATATTTACAATATTTTATTATTTTTCTTTTCTTTTATTTATTCTATAATTTTGGCTTTAATTACAGCATTTTATACACTATTTAGATGCACATGCATGAATGCTACGATGATGGAATTATTACTATTTTCAGGCATTTGCTAGGGTTTTTGGTGCCAAAATGATAGAATAAAGATGATGAAATGTGGATTCATCATCCCCCTATACTTTACCTTTGCTAGTCCCTAGCAAACACTTATGCAATAAGTGCAAAAAGAAAAAGAAAGAAAAGAAAAAGAAGAACTTGGATTTTATCTGATTATCAAACTTGTCTTCACAAAATCAAAGTTTGGAGCTTAAGTCGGACCTTTGGAATTTTAGTGCGGGCAGAACCTTAGTGAGAACCGTGTTTGAAATTCAACAGTCCTTGAGAATCCCAAAACTCTGTCCAAGTCTCCTCAATAGCCAGGTTAGAAATACTTCAACTCATACGCAAACTCTTACGACTATGAATCTGACTTGTACAGTGTAAGTGATAGTGGCTCTCCCCAACTAGAATGGCAAAGAAACTGACTTCTCCAATACGACAACCCAATGATTCCCCAATCCAATAACTCCATCCTCGAGGAGCGGGGTATTCCCTTCTAAGTTCAAGTGGCAACCAGCTCAAGAGGAGGGGGTGAAGAGAAGAATGGACGGTAGCCAGTGTAGCTACCTATCTGGGATGCAAGACCAGTGTAGTCAAGTCATCCTGCTGCAGGCTCACATGTTTGACTTTGGAACTCAAGCTTGCTTATTGACTTTGTACATACTTACAGGCCTTTTTATTTTTGTACATGCCTGAACTTTTTTTTTGAAATACTATATACAGCAGCATTTACATAAGGAGTTTTTCCTCTTGAGCCAGTAGACTATCCCTCTTTTGAAGCTTTATTGCAACCCACAACCTCCTGTCTTTAGACTTCCTAATCACTGGACGGGTTGGGGTGCACTTCCCTCCCTAGAGGAGGACAAATGTTTCCACTTGTGTGCGTCTCATACCGGCAAATCCAATTTCCTCACCACTCCAACTGAGTTGAGCCATGTGAAAGGTGCAGGTGTCCAAGTTAGGTCATTATCAACAAGAGTCGTGCGTGTGCTCCGAAATACTCTACTTAGGCAGTCAAGAATCCATTGAACCAAGTCCCGTGATCCTCAAAGAATTAAGTCAACTAGACCTGAAGTACCTCAAACCCAGTTCCTATCAGGTTCCTGTTATTAGGTAGATTTTAAGGTCCAATCAAGCTCCAATCTCCGGATTTTACTTAGACTTGTTCAACTATCAAACTCAATCCGAAAAATGCGAGTGCTATGCAATGCAATGCAGAAAATATTTTTGTGATGCAAATTTCAAAGATTTTGAACTTTTTATGGATTTTTGAAAAGATGATGCATATGCAGATGTATATTTTTTTTCAAAAATGTTTTTGGATTTTAGTTTTGCAAATGTTTTTGGGATTTTTGAGAAAAAAGGTTTTGGCTGAACACTAGGATAAAAATATGTACACGGGAGTGCTTTTTATATTTACAAGAAGTGGATTTTAAGAATTTACAAGGGTAAGTGGTCAATTTTATACATATATATATAGTGGATTTTAGTGTGATGTAAATATTCCTCAAACTTATTTGACACAAACTTTTCACGCAATTTTTGAAAACTATAGTCCAAAATAGTTTTTACAAACATTTTACAAACATGTACACACATTTGAAAATCATTTTGCAAAGGCTTTCAAAACAGTATATATAGGTTTTTCAAAACATTTTTGCAACCATTTTTCAAACCATTTGCAAATCATTTTTCAAACATTTTATTTCACACAAAGAAAAGAAATTTTACAAACCACACATTTTTACACAGGTTGAAAACATGTAACAAAATATTTTCAAAATAGTTTTCAATAGATGTTCACAAAGTTTTTCAAACTATTTTTCAAACATTTTGCAAAAAAACATTTTCACCTGATTTATTAATCAGTAAATACAAAAAGAATTTGGGGAATGATAACATCTTTTTATTAAGGATTTTAATGAATTTTAAAGAATTATTAGCCATATTATTAAGAAAATACGAAAGTACGAGTTATGGCTAAAGTATATACGCAGTATATACGACCCCCCTATACTTATCTTGAGCTATGTCCTCATAGATCGGAGAGAAAAGAGAAGACATAACTCGTACTAAGTATAGGCAAGTCTAAAGAATGAATGAAACAATGAATGAATCAACGAATGAGAAGTCGACCGTCCCCCCCTATACTTAGGATCAAATAATCCTAAGTATAGCAGACTGTACACAAAGCAGGGAGGGTCAAGGGTGGGAATGAACAGATCGTACTCAGATTGCCTCCCCCTATACTTAGGGTGAGATATCCCTAAGTATAGACAAGAAGAGGAGACAATGGAGAGGATCGGAAAGAATAGAACAACGCGAGGTGCAGCCCCCCTATACTTAGGACAAAGTACATCCTAAGTATGGAAAACTGTCTACAAGGGCGGCACCTTTTTGATAGATAAAGAAAATAAGGAAGGAAAAAAAGAAAAGAATAAAAGAAGAAAGGAGATGAGACTGGAAATGAGATCATGAGAATGTACACATCACTCCCCCTATACTTAGGGTAAGAGAAGCCCCAAGTGTAGGCAACAACAGGAGCGATGAAACGAAACGATGAAGAATGAACACTCAGCTCGTCCACCCCCCTATACTTAGGACAAAGTACGTCCTAAGCAAGGCAAACACGAGAATGGGTGGACGAGCAAAACGGGAGAGAGACAGAGATGAACACAGGAGAATGTACAACAGAGGTGGATGTACATATGATCAAGAAGGCCGAAAGCTAACCTTCTTGCGAGACCGCTGAGGGATGGATCTGATGTGGTGCAAGTCGACATCGGGGTCCACAACTGACGGAAGCCGATCAGGGTCGACACGGTGAAGGCCCTCAGTGGAATCAAAACGGAAAGGGACGAACTGATCAATGGAAGCAGTATGGCTGGGTTCTCCCTTGGTGGTCCTATGGTGTGAAGGCGCAGACGGGTGAGTGGAAGAAGTACGACTAGGTTCGGCCTTGGAAGTCTCGCAGATGTCAAAGTGAAATGGGACGAACTCATCATCCTCGGAAGAAGTGTAATCGAGTCGTCCTGCGAGTGATCGTCCAGGTCAAAGTCAAAAGGAACGAAATCATCAGTGGAAGTATACGAACTCTGTTCGTCCTCAAGAGTTTTGCCCGGATCATCTTTTTCATCATGAGGCCAAAAATTGTGAAGGTTCGCATCATAACCGACCTCGATCATCTTCACCTGTGAAGGACCAGGCACGGACATATCAGTGGAAGTAGTCAAACCAAGTCCATCCTGTCTAGTCTTACCTAGGTCATTCGTTTCCTTATGAGGTCTCTCAAAATAATGGGAAACTTCATAAACATCCTCAAGAGTCTTGGTATCTGCCCTCCGCTCAAATGATTCAATCACATAAATACTATGGATCTCATCAACACATCGCCACACACCAGGAGGAGGATCAGTGAGGTCCATGCTTTCCGATTTCCTCCCCTTTCGGGGAATCCGTCGGGTCTCATCAATGGTCGCTAAGGATGCATCTCTAGTATCATCAGGTCGGTCACAGGCCTCGGAGTCAGCTATGATCGGTGAAGGTGCATCAGGTGCAGGTCTCTGGTCAACTGTGGGTGCGGTGATCAACACTTCGCTTTCGTTAACAGGACGGAAGCGAACCTCTCCTGATCCATAGTCAATAACGACCCTCGCTGAGGCGAGGAATGATCGTCCCAGGATGATTGGAGACGGCTCCCCTGTGGAGTTCTCCATGGGTAACACGACAAAATCTACATGATGGCTCATGCCCTGAATAGAAATGACGTTGTTTTCAAGGATACCCTTCGGCCTCTTGATTGATCCATCAGCAAACTGAACGATCATCCTGGTCTTCTTGAGAGGCCCTAAGTGAAGAGACTGTACCAGCGAGAAGGGTAGTATGCTAATAGAGGCACCGCCGTCCAGGAGAGTGTGATCACAAGTGTAGTCAGAGATGGTGCAAGTGATGAAAGGTGTAGGTGTGTTCTTCTTCTTGGGAATGGGACGGTGTGTGATGGTGATGGTAGTGGCCATGGTCAAAATGTGACTCTCAGATCCGCTCCTCCGCTTTCTCTTCTTGGGAAGAGAGGCAGACATATGGGTCATGGCCTGCTGAAGTGGGGAACGGATGATCTCATGAATAGTAGCCACCACTTTGGGTTCAGTCAACATTTTTTTGAATTTCTGGACTTCCTCCATACAAGGGAGGAAGTCAGAATCAACATATACATGAGGCATGCCAAGAGCAGTCTGTACAGCGGCATCCTCGGGGTCAAAGGTGGGACTAGATGTGAATGCATGTGTGGTCCAGGGTTCTGGCAAGTGGACTCTCTCCTCAAAAGATTGATCAACCAAGTGTCTCCCGAAATCTTTTTGGTCTTTTAAATTTTTCTCAATTTTTTGTATTTTTGGCGATTGCAAGCTCCCATGATCACCTACAAGTGAAGCTGTATTCCCGACGAAAGGAGAATTAATCTGATTCTTCCTCAAGAAGCCAATATCATCATTCATCAAATCAATGCGCTTTGTCATCCGATTCAAGATATCACTCATAGAGATCGAGGGAGGTGACTCCATCAGGTCAGACTCGGGTGGATGTGAAGGTGGAAGTGGATAATACACAGGTGGGGGTGGGTGTGGGCAGAACTCCGAGTCGTGATACTGTGGCTGAGGCGGGTATGTACAAAAATCAGAAAAAATAGGAGGCGGGTCTCCTGATAAAAGGGAGGTGGATCGGCTGGAGCGAGCGAGGGGTCCACAAAGTCCGGATAAAATACACTCCAGGGATCCATCTTGAAATCAAAAGGAAATGATTCAGGGGGAGCACGACGGTCAAGTCAAGAGAGTGAAGAAGAAGGCACAAATGCGCAAAGATGATCTAGGACGCACACAAAACAATCACAGACAAAAATGAAAAGAATGCAAACCCTCAATTCACCTACTCAACTCGGTAGAGACCGCAAAGAGCGGTCTTTTTATCTTGTCTGTTTTAGAGTTAGGTGAGAAGTCCAAAATTGCGCAAACACTTAGGGGGCTGAATGGGATTTTGGGCTCTAACCTTAGTGTGTGCGCGAGCAAATAAAAACGAGGACAATGAGGGGATTACTCGCCCCAATACAAGATTTTTTTTGATCGATTTTAGGGTCAAGTAAACTTAGCAGTCCCAGATTTATTGATTATCACTTTTTTTGGATTTTGAGTGAGAAATGCACGAGCCTATCGGGGAATCAATTCCTTTAAGCACCTAGGTTGGCATAATCAGAGGGAGAGGCGGAAAAGCAATGCAAGCGGCAAATAATGATGAATGCTAAAGCGTAAATGCTCACCTTGCCTCCAGCACTCTACATGCAAGGATGCTCAGCAGAATTGAAACCTAACTATATGCAAATGCAAAGCCGATGAAATCGCCCTAAGTTCAGAAATTGCTATTATCGTGAAGAACCACAAGCTGACCACCAATCCTCAACCCTAGAGTCTGGTATAGGCTCACCCCTCCTCTTCTCAACACACTTGAGTTTAGGAGAAAGCGCTTTGCGGGGAGAGCTCGCGGTGCGACGGATTGAAGGTGATGATCAACTGTTTGAAGATTTGACTAAGTCCAACACGTATTATAGGCACATGCAAAACATTAGGTGTTTGGCCTTAGTCTATCGCAAGCAATCCTAGAACTAGGGGCTCAATCACACAAAATAAATAAAATCGAAAAACAAAACAAAAAAAAGAATACGAGAAAACACGAAAAAGCCACGATGAGCCCCCAAGTGAACAATCACTTGGAAATTAGTCTCAAGAGTCCAAGTCCGGGGGTACCTGTATTATTACAATAAATAGGTCTCTCTCTCACTTGAATTACAATAATAAATGCAATGAAAGAAAATGCAACTAAAGTAGAGCGCGGTCTTCAAAAATTCTCTTCTCGTCTCCTCGGTGTTAGGTGGGCTAGAGCCGGCTTCCCGTGGGTGCGTCGGCGCTTCGAGTGACACGCCTCTCTCGGTCCGCGGTACCTTGCAAAAAGTCAACAAGAAGAGGGATTAGACAGCTCAAAAGATATATCAAAAATAATACAAATAGAAATAAAAATGAAATAGTGAAAAGAAAAGCCGCAGAGTAGACAACCAATCACAAGTACAAAGCAAAAACTGATCTACGCGCTGTTGCTCCCCGGCAACAGCGTCATTTAATTTAGCCGAGATTCACGGAGTCTAAAATTGGTGTCTCACACAAAGCGGAGACAACCGTCGCTGTGACGACTCACGATGAATCCTGGACTAAAATCAACAATTAACCCACACTAAAGATCAACAATTAGAAATAAATGTGGAGTTAAAATTTATTTTTAACTTTGCACAAATGGTATATAGGGACAAGTATGCAGAGAGTTCGAACACAGGGAGCAAGCATGGTAATTCAAATAATTGTGCACAAGTGAATGTGTGTGGTCTACACTAAGCAAGCAAGCAAAGAAATTTTTGTGGGTTTTTAATTCTTAATATTTTTTTATTTGATTTTTAATTTTGTATTTTGATTTTTAATTTTCTGATTTTTTTAATTTATAAATTTTTTTTCTTTTTCAATATTGGAATTTAAAAACAATGTAATAAAAGACAAGATAAAGTATTTATAAAAATATGCAAAAATAACCAAAAATTC
Source organism: Ottelia alismoides (assembly GCA_037367405.1). Taxonomy (NCBI): domain Eukaryota; kingdom Viridiplantae; phylum Streptophyta; class Magnoliopsida; order Alismatales; family Hydrocharitaceae; genus Ottelia; species Ottelia alismoides. The sequence goes on from JAZKJV010004701.1 coordinate 430,990, forward strand.
AAAAATAAAATGTTTTTGATATTTTTAGGATTTTTTACTATTTTTGTGATTTTTGGGTATTTTTCAAAGTGTTTTTGGTATTTTTAAATACTGAAATAAGGGAAAACAGTAAAATATGTGCTGGATGTGAGTAAAATTGGAATTAAGAATAGACAACAGCCACAAAATATTTTCAAACTATTTTTCAAAGAAAGCTAATAAAATGTAGAGTAAACAGTAATTGAGTTTGCTATTTTTGGAGTTTTCTACAATTTTCTATATTTTTTTGAAGTTTTTATGTATTTTTGAATTTTTAAGGTTTTTCTTTTGAGATTTTTAGTGATTTTTGGACTGACACTAAATTAGGTTAAAAGACACACTAGGGAATTTTTTGGAATTTTCGAGGTATTTTAATATTTTTTTGTATTTTCTAAGCTAGACAGTGAATAAAAGGTATGTTTTTTATTTTAATAAATACAAAAATAAAATAAAATCAAAAACTAAAATGCTAGCATCAAAGAACAAGCCTACATGAACTTAACCCTATTTTGTGGAATTTTTGGAGTCAAAATGATGATTTAACTAATTAAAACAAACATACAAAAGTTAAAGGCCTAGTAGGGGCGTTTTTGCAAATATCAATAACTTTGGGGGCATGTCTGCAATTTTCACCAAAATTTTCAACTGAGTAAAATATTTTCTGGACCAAAATGAAATTACAAAACTTACAACCCTTTCCGCGCAAAATACCCACCCAAGCACGTGCGACGCACGCGCTTGGGAGGGGCTAAAGTGTTATACTTCAAAAGGCGAGGGGCACAGTTGCAAAAATGCCACAACTTTTATACTGAATAAAATAGTTCCTGGGCTGATGACAAATAACAAAATGCCCGAGGGCTCTGATGCAAAATGGCCACGCACCTCACATGCACGGGCACGTGCTGTGACGTGGCCGAGGACCTAAAAGTAAATAGGAAAAAATCGGGGGCCTTAATGTAAATTACACGGAAGTTTTAAAAGGCCAAGGAAAGTTTCTAAATTACTTAAGAAATAAACAAAATTGCGGGGGTTAAAGAGCAAAATACCCCCGCAGACTTGATCCGACGGCTCCTCAATCTTTACTTAGACACGCGTCAACACAGGAGGCGTCGATGACGCTTCAGACCTAGCGGCTGCGATTAGATTGGCGATGGCGTTCGTGCGGCCCTGGTAGTGCGAGATCCGACGACTGTAGGATGGCAGGACGAACAGCTCCTGATCTGACGGCAAAGGGGGGCGATGGAAGAACAGGGAGGGAGGCTCGCAGCTACGAGCTTCCTCCGACGGTGGTGTCTCCCTCTGGCGTCAGATGGGACTCCAAAATGGCCGGATCGTCTCCTGCAGGCGCCTTCTAACGTCTGGTGGTCTCAAAACCCTCCAGCGAAAGTTGGAGCTCGCCGGGGATGTCGAGGAAGCCGGCAGCCTCCAGGAACCTCCGTCGAAGCGCAAAATGCCTCCAGATCCTTCAGTCGTGTGCGTACCTGCAAAGGGAGATTAAGGGGAGCACGGGCAAACTGACGTGCATCACCTTGCAGTAAAAGAAGGTGGAAGGCGGCGAGGGAGACGCTCGCCGGAGCGACCTCCGGCGAGGTGGTGGCGAGAGTGATCGAACAGAAATGACTCTAAGCGGAGTTAGAAATCCACTCTACGACTACAGACGAGCAAGAAAATAAGTAGAAAATGGAATAAAAATGACCTCGAGGATATACACCTGAGGTTGAAACCTCACGGCGGCGCAGCCGCCGGAGATGGGTTGGAACACGACCTTAGGTGCTCACCGCACCTCGACTGAGACGTGGAGAGGCTCCCCTGTCACTGGAGCTCCGCTCGACCCACGCCCGGAGGGTTTTGGCGCCCCAAAGTTGGTTCAAAGTCAAATGGGAAGAAGAGGGTGGTCTTTTGAACTGTGGCGAAGGGACGTTAGAAACGAGGCGTCAACGGGCTGCACGATGGTCCTCTGCCCGAGGAAGAAGATGGGCGAGCTAGAGGGATCATAGGGGAGCAGGTTTGCAGAAGGGTGCGACCCCAAAGGGTGAAAGGGTAGCCCGCAAAAAACCCGAGAAGGTGGGCGCTCGCGACGGTCCAGAAGGCTCAGACCTGGGGTCAGGGAGTTGACCCCCGGTCAATGGATGGCGTGGCCTGATTGGGCCACGTCATCCGCAAAAAGACAACCTTTAAATAAAACTCTTGTAAATTGAATAAAAAATAATAAATAATTTTAGGTTATTTAATGAAAAATGTTTATTAATTTATAAATTATTTTATGGTGATTTTTAATTATTTTTATGAGGTACATTTTTACAAGTTCCATTTATACCCCTTGTAGGTATATTACCTATATATTTTAGCCTTTATTTTTATTCTGTGTATTTTAATGTTATTTATTTTTATTTCTTATTTTATAAAATTATAAGATGTTTTCATTTTCACAAATATATTTTTATTTTATTTTTCTGATATGTTTTGTATATTTAATAAAATAGAAGTATATTTTATATAGGTATAAGTATTGGTATAATACCTATGTATCAAATATGTATGTATTTTATTTTGAGTTTTATTTAGGTTTTTATTCCAATTTTAATGTACATAATTATTATAAGTAATATTTACAAAATTATAAAAATATAAAAATATAAAAATAATGAATAAATAATAAATTGAATATTTTAATCTGTACAAGTATACAATGTGGGTCCAAAACTCAACTTTCAAACCGTAGCTCCGCCAAATGCGAAACCACCGCCATTGGATAGATTATTTTATTCTATATACAATTAAAGGTGAGTTTGCTACATTTGGAGTTGTCAGTTGTGAGATACGGGTCTGGGAAGTTGGGATTCTGGATTATTATTCAGACCATAACTTTTTATCTGTACATTATTTTCCTGTGAAATCAATTTTGTATTTTTCTTTATTTTATTATCTACACTTTCATGTACAAAGTTTCTTTATTTGATGTATAAAAAGTGGAACCAAAAATGGGTCCCAAAATGAATAAAGAATGAATTAATAAATCTAGGTATTTGACCCTTATCTCCCCCTACTTTATTCCTTGTCGACCTATTCATCAAGATGCCTAGGTCTCGTGGTTTCGGGTCATAAAATATTTACAATATTTTATTCTTTTTCTTTTCTTTTATTTATTCTATAATTTTGGCTTTAATTACAGCATTTTATACACTATTTAGATGCACATGCATGAATGCTAAGATGATGGAATTAATACTATTTTCAGGCATTTGCTAGGGTTTTTGGTGCCAAAATGATAGAATAAAGATGATGAAATGTGAATTCATCACCGCACTAGTTGGAACCCCCCGCCATCCTCCGATCCGTTCTTCGCCCATCAAATCGCTCTCCACGAGCACCTCGCCGGAGCGCACCTCCGGCCATTCTTCTCTCCACCAAAATGCCACACCCCGCTGCAGTTCATCCACCAGGAGGGTTGCGGCAGTTTGCCCGCGACCCCCCTTAATCTTTATTTGCAGGTTCAAGATTTCTTGAAGCGCCTGGAGTGATTTTGCGCATCCGGCCAGACCACATGAAGCTTCTTTGCTCCTCCGCCCCCGCGGGTGCATTTCGGCCATCTTCGGAACCTTCTGATCACCTCTGTCAGTAGTGGGGACCCCCAGCGAGCTCGTGGGATTCCTAGCAGCTGCAGATCACGGCGGACAATGGAGCTCGCACCGATTCCATCTCGCCAGGGCCCTATTCTTCGTCTGTTCTTGCAGATCAATGCCGAGCCATTGGATCCCTGCCAGTTCTTCAAAGCACACAGCCACCGCTTGAGTTTTTAGAGCCTCAGCCATCCGATCATCATCTACCATCTAATCTCGGCCGTTGGCGTCGAAGGGGTATCGGTTGTCCAGGAGGCGACACATATCTTAAGTGGCGCAACATCAACCGTCGGATGCGCCCTTAGCTTTGGGTATTTTGCTAATACACCCTGAGCAATTTTGTATTTACTTATAAATGCCAAAACTTTCATCTGAGTTTTAATTTTTTGTAGAATTGGCATTTAGCCCCCCAATTATTGTAATATTGCATCTGGGTTCCTGCTAGGTCACAAGCGATACGCACGTGACTTGGCAATTTTGCAGTTAGACCATCAGGCATTTTGGAATTTGTATTAAGTACGGAAACATTTCAATGTAGTTATAAACTTTTTGACTTTTTGCATGCAAGCCCTTAAATGTTTTGATAATTGCATATTCGCCCTTGCCAGGCACACATGCTTGGCACGCGCATCTTGGCCTTTTTGCAGGGAAAGGGCCCAGTTCTGGAGTATTTCTAATTAGTCCGCGAACATTTTTAATTAGTTATATACTTTGTGGGAAATTTCATTCATGCCCTTAAACTTTTCGCTTATTACAAAAAAATACCCTTGGCAGAATGTATTTTCTTTTTGCTTCCTCTATTTATTGCATGCATCTATAAATACCTAAAAATCCATAAAAATTATCATAGCTCCCTGTTGCATTCTAGTTTCACGTCATATTTTTATTTTACATTTTTATTGCATTTTAATATTTATAAAAATTCAAAAACAAGCATTTTTAGCACGATTTGCCTTAGAAAATTCATTAAAAATATAAAAGCACCTCAGAAAATTCCCCAAAAAAATATTTTGCTTATTTTAGTATGTTTTAACTTCAGTCCAAAAATCACTAAAAAATATAAAACAAAACTCCTAAAAATTTGAAAACTCTAAAAACCTTTAAAAAAATTTATAAAATTCACAAAAAATCTAAAAATTGTGTTTTCTTTTCTTGAATTTTCTTCATTTTGTTATCTTTCTTTTAAAATTAAGTTGGAGAATTTTTGTTACTGATTTCTATTTTATTTCTCCATTTTAGTTTCAGCTTTTTAATTTATTCACTGTTTTCAGTATTTTTGACTTTAAAAATACCAAAAAATTAGAAAAAATCTAGAAAAATCACAAAAATATTATAAAAATATAAAAAGACCAAAAACATTTTATTTCCTGATTTTTACTTATTCTCACTTATTTTTATAAGTACCTTATCCTCCTCTTTCTTACTTTATATATATGTACTCTCTTTTAAAAAAAGAAAATATAAAAATATAAAAAATGAAAAAAAATAAAATCAGTAAATTCAAAATCAAAATATAATTATATAAAGTTAAAAATAAATAAAAAAATGCAAAATAAAAAACCCACAAAAAAATCCATATAGGCTAAGTAGTATACATGACATGAGGCATTTGACTTACACTTGGTCTGCTTTACTCTGATTGCTTCCTGTGTTCGACCCCTACTTGCTTGCCATTATACATTCTTAGTAGGGTATAATAAATTTTAATCCTTGCTCTTGATTGCTTGATTGATTGTGTGGGTTAACTGTTGATCAACGTGAAGGCTTGAGTAGTTGCCTCAGCGACAGTGAGTCTGATCTGTCAGACCATTACTTAGCGGCTCTCGCTTATTTCCGTTTCTCAAATGGCACCGTTGTCGGGGAGTATCGGCTTGTGGAGTATACTTGTGTCTTTTTATCTACTTAGCCATTTTTGATTATCTGTTTCTATTGTAAAATTTTTTTGAACTGTCTGACATCCCTTTCTTGTTTTCTTGCGAGGGACCACTGACCGAGGAGGATCACCTAGGGGATCCTGAGCAGCCTTGGGATGAGGGGCCGGCTATTCTATCCTAGCCGGTAGGAGAGATCAGGAGGACTTGAGAGAGAGAGAGATAGTTAGCTTTTTGCTAATTTTGTGTGAGAGAGAGACATTTTATTAATTTGTAATAATACAGGTACCCTGGACTTTGGACATTCGGGCCCAATTTCAAAGTGTTTGTTCACTTGGGGGCTCACCACCGTTTTGCCGTGTTTTTATCGCCTTTTTTATTTTATTTTCCGGTTTTGGTTTTTCTTTCTTTTGTGGAATGAGCCCTTAGTTTTTAGGATTGCTTGGTCGCGTAGTCTAAGGCCAAACACTTAACAATCATTGCATGCACCTATAGTCTTCTCGTTTGGACTTAGAATAAATTAATTGCGAAAGTACTCAGTCTCGAAGCCGCGTGCCGCTAGAGGTCGTATACAACGTTGGCAGGATCCGTTGTGGCGGACATCGATCGGCATCAGAGATCGGACTTAGGCTTCGATCTGAGTACTTAGCATTTGGTTCTTTACGTGTAGCAATTTCCTGCTTAGGACGATTTCCGTGTGCATATCAGAATATAGATTAGGTTTATAAATTCCTGTTTTGCATCCCTGACGGGTCGCTAATTACGATATTTAATTCGTGTTCGTTGTAATACGTGTACTTAGCGATTCGGTCAGAACCGAGAGAAGATCTCCGTGAAGAGTGTCTCGGCTTTAATTTATATCCCGGGCAAGTCCGGGGTCGAACACAGGGAGGCAAAGGAACAACTTGGGTTTAATTCAAAAACTTAGGTCTAGATTTCAATGCGGTTTTTTTAGATTTTTTTAATGCAACAAGAATGAGAATGCAAGTGAATTAAGACACTAAGAAATCATACAATAGGCCAAATTAATTTTAATGTCAAATTAGTCCAATTAAGCCAAATTATATTTTTCTTAGAGTCCTAATCCAGTGGTGAACAAAAAACACCTTTTTTTAGAATTTTTTAGTTAAAATGCAACAATGAAAAATGCACACTTTTTATGGGGTTTTTCGCAATTTCTCACACAAACAGTAAGCAAAAAATATGAAACATTTACTAGAATGAAAACATGATACAAGGAAGCTACAATATTTTTTTTGGAATTTTTTTGGCAAAATATGAATTTTTTATGTATTTTTCAGTGGAAACAGAGTGACAGTGAGTAATTAATTCCTAATTAATACATGTTATCAAATTAATTAGAGTGCGAATTATCTCAGAAAGGTATTTTTATGTGGCCTACAGGAGACTTGAAATTTCGCAAAAAGGATATACGTGGATTTAATTAAAAATCCAACACTGAATTCACTCTACAAATTATTCTAGGCACAAGACATCTCCATTTTAGATGATATTTGGAAAGTAAGTTCACCACATATCAAGGCATCATATATAATTTTTGTGGAATTTTTAGAGCAACCGTGTATGAGATATAAATTTAATAGTCCATATTGGGCAAAATATGTAATATTTCAGTTAACCATTTTTAATTAATTACCCAACTACCATAAAAATACAAATAAATAGTCACATGACAGAGGATAAGTTGCTCAACATAAAAACATTTTTTATTGCATAAAATGATGCAAAAGAGAGGTCCAAATTAAAGCATAAACACAGGGGTCTTTGTGCAAACTCAGAAAACAATATTTACATCAAAACGTGTACAGGGACCATTTTGCAATTACTAAACTATATACAAAAATTACGTAGTTTTTACAATAAAAAATTTTGAAAGATACCTTCTTCTTCCTCCTTGGTACCCGATGGAATGGAACCCAAATGGGGAGGGCGCCGGCGGCGGGGTGCGTGGCCACACACGGAGGAGGCGGCGCCGGCGGCGCGGCCGCGAGGGACGGCGGGGCGCGGCTGAGGATGTGGTCGGCGATGAGGGGCGGCTGGAAGGCCGCAGCGGGGCGGCGGCGTTGGCCGGCTGAAGGGCGGAGACGCAGCGCAGCAGCACGCGGCAGCCGCTGCTGGTGGATGGAGGGCGCGCCGCTCGCTGCGGCATCTGGGGGGGCGACGGCGCAGGCAGAGGTGGCGGGCGGCGCCGGCCGATTTGAGAGTTGTGGCAGGCGGCGGCGGTGGGTGATCCCCCCACCGCTGCCGCGTTGTTTTTTTTTATTTTTTTTAATTTTTTTATTTTTTACTGCTGTAATAAAGGCTTTTTAATTTTTTTTCAATTTTTTTTAATTTTCTTAAACAGGGAATGAAACAAATGAGAAACAAAATGACGTGGTGGTAATATGATGGAATAAAACAAATGAAGGATGGTAGTGATGATGATGATGGTGATGAATTATAATGTGCTAAAAAAATTGCAAAAATGACAATATGATAAAATGAGACGAAAAATTACCTACGATGGACGGTCGCCTATGGTGTGCTCACGCGAGCACGGTCTTCGCTCGAATCGCCGACGTGCGATGAGCTCGAGCAGCGCGCGGTTGCGGCTGCGATATTGGCCAAAAAAACCAACGGATCACACCGGAGAGAGGGCCGTCTTCGCTCGACCGCGGTTGCGTCACTGTCAGCGATTCAACTCTGGGAACTTGGCTCTCCTCACATAAAGATGGATCAAAGGCAAAAATGAGGAGAATGACATGTATATAAAGAGAATGGGATGAGAGGTTATTAAAGTGGTAGAGTTGAATGGGAAGTTGATTTATTAATGGAGTTGAATGGGAAGTTGAGAAAAATGGTGGAATAATGGAGTTGAATTGGTGGTTATTGTAGAGAAGGAAAATTAAATAATAAATAAATTAATTAATAAAGTTGGCTACTTTAAATACAATAAAATAAAAAGAGAAGAGAAATAGTGGAGAATTTACAAGGGAAGACAAACAACATGTACACATTTTTTTACTTTCCTAATATGTAATTTTTTTTTGTCTTTTTAATAAGAGATATTTGCAACGAAAAAAATATAATAAAATAGTACAATTAAAATACAACACAAGTATGATTTTTTGTATTTTTAATAATTAAGAAAGATATAATAAAAATTAAAGAAAGAATGAATATATACATAATGTACAATGTACATCTAGGTCCCAAAATCCAACTTTTGCAAATGAGCTCCGATTTTAATGAAACCACTTCCGTTGGATAGATAATTTTCTAACTTGAACTTTAAAAGTGAGTTTGGTGAATTTGGAGTTCATAGGGAGCGGAAATTTAGCTTGGAAGTTGGACTTTACAGCCTTTTCTCTTTGGGATCTAGGAGCATTTATTTGAGGTAAAATTTGTTTTGTATTTTTGTATTTTTATATACATTTTTATAAACAAGTTAGAGAAAAAATTAGACAAAAAGGAGTTGAAATGAAATTATTAAAAATCCATGAAGTTTTGGGCTATTTACAAGTATAAAACTCCTTTATTTTTGCCGCTTTTTATTGTTAATTCATTTTGTGCAGTCTTATATACAATAATTAGTGTGTTTTATTTACAAGAGTTATTTTGTTAATTTATTGATTTTATGGACATTTATTTGGAATTTTACTCGGGGATTTTGCTAAGATCAAGATATTGCGATGATGAATCGCGGATTCATCACCCCCCTATACTTAAACTTTGCTAGTCCTCGAGCAAATAAAGAATGAATAAGTTGGATTAACCCCTGACTGTGCATGTGAATACAAGACTTGATCCGTTCAAGAACTCTCGGTTTTAGATATCCTAAAATTCTAAGCTGAACCAAGCTCTACTCAAAAGGTACCCAATTCCCCTAATCATCAGACTCTCTTTGTATACATATATATAAGGGATATGACTTTAAGTGTTGACCGCAGTTACAAGAGTAGAGTCACAACGTCACCTAAGGTTCCAGTCCAAGAGACTCTCCTATGGACCCGATCCTCAACACTAGGGAATAAATCATTTCTTGCATCCAATCCACCGTCTCTTTAGTTGTCAGACTTGAAAGTGTAGATGGAAGGCCAGTTGATGGAGGGCATAGGATTGTGTCATTTCTTCTCTCCCTCTCATTGGAACAAGGATCCTCTCGAGTGCCTTATTACGCAACGCATTTTTTTTGGTGTTGATCAGTGCGTCCGTCAAGAGAAGTTGGAGTCGTTTGCACTTGTTTTCCTGGGAGTACTCCGGGGTGTGCCTTTTTTGAGTACCTATCGTACCTTCTACACCCAGACTTGTAGCATTTACGATGCAGAGCCCTTTTTTGGTGCAAGCCCGACTCCTAGTCCTAATAGCGGTGGTCCAAGTGGACACTTTGAAATGGTTGGGAGCGCTCGCCTTTGGTGGAAGCTCTTTTGATAACTGATTTTGTGGAATGAGAGCTTTTCTTTGACATTTCATTGCTTTGTAGTATTTTTGGCTAGCTCCACTGCTTTTACCAAGAGTTGGCGCACACTGATCAACATTTTTTTTATTTTATCACACCCTAGCACATAGATAAATGTCAAGGGATAGTACGAGAACCATGTTCTCATACTGGCTAAATGTGCTGACACTCAGGTTTCATGAAGCCTTCCTTGATTTTATCCCATCCTCGAGCATCATTAAATCAAGTCCAAACTCAAATCCCTCATCCCAGTACCTCAAGTGAAATTACAACTCATCTCATCATAACTGCAGTCGTGTATGTGAGGTGCTGATCATATTCTTTAAGGTAGAGACTAAGCATGCAATATAGCACACAAATCTTTCAAACTAGGGAAATGTGAATAATTAAGTCAAAGACCCTAATGACTAAGGCTGGTTAACTCAAAATCTCAAGATCTCATAAACCAAGTGTTCTTGAACATCACTAGTCTTGTGTGAAAGTGAATTGTGTCAGGGATTAAACCAACTTATTAGTAGTTTTTTTTAGTTTTTTTTATGATTGATTTTTTTTAAGTTTTAGAAAAAGTTTTTTTTTCAAAAAGTTTTTTTTTGACAAACAAAGGCAAAGAAGAAGTTTTTTTTTTGTTAGAAAAGTTTTTCTTTTTTTTCAAGTGTTTTTTTAAAAAGATAGTTAAATAAGAAAAGATTCTTTTTTTTTGAAAAAGTTTTTTATATATATAAAAAAGGATTTTTTTTGAAAAGTTTTTTTTCTTAGCAAATAAGGAAAAAGAGTTTTTTTTAGGAAAGAGTTTTTTTTGTTGGTTTTTTTTACCCACCCCATAATTATTGTATAATATATACAAAAATACGTGAAAGTACGAGGTATGGGTAAAGTATATATGTAATATATACACTCCCCCCTATACTTAGCTTGTGTTATGTCCTCATGGCACTAGGTGACAAAAAGACATAGCTCGTACTAAGTGTAGGAAAGCTAAAATAATAAAAAGTATAGAAGTCGATCCGCCCCCCTATACTTAGGCTCTGGATAGCCTAAGTGTAAAAGAAGAGCAAAAATGGGGCGGACGAGGTCATGAGGAGAAATGATGAGTAAATACATATGGCGGGCATCGGTCCCCCCTATACTTAGGCTTTGGTCAGTCTAAGTATAGGACAAGAGTAAGTGTGAGAACCGATGTGATCTCGAGAATATACAAAGAAGGGAGAATATGTACAAGAGTGATTGAATCTTCTAAGATGTTGAATCTTGATGCTGCATCTTCATGAAGAGTAATAAGATGTATCTGCTCTGTGCTCACTCTGTATGAAGTTGATGACCTCGACTTGGACTAACTGCTCTTTCGAATCAACAAAATGCTTCAACAGTTGTCCATTCACCACATGAGATTGTGCACCATCTATGAGATCAGCTATCTCTACAATTCCATTCTCGTGCACTTTCTTAACCACAAAGGGACCCGTCCATTTAGATTTGAGCTTCCCATGGAACATCTTCAACCTGGCATTGAACAACCATACCTTTTGCCCAAGGACAAAGTCTTTGCACCTAATGTGCTGATCATGCCATCTCTTTACTTTGTCCTTATAAATCAAACTGTTGTCATATGCCCTGTTTCGGATTTCCACAAGCTCGTTCAAGTTCAAGTCTCGACAAAGTTTCCCTTGGTGACAACTCCAATTAATCTTCTTAATTGCCCATTCGGATTTATGAATCAACTCTGCGGGCAAATGACATGGCTTTCCATAGATCATTCTAAATGGTGAAGTACCCAATGGTGTCTTGTAGATTGTCCTATAGGCCCATAGAACTTGGTCCAAGAGCTGAGACCAGTTCTTCCTATCGGGACGAACCAATTTCTGCAAAATGCTCTTCACCTCTCTGTTAGAAACCTCTGCCATGCCGTTGGACTGTGGGTGGTAAGGACTAGTAACTCTATGTTCAAATCCATAGTCCTTAGCTAAAGATCTCATATCTCGATTCACAAAGTGGCTACCCCCATCAGATATCAAAACTTTTGGCATCCCGAACCTAGCAATAATATGATCTCTCACAAACTTACAAACAGTCTTGCTGTCTGCGGTTCGGTTTGGGATAGCCTCCACCCACCTAGATAAATAATCAACCGCCAACAATATGTACTCATGTCCTTGGCTGTTGGGAAAGGGACCCATAAAATCTATGCCCCATGCATCAAAAACATCACAAATAATCATCGGTTGCATGGGCATCTCATCTCTCTGTCCAACTGTCCCTCCCATCCTTCGACAAATCGGGCACGACCGTACAAAATCAATGGCATCTCTAAACAAGGTCGGCCAATACAATCCACATTGAAGTACTTTGTGAGCGGTTCTCTTTCCCGAATGGTGTCCTCCACCCTCAAGTGAATGACAATATGTGAGGACACTCTGGTATTCCTCCTGAGGAATACACCTTCTCCAAACACAATCCGGTCCTTCAAAGAAAAGGAAAGGATCGTCCCAGTGGTATCTCCTCGAATCCGACTTCAGTCGATCAATGCTGCTCCTAGTCCAACCATGGGGAACCTGCTTGGAGACAAGATAGTTCACCATGTTAGCATGCCACGAGAGGGAGTCAATAACACAAATTGACTCATCTGGGAAGGTCTCTCTAATCCGCTCATGATCAGGAGAATCCTTAAGTTCAATCCGAGAAAGGTGATCAACCACGACATTCTTCACTCCAGGTTTATCTTTAATCTCCAAATCAAATTCCTGGAGGAGTAGAATCCACCTAAGAAGACGCGCCTTCGCATCCTTCTTTTCCATTAAGTATCGAATGGCTGTGTGATCAGTATAAATTGTCACCTTAGAGCCCAAAATATATGATCTGAACTTCTCGAGGGCCCATACTACCACGAGCATTTCCTTTTCAGTCACTGTATAATTTTTCTGTGTAGGATCTAAAACTTTGCTCGCATAGTGAATCGCAAACGGAATCCCCTCTCGCCGTTGTCCTAACACAGCTCCTATAGCGAAATCTGAAGCGTCAGTCATGATCTCAAAGGGGAGAGACCAGTCAGGAGCTTGTAGGATAGGCGAGGCACAAATCTTCCTCTTCAAGAGCTCAAAGGCCTCCAGACAATTGTGATCTACAATGAACTCTGTGTCTTTCCCTAAGAGCTCAGTCAGTGGGCGGGCGATCTTTGAAAAATCTTGAATGAATCTTGTATAGAATCCAACATGCCCTAAGAATGACCGCACTGACTTCACGTTGGTAGGTGGATCAAGTTTCTTGATCACCTCCACCTTGGCAGGGTCAACCTCCATTCCCCTTTTGGAGATGACATGCCCCAACACGATACCCTCCGTCACCATAAAGTGACTCTTCTCCCAGGAGAGTACCAGATTCACCTCTCTACACCTCGTGAGGACTCGGTCCAAGTGCGCTAAACATGTATCAAAAGAATCACCATGGACCGAGAAGTCATCCATGAACACTTCCAGGAAATCTCCCACCATCTCGGCAAATATGGCTATCATGCACCGCTGAAATGTGCCCGGGGCATTGCAGAGCCCGAATGGCATGCGCCTGAAAGCATAAGTGCCGAATGGACATGTGAATGTGGTCTTTTCCTGGTCCTCAGGAGCTATGGCCACCTGGTTGTAGCCTGAGTACCCGTCAAGAAAACAGAAGAACTCTTTCCCTGCAAGTCTCTCCAAGATCTGATCAATAAAAGGCAAGGGAAAGTGATCTTTCTTGGTCGCGGCATTCAGGCGCCTGTAGTCAACACAGACACGCCATGACGTAGGTACTCGTGTCGCGATCTCTACCCCCTCCTCGTTAGTGACCATCTGAATTCCCGACTTCCCCGGCAACGGCGCCATCTGACGGGTCGCTAATTACGATATTTAATTCGTGTTCGTTGTAATGCGTGTACTTAGCGATTCGGTCAGAACCGAGAGAAGATCTCCGTGAAGAGTGTCTCGGCTTTAATTTATATCCCGGGCAAGTCCGGGGTCGAACACAGGGAGGCAAAGGAACAACTTGGGTTTAATTCAAAAACTTAGGTCTAGATTTCAATGCAGTTTTTTTAGATTTTTTTAAATGCAACAAGAATGCAAATGCAAGTGAATTAAGACACTAAGAAATCATACAATATGCCAAATTAATTTTAATGTCAAATTAGTCCAATTAAGCCAAATTATATTTTTTTTAGAGTCCTAATCCAGTGATGAACATAAAACACGTTTTTTTAGAATTTTAGGGGTTGAAATGCAACAATGAAAAATGCACACTTTTTATGGGATTTTTTCGCAATTTCTCACACAAACAGTAAGCAAAATTATGAAAAAATTACTGGAATGAAAATATGATGCAAGGAAGCTACATTATTTTTTTTTGGAATTTTTTGGCAAAATATGAATTTTTTTATGTATTTTTTAGTGTAAACAGAGTGACAGTGAGTAATTAATTCCTAGTTAATCCATGTTATCAAATTAATTAGAATGTGAATTATCTCAGAAAGGTATTTTTATGTGGCATACAGGAGACTTGAAATTTCGCAAAAAGGATATACGTGGATTTAATTAAAAATCCAACACTGAATTCACTCTACAAATTATTCTAGGCACAAGACATCTCCATTTTAGATGAAATTTGGACAGTAAGTTCATCACATATCAAGGCATCATATGTAATATTTGTGGAATTGTTAGAGCAACTGTGTATGAGATATAAATTTAATAGTCCATATTGGGTAAAATATGCAATATTTCAGTTAACCATTTTTAATTAATTACCCAACTATCATAAAAATACAAATAAATACTCACATGACAGAGGATAAGTTGCTCAACATAAAAACATTTTTTATTGCATAAAATGATGCAAAAGAGAGGTCCAAATTAAAGCACAGGGGTCTTTGTGCAAACTCAGAAAACAATATTTACATCAAAACGTGTACATGGACCATTTTGCAATTACTAAAACTATATACAAAAATTACATAATTTTTACAATAAAAAAATTGAAAGATACCGATGGAATGAACCCAAATGGGGAGGGCGCCGGCGGCGGGGTGCGCGGCCACGCACGGAGGAGGCGGCGCCGGTGGTGCGGCCGCGAGGGACGGCGGGGCGCGGCTGAGGATGTGGTCGGCGACGAGGGGCGGCTGGAAGGCCGCAGCGGGGCGGCGGCGTTGGCCGGCTGAAGGGCGGAGACGCGGCGCAGCAGCGCGCGGCCGCCGCTGCTGGAGGATGGAGGGCGCGTCGCTCGCTGCGGCGTCTGGGGGGGCGACGGCACGGGCGGAGGTGGCGGGCGGCGCCAGCCGATTTGAGAGTTATGGCAGGCGGCGACGGTGGGTGCTCCCCCCACCGCTGCTGCATTGTTTTTTTTTTATTTTTTTTAATTTTTTTTATTTTTTACTGCTGTAATAAAGGCTTTTTAATTTTTTTTCAATTTTTTTAATTTTCTTAAACAGGGAATGAAACAAATGAGAAACAAAATGACGTGGTGGTAATATGATGGAATAAAACAAATGAAGGATGGTAGTGATGATGATGATGGTGATGAATTATAATGTGCTAAAAAAATTGCAAAAATGACAATATGATAAAATGAGACGAAAAATTACCTACGATGGACGGTTGCCTATGGTGTGCTCATGCGAGCACGGTCTTCGCTCGAATCGCCGACGTGCGATGAGCTCGAGCAGCGCGCGGTTGCGGATGCGATATTGGCCAAAAAAACCAACGGATCACACCGGAGAGAGGGCCGTCGTCGCTCGACCGCGGTTGCGTCGCTGTCACCGATTCAACTCTGGGAACTTGGCTCTCCTCACATAAAGATGGATCAAAGGCAAAAATGAGGAGAATGACATGTATATAAAGAGAATGGGATGAGAGGTTATTAAAGTGGTGGAGTTGAATGGGAAGTTGATTTATTAATGGAGTTGAATGGGAAGTTGAGAAAAATGGTGGAATAATGGAGTTGAATTGGTGGTTATTGTAGAGAATGAAAATTAAATAATAAATAAATTAATTAATAAAGTTGGCTACTTTAAATACAATAAAATAAAAAGAGAAGAGAAATAGTGGAGAATTTACAAGGGAAGACAAACAACATGTACACATTTTTTTACTTTTCTAATATGTAATTTTTTTTGTCTTTTTAATAAGAGATATTTACAACGAAAAAATATAATAAAATAGTACAATTAAAATACAACACAAGTATGATTTTTTTGTATTTTTAGTAGTTAAGAAATATATAATAAAAATTAAAGAAAGAATGAATATATACATAATGTACAATGTACATCTAGGTCCCAAAACCCAACTTTTGCAAATGAGCTCCGATTTTAATGAAACCACTTCCATTGGATAGATAATTTTCTAACTTGAACTTTAAAAGTGAGTTTGGTGAATTTGGAGTTCATACAGAGCGGGAATTTAGCTTGGAAGTTGGACTTTACGGCTTTTTCTCTTTGGGATCTAGGAGCATTTATTTGAGGTAAAATTTGTTTTGTATTTTTGTATTTTTATATACATTTTTATAAACAAGTTAGAGAAAAAATTAGACAAAAAGGAGTTGAAATGAAATTATTAAAAATCCATGAAGTTTTGGGCTATTTACAAGTATAAAACTCCTTTATTTTTGCGGCTTTTTATTGTTAATTCATTTTGTGCAGTCTTATATACAATAATTAGTGTGTTTTATTTACAAGAGTTATTTTGTTAATTTATTGATTTTATGGACATTTATTTGGAATTTTACTCGGGGATTTTGCTAAGATCAAGATATTGCGATGATGAATCGCGGATTCATCAATCCCGCATGGAGAGAGCTAGGAGGCACTGTAAGTCTTCTATCTTTGCATTCATCATCTAGGCACAAAGGTGAGATTTTCAACTTGGTGCCACCTTGCATTGCTTTTCCGACCTTCTCCCTCTGTTTTTGGATCAATAGGAATCAAAGAAAATACCAAAAAAATGTTAGGCGCTTGTATTGAATCTACTCAAAACAAGTGATAACACAAAAAATTAAAAAAGGGACTGCTAAAAATACTTGACCTAAATAAAACAGATTAATTGGACTCATTGCCTTGGGGTGAGCAAATCCCTCATTTGTTTTCAGGTTGCATAGAAAGGTTTCCTTCCCAGTGAGGTGAGCGTCGTCGTAAGGATTAGATCCCAAAACCCAGTCCGTGGTTGCCTTGTGTATCGCCTAGATTTCCGAAGTATTGGCGCTTCTATCGTACGTAGACAAGTAGGGCTTGGTCGACATTGATGACTCTCTATTGTGTGGAGCATTGACCTTGTCCGAAGTATCGAGCATAGGCCACGCCTTCACAGGTGTGTCCGTCTCATCGTCTTGCGTCCGAGTAAGTTCTCACACGCTCATGGGTGATTCCATTGCGAGCGAGATCCGAAGTATTGGTTTCACCTATCGGCTTCATCCCTCTATTTCTTTGGCTGAGTAGGGATCCAGGAAGGGCTACAAGGACCTTAAAAAGTACAGACTACTGGTTACACATGAGGAGGACAAGTACGGTATACTTTTCCGGCAGTACTCTCTCCTATAGGCATAGCGCTCTAAGGACTCGTGAAAAGATAATTGCCTGAAAATTTAAATCTAAAATTCACAAAGATAATTGTTGAACCTTCACGGCTTCACGGGTCGAGTTGGTGAATCCATTTCTTTGGGTTTGATTGATTAGTCGAGTTAAGGTCAAGATCAAAAACATAACGCCTTTGCGCAATTTTGTTCTCCCTTCATTTGACCCTTGCTCATTGTGAGCCTTTCTACTATTTTACACTCCATTTATTTCTCGTTGACCTCCGTATCTTCATCTGCATCGATCTTCCTCTTGACCTTCGAGATGGCGACGAATGGACAGTTTAGTTGAGACCCTGTCGACACCCACATCAGTTCTATTCGTCCGCCCTCTCTAATAATTCGGGGCGATTCCTGAGAACCCGGTTCAGACTCCGTGAACCGATCTCCAGACTACCCGTCTTCTTCAATAAAAAGGGATCACTCTTGTCTCGAATTCTGTCCGTTTTGGATGGCAAATGATTTCACTCCTTACACATCATCGTCCTTAACAAAGTTCTATGTTGACCGTAACACAGAACACTTCTCTCCATCTGGTGCTGCAATTCAGACTGATCGGGGCATTCTTCCATGTGCAGACTTAGAGCCCGAGTCCGAGCCAGCAAACCAAGCAGAATCTGAGATGGCTGGTGGAAGAGGAAAGGGACCACATCCCCAAATTGAAGTTGAAGCCAATCAGGGGGAAGGGCAGTACACCACGCAGAATTATGTCAACAATCAATTGCTGGCTTCCATTCAAGCCATCCAGCAGCAGTTGACTAACCAAGCCCTGGCCCAGACCGCCTTCCAGGAAATGTTGAATGATCTGAGGAGGAGGGCCGATGCAAGAGATGGCCAACGGGAGGATGATCCAAATCAAGAGTTCAATTTTGAAGAGGTTAGAGATGAGTTCTCAGTGGGAGGACCCGAATTCGATGGAGCAGGCGCAGACCCACCACAGCCAAAGCCTACGCTGAAGGAGACATACAATCCAGGAGCGAGACGCATCACTGAGTGGATCCAGATTCTACGTATTCATGCCCACTTCGAGCTAAAGCCGCAGTTTCTGTCTCTGCTTCCCTCATTCCACGGGAATACCACTGAAGAGCCCTATATTCATCTCAAGAAGTTTGGCCGTATTTGGGCTACCGCTCACTACCCTGGAATTCCTTTGGGGGTAGTCATGATGACCGTCTTTCCCTTCAGCCTTCAAGACAAGGCCCTATATTGGGTCGACCACCTAGGGAAGGTAGTCACGACCTAGAAGGAGCTGAAGTCTGCATTTCTCCATAAGTTCTATCCTCTCGGGCGATTGAATCAGATGTGTGCTCGTATTTCCAGTTTTTGCCAGCAACCCCACGAGACTATCCATGAAGCGTGGGACAGATTCAAGGATCTTCAGGAGAAGTGTCCCCACCACGAAATTCCAAAGACCAGCCTTGTGCAGCACTTCTTTGGTGGGCTTACACTTGAGAGACAAAAGCTTGTAGATGTCGCTTGCAGCAGTTTGCATTTCAACAAGGACGAGCACGTGGTGTGGAACGTCTTCGAGGAAATGGTTGAAGGAGAAGCCGCTCAATCTTCGTCCAGAGCATACATGAAGGTGCCAACTGCCATCAGCAAGCCAGTAAACATGGCTTCTCACACCGAAGACAGGGATGAGAGCTCCAATCTGAGCATCATTGGGAGCCATCTGTCCAAGGTGGACATCATTGAGAAGAGGTCGCAGGACCTCGAGAAATTATCTGTCATTGAGAAAAGGACCTAGGGCTTGGAAAAGCTCGATTTGATTTCCCAGCAGCTGGAGCAGCTTGTTCGTGCATTGAACGCCAATATGTGCAACGTTGTGTCTACTCCTACCGAGCTGATAGCTGAGAAGAAGGAGCATGTATTGCATCAGAACCCTCATCTGACTCCACCGCAGCCCCAGCCTGTTCAGCTCGTGTATTATGTGCAGGTTCTGGAGCAGCCCCCGCAGCCTCAGACATAGATGGTTGTATATCAACCTGAGTCCCAGCCAGCCTATTCCGAGCAGTTCTCTCCACCCCTGCCACTGATACAGAAGATCAATGGTGTATGGAACAACGAAGCACAACTGACCCGTCCTCAGGGACACTCTTAGGGTCAGAACATGGGCAACATGCCCTATCACCAGCCGCAGCAGAGTGTTGACACTTTCAGCCCTCATATCATTACCATCCTCCGTCTCACAGCAACACATGGAGGCAGAACTATCAGCATGGTCCTCAGCAGTCTGGATACCGTGGACAAGGATATCATCAGCAACCGGCTGCTACATATCACCAGAACTCACAGTATTCCTCCAACCCTCCTCCTCTTATTTTTTCTCAGAGTTACCAATCGCAGTCTCAGTCGTCATACCAGCACTCTAGGCCCCAGCAGGGAGATTCTTATGAGATTGTACGGGTTAATCCAGCCATGCCATGTCTTGACAGTTAATGAAGAATATGACCGAGATGAACCAGAAGATCGATGACTTGACGGCTGCGAAAACAGCCATCCCTGCTCAAGTCAAGGCAAATCTGAACAGCTTCCGTCGCAAGGAGCAGGTAGCTGGCAGTGTCCAACCCGATTCAGGTGAATTAAATTGTTTTTTATCTAATGCTATTACTCTCAGGAGCGGTAGGACACTCCGGCCATCAGCGACAGCGAAGGGAAAGCATCTTGCATCTGACGGTGAATCATCAGCCAGGCCAATACCAGGGCCACGAAGCATTTTGGGAGCAGCAACATCAACCAAAAAATCACAAAAAAATGAAGAAAACAAAACACAAAAAGATAGCAGCAACCCCGGTGGAGATAGGTCAGTATTGGAGACGTCTGCACCTGCTACAGAACCAGCCATGGACAGAAGGAATTTTGCACCTGCAGCGAGTCCAACACCAACACCTAAAGCCGAGCCTGCCATTTTTGGTCCACATCTTGTAGATGATTTTATTCCTTTTTGACATCTACCTATAAACAACAATATGGACAATACTTTGAATGACAATGGTGAAGATTTTGTAAATATTCCTTTCCCAGAAGCAATGGAAAAACAGAAAAAATGAAAAATTTGAAAAATGCTTTGTCTGATCCTGCTATCGTTGAAATCATTCAGAATTTAGTATTGAACATGCCTTTAATGAAAGCTCTTGAGTACATGCCAGCTGTAAAGAAATGATTGAAAGATGCATGTACAACCAAGCGCATGCCTCACCCTCACAATTCCAGGAACAAAGGTGTCAAGCCCGAAAAGCATATCCTTACAATTGCCACAGTTAATGCAATCAGCAGCCTCACAGATAAAAAGCCGAATATGGGAGCACCTCTTATACGATATCAAATGTTCAATCAGGAATTTGAATGAACACTTCTCGACAGCGGGTCTTCCGTCAATCTGATGTCAGCCTCACTGCTTATATAATTCAGGCTAGGATCGCTCAAGCCTACAAAGATGATTCTGCAGTTTGCAGACAAATCAGTCAAGCGGCCTAGGGGCTTGTTGGAGGATGTGATAGTTACGGTTCAGGGAAAGCAGTCCCGGCCGATTTTGTGGTGCTAGATATGGACATCCCTGCTCCATTTCTCCTTACCCCAATCATACTTGGACGACCATTCCTGCGGACGTCGAACGCAATAGTGAATTATGGGACTAGAGAAATCACATTTGGCACTGGCAACGAAACAATCAAAATGGAGACCCTGCCGGAGGGAGCACAAGCTGAACAAACATCTGCATCATGCGCAAGGGTGATTGAGTATTCTGACAACTACGACTTTCTAGTAGCAATTCAAGACACCAACTTATTCTTGGATGACAATAAGATCCATGAACTCCTCTGCCCCGAGGAGGGATTGGAGACTGCAGTCGAATTTCCCCTTATCGATCAGGATGAGGAACTCGCTGATGTGCTGAATGAGACCGCCGTGGAGGTGATGTGCCTTCAATACCAAGAGCAAATTGTTGAAGAATCTTGTGATGAAGAGGAAATCATTGAGGCATTCTGTCAAAATCTGAGTGAAGAGGCATAACAGAGTATGGTGGACACCGAACAGATGAAAGAATCGCCACCTGCATTAATAGCTGAGGTCACCTCTGAAGTAACATGAAATATGCCTTCCTTGTGGGAGAATCGAATATGTACCCGGTCATTATTAATGCACACCTGACCGAAGACCAAGAATCTCGTCTGATGGAGGTTCTTGAATGCAACCGCAAGGCAATAGGCTGACGAACTTCGGATCTCCATGGGATCAATCCATCACTGTGCTCGCATCGCATTTTTCTGGAAGAAGATTGCAGGTCCTCTCGAGAACTTCAGAGAAGATTAAATCCTAATCTACGAAGGTTTTTTATGAAAGAGATTCAGAAATGGTGTGATGCGGGATTCATTTATCCCATCTCCGATAGCAAATGGGTGAGCCCTCTGCATGTTGTGCCAAAGAAATCAGGGATCACCATTGTAAAGAATGAAAAAGGAGAGGAGATCGCAACCAGAGTACCCACATCTTGGGGAGTGTGTGTGGACTATAGAAGACTTAACCTCGCCACCAAGAAGGACCACTTCTCATTACCCTTCATCGACCAGATCTTAGAGAGATTGGCCGCGAAGGAATACTTCTGCTTTTTGGATGGATACTCTGGATACAATCAAGTTGTTATTGCTCCTAAAGATCAAGAGAAGACCACGTTCACCTGTCCTTTTGGTACATATGCC
The DNA here is from genome assembly GCA_037367405.1 of Ottelia alismoides. Taxonomy (NCBI): domain Eukaryota; kingdom Viridiplantae; phylum Streptophyta; class Magnoliopsida; order Alismatales; family Hydrocharitaceae; genus Ottelia; species Ottelia alismoides. The sequence continues at coordinate 453,239 of JAZKJV010004701.1, forward strand.
TTCAGACGGATGCCGTTCATGCTTTGCAACGCCCCAGCCACATTTCAGAGGTGTATGCTTACAGTTTTTGCCGATATGGTGGGCAACATTCTCGAGGTCTTTATGGATGATTTTTCGGTCTACGGGGACTTATTCGATCAATGTCTGGAATATTTAGACCGAGTTTTGCAGAGGTGATGCGAAGTAAATCTTGTGCTCTCATGGGAAAAGAGCAACTTCATGGTGACCGAAGGAATCGTGCTGGGTCACGTTGTTTCTAAACGTGGCATGGAGATTGACCCAGCCAAGGTGGAGGTAATTTCCAAACTTGAGCCACCTACAACAATTAAACAAGTCAGGTCATTCTTGGGCCATGTCGGTTTTTACCGACGATTCATCAAAGATTTCAGTAAATTGGCCAGGCCGTTGACTGAGTTTCTCGGCAAGGAGAATGAATTCATTGTGGATGACCGTGTGCTCCTTGCCTTCAATCAAATGAAGGAGCTCATCACACAGGCCCCTGTCTTGCAGCCACCGATTTGGACTCAGCCTTTCGAGATAATGACTGACGCGTCAGATTATGCCATTGGTGTTGTACTTGGATAGAGGAATGATAATGTACCGTTTGCAATTCACTACGCTAGTCGAACGCTTGATGAAGCCCAGCGAAACTACACTGTCACTGAAAAGGAGCTGCTAGCGGTAGTTTTTGCCTTGGAAAAGTTCAGATCCTACCTCCTTGGATCTAAAGTAATCGTTTACACTGATCATTCGGCCATTCGGTACTTACAGCAGAAGAAGGACGCCAAACCACGTCTTATTTGGTGGATCCTTCTCCTCCAGGAATTTGACTTGGAAATTAAAGATAAACCTGGGGTAAAGAATGTGGTGGTCGATTATCTATCGAGGCTTCCTGAACCAGAATCTCCTGAGCTAAGCCTGCAACCAATCACAGAAACCTTTCCAGATCAGGCAATTCTTTCAGTCACCTCGCTTCCTTGGTATGCAGACATCGTGAATTATATGGTGACCAAGAAAATCCCACAGGATTGGCCGAAGTTGAAAATAGACAGATTCTTGTTTAAAATCCATTTCTACCAGTGGGAGGATCCTTATTTATTTCGTGAGGGGGCAGATTGTATCTGGAGAAGGTGCATTCCTCAGGAGGAAGTTCCAAGTCCTCGCCTTATGTCATGACCAAGATTCTGGAGGACATCACTCAGGCAGACGAACGGCAGCAAAAGTTCTTCAGAGTGGCCTCTGGTGTCCTTCACTATTCATAGATGCAGATGATTATGTCAAATGCTGCACTGACTGTCAGAAGATGGGTGGAATCATAGGAATGAGAGATACGATGCCTCTGAAATTCATTCAGATATTGATGATTACATTTTATATGGTTATAACATGCTCAAAATATGTGAAGATCAACCTTATTGATTGATATATTTAACCCAATTTCACATAAATGACATCGTATTAATTCCATGCGCACAAACAAAGAAAATCGTGTAAAGGACATGGTTAGTATAAATTGATATTTCTCGATAAATTATATCAAGATTAATTAATTCAAAATGATCTCTATCTATAATCATCCATGTTAATCACCAAAATATCTGCATCAACTAAATCATAGTAAAAAAAATCCATTGGAGTTACATGCAACCAAAGAGCATTATATTGTTTCTCTTAAAACATTTGGGATAGAAATTGGGAAGGTAGTTTTTGCAAAATAACCAATCAATTCCCCATGTGAGTTGAGCCCCACGTACTTCTCTTCCCCATGTTCACACCTTCCCTATGCATCGATTAAAGCCCATGCAAAAGACAAAAGCCACCATGCATATATTATTATCCATGCACGTGGGTGGTTGTTTCGAAAAGAGCATTAACTCCCATTGTTTGCAAGTGACGCCAAGGCCATCTATAAAAAGCCCCTCTCCCCTCACGTTATTGGCCATTCACACACATACCCTCTCCCTCTCTCACGCACTCTCTCTCACTCGACCCCCTCCCTCTCGTTTTCATCTCTCTACTTCTCTCTCTCGATTTCTTTTTTTGCAGGAAGAACTCACGCCCCCGACGTCTCTTAGCTCAAGCTTCTCCCTGGAGGCAGCCCTCTTCTCTCCCTCGACTCCGATGACATCCTCTTGCACACAGCAGCACCCGTGCATCAGTGGACAACAGCCACCGTGCACCGGCGCGACCTTCTCCTTTTCGCATAGCTTGGTCGTTATCCAGGTGTGCCCAGCTTCAGTTGCCAGGACCACCGCGCATCGGCGCACAGTTCCACCTTGCAGCTTACTCTTGTTCGCATCACCGACCACCCCTTGTGCGCAGCATCATCCACAGCCACGCGCGGGTGCATCTCCAACCGGTGCACAACACTACCTTGCGGCTTACACCTGTTCGCTACCGACCATCGTGCAGTGCCTTCGGCCATCCTCCAGCGCATCATCCTCCTCCGCAGTGCTATCTCACGCACCAACAACTCAAGCGGGCAAACATGCATCCGCCCATACGTGCATGAGGATAACACTATTTCCATCTCTCTCTCTTTCTATATTTACTTTCCTTTATTCATATGTCATTTACATCTCAACCCTTGAACTCTCCTCTATTTTAAGTGTTCCAAGCAAAGTACTCATTTTCTTCATCAAGTAGAGTGCACATCTTTGAAGTATTCCATTTTCAAGTTGCATTATATTACTTATCATTCTAAATGTCAAATGTCGAATTAAAATTGCACATTTGTTTAGTCTCCGTGGATTCGAACCTCTACTCGCCATATGCATTTTATATGTCTCTATTGTTCTCGTAGTTATATTTTATTTGTTTGATAACGGGTTATCGTGGGAAAACAATGACTTGATAAAATCAACATCTTAAACCACGGGAAAACGTTTCAACATTTTAGCGCCGTTGCCGGGGATTAAGCAACGTTTGCAATTTTTTCATCTTCATTCTAACTTAATTTCAAGTTTCTAATCCGTGCATTTTTTGCAGGTGCTTAGGCTTCAAAAATAAAAAAATACTTGTCTTTTCATTTTTTTTAGCAAACTTGTAATTTGGTAAAAAAATTTGTAATCTTAATTCCCCCTCCTTCTCGGAAAAGCTTGCCATCAGCATGACAAAACATTACGGATTAACGCCAGAAGTGCAGGCACTGTGAGTCCCTCTTTCTCTTAGGCATCTTAGGCTTTTAAAAATTCCTACATTTGTTTGCGCTCCGATCTTAAACCGAAAAAAAAATTAAAAAACACTTCTTCTTTGCATCATCTCTGTGGTCTTCTCCCTCTGATAATCTAATTCAAAGACCACCAAATCGTGTACTAATCATTTAAAAAGATAAGCTTGAAAGGCCACCGCAGTGCCCCGAGCAAAAAGCGGATAAATTCTGAATGCTTGCTTGATGCACGTGTATGACACAAAAATCACGAGCACATAGAACCCTTGGATAGAGACAAAAATCCCTGGTGCTATGTGGGATTGCAGAGAGAAATCGTAACTCCTCGACGAGTTGGGCACATGTTCTTGTGGGAAAAAAAGCAGATCCTCGATCTGAGTACCACACCCTGGATCCCCCAGCCGGATTAGGACATCGATTTCTCACAATCTTCCACACCCACCTCATCCTTAAGGACTCTAATTTCTCTGAAAACTTTTGTTGAATCACTAAATTAAAATCGAAAAGATAACCTTCTGCGGCAATTTTTGTGTGAGTTGGTGAAACAACAAATTGTCTGGTGTATTGTGTTGTGTATGCTAGGTCGTAGGTCTCTGAAAAATCCAGTGCAACAACCATTAGAGTACGACCCGATTTATAGAAGAAAATCCAACCCATCTCCTTCAACTGAGAATTCACCTGACCTTGAGACATGGGAGAAGAAAGACCAAATCCTATGGACCTCATCCTGCATCAACTGCAACTATTAAGAGATGAAAATGCGACGATCCGCCACACCATAGCACCTCTCATCCGACCACCGCCCATAAGCACACATTACAACCCGGCTGCAGAAGACTTAGTTCATTGGGTCCAAATCCCGCCTGAAGTAGGAGACTTTGAAATAAATCCCGCATCACTCTCCTTGATCCCAAAATACTATGGAAATGACTCTGAAGATCCCTTCCTCCACATCTAAGATTTCCGATCTGCTTGTGACACCATGAGTATCCCTGGGGTAGAAAAAGAATACATCTACATGAAAGCCTTCACCCACTCACTCAAAGACAAAGCACTCCAATGGCTTCGGAATTACGGAACCCCTCTCACTTCATGGGATGTCTTAAGGGAAGCCTTTATCAAGAAATACTTTCCCATAGGAAAAACCAATGCCCTGAGACAAGCTATTTCATCATTCACCCAGAAAAAACAGAGAACCCATCCACGAAGCTTGGGAGCGTTTTAAGGAATTACAAAGGAAATGCCCTCATCATGCAATCCCCAAATGGAAATTGGTTCAGATATTTTACGAGGGCATAGATACATCATTTAAGAGAGTAATTGATGGCTCCTGCGATGGAAATTACATCAGCCGTAATGAACATTTTGTTTGGATGTTATTTGCAAATATGGCTGACAATTCGGTGAATAGTTCCTCAATTGAACAATACAGTGGGAACATGAGGACAGTCAATATCATTGATCATGAGAGATCTAGCAATGAGAATCCTGACAAATGGGAAACCCTCTCAAAACAAATGAAACTCATGACTCAAACCATAGAAAAATTGGCCATGAAATATCCCACCAGCCATGAAGTTGACCACACCACATTCACCCATAATCAAGACATAAATCCTGAGACTGTGAAGTGGGTGCATAGAAATCAAGGAGGAGCACCTTCAAATAACCACAACACATGGAGAGATCAATCAAATTCTGGGTGGAATGGATAGAACAACTATCATGTCCAGAATCACACCCAACTCAGACAACCAATGGCACAACCCATAGCTCAACCCACCACCACTGCAGTTAACTTCGATGCCCTGGCTCAAGCAATACAACAACTAGCTATAGCACAGCAACAGGCCACTGAAGCTCAATAAAAAGCCAACTCTGAGAATGCCCGGCAGTTTGCCGAAATCAGATCTTATATCCCAGCCTTGTCACCTCAACCTCTACCCAATCCCAACTAACAAGGCTAGTTCATCTGGAGTACTTCAAACTCCACCACCTATTGGATCTTTCACCTCACCACCTGGTTTCCAAAATCAGAATCAAGGATTCTTTACATCTTCTAGGACAAACTAAGGGAACCCACAACAAGCACCTAGAAATCAAGTCAATTTCAAAACCCCACCCCGTCCAAACCAATCTGCTAATGCTGTTACTTTGAGAAATGGGAAACCACTTCTGCCTACACCAGACCACTAGCTTCAGAGGATCAAATTGACATAGAGGAGGAGGTTGATGATGAAGAGAAGCTGACTGAGATAACCATGCCCCTTCCTATTTCCCCATCCATAGCTATCCCCTTTCCCGGAGCTCTTCACCGAAGAAAACTTCGATCTTCCACCATCGATCTGGAGCTAGAAAAACTATTCTCAGACATTGTCATTGAAATCCCGCTCTTAAAAGCCCTCGAACAAGTCCCCGCCTTATCCCGCTTCTTAAAGGAAAAATGCACACCAAAAAGGAAAACAAGAGAAAAGACAAAGGAAAATCAAGAAGAAAAGTATGTGCTTCCTCAAGCCACATCAAATGCCATTTTCCAATTCCTACCACCCAAGAAAAAATATCCAGGGGCACCTTTGGTTAAATGCACGATTGGTGAGTTGACCTTCGAGCACACCTTATTATATAATGGTGCCTCAATCAATCTTCTCCCTACCTCCATCCTAGAACACTTTGACTTAGGGAGACTGAAACATGTTTCAATGATTTTACAAATGGCGGATCGCACTGTGAAGAGACCAATAGGACTTCTTGAAGATGTTATAATCACAGTGCAAGGACATAAATTTCCTGTTGATTATGTTGTCATGGATATGGATTCCCCCAACACACTGAGTGAAACACCCATCATTTTGGGACGACCCTTCCTAGCCACAGCGAAGGCACATTTTGATTATGAGGGGGGCAAAGTCGAATTTTCAATCAATGGCAAAACCGTCCCTATTGAGCTGATCATACCCAATTCTATGGACTCTGAGACTGAAGACTGTGGTTATATAGAAAGATGTGTTGTTCTCAACATACAAAATGACTTTGCTCCCATCCATCTCACCAAAGACCCTTTAGAGGTTAGTCTGAACACCTCTAGATCCACTTACAAAAATACTTCTCATGAAATTGCCACATACAATCTGAATCTCGCACCGGAAGCTCCACCATGCCCTCTCACTGGACAAGAAATTGACGATCTTGATAATGCCTGGGACACATTAGACTATGAACTTACATTTACATCAACCATGATCATGCCCATGATGGAATCACCATTTGAGACTATTTCTGTAATAGACTCAGGAAACACTACAACTCCATTGACAACCACTGTTGAATTAAAACCACTACCCAAAGATCAGAAGTATGCTTTCTTGTATGATGCTCACACTCTACCAATCATTATCAATGCCAACCTAAATTATATGCAAGAGAGCCAACTAATGGAGGTTTTGAAAAAGAATTCTCAGGATATTGGTTGGAAAATAACTGATTTGAAAGGAATAAGCCCGACATTCTGTACACACCACATATATTTGGAAAATAACAGTAAACCCTCTCGAGAAATGCAAAGATGGTTGAATCCTAATCTACGAGAGGTTGTGAAGAATGAAATATACAAGTGGTCGAGTACCGGCATCATTTATCCGATAGCTGATAGTCCTTGGATTAGTCCCCTCCTGGTTGTGCCCAAGAAAGCTGGATTAACAATTGTGAAAAATGAGAAAGGATATGATATCCCTACTCGGGTGGCAACATCTTGGAGAGTCTGTGTCGATTATAGAAAACTCAATGAGGTTACTCGAAAAGACCACTTTCCATTGCCAGTCATTGATCAAATCATTGAGAAGCTAGCCGGAAAAGAATTCTTTTGCTTTCTTGATGGATATTCTGGTTATAACCAAGTAGCCATAGCACCAGAGGATCAAGACAAAACCACTTTCACTTGTCCATTTGGAACATATGCCTTTCGTCGCATGCCTTTTGGACTATGTAATGCTCCAGCAACATTTCAAAGATGTATGATGGGAATTTTCATTGATATGATCGGCGATTTTATGGAAGTATTTCTGGATGATTTCTCTATTTTTGGAGACTCTTTTGAGGAAACACTCGGATTTTTGGATAGAGTCCTCTAGAAATGCATCGAAGTGAACTTAATATTATCTTGGGAGAAATCATATTTTATGGTGAAACAAGGGATTGTGTTAGGACATGTTGTGTCAAAGAAAGGGATGGAAGTGGATCCATCAAAAATTGAGACAGTCACTCATTTAGGTCCACCAGTGAACATCAAGGGTGTAAGGTCCTTCCTAGGTCATGTCGGCTTTTACCGCCGCTTCATCAAGGACTTTTCAAAAATTTCCTACCCTCTCACCAAACTACTTGAAAAGGACCAAGATTTCACATTCACCGAGGAAGCATACGAGTCCTTCAACACACTAAGGAAAATCATCACTGAAGCACCCATACTACAACCCCCTGATAGGAACTGTGAATTTGAAATCATGTGTGACGCTTCTGATTATGTTGTTGGGGCAGTATTGGGTCAAAGGAAAGATGGAAAACCCTATGCCATCCACTATGCCAACAAGACCCTGGATGATGCTCAAAGGAACTACACTGTGACTGAGAAGTAAACTGCTGGCTGTGGTATTTTCACTAGAGAAATTTCGATATTACATCCTAGGATCCCACATTATTATCTACACAGACCACTCGGCTTTGAAATATCTCTTCACAAAAACCGATGCTAAGCCTAGACTCATTAGGTGGGTATTATTTCTCCAAGAATTTGATTTGGAGATTCGAGATAAAGCCAGAGCAAAGAATGTCGTGGCCGATCATCTTTCAAAGTTCCCTTCCTCAAACACAGACACAATCCCAATTTCTGATAATTTTCCAGACGAAAGCATTATGTCTGCTTCTCAACTCCCTTGGTATGCAGACATCGTCAATTACATCGTCACTTCCACATTCCCTGATGACTGCCAAAACATAAGAAAGACAAAGCCAAAGCCCAAGCCCGATACTATCACTGGGAAGACCCTTTGCTCTTCAAAGAGGGTACTGATTTGATATGGAGATGATGCATCCCTGAATCTGAACTCAACGATGTCCTAACTCACTGCCACACTTCTGGGTGTGGAGGACACCACTCAGGGAAGCGCACAACCGCTAAAGTCTTATAATGCGGTTTCTACTGGCCCACACTCTTTAAAGATGCCCATCATTTTGCTCAATCTTGTCCTGCCTGTCAGACTAATGGAATGATGCCCCGCCACAACATGATGCCCCTCCAACCCGTACATATAGTTGAGATCTTTGATACTTGGGGAATAGGCTTCATGGGACCTTTCACCACCTCACAAGGCTATCAGCACATCTTACTCGCTGTTGACTATGTGTCCCATTGGGTTGAAGCCATTCCCACTCGCGTTGCTGATAGCACCACTGTTGTTAAATTCCTTAACAATCTCTTCTCCCGATTTGGATTACCCAAGGTGGTCATTAGTGATGGTGGAACCCATTTTCTGAACGCTTCAGTCAAGAACTTACTTAAGAAAAATAGAGTCGAACACCGGGTCTCAACTGCCTATCACCCACAGACCAATGGAATGGCCGAGCTGTCAAACCGAGAGATCAAGACCATCCTCCAGAAAATTGTCCGCTCTGATTGTAAAGACTGGTCTCAACACTTACCTTCTGCTCTTTGGGCCTACCGTACATCTTTCTGTACACCCTTAGGAATGAGTCCATATAGGTTGGTCTATGGAAAGCCTTGCCATCTACCTATAGAGATCAACCACAAGTCACTCTGGGTGAGCAAGAAATACCATTTGGATTATGATGAGGCTGGAAAGAAAAGACTATTGGACTTATCTGAATTGGAAGAATTGAGATCACAAGCCTATGATAACAACCTGCTATACAAAGAGAAGATCAAGTTGTGGCATGATGCCAACATTTCGAGGAAAACATTCAAAGAAAATCAAAAAGTATGGCTATTTGATGCAAAATTGAAGTTATTTTCAGGAAAACTGAGATCGAAATGGAAAGGACCATACATTGTAACTCAAGTATTCGATAATGGCTCGATAGAAATTTCTGACCCAAACACTAAAGCCACTTTCAAAGTCAATGGTCAAAGACTAAAACCTGTTATTGAACCATCTGGTCCTATGTCTGTCTGCACAACATACCTTCTGCAGGAAAAATGAACCACCACATCGCCAAGCTGAGGCGTTAAATCATGCACTCTCGTGAACCTCTCCTCATAGGTATCTTTTCGTCTTACAGCTCGCATGTTTATTTTCACTGCATTGCATTAGATAAGTATAGGGGTACTCCTCTGCATTACATTCCACAAAAAAACAAAAAAAATAAAAAATACATTTCATATCCCTTCTGATCCTCCTATTGCACATTGTCTTCACCATGAGGACATAATTTCTGTTAAGTATGGGGGGGTGTCTGAATAGTTTTTCAAAATTGCATACTCTTTCAAAAAAAACTCTCTTTTGCAAAAATTCCCCTAAAAATATTTTCAAAAGCAAGAAAACCACCAAAAATACATCCTTCCTAGTTTTATCCCATTTTGAGAAATCAGATCTTCACTGCATAAATCATAGACTGCGGTTGAGTTGACCCTAATCCACTTAACTTCATCAGAATTTCACTAGGCATGAGTTTTTAAGCTTTCTTCAGGACCATATGGACTTTATTCTCTCAGTTCCATTGACTCTACTGGTGAATGAATTTCCGTATCTAACTAGATCACCTGAGAAACTAGTTGCACTCTTAAACTCTTCAGTGGATATTAGGCATCTGCACATTGCACTTAGCTTGATTGAGTTTATTTTACGAGATACAATTACAATCTAGTTGAGGTGAGGAGTTGTCCTCTTGGTTGTGCCAATGCCTGAACCTTATCTATAGTCAGTGAAGGAACCTGACTCAGGAGCAACATGATCTCTCTAGTCTAAGTGTGTCAGCAATTAAGCCAGTATCATGCCTCAAAGACAATATTAAGCCGATACTACCTTTTGATGCCAAACCCAAAACAAAAACACCACAAAAAGGCATATCACAATACAAATGCTAAAAACCACCAATCATGCAAAGATACGCAAAGCAAAAGCAAAGAAGACCACCAAATAACCCTTCTCCGCCAAAAAGCCGTGGTGCAGCCCAATGATGCTACCTAAATTTTTAAAAGAGGCTCAAAGAGGCCCACGGTTATGCTCTGCAAAAGGAAAAGAATGAGAGTAATGGACCAAAGCGGTCTACAGAAAACCCCAAAAATCAAGTCCCACTCTCCAATAATTATGGCCTATTTTTTCTATGCTGACATACTTGGGTGAAAGGGGAATATGCCTGAATCCAGGTGAGGACGGAGCCTATATGTATAGGGAATCATTCGGTACCTCGATAGATTGTGTTGATAGCTCGTTCTCTTGACTCACGAAAGCTAAAACTATCACTAACATTGTTTATATCCACTCAAGGTCAAAGAGAATACCTGTTTCTTAGGGATGAGCTGACTTGATCGTTCTTCTAAAACCATGTCTGATTTTGTTGGAACTAAGAGGTTGTTGAAACTACAAAACTCAAGTCAAGTCGACTATTCGAACAAATCTTCAATCCATGGGTCAACTCTACCTAAGTTTGTGTGTTTTTGCCGTTAGGATCTGAAAACTCGAGACTTTGTGGGTATGTCTGCTGCAAACCCTCACCCGATGTAGATTGGCTATTCTCTTTGTCCTCCATTATTACTTCTTATTTTTGCTCGGGACTAGCAAAACTTAAGTATGGGGGTGTGATGATTACATTTTATATGATTATAACATGCTCAAAATATGTGAAGATCAACCATATTGATTGATATATTTAACCCAATTCCACATAAATGACATCGTATTAATTCCATGTGCACAAACAAAGAAAATCGTGTAAAGGACATGGTTAGTATAAATTGATATTTCTCGATGAATATATCAAGATGAATTAATTCAAAATGATCTCTATTCTATAATCATCTATGTTAATCACCAAAATATCTGCATCAACTAAATCATAGTAAAAAAAATCCATTGGAGTTACATGCAACCAAAGAGCATTATATTGTTTCTCTTAAAACATTTGGGATAGAAATTGGGAAGGTAGTTTTTGCAAAATAACCAATCAATTCCCCATGTGAGTTGAGCCCCACGTACTTCTCTTCCCCATGTTCACTCCTTCCCTATGCATCAACTAAAGCCCATGCAAAAGACAAAATCCACCATGCATATATGATTATCCATGCACGTGGGTGGCTCTTTCAAAAAGAGCAATAACTCCCCTTGCTTGCAAGTGACGCCAAGGCCATCTATAAAAAGCCCCTCTCCCCTCACGTTATTGGCCATTCACGCACATACCCTCTCCCTCTCTCACGCACTCTCTCTCACTCGACCCCCTCCCTCTCATTTTCATCTCTCTCTTTCTCTCTCTCGATTTCATTTTTTGCAGGAAGAACTCACGCCCCCGGCGTCTCTTAGCTCAAGCTTCTCCCTGGAGGCAGCCCTCTTCTCTCTCTCGACTCCGACGACATCCTCTTGCACACAGCAGCACCCGTGCATCAGTGGACAACAGCCACCGCGCACCGGCGCGACCTCCTCCTTTTTGCATAGCTTGGCCGTTATCCAGGTGTGCCCAGCTTCAGTAGCCAGCGACCACCGCGCATCGGCACACAGCTCCACCTTGCAGCTTACTCCTGTTCGCATCACCGACAACCCCTTGCGCGCGGCATCATCCACAGCCACGCGCGAGTGCATCTCCAACCGGTGCACAGCTCCACCTTGCGGCTTACTCCTGTTCACTACCGATCACCGTGCAGTGCCTTCGGCCATCCTCCAGCGCATCATCCTCCTCCGCAGTGCTATCTCACGCACCAACAACTCACGCGGGCAAACATGCATCCGCCCATACGTGCATGAGGATAACACTATTTCCATGTCTCTCTCTTTCTATATTTACTTCCCTTTATTCATATGTCATTTACATCTCAACCCTTGAACTCTCCTCTATTTTAAGTGTTCCAAGCAAAGTACTCATTTTCTTCATCAAGTAGAGTGCACATCTTTGAAGTATTCCATTTTCAAGTTGCATTATATTACTTATCATTCTAAATGTCAAATGTCGAATTAAAATTGCACATTTATTTAGTCTCCGTGGATTAAAACCTCTACTTTTCATATGCATTTTATATGTCTCTATTATGCTCGTAGTTGTATTTTATTTATTTGATAACGGGGTATCGTGGGAAAACAACGACTTGATAAAATCAACATCTTAAACCGCGAGAAAACGTTTCAACGGATATTAGACGTCTTCGACGCATGGGGCATTGACTTTATGGGCCCATTTCCCAACAACCAGGGCTATGAATATATTCGGCTTGCTGTCAACTATGTAAGTCGTTGGGTGGAGGCTATTCCCGCCCGAACCGCCGACAGTAGGACTGTCTATCGATTCTTGAAAGATCACGTTATAGCACGGTTCGAGATTCCCAAGATTCTCATATCAGACGGGGGTAGTCATTTCATAAACAGAGAGGTGAAGAAGCTGACCCAGGAATTCTGCATTGAACATCGTGTTGCTTCACCCTACCGCCCGCAGTCCAATGGCTTAGCTGAATGTTCAAACAGGGAGATCAAGACAATTTTACAGAAGCTTGTGCGTCCAGATCGCAAGAACTGGTCACAACTGTTTGATTCCATTCTTTGGGCTTATAGAACAGCGTACAAGTCACCCTTGGGAATGTCTCCCTACCGCCTGGTGTATGGTAAGCCATGTCATATGCCCGTCGAATTAATTCACTAATCTTTATGGGCCATCAACATCTGTAATTTGGATTCCGAGCAAGCAGGAAAGAACAGAAAATTGGATCTGAACAGATTATTGGAATTCAAAGATTATGCATACAACAATAGCCTGATGTACAAGGAGAAGGTCAAAACGTGGCATGACAAGCATATTCGTCGCAAGTCCTTTGAGCCAGGGTCAGAAGGTGTGGTTGTTCGATGTGAAATTAAAGATCTTTCCAGGCAAATTAAAGAGTAAATGGACTGGGCCATTTACGGTTAGGCAAGTGCGTGACAATGAAAGTGTATTGATATCCAATTTGTCAGCTGACGCACAACCATTTGTAGTCAATCGACAGCTTCTGAAGCCCTACCTTGAACATGATACATTCATGTCTGTCGTTAACTCTATTCAAGTAATCTACAGGGATGAGCCGGATATCTCCGAAGAGGCAGAGGAAAGCAAAGCAGAGCAAAGCATTTTTGAATGACTTTTCTTCTTTTCTTCTTTTCTTCTTTTCCTTCTCTTTTATCTTATTCCACCGACATGATGTAATCCTTTTCATCACTGCTACACTTAGGATGTACTTTATTGTAAGTGTAGGAGGGATGCACATCCTGAGTTGTTCATATCCGCTTTTATCTCTTTTCTTCTTTTCTTCTTTTCTTCTTTTCTTCTTTACCTTGTCTATTCTCTTTATCTATAAAAAAGTGTCGCCCCTTGTAGAAAGTCTTCTATACTTAGGACGTACTTTGTCCTAAGTATAGGGGGTGTGCACCCCGAGTTTTCATTTATTTCGATCCTCTCCATTGTCTCCTCTTCTTGTCTATACTTAGGGATATCTTACCCCAAGTATAGGGGGAGACAATCTGAGTACGATCTGTTCATTCCCACCCTTGACCCTCCCTGCTTTGTGTACAGTCTGCTATACTTAGGATTATTTGATTCTAAGTATAGGGGGGACGATCGACTTCTCATGTGTTCATTCATCTCGTATTCGTTTATTAAACTTTTCCTATACGCAATGCGAGTTATGTCTTCTCTTTTTCTCTCTGATCTATGAGGACATAGCTCAAGCTAAGTATAGGGGGGTCGTATATACTGCATATATACTTTATCCATAACTCGTACTTTCGTATTTTCCTAATAATTATGGATAATAAGTCTTTAAAATTCATTAAAAATCGTAATAAAAAGATGTTATCATTCGTCAAATTCTTTTTGTACTTACTGATTAATAAATCAGGTGAAAATGTTTTTTGCAAAATGTTTGAAAAATAGTTTGAAAAACTTTGTGAAAAATCTTTTGAAAACTATTTTGAAAATGTTTTGTTACATGTTTTCAATCTTTGTAAAATACTTTGTTTTGAAAATTTATTTTCTTTGTGTGAAATAAAAATGTTTGAAAAAAATGATTTGCAAATGGTTTGAAAAATGGTTGCAAAAATATTTTGAAAAATCTATCTATACTGTTAGAAAACCTTTGCAAAATGATTTTCAAATGTGTGTACATGTTTGTAAAATTTTGTAAAAAGTATTTTGGACTATAGTTTTCAAAATTGTTTGAAAAACCTGTGTCAAATAAGTTTGAGGAACACATACATCACACCAGAATTCATTATATATACTTATAAAATTGATCACTTACCCTTGTAAATTCTTAAAATCCACTTCTTTTAAATATAAGACGCATGCCCGTGTAAATATTTTTACCCTAGTTTTTATCCAAAAACTTTTTGTTTTCAAAAATTCTAAAAACATTTGCAAAATTAAAATACCAAAAACATTTGAAAAATCATTTTGAAAAAAATACAAAAAAATTGCATATGCATCATCTTTTCAAAAATCCAAAAAAATTCAAAATCTTGAAAATTGCATCAAAAAAATATTTTCTGCATCGCATTTGCATAGCATGAGCCTTTTTTGGATTGAGTTTGATAGTTGAACGATTCTAAGTAAAATCCGGGGATTGGAGCTTGATTGGACTTTAAAATCTACCTAATAACAGGAACCTTATAGGAACTGGGTTTAAGGTACTTCAGGTCTAGTTGACTTAATTATTTGAGGATCACGAGACTTAGTTCAATGGATTCTTGACTGCCTAAGTAGAGTATTTCGGAACACACGCACGACTCTTGTTGATAATGACCTAACTTGGACACCTGCACCTTTCACATGGCTCAACTCAGTTGGAGTGGTGAGGGGGTTGGATTTGCCAGTATGAGACGCACACAAGTGGAAACATTTGTCCTCCTCTAGGGAGGGAAGTGCACCCCAACCCGTCAAGTGATGAGGAATTCTAAAGACAGGAGAGTGTGGGTTTCGATAAAGCTTCAAAAGAGGGATAGTCTACTGTCTCAAGAGGAAAAACTCCTTATGTAAATGTTGTTGTATATAGTATTTTAAAAAAAAGAAAGAGACAAGCCTGTACAAAAATAAAATGCCTGCAAAAGTATGTGAATATGTTGTATAGTCAATAAGCAAGCTTGAGTTCCAAAGTCAAATATGTGAGCCTGCAACTGGATGACTTGACTACACTGGTCTTGCATCCTAGGATAGGTAGCTACACTGGCTACCGTCCATTTTTCTCTTCACCCCCTCCTCTTGAGCTGGTTGCCACTTGAACTTAGAAGGGAATACCCCGCTCCTCGAGGAAGGAGTTATTGGATTGGGGAATCATTGGGTTGTCGTACTGGAGAAGTCAGTCTCTTTGTCATTCTAGTTGGGGAGAGCCACTATCACTTACACTGTACGAGTCAGATTCATAGTCGTAAGGGTTTGCGTATGAGTTGAGATATTTCTGACCTGGCTATTGAGGAGACTTGAACAGAGTTTTGGGATTCTCGAAGGCTGTTGGATTTCAAGTCTGGTTCTCATTAAGGTTCCGTCCGCACTTAAATTCCGAAGGTCCGACTTAAGCTCCAAACTTTGATTTTGTGAAGACAAGTTTGATAATTAAACTTCATCCATCTTTCTTCTTTTTCTTTTCTTTGTTTTTCTTTTCCGCACTTATTGCATAAGTGTTTGCTAGGGACTAGCAAAGGCAAGTATAGGGGGATGATGAATATGTGTTTCATCATCTTTATTCTATCATTTTGGCCTTAAAAACTCTAGTAAATGCGTGTAAATAGTGTTAAATCATGCATTTGTGTACAAAATGCGTATAAAATGCGGTTTTTAAAGCCAAAATTATGGAATAATGAAAAAAAAAAGAAAAAGAATAAAATATTGTAAATATTTTATGAACCGAAACCCTGAGACCTAGGCATCTCGATGACTACGTCGACAAGGAATAAAGTAGGGGGAGATAAGGGCCAGAATACAACAAAAATACATTTTATTTCATTCATTCTTTATTCATTTTCGGACCTATTTTTGGTTCCACTTTTTATATCTCAAATAAAGAAACTTTGTACAAGAAAGTTGTAGATAATTAAATAAAGAAAAATACAAAATTTATTTCATAGAAAAATAATGTACAGATAAAAAGTTATGATCTGAATAAAATTCCAGAATCCCAACTTCCCAGACCCGTATCTCCCTAATAAAAACTCGAAATGCATCAAATCACCTTTAATTGTACATAATTTTAAATAAGCTATTTAATGGCGGTGGTTTCGCATTTGGCGGAGTTACGATTTGAAAGTTGAGTTTTGGACCCCTATTGTATATTTGTACAGATTAGAATATTCATTTTATTATTTATTCATTATTTTTATAATTTTATATTTTTATAATTTTGTAAATATTTTTTATAATAAATATGCACATTAAAATCAGAATAAAAAACTAAAGAAAATACAAAATAAAATACTTGTATATAACATACATAGGTATAATGCCTGTATATATACCTATATAATTCATACTTTTATTTTATTAAGTATACAAAATACTTCAGAAAAATAAAATAAAAATATATTTAAGTGTATAAAAATATTCTATAAATTTATAAAATAATAAACAAAAATAAATTAAACATACAAAATAAAAATAAATCATTAAAATATATAGATATATATACCTATAAAGGGTATAAAAGGTAACTTGTAGTTTTATACCCCTAAAAAATAATTAAAAATTACCATAAAATACTTTATAAAATAGTAAACATTTTTTATTTAATAATTGAAAATTAATTAATTGAATTTCTATTTTTAAATGATTTTACAATTGTTTTTCCAGGGATTTTTCCTGGTTGGTCCACGTGGACCAACCAGGTAGCTTGGAAAGTTGACCTGCGGGTCAACTCTTTAAGCCCTAGCCCTGTAGCTCTGTCAGAATGCACGACGCCCCTCTCTTCTTGATTTTTTTGCCATCAATCCGTTGCTCAGGAAGAGTTGACCCTTCATGACAATTGTACCCCGCAGCACCATGATCCACGCCGACCATATCTCTTGGGCAGATCGATTATGCGCTACCCGTGGAGCCAACTCCTATGTCGCGACCTTCTTTATAGCTCCAAGTAATATTCTTCGTGCTTTTTATTTTGTTTTCTCCAAATTAATTAGTCTTTCACAATCACTCCCACCCCCAATTGACTGTACATCTACTTCACCATGCATCGCTCATCCACCGATGTCATCCTATCACCCTCCTCCTTCTTCCATATCTCCTTTCAGTCCACCCCCTTCTTCTCAAGTTCGCTTGAGAAGAACCCAACTGCACCTCCACTCATTCATGCCTCCAGGTCCTCACTCATCTCACGTACACACCACTTCGGCTATACCTAACTTATTTGCAGGCTCTCTTCTTCAATCGTCAGAGCTCTAAGACTCGCCATGTTCTAGAGCACAAGGTCCGTCAATCTGCCATGTTCTCCCCGATCAGGACTTCGACGACCCTCCATCGATTATACAGCATCTTCATCGCCCATCATCAGAGGTAGTCGGAGTATCAGAGCAATAGCAGATGGCAGGAGGGGCCATGGTTCTCCCGTTGGAGCTCCGTTGGATGGCAGTCACACGCGGAGAAGATTAGAGCAACCAGAAAAGTAGATACCATCCGATTCTCCAGATCAGCAGTCTGAATGAGTCCCGAGCCTCAATCACTCACCTCCAGCCTGAT
The DNA here is from genome assembly GCA_037367405.1 of Ottelia alismoides. Lineage (NCBI taxonomy): Eukaryota > Viridiplantae > Streptophyta > Magnoliopsida > Alismatales > Hydrocharitaceae > Ottelia > Ottelia alismoides. The sequence goes on from JAZKJV010004701.1 coordinate 471,306, forward strand.
GGAACCGGAGTTAGTCCCGAAGCATCGGGACCTACCATGTGGTCCTGAACCCTACAAACTACCAAACCTAGCTCCGAGCCTTACAACGTGTGCGTCGCGTATGAGGGTTTGGAGAAATTTCGCCAAAGTCCATGAAACTTCTTCAATTTACAAACATGTCTAATCGGGCGGGTGTAAGGCATGCGCTCCTGGGGTTATTTGCACTACTACCCTACTGACTCTTCATATTTGCAAAAATACCCCTGCGGACATGAAATAATTACAGGGAAGGCCTTGCGATTTTAAGATATTTTATTTATGCCCCTTACAGGACCTTTTTGTGTTGTGTATGTATACATTTTGCATGTTTTTATTTTCTTTTATGCCCCTATACAATTTTGTTTATAACTTAACCATGTGAACTCATTTTTTGATGATTTCAATTTCATTATTTTGCTTATTTGTGACTCTTTAATACGTGATTTATTTACTGATTTCATATTTTAAACATGACTATTTTATTCGATACATAATGTGTCATCTCACTTATCATTTAAATGTTAATTGCTTTCACATAACTTATTTTTGATGCATCAAATGCTAATGAAATTGGATCTCAACTTGTTGCTCATATACTTGATCATTTAGGGGCATATTATTGTATGTAATTTTGTTTGCATCACATTGCATTCTCTTGCTTGTTCTCTTTTACTTAACTTGCATGAAATAAAAATAAAATGCATTATGTTCATGCATAACATATTATATTGTATTGTTTGCACATTGTTGACCTAGGTAGATAAATATATCACTCAATTTAAGGAGTAGGATCTAATTAATCAATTAGGTAGCTCATGTCATTGAGTTCGATCGTGGACTTCCCAAGTTAAAAAAATTTATTTAATTAAACCGAGCCCTTCTCCTCGCGGAGATATCTCGAGCTCGATTTCTGATAGATCGTTGAGTGGTTGTATTACAATGAAACCACAATAAAATAGCCACTCAACGATTCATCAGCTATCCAAAAGGTTGAGTCTGGCCAAGATGGTGTCGTTGGTAGACCCAAGGTTGGCCAAAATATGAGAGTTTGGTTCAAATGATATGAGGAACATAGACTTGGAAGTAAGGTGTCGGAGTAGGGAGGATGGCGCTAGGTTGAGTAGTTAGAGGTGGAGAATTATCATCAGTTTCATGAGTAAATTACGTTTCCCTAATATTGATCGGTTTAACTTGGGAATTTTGATTCCATCCTTGGATTTGGGGATATTGAAGTGGTGGAGAAAGCGGGGGATGAGGATCCCTAAATAAAGTTACTACGAGGGAGAAATCACAAGAATTAACAAAATGTAATTGCATCAGTTGAACGGGTGATAGAGTTCACAAAATGTCATCGATGACATGCGACAAGTTGGTGATCTTGTTCTTAAAGTTCGAAGAGAACACTCGATCTACGAACCTAGGAAGGGGCTTAAAATGTAGTTATGTAGGAGATTTTACCTACAACAATAGCCTACAATGAGAGCAACTTTTCATGTAAATTGCCATTATGAACTCGAGTCAAAAGATCACCAATGGTTGGTATGTTATAAGGACAATGAAGAATGTGAGGGATGACATACACATCCACGACAAAGGTGTGATTTTGAACAGATCATCTCGAAGTTCGTCGCTCACCTCCTATTCAAAAACCACCCCCCAACTTCCCTCTCGCTTTTGATCACTCTTCCACCACCGAAACCCTATCCCAAGTCCTTGAAGACACTCCTGGTGACAGCAGGAACTCGTCGGGCTTCTCGTGGGATCAAGGAGGTGTCGAATCGACTCCCCTCACCGAAGGTCTCACCGGAGTTCCCTCCTAGCGTGCCTTGGTGAGGCCCCTTTTCTCCCTTCTCTTCGCTCTTTTTCGATTGTATCTTGTTCACCGCACTAGTAGGAACCCCCCGCCACCCTCTGATCCGTTCTTCACTCATCAAATCGCTCTCCACGAGCACCTCGCCGGAGCGCACCTCTGGCCATTCTTCTCTCTACCAAAATGCCACATCCCGCTGCAGTTCATCCACTAGGAGGGTTGCGGTAGTTTGCCCGCGACCCCTCTTAATCTTTCTTTGCAGGTTCAAGCTTTCCTGGAGCGTCTGGAGTGATTTTGCGCATCCGGCCGGACCACTTGGAGCTTCTTTGCTCCTCTACCCCCGCGGGTGCATTCCGGCCATCTTCGAAACCTTCTGATCACCTCTGTCAGTAGTGGGGACCCCCAACGAGCTCGTGGGCTTCCTAGCAGCTGCAGATCACGCCTGACAATGGAGCTCACGTCGATTCCATCTCGCCAGGGCCCTGTTCTTCGTCTGTTCTTGCAGATCAATCACGAGCCGTTGGATCCCTGCCAGTTCTTCAAAGCGCACAGCCACCATCCGATTTTTGAGAGCCTCAGCCATCCGATCATCATCTACCATCTAATCTCGACCGTTGGCGTCGAAGGGGTATCGGCTGTCGAGGAGGCGACACGTGTCTTAAGTGGCGCAACATCAACTGTCAGATGCGCCCTTAGCTTTGGGTATTTTGCTAATACACCCTGAGCAATTTTGTATTTACTTTTAAATGCCAAAGCTTTCATATGAGTTTTAATTTTTTGTAGAATTTGAATTTATCCCCCCTGTTATTGTAATATTGCATCTGGGTCCCTACCAGGTCACGTGCGATATGCACGTAACTTGGCAATTTTGCAGTTATACCCTCAGGTATTTTGGAATTTGTATTAAGTACAGAAACATTCAACTGCAGTTATAAACTTTTTGACTTTTTGCATGCAAGCCCTTAAATGTTTTGATAATTGCATATTCGTCCTTGCTAGGCGCACGTGCTTGGCAAGCGCGTCTTGGTCTTTTTTGCAGGGAAGGGGCCCAGTTCTGGAGTATTTCTAATTAGTCTGCCAATATTTTTAATTATTTATATATTTTGTGGGAAATTTCATTCGTGCCCTTAAACTTTTCGCTTATTACAAAAATACCCCTAGCAGAATGTATTTTCCTTTTGCTTCCTCTATTTATTGCATGCATCTATAAATACCTAAAAAATCCACAAAAATTACCATAGCTCCCTGTTGCATTCTAGTTTCACGCCATATTTTTATTTTACATTTTTATTGCATTTTAATATTTATAAAAATTCAAAAACAAGCATTTTCAGCAGTGGTTGCATTAGAAAATTCATTAAAAATATAAAAACACCTCAGAAAATTTCCAAAACAATATATTTTGCTTATTTTAGTGTGTTTAAACTTCAGTCCAAAAATCACTAAAAATATAAAACAAAACTCCTAAAAATTAGAAAACTCTAAAAACCTTCATAAAAATTTATAAAATTCACAAAAAAACTAAAAATTGTGTTTTCTTTTCCTGAATTTTTTTCATTTTGTTATCTTTCGTTTAAAATTAAGTTGGATAATTTTTATTACTGATTTCTCTTTTATTTCTCCATTTTAGTTTCAATTTTTAATTTATTCATTATTTTCAGTATTTTTGACTTTAAAAAAATACTAAAAAAATTATAAAAAATCTAGAAAAATCATAAAAAATCATAAAAATATAGAAAGACCAAAAACATTTTATTTCCTGATTTTTACTTATTCTCACTTATTTTTATAAGTACCTTATCGTCCTCTTTCTTACTTTATATATATATTCTCTTATTGGAAAAGAAAATATAAAAATATAAAATATAAAAAGAAAATATATAATCAGTAAATTCAAAATCAAAATATAATTATATAAAGTTAAAAGTAAATAAAAAAATACAAAATCAAAAACCCACAAAAAAATCCATATTGGCTAAGTGGTATACATGACATGAGGCATTTGACTTACACTTGGTATGCTTTACTCTGATTGCTTCCTGTGTTCGACCCCTACTTGCTTGCCATTATACATTCTTAGTAGGGTATAATAAATGTTAATCCTTGCTCTTGATTGCTTGATTGATTGTGTGGGTTAACTATTGATCAACGTGAAGGCTTGAGTAGTCGCCTCAGCGATAGTGAGTCTGATCTGTCAAACCATTACTTAGCGGCTCTCGCTTATTTCCTTTTTTTACTCATGCGTCGAAAACCTCATAGAAGTGAATCGGTTGCATCGTCATCATATCTCTATGTCCGCAAGTGCCCATTTTCTGACAGTCAGTACATCTCTTTGCGAAAGCGTGGGCATCCGCAACGAGAGTAGGCCACCAAAGATCGTACCGAAGCACTTTTTGTGTTGTCCTCTTCCCTGAATGGTGTCCTCCAGCTTCGAATTTATGACAATAAGTGAGGACACTCTGGTATTCCTCCTGAGGAATACACCGACGCCAGACGGAATCTGCTCCTTTATGATAAAGGATCGGATCCTTCCAATGGTAAGACTTGGCTTTCGTAAGGAAAGTCTCAAGCCTTTGTCTGGACCAACCTTGTGGAACTTTCTTAGCAACAAGAAGTTCACAATGTTGGCATACCATGGCAGCGAGGCGACAACAAGAATCGCCTCGTCGGGGAAGGTATCTGTAATGGGTGCATCAAACTCAGAAGTCTCGAGTCTCGAGGAGTTCTAGTCGGGAGAGGTGATCCGCCACCACATTCTTGACTCCAAGCTTATCCTTGATTTCGATGTCGAACTCCTGGAGTAGAAGGATCCATCTGGTCAGACGCGACTTCGAATCCTTCTTATCCATTAAATATCGGATGGTGGTATGATCAGTGAAAATCGTGACTTCGGATCCTTGGATATGGGACCTAAATTTGTCAAAGGCAAATATTACGGCTAGCATCTCTTTCTCTGTAACCGTGTAATTTCACTGTGCGGAATCCAAAGTTTTGCTAGCGTAGTGTATGGCGTATGGAAGGCCATCCCTCCTCTGTCCCAACACAGCCCCAACGGTAAAATCGGAGGCATCCGTCATGATCTCGAATGGGAGAGACCAATCGGGTGGTTGAAGGAGAGGAGCCTCTACAACCATGTTCTTGAGAGTATTGAACGTTGAAAGACACTTATCATGACAATAAACTCGGTGTCTTTCGTAAAAAGATCAAATAACGGTCGGGTAATTTTACTGAAGTCCTGAATGAAGCGTCGGTAGAAACCAACATGCCCCAGAAAAGACCGTAACTGTTTCAAGTTGGATGGTGGATTGAGCTTCTTGATGATGTCGACCTTAGCTGGATCGACCTCCATGCCCCTGCTGGAGATGATATGACCAAGGACTGTCCCTTGAGTCATCATGAAATTACTCTTCTCCCAAGAAAGAACGAGGTTTACCTCAATGCACGTCTGAAGCACTCGGTCTAGGCTAGAAAGACAAGAGTCGAAAGCCGTAGACCGAAAAATCGTCCATGAAGACCTCTAAAAAGTCGCCTACCATGTCCACGAAGATCAAGAGCATACACCTCTGGAATGTAGCTGGAGCATTACATAATCCAAAAGGCATACGTCGGAAGGCATAAGTTCCGAATAGACAGGTAAACGTCGTCTTTTCCAGATCTTCAGGCGCGATCGCCACCTGGTTGTATCCCTAGTACCCATCAAGAAAGCAATAATGGCTCTTCCTGTCTAACCTTTCGATAATCTAATCAATAAATGGTAGCGGGAAGTGATCCTTCTTGGTGGCCTGATTCAAACGTCTGTAGTCCACACAGACGCGCCAAGAAGTCGGTACTCGGGTAGCGATCTCCTCTCCGTCCTCATTGATCACTGTAGTGATACCTGTCTTCTTGGGTACCACATGTAAAGGACTAACCCATTTAGAGTCGGAGATTGGATAGATAAAATTGGCGCTCCACCACTTGGATATTTCCTTCATAACCACCTCTCGAAGATTCGGGTTCAGCCTGCGCTGAAACTCACAAGATGGTTTGGCATCATCCTCGAGAAAGATGTGGTGGGAGCACAGAGCCGGACTAATCCCATGGAGATCAGCTATGATCCACCTGATTGCCTTGCTGTTTTTCTCAAGAATCGCCATCAAACAGGATTCCTGGTCTTCGGTCAAATTGGAAGAGATTATGACCGGAAACATTTTAGATTCGCCTGCAAGGAATCGGTATTTCATTGACTGAGGTAATGGTTTAAGCTCAGGGGGAGAAGAAACAGGAAGAGCGGGTTTGACTAGGGTCTGGGTATAGGCTACTAGATCGTTATGCGAGAGCTCAGTGTGTTTTGACTCAGAAAGATCTGGAGACTGCCTTTCTGATTGCTGACTTTGTTGTGCGGGCTCGGTCTCCAGGTTGGTTGTAGGCTCATCTGAAATTAGACGTGGGACATATTCTTCAAAACTCTGCCAATCAAAATCCACGTCTATATCGGAGGGATCATAATCAGAATGACAAGATCGAAAATCTGGATGATCATCATCATCAGAATCGTCAGCCTCAGCCTGTGACTGTGTCTGCTCCAAGACTGTGCTATCGAATTTGTCTTCATCTAGTATCTGCAACTCAGACTCTCCTGAAGGCGTGATGAAAGAATGAATGCTTGGTTCGGCCCAAACGGCTTCATCGTCTGTTTGCACGAAGTCACAGTCTTGATGACTATCGGGTTCGTCATCAGATGCTCTCTCTGACTCTTCAGATTTGGCTGTGAGATCTTGGATCGTCTCTATATGTATACTCTCGTCTTGGATGCGAAAGCACACCTTCCCTGTACCATAATCGGAAACGGCCTTCGCTGTGGCCAGGAAAGGTCGTCCTAATATGATCGGGGTATCAGTCACACATTCAGGGATCGTCATGTCCAACACGACAAAGTCTACAGGGAATTGCAAACCCTGAATGGTGACGATAACGTCTTCGATTAATCCCTTCGGCCTCTTGACCGATCTGTCAGCAAACTGCAAGACCGTTCTGCTTGGTCTATGAGGTCTGAACTCGAACTTATCAAGTAAGGAAGAGAGAAGAAGATTAATCGATGATCCGTTATCTAAAAGAGTACGATCGAAAGTCTGATTGAGGATTTTGCATCTGACATACGGTGCTCTCGTGTCTGATCTTTTAGCTGGGAGACGATTCTGGATGGCATGACAAGTCTCCTTGGTCAACACATGGATTTTAGAGCAGTGATTACGCTGCCTCTTCTTTCTGTGAACGGTGGTTCGCTCTTTAAGTCCTTTTTGTAGAAGAGAGATGTGTGCCAAGGCTTCCGAAAGAGTGAGCTGAATAGTGAATTTATCGAGCATCTCTTTCGTCAAATTCAACATTTGATTTTTTTTGGGATTTTCTTTTTTTTTATCTCCTTTTCCTAAGCAGAGCACTTTGGGAAAAGGAATCTGTACATCCTCCTGATTAGTCTGTACGATCGAAGGATCAATTGAAGCAGAAGTAAATGTTTTTGCAAAACAAGGATTTGCTTTTCGTGAATCATCGGAAGAAGAAGATCCATGATCTCGAGATTGATCAACTGTCTTATTTTTATTTCTCTTCCGATTTCTTCTCTTTTGTACATTCTTATAAGATTTTCTTTCATCATCACTATTTACAAAGAAAGGTAAAGTAGCTGATTCGGCATTTGGCTCTGGCTGCATCTCTTCAGATTTGGTGGCTTCAGCACCACCATCCATGTCATCAAAGGGTGCGGCTTCAGTACCCCCATCAATGTCTTCTACTGGCTCGCTTGTGTTGTCCAAAATGTAATCTTCGGGCCTAGTAGAGTCTCCGCCTGCTGGTATCCTACCGCTCCTAAGAGAGATAAAATCAGCGTTATCACGATAAAGAGAGTCGTCTGAGAATACCTGTGACTGGAGGGAGGACGTGATAAAATCTACCTGCTCTAACTTCCTCTTCAGATTATTCAGATTCGGCTCTATCTGAGCAGGTATGGCGGACTTCCCTTTGACCAGGTCAGTAACATGAATCTTGAACTCATCCATTTCTCGTCTAAAAGATACATGCTGATCAGTAATAAAGTTAGCGAGGTATTCTAGAGCTGGGTTATCATGGAAAGGACCATGAGACCCGGATGAGTCGCCTCGGTGATACTGAGGCTGTTGCTGAGCTGACTATTGCTGTGGATGCTGCTGATACTGAGATGGATAAGAGTTCTGCCTCCACTAAGTCTGCTGAAACTGACGAGGACCTGCATGTTGCTGAAACTCTCTGGTTTGCCCCATTGGTGCCTACGGTGGCGGCTGGGAAGAGGCACCTCCTGTCGACCAACGAAAGCCAGGATGATCACGACGGATCCCTGGTTGTTGCGGTCGATCATACCAAATCCCATTGACCTCAGTCAATGGCTCAGGCATCTCAGAATATGCTGGGGGCATAGATGCCAATGGCTGATCACTCTGATATACCACCATCTGAGTATCAGATGACAGTGTCTGTGGGCTCAGATAATAAGCCGAAGACTGGTAAGTCGGCTCAGAATGCACATGGTATATGTGCTGAACTGGTGGCCGTGGAAGTATGCCTCGGTCTCGGCTTTTCGAGTCAGCTTGTGATCTCGAAGACATCGCAGATTCAGTCTAAATCTCTTGAAGGCACATGATTTGTGTCTTCAGATCACTTAGACATCTCTCAAGCTCGTCGATTTTATCGAGCTTATCCAGATTCTAGCACTTTTTCTCAATAATCTCCATTCGATCCAACTTCTGGTAAATAATCCCCATATCAGCTGATGAGGATTCAGTAGGTGTCGAAACAGTCGGAGTCGGATTCCCTTCAATGTGTGCCACTCGAGAGTGCTGGTGATATGTAGGTGGCTTCGTCTGGTTGTATACCCGAGTCTGAGACATCGTGGTATAGTTCTCTGCCATTTTTTGTAAATGGCACAGACTCGATCCTCATGCATTGAAAAATATGATCCACCACAAGCTACGTTCACCAGTCCTTGTAACTCCGGTGTCAGCCCGCTAAAGAAACTCTATACAAGAGTGGGCTTAGAAAGGTCATGATGGGGACACCGGTCAATTAGCTCTCTGAAATGATCCCAAGCCTCGTGGATTGCTCGTTCCCGATCATGGTGAAATTACTTATCATGGCTCTAGCAGCATTCGTTCGACCGAGAGGGTAGTATTTGTTCAGATAAGCGGTTCTCAGCTCCTCCCAGGTTGAAATATATCTCCCTAAGTGTTTCAGCCAGTGGGTTGCTCGATCAACAAGGGAGAACAGAAACATGATCAACTTGATCGTGTCCTCGTTGACTTGCGCATCGTACACCGTGCTACAGATAAGCTTGAACTCCTGTAGGTGCAGGTGCGGTTCCTCAGTAGAAAGCCCGTGAAACTTGGGCAGCAGTTGTATCGTCTGAGGACGGAACTCAAAGTTCCCACGGATTACAGGGAGACGGATCCATCTATGAGTAGTAGTAGCTCCAGGGTTGTAGAGCTGCTGCATCGTGCAATTCGGATCTGCTCCATCTGGTTGGTCCTGGTCCTCAGATCATGGATGATCGACTCTTGGATTTTCAGCATCAGGATTGTTGCGTTGGGCTCGCAACTAGGTCAACTCAGCTCTGACATCGTTCATTAATCTCCCTTGCTCCCTAATCTGATTTTGCATGTTCTCAAGGGAAGTAAGTAGACTGCTATTGATTGTAGCCAGATCAATCAGGACTGAAGTGGATTGCGGTCCTTTTCCAGCCATAGTCTCCGGAAAAGAAAAAGAATTTAGGTCAGGAAAGTTCAGATCAATGTTTAACTGTTGAAAGTGTTCAGGTTCACGGTCAGAGTTCTCATGAACCTCAGGTGATGATGATAAAGAATGATTAAGAGAAGGAATCTAAGAAGCGTTTCCAGGGTCAGAGTCAAGCCTGGAAGAAGAATGTTGTTCTGATTCTGGCTCAAACAAGAGGTTTTTGCAAACCGAGCCAGGAGATAGGATCACAGAGGGAAGTGGATAGATCTCTGCTTCAAAGAGGGGGTTCTCTTGAACCAATCTAGATAGATGGGCACGAGTGCGCGAGAGCGATGCCGTAAGAGTCGACCAAAGTGATCGCCTACCCATCATCTTGAGATTAAGATGATAGCTGATCGATAAGATTAAGATCTAGAAGATATAGGACTTACACCACAAGTCAAACACAAAGCAAACACCGAATTCACAAACTCAACCCTGGTGATGACCATAAGAGTTCGGCGTTTATCTTTTCGATTTTAGGTTGTTTGGCAAACAACGTTCTCTCAGATTGGCGAGATTAGATAGGTGCCCGAGACTTCGACGTCGTACTGTCCTGAGTTCTCACTAGAACTCACCTAGTCTCAGCTAGTATGGAAGTAAGTACAGACCGTTTCCGGCTACCCGTGTTACTTGAGGATGGAACCTTACGCAGTGTCCTCTAAACCTTCCACTCTGCTAAGTGAACTCGGACTGTTTCCGACTACCCAAGAGAACCCACTGAAGATAAGGTGAATAAAGGCATGAACTAAGTACTATTTCGATAGAAGCCCGGACTCTGGCTCTACCTTATGTGTCGTCTCTCTCTCTCTCGCAAAGTCTGGAGATGAGATCTGATATGCACTTTCGGGGGTTGCTCTCCCCAAAACAAGTGAGTCCTTACGTTTCTTTTAAGGTCTGATAAAGTTAGCAGTCCCTGTTTTAGTTTTTGATTTCCACTTTTTTTGGATATTTCCTGAGAAAGACGTCTAACGTATTTTTGTCCTTTTCAGTTTGTCCCTAGATACAAGCACCTAGGTGTCGAATCTTAAGCATACATCTAAGCTACGGTTATGCAGAGAAGGGAAAACCGCAAAAATCCTAACAAGCACCTAGCTCGGAAAAGCCACGGAAAATCATCGAGAAAATCACGATCGAGAAAGCCGCGGTGGGTGCCCTGCTCCCCCAAGAGTACAACCCTGGTGAAACAGGCCACGAGAAAGATACAAGTCGGGATGCCTTTACGAGGCTCGTTTCTATGATACTTTTTTTATATATTTTTTACAAGAATTTACAAAAATTCCCAACTACTCGGTTTCACGGTTCTGAGCTGCACGGCTCAAGCTGTGCTGCACAAATCAGAAACAAAAAAAACCGTGAGGTCAGAGAAATATGATCGCGAAAATAAAATCTAATCCTAAGGTCTTCGCGATCCTCCTAGCGCTGCCTCCCCGGCAACGGCGCCATCTGAAAAAGCCCACCCGATCACTTGTCTTCTGAACCTGCAAAAGAGTCAGAGAGATTTCGGTCGTTGTATCGACCAGGTGAGTTTTTACAGAAAAGATTAAAAGTGGGTTAATCTTCTTTATTTTATTTATACTCCTAAACCTAATGTATAGTGGTTAAGCACGTGAGTGTCGAACTCAGGGAGGCAAACTATTTTAAACTAGGTAGAATCGGTAGAAAAGTTTAGGTTTTTATGTCTCCTAAATTTTTTTATTTTTAGGAATTTTTCTGAATTTTTGTTTGATTTTTACGAATTTTATATTGTTTTTATGAATTTTATGTATTTTTGTGATTTTTTTATTATTTTTGAAAATGTTTAATTTTTTATTTGTTTTTTATTTTGTTATTTTTATGATTTAAAATGTGTTTTACTTTTTTTATGTATTTTTAAAATGTTTTGAGGAATTTTATGAGTTTTGTTTAATTTCTAATGTGGAAAACTAAATTTTTATTGAAAATAGAGAAGTTTTTTGAATATTTAGAGTAAAGATAATGTGGAAATATTTTTGTTGTATTTTCTGTAGAAAGTAGATGAAATTACCTTTAAAATGATAGGTTGTGCATTACTAGGGGATTTTTCTTTATTTAGTTAAATTTTTCAAAGTTTTGTGTGTTTTATGAATTTGTTATTTATTTTTTTATTTTGTTTTATTTTTTTTAAAATGTATTTAATACTGTATATGACGTACAATATAGTAATTTATGTATTTTGGTGTATTTTTGTATTTTGGTTTTTTTATTTATTATGTATATAGCACTTATAGAAGTTATATACAAGAAGGGGTATGAATGTAAAAGTACTAAAACTGGAAAGTGAGGGGCTTGTGTGGATTTTTTTCTTTTCTGTTATAAGCCGAAGGTGCTGTGAGATGTACGCGTAAATCACCGGGAGCACGTGACCACGCACGTGGTTAATCCAGCTCCAGGACCATGACCTGTATGCAAATTAGAAATAATATTGGGGTAAAGCTCGCAAATGTCCCCGAAAGTATCGGTTCACACGCACGTCGCCCCAGCTTAAGCGGTAGACGGTGGAAATGACGAGGATGCGACACGTGTACAGCTTGGGTCCGTGCGTTAGATTGGTTTTTTTTATCAGGACTCTGAATAGTCCCTTCAAATGAAATTCAGACTGCAGCAAAGGTGTCGATTAGCTCTTCACATTTCTTCACGCTGTTCCAGACGAATAGTGGATCGGATCTATCTCCATCAGTATGATTCTCTTTCGATGATGCAGCTCAAATCAAAATCAAATCGATGATGCCTTCAGACGAAGGTTAAGTAAATCCGCAACAATCTTCGGTCTCTGTTCGTGTATCTTGTATTCCAAGTAAAGGATCAGCGAGCTTTGTCCCCAGATCAATGTAATGTTCCTCGTCCAATTCACGACACGTGGTCGGCGGAAAGTTGCGTTGGATGCGATCAGACCGGGCAGATCTGCAGCTGTTTGCTTGACGTTTGTCGAAACTATATCTCTCGGATCGAATCTGATCCAAATGTTTCTGGAAAATCTGGAGTCGAGCCTTTAGTCCTGTTCTTCTCTAAGTACAAAACATCCAGATATTCAGACTTCCAAGTGCTGGTTCATAATGCTTCCGTAGTTTTCATGTAGACCGGAGGTCAAATTGCGTAGCTTGGGTACTCGATCGTGCTTCAAAAGTATGCTTCAGATGTGTTCCTCGTGTATAACTGTACTTCTCAATGATAGGGATTCGATCTGCAGGCACTCGACGCGAAAGAGCTCGAAATTGCTAAGCCGTCAGAGCTGATTTGTCTCGATGTTAAACCTGTATGTATTGCTCGTGGGTACCAGAGTATTTATCGTCTGATGACTCTATTTCTAACCTGCAAAGTACAAACTAATGCTCGAGGATGTTGTCCTCGACATTCATGTAAGGTATAGAAGCTAAGGAACATGGATGGGTGATGAATCTCGTATTCATCATTCTAAAATCCGCTAATTAAAACCCCTATCTTAATTAATCCAATAAAATCATCTTTAATTCTTTATTTTTATCATGTATCATATTGTGTATAATTTACTCTTAAATTATTGTATTTAATTTTTCCTTATTTTTCTTGTATTTCTTTTATCATCAAAGACCCCTGAAAATTAGATAGATTAATTGTCCATAAATCACTGATCTTTAAAAAGACTAAAAAATACAAAAACAAATCAAAAGATAAAAATCGGTGTTTTTATCCCCCTTAAAAATACCTCCAAAAATACGTTTTGTACAAATGATCTCTTTTGGCTTTTTGTCCAACATGAAATTGTAGATCTCGACGAGACAAGCAACTTTCATGTTTTGACTTTTTCCTAATTTTGCCTCTAACTATTTCTTTTTTATTTTTCTTTGTATTTATCATTCTGAATTTTCTGATTGGGCCACGTGGCGCCCTCTGGGCCGCCCACGTGGCCCGCCTCTCCTTCCGCCATCCGACGCTCTTCCTGACCATCCGATCTTCTCCATCCTGCCTTCATCTTAACCGTTTGCTCCTCGCCTACCCTCAGCCCTTGGATCTAGCACCAGATCTAATCTCATCCATCCACTCCCGCCCTCATCTCAGCCATTCAAACCTCTTCGCATCCTACGTCTCCCATCTCTCCATGTCGCCCAATCGTTCCCGACCATTCGATCTATCCTACCTCTCAATCTAAGACGCTCTTTAGCGTCCATCCCTCCACCACACGATCAGATCCTAAGGATTGATGAACGTCAAATTCGCCTCTTTAATAATGTGAAATTGTTGTAGTACAGGAGGTGAATTTGGTTCAGCAAAAAACCACAGTCGTTTGAATGCCGTGGAATATTTTTACTTGGCAAGTCTAACAAGGTCGAACACAGGGACACGACTACCTAATTGATTTATCAAATTTCGATTCATGAAGACAAGTGTGAATTAATTTCAGTTTTAGATCCACATGATGAACTATACTATTTACGAAGCAATGCCATGATGTATGCAATTTTTAGTTAAGTTTTAGACAATTTAAAATGATGCATGAGTAATTGTGCAAGGATACATGTATGCTAAGCTAAAGATTACAATTAAACTCTAAAAAAATGAGCAACATAATACAGAATGAAATCAGAGTCAATTTGATCATAACAAGAAAAGCGGTCATCAAATCCAAGCAATAACCATAAGAGCAGGGTCTCATTTTTCACATAAAAATTCACTTCTTTAAAAATAGTGGCAAATGAGAAAATTAAATATGGTAAGATGTAGAGGACAAAACAAGGATCAAAACGACAATAAAATCATGCAATTTGGACCTACGATGCTCAAGTTATGAAGAAAACAATGCAGGGACATAATTGTAATAAAAATGCAAGAAATAAAAAGGATAAATATTGCATTTAGGTCCCTGGAGGGGCCTAAATGCAAATACCAAAAATCGCCTGGGCCCCTGTGTAAATTGTCCATGCGCGGGGTATTTTTGTAATTTTTGAAATCCTGCGGGGTATCCCTGTAAAATACCCCAAGCGCGCATGTGAGGCACGCGCCTGGAGGACCAAAATGCAAACAGTAGTTTTTCCAAGGTCTTTCATGCAAATTACCCAGGCCCTCACGTGTTGGGCACGTGAGGCGCCTAGGCTCGGGAGGTACCCACAGGGTTGGGATAAGTGGTGGCTTCTTGTGGCTCGGGTCGAGGTCAGGTGGGACCCGAGCCTGTAGCTTCAGCTGGAGGTTCGGTTGCCACATGTCTTCATCTCGGCCGTCCGATCCGGGTGATCGGACGACACCTGTACTTTCGTCCTCCTCCGCAGTCCGTCGGAGAAGGCGGGTCTCCGGTGGACTCGATGGAGCTCCGCCGTGCTCCAAGAGGCCTTCTAAAGATCTGAGAAGATAGCCCGGGCTCTCGCGAAGAAGCTAGTGACGCGGCAGTGCTCCGACAGCGAGTGGATTGGCAGATCGATGGTGTGCCACCGGTGGCGGAGGAGGAGACCGGAGCACCTGTTCTAACTCCTATCATTGACGTCTTGAGCACCTTCAGATGTTAGAAATAGCCGAAGCATGCTCGTGATGAAGTGAGCGGGTGAGATGGAGGCCCTGGGTGATGGGAGGCGGTGGCGCAATATCTTCTTCTCCGGCGAGATGAAGAAGAAGGGGAAATCGAAGTGAGGTGGCTCTGGAGAAAGGGGAGGTGGTCGGTGTGGAGGAGTGATAGATGGCGAAGCTCGGGAGGTGTTCAGGTGGTGGTGGAAGGTGATGTAGACGATGGATAAATTAGGAGAAGTGTAAGTGAAAATCACCTTGCCAGAGCAAGGTGTAGATGGTAGAAGCATTGGCTTGGGTTGAGGCTCAGTCGAGCCTCGAGGTCATCGCCCGGTGAGGTCAGCCGGGCCTCGGAGCTTGTCGGAGCGTGGAGGTGCCTGCAGCATGGCCATGGCGGCCGTGGGTCAACACCGAGCAAAATCCATCTTCGCCTCGACGTTCCGCCCCTCCGCTGTCACCAGAGGGGCGGAGGAGGCTAGGATCAATCCCAATAATGGTGGACGATGGCGAACGGAGGCAGAGGGGGGGTGTTTATAGGTGGAGTGGTTCAGGCGGTTACGTGGTGAAGGGGAGGTTTCGACGAGGATTTTAATGGGGAAGGAGTAATGGAGGAAGGACATGAAGTTGGCGCGAGGGAGGCGGGGGAGTGGGCTGTGAGGGGGAGGCATTATGAGCGAGAAGGATGGCCGGAATCGCCTTCCAAAATAGGAAGGGGGTGATAGGTTGGCGAGGTGGAACAGTTGGGGCAAGGGTTACGCGAGGTGGAAGATGACCTCCCGACCGTTGGATCTAATGATCCAACGGCTAGGATGCGAGCGCGGGTGGTCGGCGAGTATTAGATCCATCGATCTGAGCGAACGGCTGAGATGTGCGCGGTGATGAGCGGTTAAGATGAAGAGCGAGGGTTCATCCCAGGGTGAGGGGCGAAGGGGTGACGTGGAGCGTTGTCGACCGTAGGATGAAAGAGGATCAGAGGGCTGATATTGGAGCGATGGTGGGCGGCTAAGATTGAGATCTCATCAGAGATCTGATGGCTGACGATGGAGCGGTGATGGACGACAGAGATTGAGGCGGGTAGGGGCAGATCCGACGGCCAAGGGAGGCGCTGGGTGGCGTGGAAGAGGCGGGCCACGTGGCAGCTCCAGAGAGCGCCACGTGGCCCAATCAGAAAATTCAGAATTGTAAATACAAAGATAAATACCAAAGAATTAGTTAGAGGCAAAATTAGAAAAAAGTCAAAACATGAAAGTTTCTCGTCTTGACGAGATCTAAAATTTCATGTTGGGTAAAAAGCCAAAAGAGGTCATTTGTACAAAAAAGTATTTTTGGGGGTTTTTTAGGGGGATAAAAACACATGATTTTAACTTTTGATTTGTTTTTGTATTTTTGAGTCTTTTTAAAGGGTCAATGAATTATAAACAATTATTCTACCTAATTTTTTGGGGTTTTTTATGATAAAATAAATACAAGAGAAATAATGAAAAATTAAATACAATAATTTAATGGTAAATTATACACAATATAATACAGGATAAAAATAAAGAATTAAAGGTGGTTTTCATTGGATTAGTCAAGACAGGGGTTTAATTTGCACCTTTTAGCAGGATGAATACAAGATTCATCATACCCCTATACTTAAACCATGCTCGTCCTCGAGTATCTAAAGAATGAAGGAGTCATATTTAATCCCTGACAGTGCAAGTGAAGATTTCAAGGCTCAATCTTTCGAAGACCCTCAATTTAAGAGATCCTAAAATTCTGGGTCTATCCAAGCCTTAGTCAGAAGGAATCTAACTTCTCTAACTATCAGACTCTCTTTTTGTACATATAATATAAGGATATGAAATTTAGTGTACTGCATTTCATGAGAGCCGAGTCGATGCATCACTCAAAGTTACAGTCCCAAAGACTCTCCTCTAGACCTAATCCTCAATACTAGGGAATACGTCTACTCTTGCTTCAGTCAACTGTCTCATTAGTTTATCAGACTTGAAATGTTGATAGACGACCAGATGATGGAGGTAATGGGATTGTGTCTATTTTTCTCACCCTCACATTGGAACCATGGACCTCTCGAGTGCCTTTTACTCAACACATGTGAATTTTTATACTGTTGATCAATGTGTCCGTCAAGAGAGTTGGAGTCGTCTGCACTTGTTTTTCTGGGAGTACACCGGGGTGTGTCATTTTTTAGTATCTAAGATACCTTCGACACCCAGACTTGTATCGCTTACGATGCAGGGCCCTTTTTGTGGCGTCATCCCGACTCCTTGATCCTAATTAGCGCTTGGTCCAAGTGGACGCTTTCAAAATGTTTGGGAGCGCTCGCCATTGGTGGAAGCTCATTTGTAATTTGACTTTGGTATTTAGAGCTTTTTCTTTGTCATTTCTTTTCTTTTGTTGGCTAGCTCCACTGCTTTTACCAAAAGTTAATGCACACTGATAAAAAATTTCCATTAAGTTTCATCACACCCTGGCACATAGGTAAATATCAAAGAGATAGCATATGAATCTTGTTCACATACTAGCTAGGGTTTTGCTGACACTCAGGTATTCTGAAGCCTTCATTAACTTTATCCCATCCTCGAATATCATTAGATCGGATCTAAACTCAAATCTCTGGTCCTAGTTCCTCAAGTGATATCTCAACTTATCTCATCAATCTTGCAGTTGTGGAAGTGACTGTGCTGATCATATTCTTTTTTGAAACTATAGATAAAGAGTGCAATATAGCGCTCAAATCTTTCAAACTAGAGAAGTGTGGAAATTTAATTTTAAAACTCTAATGAGTAAGGCATGTTAACTCAGACTCTCAAGATCACAGAAATCCAGTGTCCTCAAAATCCTTAAGCCTTGAGTGAGTGTGAATGTGTCAGGAATATACAAACTCCTTGGTTAGTGAAATTTTTTTGTGATTTTTTGCAGATTTTTATGGGTTTTAATTTTCATTTTTTTTATTAATTCTTTGGAGAGACAATGATTGGCCCAGGCTCAAATGAATAAAAGTATCCACTCTCAGCCAGTATGGGTGTAAGTACGGGCCGATAAACGGACTCGTGATCCTTAAGGACGGAGCCATATGCGGTGTCCTCTAAACCACCCACTCTGCTAAGGGAGACTGAAGTTCCCTCACTGAAAATGTCTACAAAGCCTAGTAGTCAGAGTCTAATTCCAAGAAGAGTTTTTTTGAAAAGGAATATTTACAAAAATTAATCCCTCAATTTTAATAAACAATTTTTACAAGGTTTTTACTCAGTTCACAAGTTTACCAAAATCCAGCCCGAAAATAAAATTTAAAAAGTTTAAAACACGAACTAAGGCTAAAGTAAATATACAGTAATATACGGTATACCCCCCTATACTTAAATTTTGCTATGTCCTCATAGCACAAGTGCCATGAAGCCAAGGCTCGATTCAAATATAGGGTGATATAGCGGAACTGAGGAGGAGGATCCTCCTATACTCAGGTCAATATTGACCTAAGTACAAGAAGACGGGATGAGGGAGGGATGAGCAGGCAGGTCCCCCCTATACTTAGGCTACAAATAGCCTTAGTCAGGTCTGAATTGGGGGGGGAGTAGCTCTATGATACAAGAGTGAGGGGGAGGGGGTTCGTGAAATATACACACACACAGAGAGAGAGAGAGAAAGAGATAGAGAGAGAGACAGAGAGAGTGAAATATACAGGGGGAGATAGTGGGGGTGAGTGTGTATGTGCAAGTGTAGGTGTGTGTGGGTGTGTGGGGGGTAGACCATCAAGTGATCTACTTCTTTTTTACAACATGCAAGAACTAGAAGTAAATATGCACATGCAATTTTTTTTACAATATGCAATGCAGGCTGTCTGATCTAAGACTCCTAAAATTTCTTTCTGAATTCTTCTGTGGCCTTTTCAGCGGAAGCTCCTGACTTCACGCCTCCATGAGAATCAAGCGTCCTCGATTTACATGGGCCCTGCCACAAAAGAGAAAAGTTAGAATACTTGAAGAAATTAAATCAATAGATAAAACAAAAAAATGATGCATGAAATGAGGACCTAAAAAATTTGAAATTATTCAACAAATAAAATCAAAATTCAATAATTAAGTTATGCCGTGTCCCCAACAATGGCGCCATTTGATGAACAACAAATTCGTCTCTTTAATAATGTGAAATTGTTGTAGAACAGGAGGCGAATTTGGTTCAGCAAAAACCACAGTCATTTGAATGCTGTGAAATATTTTTACTTGGCAAGTCTACCAAGGTCGAACACAGGGACACGTCTACCTAATTGATTTATCAAATTTCGATTCTTGAAGCACAAGTGTGAATTAATTTCAGTTTCAGGTCCACATGATGAACTATGTTATTTACAAAGCAATGCAATGATGTATGCAATTTTTAGTTGATTTTTATGCAATTTAAAATGATGCATGAGTAATTGTGCAAGGATACATGTATGCTAAGCTAAAGATTACAATTAAACCCTAAAAATATAAACAACATAATACAGAATGAAATCAGAGTCAATTTGATCATAACATGAAAAGCGGTCATCAAATCCAAGCAATAACCATAAGAGCAGGGTCTCATTTTTCACATGAAATTCACTTCTTTAAAAACAGTGGCAAATGAGAAAATTAAACATGCTAAGATGTAGAGGACAAAACAAGGATCAAAACGACACTAAAATCATGCAATTTGGACCTACGATGCTCAAGTTATGAAGAAAACAATGCAGGGGAATAATTATAATAAAATGCAAGAAATAAAAAGGATAAATATTGCATTTAGGTCCCTGGAGGGACCTAAATACAAATACCAAAAACTGCCTGGGCCCCTGTGTAAATTGTCCATGCGCGGGGGCATTTTTGTAATTTTTGAAATCTGGCGGGGTATCCCTGTAAAATACCCCAGGCGCGCACGTGAGGCATGCGCCTGGAGGACCAAAATGCAAATAGCAGTTTTTCCAGGGTCTTTCATGCAAATTACCCAGGCCCTCACGTGCTGGGCACGTGAGGCGCCTAAGCTCTGGAGGTACCCACAGGGTTGGGACAAGTGGCGGCTTCTTGTGGCTCGGGTCGAGGTCAGGTGGGACCCGAGCCTGTAGCTTCAACTGGAGGTTTGGCTGCCACGTGTCTTCATCTCGGCCGTCCGATCCGGGTGATCGGACGACACCTGTACTTAAATCCTCCTCCGTAGTCCGCCGGAGAAGGCGGGTCTCCGGTGGACTCGATGGAGCTCCGCCGTGCACCAAGAGGCCTTCTGAAGATCTGAGAAGATAGCCCGGGCTCTCGCGAAGAAGCTGCTGACACGGCGGTGCTCCGCCATCGAGTAGATTGGCAGATTGATGGTGTGCCACCGATGGCGGAGGAGGAGACCGGGGCACCTGTTCTAACTCCAATCATTGACGTCTTAAGCACCTGCAGTTGTTTGAAATAGACGAAGCGTGCTCGTGATGCAGTGAGTGGGTGAGATGGAGGCCCTGGGTGACGGGAGGCGGTGGCCCAATATCTTATTCTCCGGAGAGATGAAGAAGAAGGGGAAATCGAAGTGAGGTGGCTCTGGAGAAAGGGAAAAGGGTCGGCGTGGAGGAGTGATAGATGGCGAAGCTCGAGAGGTGTTCAGGTGGTGGTGGAAGGTGGTGTAGACGATGGATAAATTAGGAGAAGTGTAAGTGAAAATCACCTTACCGGAGCAAGGTGTAGATGGCGGATGAATTGGCTTGGGCTGAGGCTCAGTCGAGCCTCGGGGTCATCGCCCGACGAGGTCAGCCGGGCCTCGGAGCTTGGCGGAGCGTGGAGGCGCCCGCAGCATGGCCATGGCGGCCGTGGGTCAACACCGAGCAAAATCCATCTTCGCCTCGACGTTCCGCCCCTTCGCTGTCACCGGAGGGGCGGAGGAGGCTAGGATCAAGCCCAATAATGGTTAACGATGGCGAACAGAGGCGGAGGGGGGTGTTTATAGGTGGAGAGGTTCAGGCGGTTATTTGGTGAAGGGGTGGTTTCGACGAGGATTTTAACGGGGAAGGAGTAAAGGAGGAAGGACATGAAGGTGGCGCGAGGGAGGTGGGGGAGTGTGCTGAGAGGGGGAGGCGTTATGAGCGAGAAGGATGGCCGAAGTCGCCTTCCAAAATAGGAAGGGGGTGATAGGTTGGCGAGGTGGAACAGCTGGGGCGGGGGTTACGCGAGGTGGAAGATGACCTCCCGACCGTTGGATCTAATGATCCAACGGCTAGGATGCGAGTGCGGGTGGTCGGCGAGGATTAGATCCATCGATTTGAGCGAACGGCTGAGATGTGCGCGGTGATGAGCGGTTAAGATGAAGAGCGGGGGTTCATCCCAGGGTGAGGGGCGAAGGGGTGATGTGGAGCGTTGTCGACCGTAGGATGAAAGAGGATCAGAGGGCTGAGATTGGAGCGAGGGTGGGCGGCTAAGATTGAGATCTCATCAGAGATCTGACGGATGACGATGGAGCGATGATGGATGACAGAGACTGAGGCGGGTAGTGGCAGATCCAATGGCCAAGAGAGGCGTCGGGTGGCGTGGGAAGAGGTGGGCCACGTGGTGGCTCCAGAAAGCGCCACGTGGCCCAATCAGAAAATTCAGAATTGTAAATACAAAGATAAATATCAAAGAATTAGTTAGAGGCAAAATTAGGAAAAAGTCAAAACATGAAATTTGCTCGTCTCGACAAGATCTACAACTTTCATGTTGGGCAAAAAGCCAAAAGAGGTCATTTGTACAAAAAATACTTTTGGGAGTATTTTTAGGGGGAGAAAAACACATGATTTTAACTTTTGATTTGTTTTTTGTATTTTTGAGTCTTTTTAAAGGGTCAGTGAATTATAGACAATTATTCTACCTAATTTTTAGGGGTTTTTGATGATAAAATAAATACAAGAAAAATAATGAAAAATTAAATACAACAATTTAATGGTAAATTATACACAATATAATACAGGATAAAAATAAAGAATTAAAGGTGGTTTTTATTGGATTAGTCAAGACAGGGGTTTAATCTGCGGCTTTTAGCATGATGAATACGAGATTCATCAAGGATCTGATCGCAGCCCTCCGTCAGTCTACCATCCCAGCCGTTGGATCACGGGATCCAACGGTCGGGAGGTCGTCTTCCTCCTCCGTAACCCCCCCTACCTCTGTCGTTTCTCCTTGACCAACCCATCGCCCCTTCCATTTTTGGAAGGCTCCTCTGACCTTCCCTCCTCGTCGTAATGCCACCAATGCCTTCCTCGTTCTTCCACCATCCTCGCGCGACCACCATAACACCCTCACGATCACTGCCACGCCATTAAACCTCCACGTCAAAACACCTCTCCATCGCATAACCCCCGACCACCCCCTCCTATAAAATCCAACCTCCGCCCTCTGTCACCCCCATCCACCATTTATTGGCTTTCTCCCTAGCTGCCTTCCCCTCCTCGTGACAGGAGGAGGAGGAATAGGATGGCAAAAATGGGAAATTCCCCCGGTGTCGACCCACAGTCGCCATGGCAGTGTTGCGGTGGCTTCGCCCCGCTCGAGCTCCGTGCCCTAGGCTGAGCACGTCGGGCGATGACCCAAGCTTCAAATAAAGCTCAGCCCAAGCCTTTACGTCCACCGATCGCCTGGTTCCGTCCAGGTACTCTTTTATTATTTTCTTCCATTTTCTCCTAATTTCCTAGACTCACTCCACCCTTTTCATCGACCATTGACCACCCTATGACTTTCACCACCCATCGAACATCCTCGTCGACCACCCTCCTCTTCTCCAGGATCTTCCCCACGCTCCGACCCCCCTCTGCTCCATCTCTCCGGAGAAGAACGCTCTGGGCCACCGCTCTTGTCGCATCCCTGGCCCCCTACTCACCTCACCTCACTCGCACACACGATATACACGCTTCGGCTATGCTTAACATTACAGGTACCTTCAATGGTCGGAGCTCATGCGTCTTCTCCGATCTCAAGCTTCTACTCCGACGACTAAGCTCTGCCTCGCCACCCCGGAATTCTACGGACCTCCACCTTGCCCCACGAGCTTCGCCAGGGGATCTTCCATCCTCCTCGACCATCAAACCTCCCTCTAGAGCTTGGTGGAGCTTCTTACATCTTGCCGGAGCGCAGCCTCTTCCGATGAGCCTACGGTGGAGCACGAAGTACAGGCGCCGTTGGATGGTGCCCTTGCGGCGTCCATCCAACGGCCTGGAGCGAGCCACGTCGGTCACCCGATCCTCCATGCTAAACCTACAGGCTCGGATGGCCCGAGCCAAGATCCTAGCCACCAGCTTACGCCATGTCAGCGCGAGCTTATGCTGCACCCCGAGCCTAGCCCTTGCGCGTGCCAAGCGCGTGCAGGGTGAGGTTATTTGCAGAGGCCGCCCCGAACTTCTCTGGAACTACAAATGGGTTTAGGCATGTGTGCCTCACGTGCATGCCTGGGTTATTTATAGGGAGGCCCTGCCAGGTTCTAAAATTGCACAAAGGCCACCGCGTATTGGAGAAATTTCACAAAGGCCCAGGTAGTTTTCTATATTTACATTTAGGTCCCTCCAAGGACCTAAATGTAATATTTATCATTTATTTTCTTGCATCTTTTACAATTATGCCCATGCATTGTTTTCTTCATAACTTGAGCATCGTAGGTCCAAATTGCATGATTTTAGTGTCGTTTTGATCCTTGTTTTGTCCTCTACATCATAGCATATTTAATTTTCTCATATGCCACTGTTTGAAATGAAGTAATTTTTTATGCGATAAATGAGACCCTGCTCTTCTTACTCTTGCTCTGATTTGATGGTTGTTTTTAAGATTGTGATTAAAATAAAATTGATTCCCCATTCTATTCTGTTGCTCATAATTGCCGGGTATATTTGTAATCTTTTGCTTAGTATATATGTAGCCTTGCATATTTGCTCATGCATCCTCTTTTAAATTGCATAAAAATCCACTAAAGAATGCATACATTATCGCATTGCATTGTAATGAGCATAGTGCATCATACAGACCTGAAATTGAGAAATTATTCACACATGTGCATCTTGAATCAAAAATCAATAAATTGATTAAGTACTTGTGTACTTGCGTTCGACCTTGGTAGACTTGCCAAGTAAAAATATTCTACAACATTCAAAGATTGTGGTTTTTGCTGAACCAAATTTGCCTCCTATACTATGACAATTTTAGATTATTAAAGAGGCAAATTTCGCGTTCATCAAATGACACAGTTGTCGGGGACACGACTTAACTTAATTATTGAATTTTGATTTTCTTTGTTGATTAATTTCAATTTTTTAGGCCCTCATTTCATGCATCATTTTTTGCATCTTATCTGCTGATTTAATTTCTCTGAGTATGCTAACTTTTCTCTTTTGTGGCAGGGCCCATGATCATCGAGGATGCTTGATCCTCATGGAGGCGTGAAGTCGGGAGCTTCCGCTGAAGAGGCCGCAAAAGAACTTGTGAAGAAATTCTAGGATTTTAATCAGTCAGATTGCATTGCATATTGTACAAAAAAAGAGAGAACTTGCATTTGCATATTTATCTTCAGTTCTTGCATGTTGTAAAAAAAAGAAAAAAAAGAGGTAGATCACTCGATGATCTACCCCCCCTCCACACCTATACTTACACATATACACTCACCCCCACCATCTCCCCCTGTATATTTCACTCTCTCTCTATCTCTCTCTCTCTCTGTGTGTTTATTTCACGAACCCCCTCCCCCTCACCCTTGTATCATAGAACAACTTCCCCACCTAATTCAGACCTTACTTAGGCTATTTGTAGCCTAAGTATAGGTGGGACCTGCCTGCTCATCCCTCCCTTGTATTGTCTTCTTGTACTCAGGTCAATATTGACATGAGTATAGGAGGATCCTCCTCCTCAGTTCCGCTATATCACCCTATATTTGAATCGAGCCTTGGCTTCATGGCACTTGTGCTATGAGGACATAGCAAAATTTAAGTATAGGGGGTATACTGTATATTACGGTATATTTTCTTTAGCCTTTGCTCGTATTTTTAAAACTTTTAAAATTTTATTTTCAGGTTGGATTTTGGTAAACTTGTGAATTGAGTGTTGTAAAAACCTTATAAAAATTGTTTATTAAAATTGAGGGACTAATTTTTGTAAATATTCCTTTTCAAAAAAAATTAAAAATTAATAACCCTTCTTATAATTAGACTCTAACTACTAGGCTTAGTAGACACTTTCAGTGAGGGAACTTCGGTCCCCCTTAGCAGGGTGGGTGGTTTAGAGGACACCACATATGGCTCCGTCCTTAAGGATCACGGGTCCGTTTATCGGCCCGTACTTACACCCATACTGGCTGAGAGTGGATACTTTTATTCATTTGAGCCTGGGCCAGTCATTGTCTCTCCGAAGAATTAAAAAAAACAAAAAAACAAAAAAAACAAAATTAAAACCCATAAAAATCTGCAAAAACCAAAAATCGCACAAAAAATCACTAACCAAGGAGTTGGTGTATTCCTGACACATTCACACTCACTCAAGGCTTGAGGATTTTGAGGACACTTGAATTACGTTATCTTGAGAGTCTGAATTAACATACCTTAGTCATTAGGGTTTTAAACTTAAATTTCCACACTTCCCTAGTTTGAAAGATTTGAGCACTATATTGCACTCTTTATCTCTACTTTCAAAAGAATATGATCAGCACAGTCGCTTCCACAACTGCGTGATTGATGAGATGAGTTGAGATATCACTTGAGGAACTAGGACCAGAGATTTGAGTTTAGATCCGATCTAATGATATTCGAGGATGGGATAAAGTTAATGAAGGCTTCAGAAGACCTGAGTGTCAGCAAAACCCTAGCCAGTATGTGAATAAGATTCATATGCTATCTCTTTGATACTTACCTATGTGTCAGGGTGTGATGAAACTTAATGGAAATTGTTGATCAGTGTACACCTACTTTTGGTAAAAGCAGTGGAGCTAGCAAACAAAAGAAAAGAAATGTCAAAGAAAAAGCTCTAAATACCAAAGTCAAATTACAAATGAGCTTCCACCAATGGCGAGCGCTCCCAAACATTTTCAAAGTGTCCACTTGGACCAAGCGCTAATTAGGACCAAGGAGTCGGGTTGACACCACAAAAACAGCTTTGCATCGTAAGCGATACAAGTCTGGGTGTTGAAGGTATCTTAGATACTCAGAAAAGACACACCCCGGTGTACTCCCAGAAAAACAAGTGCATACGACTCCAACTCTCTTGACGAACACATTGATCAACAATATAAAAATATACATGTGTTGAGTAAAAAGGCACTCGAGAGGTCCCTTGTTCCAATGTGAGGGTGAGAAAAACAGACACAATCCCATTACCTCCATCATATGACCGTCCATCAACATTTCAAGTCTGGCAAACTAATGAGACGGTTGTATGAAGCAAGAATAGACTTATTCCCTAGTATCGAGGATTAGGTATAGAGGAGATTCTTCTGGACTGGAACTTTGAGTGATGCCTCGACTCGACTCTCATGAAATGCAGTACACTTAATTTCATATCCTTATATTATATGTACAAAAAGAGAGTCGGATAATTAGAGAAGTTGGATTCCTTCTGACTAAGGCTTGGATAAACCCAGAATTTTAGGATCTCTTAAATTAAGGGTCTTCGAAAAATCGAGCCTTGAAATCTTCACTCACACTGTCAGGAATTAATCCGACTCCTTCATTCTTTAGATGCTCCTGGACGAGCATGGTTTAAGTATAGGGGTATGATGAATCTCGTATTCATCATGCTAAAAACCTCTAATTAAAACCCCTGTCTTAATTAATCCAATAAATCATCTTTATTTCTTTTTTTTTATCATGTATCATATTGTTTATAATTTACTCTTAAATATTATTGTATTAATTTTCCTTATTTTCTTGTATTTATTTTATCATCAAAGACCCTTGAAAAATAGATAGATTAATTGTCCATAAATCACTGACCTTTAAAAAGACTAAAAAATACAAAAACAAATCAAAAGATAAAAATCGGTGTTTTCATCCCCCTTAAAAATACCCCAAAAAATACGTTTTGTACAAATGAGCTCTTTTGGATTTTTGTCCAACATGAAAGTTGTAGATCGCGACGAGACAAGCAACTTTCATGTTTTGACTTTTTCCTAATTTTACCTCTAACTATTTCTTTTATATTTTTCTTTGTATTTATCATTCTAAATTCTCTGATTGGACCATGTGGCGCCCTCTGGGCCGCCCACGTGGCCCGCCTCTCTTTCTGCCACCCGGCGCTCTTCCTGACCATCTGATCTTCTCCATCCTACCTTCATCTTAACTGTTCGCTCCTCGCCTACCCTCAGCCCTTGGATCTAGCGCCAGATTTAATCTCATCCATCCACTCCTGCCCTCATCTGAGCCATTCAAGCCTCTTCGCATCCTATTTCTCCCATCTCTCCACATCGCCCAATCGTTCCTGACCATTCGATCTATCCTACCTCTCAATCTGAGCCGCTCTTTAGCGCCCATCCCTCCACCACGCCCTCCGCCGGTCTACCATCCCAGCCGTTGGATCACAGGATCAAACGGTCGGGAGGTCGTCTTCCTCCTCCGTAACCCCCCCTACCTCTGCCGTTTCACCTTGACCAACCCATCGCCCCCTTCCATTTTTAGAAGGATCCTCTGACCTTCCCTCCTCGTCGTAATGCCACCAACGCCTTCCCCATTCTTCCACCATCCTCGCGCGACCACCATAACACCCTCACCATCACTGCCATGCCATTAAACCTCCATGTCAAAATGCCTCTCCATCGCATAACCCTCGACCACCCCCTCCTATAAATCCGACCTCCTCCCTTTGTCACCCCCGTACACCATTTAGTGGCTTTCTCCCTAGCCGCCTTCCTCTCCTCATGACAGGAGGAGGCAGAATTGGCTGGCGAAAATGGGAAATTCCCCCGGTATCGACCCACAGCCGCCATGGCTGTGCTGCGGTGGCTTCGCCCCGCTCGAGCTCCGTGCCCTAGGCTGAGCACGCCGGGCGACGACCCGAGCTTCAAATAAAGCTCAGCCCAAGCCTTTCCCTCCATCGATCGCCTGGTTCCTTCCAGGTACTCTTTTATTGTTTTCTTCCAGTTTCTCCTAATTTCCTAGACGCACTCCGCCCTTTTCATCCATCATTGACCACCCTACGACTTTCACCACCCATCGAACATCCTTGCCGACCACCCTCCTCTTCTCCAGGACCTCCCCCACGCTCCGACCCCCCTCTGCTCCATCTCGCCGGAGAAGAACGCTCTGGGCCACCGCTCTCGTCGCCTCCCTGGCCCCCCACTCACCTCACCTCACTCGCACACACGATATACATGCTTCGGCTGTGCTTAACATTACAGGTACCCTCAATGGTCGGAGCTCATGCGTCTTCTCCGATCTCAAGCTTCTACTCTGATGACTATGCTTCGCCTCGCCACCCCGGAATTCTACGGACCTCCACCTTGCCCCCACGAGCTTCGCCAGGGGATCTTCCATCCTCCTCGACCATCAGACCTCCCTCTAGAGCTTGGTGGAGCTTCTTACATCTCGCCGGAGCGCATCCTCTTCCGATGAGCCTACGGTGGAGCACGAAGTACATGCACCGTCGGATGGTGCCCTTGCGGCGTCCATCCAACGGCCTGGAGCGAGCCACGTCAGTCACCCGAGCCTCCATGCTACACCTACATGC
This sequence comes from Ottelia alismoides, assembly GCA_037367405.1. NCBI lineage: Eukaryota > Viridiplantae > Streptophyta > Magnoliopsida > Alismatales > Hydrocharitaceae > Ottelia > Ottelia alismoides. The sequence goes on from JAZKJV010004701.1 coordinate 500,064, forward strand.
TTGGATGGCCCGAGCCAAGATCCTAGCCACCAGATTATGCCACGTCAGCCCGAGCTTATGCTGCGCCTCGAGCCTAGCCCTTGCGTGTGCCAAGCGCGTGCAGGGCAAGGTTATTTGCAGAGGCTGCCCCAAACTTCTTTGGAACTACAAATGGGTCCGGGCGGGTGTGCCTCACGTGCGTGACTGGGTTATTTATAGGGAGGCCCTGCCAGGTTTCTAAAATTGCACAAAGGCCCCCCACGCATTGGAGAAATTTCACAAAGGCCCAGGCAGTTTTCTATATTTGCATTTAGGTCCCTCCAGGGACCTAAATATAATATTTATCATTTATTTGCTTGCATTTTTTTACAATTATGCTCCTGCATTGTTTTCTTCATAACTTGAGTATCGTAGGTCCAAATTGCATGATTTTAGTGTCGTTTTGATCCTTGTTTTGTCCTCTACATCATAGCATATTTAATTTTCTCATATGCCACTATTTTAAATGAAGTAATTATTTATGTGATAAATGAGACCCTGCTCTTCTTACTTTTGCTCTGATTTGATGGCTGTTTTTAAGATTGTGATTAAAATGACATTGATTTCCCATTCTATTTTGTTGTGTAGGACATGCGAGCCCACGACGAGCCATTATGCAATGAATATTATTGCAATTCACTCCTTAATCTGAAATAAAGAGTACATAATTTGCATAATAGGTCCCTTAGTACAATTAGGGTTATGTACCATGGCCATCTTAATGATCATACAACTGTTGATTCAATTATTGAACCATAGAGGCTGGTGCTTAGATGAATATCTAATGAGTTAGATTGAGGACTCATCAAGCACCGTCAAATGATTATTAAGAGATGATCTCCAGCCAGAGTAGGAGATGGAAATCCTATCTTATTTAGGTTGATATCTGACCGACCTCTTGATGCAGGTCCTTTGCATAGGAATAGAGATTCGGAGGTGTCGGATGAGTTAGGTCAAAGAGTTGACTTAACGAGATCGAGATAACCTAAGTCCTATATCATAAGCTGTCATGATATAGGCACACATCCTCTGACCGGAGACAGATGTGTTACTATATGTCTGAGTATGTACATTTGGCAGACCAATAGGTTGATGACCTAATCAAGGACTATACACCGGCGCGCTGGTGTACATATAAGGGTATATGAGTAATACGATCTCTCAAAGGGATCATACAGGTTCAGTTACTGAACCAGGAGACATGAGCTCACTCATGAGATATTGGGAAGAATCAAATTCCATGCGCATGGTCGTCTCGCTTTGGAAGCTTGACTAAATTTGTAGGTTTGATATATACTTTTGGAAAGTATATGATCAAGACCTAGGTATGATATATGCTTTTGGAAAGTATATGATCGATACCGACTCCCAATGATCGAATGAGAAACTTACTGATAAAACCCTGAAGTAGACAGTATAAAGTTGATCTAATACTTCGGGTTTATTCTGAGTCTTCCAGTATGCAGGATGTACAGGTATTGGGAATACCTGAGGGTGATGTGATCATAAACGATTGTATAACCATGACGCTTCCATTCCTAGGGAGTGATGAAACGGGTCTGGATTTTAGTGACTCCTCTTAGTAGAGAAGTAATCTGATCTTAGTCCAAATGTTGGACATTGATCTGAATATGATTCAGATGCAATGAGAAGATTAGATTTGCGGTCTTGATTTAATCAAGCATCTATGGGAGGCCCGCGATCTGGATATGAGATATAATCTCAATATCCATGTCACTATACGTGGAACAATACAATCACCATGTCCTTATCTCCAAGTATTCGCGGAGAAAGCGCATTATCCTTGAATGGGTTCAGGATAATTTCATTGTTGATAATATATATCCGAATATTGAAAAAATAGATAATTAAATGTGATTTAATTATCATGATTAATATGAATTTGATTCATATTATAAAGAGAGTTATCTAAGATAATTGAATATGATTTAATTATCAAAGATGAGAATAATGTGAATGTGATTCATATTATTTGAACATATGAGAAAAAGAGATCCACGATGTTTAAATATGATTTAATTATCATGGATGAGAATAATGTGGATAGCAATATCCAATTATTCATAATATATTATAAATGTGATTTATAATGTATTAGAGAGAGCTAATTATAATTTATATTTGTTGATTAATTATTATGTGTATTGGATACACATTGTGTAATTAATTGACAATGTAGATTATATGTTGTTTTGGGTTGTGAATATGATTCACAATTTTTCCATGGCAAGATTGCAATATTCTCAAATATAATTGTGAATTATTTTTGATGAATAAATAACCAGCAAAAGTTGTTGGAAATAAATAATGGAGAAAATCAAGGAAGCATGCAATCTCATGGATTTCCATGAGATTGCCCCCACATGGAATGTACATGGAGATGTAATCTCCATGTATATTCTCTCCTTATTTATTGGTTTAATTTGGGATTGATTTGTATTTGATTTTGTCAAATATATTTTAATCTAAGTTAAATTACAAGTTGTTGGTTTTTACCAACAACAATCTTGACCATTGGATTGACATAAATCAATCGCATCCATTGATTTTATATGTCCCATGGATTGAGATCCATGGATCCCAAAACCCTATAAATAGAGAGGCATACCATGCTCTCTAATTTACACACAATGCTTGAGAAGCATCTCTCTCTCTTTTCTCTCTACTCGACAGCCCTCTCTCCCTCTCATGTGGCCGTCGACCATGGATGACCTAAGAGAGGTTCTCCATCGCCGCAGCATCGTCGTTATGCTGCCCGTTTTCTGCTCGTGGATCTCCGTCTCCTTCGGTGCGCCTCGCTCGTGAAGAAGACGTCGGATCTCGTGTGTCGAGATCAGGAGATCCGCCGCTTGGATCATCAACATGGATTGCGAGAAGCATGCGGTTCATCCCCGCGCTCGCAAGCGTCTCCTCCATCGGATCAGACTTGAGACAGGAGGTCTCTTCGTTTAGAGACTCGATCGCAACCACGCTTCAAGAGGTAATCCTATTACTTGTTTGTGGTTTAGACGAAACGATCCGAGAAGTGTTCTTGGATCATGTGGTTTCGTCGTAAGAAAATTTTTTAAATTCCGCTGCATCGAGTAACTAGTGCGACTAGTCGCTCTTCGTCGTATTCGATACGACGCTCACGCTTTCGTGATGCGCTTGAGGATTATACCATATCCTTCAAGTGATATCAGAGCCTTAGGTCGACGGTTTCGAATATGATTCGCTAACCGAGGACGACTTGGGTTCGTTATGGTCGCGAAAGTTTTTATCGCATTTGATTTCGCAGATCTGTTTAGTAAATAATTTCGGCCATGTTTAAAATGTTTAAGCACGAATTATTTACTTGGATTTTGTTACCCATTAAATAAGGAAACCATAGAATCTGAGTTTGCGTAAATCGGATTTCGTTTGCTCAAGATATGGTTGTTTTAATCAACATATATTTACTGTTACGGGAACTGCGAATCTTAACGTAATTAAGGAGTTAATTACTGTTTAGAGATGCCTCAAAATGCATGCAAAACATATAGGTTCTGTTGTAAATCAAGTTAGAAAACTATGGAAACTTACTTTGCTTAATTTGGATTTAAATTGATTGAGATATGCTAATTTTAGTAAGTAGGGGTCACTGCTGAAATTACTTTCCTAATCAAGAACCATGTGATTGTCAATTAGTGAAATTAATTGTTAATTTCATGAAATAATTATGGAAAATATTTGAGAATATTAGAATATGATTATTTCCTTAATTGACTTGACCTCAACCAATTAATTGATTAGATTTGATCTAGATCATAATTTGAAACACAATCATCAAACTCCTTGCTTGAATAGGATTGGGAATTTGTCTAGCAAATTTCCTTATAATCAAAATTGTTTTGATTACTATATGGTATAATTTCGGTTGAAGAACCGATGATCATCTCAAGTACAAATTAATCAATTTGGCATTATCCTTTCCCGAGGCGGATATGGTGTCTTGTCGGGGATCGCTGGGGTAGCGGGTTGCAACGTATGCGGTCCGTCCCAATCCCGCCGGTACTGGCCATGACAGCGGGTAGGGCCGGGATAATGTCCGAGGAATTAAGTTGTATTTTTCTAATTATTAAAATACGAATTAATACGTACTTTGAGAATAATATCATATATATTCAAGCATAACAATCAAGTTTGATTGATTGAATTGGATTGATAATTAATTTAATATGATTGAATTGATTATGTCCAATTATACTCTAATATGATTAGAGTTGATAATTCCCTTGGAAGAATTAATTATGTGAATATGATTCATGATAATTAATTAGAATTTGAATATGATATGGAGGATCACATAAGTGACATCCAAGGTCTCCCGTCAAGGCGAAGGGTTCCGTCGCCAGGGATTGTATATAGGAGACACCTGTCCGAAGTGACAACTCCTATATGCAAGCGCATCTGGATCAGGCTCTTTGCTTCTCGAAAGAGTAAGGCCATATGCGTAGTGACCCCAATATCGGATCCTCATATTATTGGGGCGATATTGGATTGCGCATAGCGAGTTGTATTCCTGTTGACGGTTGGTTCAATTAATGACGGGTCAACATCACCTTAGGGGTGGTGGGCCCGGGTATTAAAGACCGAATTGGGAGATGCAAGTTGGACTTGCAAGGCGGAATGTGTTCCCACTTCTTTTTATTCGAGTTGTAGGTTCTCATATTATTGGGATGCAACAAAGATAAGGAAGGAGATCCCAGATCTTGCTTGAGATATAATGGTAAGTATATCTCTTACATTGAAAGTGATCAAGGGAATGAATTTTCATTGTTGACATGGCAAGACAACTTTGATATGAAAATTCCTAAATCAAAGTAAAATTATATATTTATATATTTATGCAAATTTCTTATTTCAGATAATCCTTCATTAATCCCACTCAATGTTATACTCAATAATAACCAGTAAATATCATGGATTGGACCCTTGATCCAGATATTATGCTTGCAATTGGACACATAATGTATGTGGTTAAAATGTGCAAGTTTCCTCATAATAATGAGGAATGATAATTAAATAAGACAATAGGACTGAAACCCTAGGGTTTGTATGTCTCTATAATAATTAAATAAGACAATAGGACTGAAACCCTAGGGTTTGTATGTCTCTATAAGTCTTGATCTTATCGAATGTACTTTTGAAGTGACATATCGATAATGATCGTAATTATCAAATAATCCTTATAAAATTCTAAGAAGATGTTCTGGCATACATATGTGCTCTCGACATTTAATCATGAATGGTGTGGTTCTCTGCATCATGCAGAATGGTGTCTCTATAAGAGATGATGTATTCAAATTGTTTGAGTACCTACCTGAACCAATATTTTAAGAGTCTGGATGGATATAGATACGATGAATGTCATCATTCTACTATCTATACTCTAGTCATTCATGAAGTTTCATAATATTCATATTGTATGATGCTTGTATAAATGTTGAAATACTCTTATATTGAATTTTTTGATTTTAACATAAGAGATCTTTGGTCTTGAGCAATGGTTGCTTACAGAAAAAGGGAGCGTAGCGGAAGCATGGGTTGGACCCAAGTTAGAAGTATAGTCAAAGAGTTGACTGTACTTCTGTGACTTCCATATGACATCCAAAGAGTTGGATGTATGCCAATACTGCAATAAGTTGATGTGTTGATATTATGACTATCAAATCTATCTAGAAACCTTAGAGAAGGAATCAGATAGTACATCAGAATAATCTACATATAATCATTGAAATTGACTTACTTATTTGATAAGATAAAGTCTAATAATTGTATCTCAATTTTCTAATGACACTTGCAATTGGTTGTATCTGTATTAGAATATTAGAATGTTGATCTTAAGGTTTAATGGTCATCCATGTTGGAATTGATGCAATTGTTGCAATAATTTCCACCGGATGAATAGACTTCATATTTTTCAGTGGGAGCCCTTAGTATTAGAGAATGTCTCTATGACCTAGATATTAGAATGCACTCATTGTTTATTTCTAAATGTTGGAATAAACATGAAATCTAGAATAGACCTATCATAAAGAGTTGTGATGGAGATATTTCAGATAGTAATCTAACATCTAGTGGACTCCACTAAATTAGAAAATTAATGAATGGTTCATTAAGATTTCTAATACTGAAAATTAAACATTTAAAGATCAATAGGAGGATAAAGATCATTTGACAATGATCTGACATAATGTTTTGGACATATGTCTGTTGATGAGATCAATGGACAAGTAAGAGATGAAACTTTAGAATGTCTAAAATTTCAAAACTTGCATACTTATGAATATTGTATTCAAAGTAAAATGTCCAATACACCCTTCTTTTAGAATGGTGTAAGATGTTAAGGTATTCAAGATCTCATACATATTGATGTATGTGAATCATCTATATCAGAATAAACATTATGGATATGTGATATCTATTAATGATTATTTGTGATATGAGATTTCTTCTCTTCACTTAGAAAACTTTGAAATGTTCAAAGATTTCACAATTTTGGTTTAGAATCAAAGTTTGAAGGAAGATGAAATGAATTTGATCTAATCAAGGTAGCTTGTACCTATTAGATGAATTCAAGGAATACCTTATGGAGATGTGAATATCATTTCTATCTCATCCCTCCTAATGAGCCTTAACTCAATAGAGTTGTAGGGAGATGCAATTGATCATGTGTGACATGATTTGATCAATGATTAATCTTAGCATAATTATCTCTTAGTTTCCAGGTATATGTATATGTGGTAGAGACTACATTATACACTTAATAAGGTCCCAAGCTGGTAAGCTGGAATCTAGCACAAGAGAGTGCTACTTCATTAGGAAAATAAAGGATGGTATTAGAAACCTACTTTATGACCTTGAGATTCTTAAAAGATCTCATCTTTGAGAATATGATTCTTATAGGATGACTCTCTTGAGAATCAAGATGAAAATGAAGAAAAGGAAGTCATTTAATCTTGAGAAGATATTGAGGCTCCTAAAATCGGAAACTAAATAGACAATAAAAGATGAAACACTAATACCTCTTCAAATAAGTTTGAGGATGGATTCCATGTGTCAGTTGAGTCTGAAAATGATCGGACTTCATGTGATTAAGCTCCTGAGGATCATGACATGGAAAGATGGATGTTGGCAATAAAAGTCTAATGTAGACTTCATATACAAGTGTTGTATATGGACCCTCGAGGATCCACCTATATGGGTCAGACCCATTAAGGTGTAAATGGATCTTCAAGAGAAAGAGGGAACCTGATGAAAAGGTAGAGACCTTCAAAGCACAGTTCGTAGCCATGAGCTACACACTGAAAAGAAGACATCGCTTGCGATGAGACTTCCTCTCCAGTGACCTTGCTTTAACCCATCAGAATATTGCTAACCATAGCTACACAACTTGACTATGACATCTTCATGATGTAAGTCATGATTGCATTCCTCTATGAATACCTCTCTGAGGATATTCATATGAAGTAGCCCCAAGGCTTCATGGTTGAGGAAAGCAAGGTGTACAAGCTAAAGAACTCCATCTTTGGACTCAAATAAGCTTCCTGTAGTTGGAACATAAGATTTGATGAAGTTATAAATGTTATGATTTCAGATAAAATCTTGATGGACCATGTGAAGCTTAGTGGGAGTTTCATTGTATTCATCGTGCTAAATGTAGATATTATCCTAATCATTTGGAATGATCTAAGGATGATAATAATAAGTGTTTTATAATCTGGTTGTCCCATACCTCGAGATATGATCTCAAGGATACCTCTTAGATCTTAGTTCTGAAGTTGTTCAGAATCAAAGAGAAGAGGGTATTGGGACCGTCGCATTAGTAGTACACCTTGGACTTATTCCATTCTCTGGAAAATTCCAAGAAAGGCTTCCTTTCCTTAAGATGTGATAGTGACCTGTCTAAAGGGATAGCACCTCAAAGAGTTGAGGAAGTGAACGCTAGAACTGCTTGCACTTATGCATCAGTTATGAGAAGCTGGGTATATGGTAGATGTATACAACAGCCAGATGTCTGCCATGCAGTGGGAGTAGTAAACTGATACTAATCCTGCTATGGAGATAAAACACTTGATTGCAGTAATAATAATATCTTCAAAGATGATAAAACTTAGAGATAGTGATCTTAAAGTCTTATCTTCAAAAGTTTAAGATCTTGTAGATAGTGATCTATAAGGGTCTTGACTGTAGACACCTTAGGAGATGGAGATCTCCAGGATTGAAGGTATTCTAATAAGGATTATGGGAATACTGGTTATGATAATTAATAAGATGTAGTGTCAATGACACTATAACCGACAAAATTGAGTATTGGTTGCATAGGATGCAACATTCGCATTGGATGCGAGCACTGTTACTAGGAGATATGCAAGTGCCGTAAAAGGACTTGGCGTAGTCTCTTGGGAACATAGTGACTGATCAGCTTACCTAGCTATTTTCTAAATAGCCTATGATTGTCACATGAGTGTGGGTTTAAATGATTAGCCCATTAATGGCTCTTTGGGCTAGTGGGAGATTGTTGGACATGCGAGCCTACGGCGAGCCATTATGCATGAATATTATTGCAATTCACTCCTTAGTCTGAAATAAAGAGTACATAATTTGCATAATAGGTCCCTTAGTACAACTAGGGTTATGTACCATGGCCATCTTAATGATCATACAACTGTTGATTCAATTATTGAACCATAGAGGCTGGTGCTTAGATGAATATCTAATGAGTTAGATTGAGGACTCATCAAGCACCGTCAAATGATTATTAAGAGATGATCTCCAGCCTGAGTAGGAGATGGCAATCCTATCTTATTTAGGTTGATATCTGACCGACCTCTTGATGTAGGTCCTCGGCATAGGAATAGAGATTCGGAGGTGTCGGATGAGTTAGGTCAAAGAGTTGACTTAACGAGATCGAGATAACCTAAGTCCTATATCATAAGCTGTCATGATATAGGCACACATCCTCTGACCGGAGACATATGTGTTACTATATGTCTGAGTATGTACATTTGACAGACCAATAGGTTGATGACCTAATCAAGGACTATACACCGGTGCGTTGGTGTGCATATAAGGGTATATGAGTAATACGATCTCTCAAAGGGATCATACAGGTTCAGTTACTGAACCAGAAGACATGAGCTCACTCATGAGATATTGGGAAGAATCAAATTCCATGCGCATGGTCGTCTCGCTTTGGAAGCTTGACTAAATTTGTAGGTTTGATATATACTTTTGGAAAGTATATGATCAAGACCTAGGTATGATATATGCTTTTGGAAAGTATATGATCGATACTGACTCCCAATGATCGAATGAGAAACTTACTGATAAAACCCTGAAGTAGACAGTATAAAGTTGATCTAATACTTCGGGTTTATTCTGAGTCTTCCAGTATGCAGGATGTACAGGTATTGGGAATACCTGAGGGTGATGTGATCATAAACGATTGTATAACCATGACGCTTCCATTCCTAGGGAGTGATGAAACGGGTCTGGATTTTAGTGACTCCTCTCAGTAGAGAAGTAATCTGATCTTAGTCCAAATGTTGGACATTGATCTGAATATGATTCAGATGCAATGAGAAGATTAGATTTGCGGTCTTGATTTAATCAAGCATCTATGGGAGGCCCGTGATTTGGATATGCGATATAATCTCAATATCCATGTCACTATACGCGGAACAATACAATCGCCCTGTCCTTATCTCCAAGTATTCGCGGAGAAAGCGTATTATCCTTGAATGGGTTAAGGATAATTTCATTGTTGATAATATATATCCGAGCATTGAAAAAATAGATAATTATATGTGATTTAATTATCATGATTAATATGAATTTGATTCATATTATAAAGAGAGTTATCTAAGATAATTGAATATGATTTAATTATCAAAGATGAGAATAATGTGAATGTGATTCATATTATTTGAACATATGAGAAAAAGAGATCTAAGATGTTTAAATATGATTTAATTATCATGGATGAGAATAATGTGGATAGTAATATCCAATTATTCATAATATATTTATAATGTGATTTATAATGTATTAGAAAGAGCTAATTATAATTTATATTTGTTGATTAATTATTATGTGTATTGGATACACATTGTGTAATTAATTGACAATGTAGATTATATGTTGTTTTGGGTTATGAATATGATTCACAATTTTTCCATGGCAAGATTGCAATATTCTCAAATATAATTGTGAATTATTTTTGATGAATAAATAACCAACAAAAGTTGTTGGAAATAAATAATGGAGAAAATCAAGGAAGCATGCAATCTCATGGATTTCCATGAAATTGCCCCCACATGGAATGTACATGGAGATGTAATCTCCATGTATATTCTCTCCTTATTTATTGGTTTAATTTGGGATTGATTTGTATTTGATTTTGTCAAATATATTTTAATCTAAATTAAATTACAAGTTGTTGGTTTTTACCAACAACAATCTTGACCATTGGATTGACATAAATCAATCTCATCCATTGATTTTATATGTCCCACGGATTGGGATCCATGGATCCTAAAACCCTATAAATAGAGAGGCATACCATGCTCTCTAATTTACACACAATGCTTGAGAAGCATCTCTCTCTCTCTCTTTCTCTCTACTCGACAACCCTCTCTCCCTCTCATGTGGCCGTCCACCATGGATGACCTAAGAGAGTTTCTCCATCGCTGCAACATCGTCGTTATGCTGCCCGTTCTTCTGCTCGTGGATCTCCGTCGCCTTCGGTGCGCCTCGCTCGTGAAGAAGACGTCGGATCTCGTGTGTAGAGATCAGGAGATCCGCCGCTTGGATCATCAACATGGATTGCGAGAAGCACGCGGTTCATCCCCGCGCTCGCAAGCGTCTCCTCCGTCGGATCGGACTTGAGATAGGAGGTCTCTTCGTTTAGAGACTCGATCGCAACCACGCTTCAAGAGGTAATCCTATTACTTGTTTGTGGTTTAGACGAAATGATCCGAGAAGTGTTCTCGGATCATGTGGTTTCGTCGTAAGAAAATTTTTTAAATTCCGCTGCATTGAGCAACTAGTGCGACTAGTCGCTCTTCGTCGTATTCGATACGACGCTCACGCTTCCGTGTTGCGCTTGAGGATTATACCATATCCTTCATGTTGCTCATAATTGTCGGTTATATTTGTAATCTTTTACTTAGCATACATGTAGCCTTGCATATTTGCTCATGCATCCTCTTTTAAATTGCATAAAAATCCACTAAAGAATGCATACATTATTGCATTGCATTGTAATGAGCATAGTGCATCATACAGACCTGAAATTGAGAAATATTCATGCATGTGCATCTTGAATAAAAAATCAATAAATTTATTAAGTAGCTGTGTCCTTGCGTTCGACCTTGGTAGACTTGCCAAGTAAAAATATTCCACAACATTCAAAGATTGTGGTTTTTGTTGAACCAAATTTGCCTCCTATACTATGACAATTTTAGATTATTAAAGAGCCAAATTTCACGTCATCAAATGGCGCCGTTGCCGGGGACACGACTTAACTTAATTATTGAATTTTGATTTTCTTTGTTGATTAATTTCAATTTTTTAGGCCCTCATTTCATGCATCATTTTTTTGCATCTTATCTGCTGATTTAATTTCTCTGATTGTGCAAACTTTTCTCTATTGTGCAGGGCCCATGATCATCGAGGATGCTTGATCCTCATGGAGGTGTGAAGTCGAGAGCTTCCACTGAAGAGGCCGCAAAAGAATCTGTGAAGAAATTCTACGATTTTAATCAGTCAGATTGCATTGCATACTGTACAAAAAAAAGAGAGAACTTGCATTTGCATATTTATCTTCAGTTCTTGCATGCTGTAAAAAAAAGAAAAAAAAGAAAAAAAGAGAGGTAGATCACTCGATGATCTACCCCCCCCCCCCCCACACACACACACCTACTCTTACACATACACACTCACCCCCACCATCTCCCCCTGTATATTTCATACTCTCTCTCTCTCTCTCTCTCTGTGTGTGTGTTTATTTCACGAACCCCCTCCCCCTCGTCCTTATATCATAGAACAACTTCCCCCCTAATTCAGACCTTACTTAGGCTATTTGTAGCCTAAGTATAGGGAGGACCTGCCTGCTCATCCATCCCTCGTACTATCTTCTTGTATTTATGTCAATATTGACCTGAGTATAGGAGGATCCTCCTCGTCAGTTCTGCTATATCACCCTATATTTGAATCGAGCCTTGACTTTATGGCACTTGTGCTATGAGGACAGCAAAATTTAAGTATAGGGGGGTATACCGTATATTACTGTATATTTACTTTAGCCTTAGCTCATGTTTTTAAAACTTTTTAATTTAATTTTCGGGCTGGGTTTTGGTAAACTTGTGAACTGAGTGTTGTAAAATCCTTGTAAAAATTGTTTATTAAAATTGAGGGATTAATTTTTGTAAATATTCCTTTAGGAGTGATAATTAATTGGAATTAGTGGATATTTACATGTATTTTACCAAGGATTTTAGCCAAAATGAAAGAATAAAGGCGATGAATCATGGATTCATCAGTTCTGCATGCACATTATATTTCCTCCGATTCCTCACATTGTTTCCCACTTGGAGGCTCCGTCGACTTCATCCATCCTCCTTAGTTCTGTAGGGTCCCATTCACAGGAGCTCAGCCATGTCTCGTAGCACCTCCCTGCCAATACTTTCTGATCCTCGATCTGGGACAGACAACACCGAAGGTATGTTTGTATGTTATCATGCATGATGTTAATTTCTGTTATTGATCCCTTAAAGCATGGAGTAGGTGCGGCTTAAAACGAAGCAACAACTATAGAAGAAGCAACTATGCTCCAGATTTCTCTTAACTATGGTTTGGTTACATATTCCATACATTTTCAATTTGCATTTTGGTTCTTATTTGAGTTTTTTCCTTCAGGCTTTTATATTTGTTTTGTATATATTGATGAAAATAATTCCATATACAGTTTTTTAACATAACCTTTGTTTGTGCGTCATTGATCGATGCTGCATTCATTTTCTCCCTTTTCTTCTCTTGGCATCCATCATATATGTTCTTCATGTAATATAGAGCATGCACACATGCATGGTGCACTTGACATGGGTTGGGATCGGCATTTGAATGTACGTTTTTTTTGTCATCCATTATTATTCATCCCGCTCAGCCTTCTTCTTTTGTATGATCCACATGAATCCTGACTCAGAGTCATATCCATATATCGAAGAACAACTACTTGAAGAGGCAGATCCAGCGGGAGGCTCAGGTCCTTTAGGAGGTCTGTGATCTTCTTGCATAAGTGGAAATTGCTTGGGAAGCCATATATCGAAGAACAACTACTTGAAGAGGACGGCAGTACACGAGTCGGATGTGGGGATTTTTGTTTGGGGTGAGTTGATGACTTGATATGGAGATAAGATGTATTTATATGTACATATATATCAAGATCCAATCAAAGGGCAATGGGGAGTCGAATTGCAGGTGTAAATAAACGCTTGAAGACTCCAAACTACCGGTCTCAAGTGCGAGTATTTATTACATGTAGTAGATTTGAAGATAAACTGGCTTACAAATACTACCTCATGCTCCGTGAAAAAGCCCCCGTTCCACGCAAATTGACTATCTTATCTTTTGAGCCATTCCAATTCGGATGACGATATAAGGAAATTGTCAGATAGATTGTGGGTATTAATATATTCTAAATCAATACGTATTAATACTCTCACTAATCTTGTATAAATAGGAGAACCATCATCATTTTTGCCTCCATACAGGCAATCACCTCTTTCATTCATTCTCACAATAGTACGAAGAACGAGTAGAAGATCTGTATTCTCCATTTCATCCAACATATAAACAACTAGGAAAACAGTAATGGAATCACAGACCATCCAAATCTACAGGGCCACTAGCATTTGAATGTACTTCTTTGGATTGCAGAGATGTACATTCATATTGTTCTGGTATCTTTTGGTCTTCCGAAAACAATATTTGTATCATGCATGATTTTCCTGCTATTGGTACCTTGCTTCTTGGAATAGCAGATGATCATTTTCTTTGGATTGCAATCAGTATTTGATGTTTTGAGAATATATTGTGCATGCATATTGATATGCATGACCACCTGGTTACATACAAATATTACTATAAATATAATGATTGATTCCTAGAAAAAAAATGACGATACCTTTAACGGTCGTGATTTTCAGAAAAAATCAAATCTCTTAATTTCCTCCAACCAAATTTCCGTCTATTCCATATTACCATTATTGCATTATTGAATAGCCAATTGAATGAGTTTTATTACCCCAATTAATTTACCTCATTGATAATTATTAAATGACCATAAGGCTTTAAAATCCACACTTCACCCTTCCCACATTCGTGTGCAAGAACAGAGAGAGAGAGAGATCTTACCAGAGATTCTCTTCGTTATGAGAGATGACATGTCGAATCGAAGAAGAAGGAGTGTGGATACGAGGCCGTATGAAGCCACAACGACCATATCAAAGAGAGTCAAGCTTTGGACCTAAGGTATATATCGAACTAGGATTTCGTATGAACAATAATCACCTTCGAAATAGATCTAAATGTATGCATTGATAAAGGATCTTACGTATCAATAAAAATCATATCCGATTCATGATTTCTGATTGTATGTATAGGTTTAAGATACATCCGAAATGTGGAAAAAATGTATGTGTTCTTTCTAGCACTATGCTCGATTTTCGTTTCCCATCTTGGATCTATATATATTCTATATATTAATCGAGACTCTTGATTTCCCTATCCTGGATCCATGATAGGTCTTTTAGTTTAGGATCCATGATGATTTTGATTATTCATGATATATTCACATACTATTATTTGTCCAAGTGATTCCCTGTAATGATACACCCTACCGATGACGTTACTATTCTAAATACATAAATTCCCTTGTAATACTTTAAATTCATGGCTGAAGGATATGGAGGATGTCTTATGGAGGATGCCAATGGCCTTCTCCATGATGATTGGTTTTTGATCCTCTATATGTCACATTTAGAAAGTCGCATTAAGAAGAAACACACACATATATCACTAACATTAAAACGTGATACATCAATATTCTCTTTCCATTATCGTTTAAGGAGCCCAATTATCAGACCTTTTGATAACATCATGAATATATCTACAAATTATTCGGCTCCAATTCATCGGTAGCTTGAAGGGTATATATTCTCAACTAACAAGATACGAAAGGCTCCTATCATCTCTTAATTATTGTTACGAGATAATACCAATAATTATATTACAGGAACCTTATATAACCGTATGATTTTTTTATCCTGTTTATCCCATTCACACCTGTCCCAATCCAATTCTATACAGATTTTAATTCGTGAGACTGATCAATGTCAATAATGAACTTGTCAATATTAAAATAGTTATTAAGGGATGATTACGTATCTACTTTTGTTATTGGAAAAAAATCCAGAACCAAGGGATCTCACATGGAGGTTACATAAAGAGATTAATCTTATTTAGCATTAAATATGATATTAACATTTGTCAAGTATCCAAAACATGAGATGAATTGGCTTATTTAGAATTACAACGTTTTGTATTATCTTACATCCAATACAATACTAATATATAATTGTTGTAAAGCATCATAAGAGAATACGTGTTATTATGGGAACTAGTTTTTTTCTATGAATACAATGTGGGGTATCATGTAATTTAACTCATATTGATTACAGTATTGCTGACCAGCTATAAGC
The DNA here is from genome assembly GCA_037367405.1 of Ottelia alismoides. Taxonomy (NCBI): domain Eukaryota; kingdom Viridiplantae; phylum Streptophyta; class Magnoliopsida; order Alismatales; family Hydrocharitaceae; genus Ottelia; species Ottelia alismoides. The sequence continues at coordinate 515,888 of JAZKJV010004701.1, forward strand.
CGGATGCATACTTTATTAAGTTTTATACATGATATAATAGATGACAAATACTGTAGCACATAGTACCTTATAATGTAAATATCTCTTCTAGTATACAACTATGTAATGATGATTACATAACTAAACATGATAAGGAATCATCGAGTAACACACCGCAAATTTATAAGCTAATCAAGATTTAAGGCACAGACTCATAAAGAGTCACATGATTGACCGCAAGGGGCCGTATTAGCTGCAAGGGGCAATGCCGCAAGGGGCGTATAGTTGCAAGGAACCACAGAGGTAAAAGCTAAGTCCTCTACAGTTGTACCTACACTGTCATGTTAGCCGCAAGAGGCATATGGTTGCAAGGAACCACAGAGGCAAAAGCTAAGTCCTCTACAGTTGTAGCTACACTGTCATGGACCGTAAGTGCCAGCGGTTGAAAACATATAATAAGATACGCACATGAAAGTTACGCAAATAAATGGTTTATAAAGGTAAACCATTACAAGTATGCAAGGAAATGATTTATAAAGGTAAATCATTACAAGGTACAAAATAAATGGTTTATAGTGGTAAACCATTACAAGTATGCAAAGAAATTATTTATAAAGGTAAATCATTACAAGTTATGAGATAAATGATTTATAATGATAAACCATTACAAGTATGCAAGGAAATGGTTTAATTAAAGACATACCATTATATATTATACAAGAGATATTTTTAATAAAGCATAAACCATTACATGTCGCACAAGAATTGTCTTAAGAAAAGTAAACCATCATAGTCGTGGGAGCTATTATGCAAAGTGATTTATATGATTTAAGAAGTATGTAAATTGTTAGGTACTTCATTGAATATGCTCCATAAGTTGAAAGATATGAATGTCATACCTACTTACGCAGTTTACATATTATACATGCATATCCATGTTTATGAAAGAAGCCAAATTATACATGATAGGGGTCAAATTAGACATGCATGGGAATTATCTAGGCACCCATGTATGGACCCCGATGCATACTGAGCATTAGGCTCATGTAAAAATTATTTTTGTCAATTTCAGGTAAAGAACATGGTGGGTTGCTTAATCAATACCGTGCTATAGATTCCTCGGATTCCTGACGTGGTATGATACAACTCGTGAAGATTTAAGGATATCTATATGCCTACAGGAACTGTTGAGATGTTGTTTTAAATTCTTAGAGTAGTTTTTGCAAAAATATCATAGTTGGACTTGTTATAATGGAACTCTTTGTTGATGGACATTTTATGGAATTGATATTATCTTTGCTCAATGATTGCCATGCATATTTTTGGTAACAGTTCAGTCGTGCGATCTAATATCGCATGCTTCTGCCGGTCGTCGCGACCCGTTCCGTTACAATACCATTTGCTTTGGATTGCAAGAAGTGTTTGTCCTTTTGAGAAGATAATCTTCATCCAGATTGATATGCATGTGCAAGGCAGTTTGGTTACCATAGATTTATCCATGCAATCAAACAATTAGGCTATGTATATTGTTATAGTGCATTTTCTAACGTTAGTCCCTTAAATCATGGACTAGCAACTTGGTCCAGAGAAATCGGAAACAAAATGAAAGTACATTTCAACTGTGACTTGTGGTTGATATGTTTCTCCATTTCACTTTCTAGAGTTAAAAACTAAGTGCTTAGCAATCTCTAAATGTTATTTATTTTTTTATATGTTTACTGAACATATGCTTTTATTTCTCACTGTTATTTTCAGTTGATTTAGATTCAATACAGGTTAGCATAACACTTAAACGATGCTTTTCCATGAAAACCAAGAGCACCATTTTTTCTTTGAGCTCTCAGTCGCATAAGCTTAGTTTTACTAATATTAATCAAAACATCCTCCTCAAATGGCATCGTTTCATCTTTTTTTAACATTGGCCTTTCAAGATTTTTCTTGTTGTACATGTCTATAGCTAAAAAATATCATATAATCAAGTACAGGCCAATACACCATATAAGAAATCCTATATCATTCAAAATCAGAAATACCATACCCTCCATTTCTTGTAGAACCAAAGATTTCTGCTAAACGGTTATGTTAGAGAACTGACTCCAAACAAAGAGGTAGTAAGTGGTCATTCCCAACTTAAATACTTTTTCTATGCTCCAATGTCTGACTTGCCTACTAGCATCTTAGTCTTGCTTCTTTAGAATATAGGCCTCACCCACTACTAAAAAAATGGCAACCCGTTGACTCAACAGATGGAATTGCATCCCAATAAATATTTTTTTAATAATTAAGGGGGGAGGGTGAGGTTGAACACCGTTCCTTGAGTGGGAACCCATTGCTTCTATCACCATACCATAAAGTGGGTTCAATAAATATATACAGAGAAGTTGCTAAAAAATAACAATGACATTGGGATAAACCAATAAACATCTTTTCTTTGGATGGTAGTTGATTGTTAGCTAAAAAACGAGAGTGTATCTTCACATATTAATTGATTGCTTTGTAGTTGCACTCCCATCTGATTTGTTGTCACTGGAGTTTCAAATCAGTATGTATATCTCCATCCTTCCTAGTGATATTGGGGGTCATCATCCAGAGAATGTGCATCATGTCGTACGTTACAATTTTACCATCATTAAACTTTCACTCCGCAATTTTTTCAGCAGCAATCTTTACATGTGCATTTATTGGGATGCGGTTCCTAATTTTTCCATTCCGATACAAATATAGATATTGATATGTATTATTATTTATGTGCATATTCCGTTATCTATATGAATATATTTTGTTACATCCTAGACTCATGTGCCTAGACTTGAGTTGTAACACAACTTCCATCTTTTTCCTCAAGATAGATACTTGTAATTTAGTATTCCCTTGCGTATATTTATATAGTTATAGATTTGTGTTTGAATATTAAAATGGACATAGAATCACTATGGATACATTTATATAAATATACATTTTTATTTATCAGCTATTGTAGTTATCTTTAAGCAAAATATGGATATGTATATTTTTTACATGGATAAATGTATTTATTCTTATCCCCCCAAAAAAACTAATGCATTTTCACTCTTTTTAAATATTAAATTCCATATCATTTGCCTAGAATATGAATAAGCATGCGATTGTAAAATACGGTAACACATATACGATGCCTTTAGATTTGATCATGAGTAAATTATTTCTAAGCATAACACTCTTTAAAAGTTTATTTCTCGTGTTTTAGCACGAGGTGCCAACTATTTTTAGAAAATTTATTTCCCGTACACCGATTTGGCATATAGGAGGGCTATCCAATACCATCACTAGATAGAACATATGGTTTTAGTTTTCTTATTCAAGTGATATGATAGCAATTGTTGGCTATTTATATCGTCTCTCAGTAATTGATTTTATTTTTGAAAACAAGGATAGTCCGAGTCAGTTGTTAGGATTTCGGTCATATTAGGATTATGAATCCTAATGTGATTAGGCTCCTATTCTTAATAGTAATTGAGTTGTATTTTATGTATAGTCTTGATGTGAATAGGACTATAGGTTTGTAATTATGCTATATATAAGATTTTTATCTAATGGGCCCTATGCTCATTAGTGTCTCGGTGAGCACCATTTGAAGGACATACACGTGTATTACCAATTGACTGATTACCTATTTCAAAGGATGTCATTTTTAGAAGGATATTAAATTGCAAAGCGATTTAACAATAAGTGGTATTCCAATTATATCGTGTCCTAAAAAAAGGAAGAACATTATGGAAAGAAAATGTTTGAATTAATGATTTATTTTAGAAAATTGAGATCTAACTACTCATGTCAGTAATATATATACAATACTCAAGTAAATGGTTGTTGCGAGATCAGTAATACACAAACAACGGTCAGTAATTTACATTCATTTTATTATATGATACAGAATTCAGTAATATATATAAAATGGTCAAGTGCTTGTTGTGAAGTTAGTAAACCATAACAAATGATCACTAATTTCCATATGTATTATTACTTTGAACAGAATTAAGTAATTTAGAGACAATACTCAAGTAATATTCATACAGTTCTTAAGTAGATTGTTGTTGTGTGTTCATTAATGTATATATCTATATCTTATATCACATGTTCAGTAATATATATATATATATATACACAATTCTCAAGTAATGAATATTATGAAATCAGTAATAACAAAGTAATGGTCAGTAATGTGTAAACATCGTTCAAGTAAGAAATTAACATATAATCAACAATATATTCTCCTTCTATAAATGGAAATCAGCAGCTTTTCTTTCCAAAATCGTCTTCCCTTTTTTAAGGACAACGTATAATTGGAAGTATAGTAACTGCTAAATACGTACTAGCATACAATTAGAAATATAGTTATTTCTAATACACATGTATGGTCTAGAATGGGTGCTCAACAAGATGCTAATGGGCACAAGGCCCATTGGATAAGTCCTCAAACATTGCCTTCACACTACATGAAGAGGGAATACCACAATAGAAGAAGAGAGAGAAAGTGGGAGAGACAAAAAGAGAGAATGGTAAGAGTTTTACCCATTCTACATCTTAGTGATTTTCTTCTTTGGTCATGAGAGGTGACTAATCATCGTCATATATGGATGCCCTCTCCTTCGCATACTTTTGTGGTGGTGGATTGTGCATCCGCATCTGTATCTTGTATTTGATCCCCACCAACTGGTATCCATACGAAGATGAAATCGAATCATGTCCCAACAACTGGTATTAGATCTTGGTTTGATGAGACTGAGGGAATCCACGTGGCGGGTTAGATAGAGGTTTGATGTCAAGGAGACAACACGACACAAAAGATGTGCCTTCTTCAAAGGTTATAAAGAACTAATAGATACGGTGAATAGTTGAGATCAGGACATCTGAAGTCCGATCGAGGTGATCCGGTCTAAATAGGGGTTTTTGGCTCCCAACAAGTTGGACGTACAATTGGACATCATGCTAGGTCAGGTCGGGGAGTTGGCCCGACCCAAGTCCATTTAAGTATATGGGTTAATGGGTCGCACCTAGGCCCATTTTATTTTCAAATTTCAAGACCAAGCCCAAACCCGACCCAAACAAAATGGATCGTGTTCGGGCCAGGCCAGCCCAATTTAACGCTTATGTATACCAATATCACTTGTTCCTTTATTCTTTCGTTTGTATGGTTGTTTCTTATGCATGTGTGCATGTTTAAAACTTTAAGTACGCTAACTAATTCGTAATTCTGACATTAGTGGTGTGTTGGAAATGGAAATGTGGTAAACAATATGAAAACTTAAACCATCATTCAATTCACTATACATATTCTATTATAGAGTCAGGCACTGTGATCCAATATAGATTGGTTACTTACAGTTGTACATGCTCTAAACTTGAGGACAAAAATTCTATTCTTGCATATTAATGTAATAATCTTGCATATTAATGTAATAATGTCCTCAATCCACGTTAATGGATATGATTATTAATGGATCTAAGCATTTATTCTACACTCAAAATAAGAATATGAAAGTTAGAACATGGTATTTGGAATAGACATGAATATACTGGATATAATTACATCATATAGGTCGGGCTATCGAGCGTGCGGGGTTGGGCCATCTCAGGCTCGAACCTGGCCCGATAATCAATACGGGCTCATTTTATGGCCCATGGCCCGCTCACTAAATGTTAGGTTTTGTTTAGGTCGGGTTATGCGGGTCAGATCGGTCCCACCCAATGCCCAACCCTAGTTGGACGATTCAGATCGGGAGGATTCTTATCTGATTTGTCAGACCGTGCAAAGAGGTACAATAGCAAATTAAATGGCAAAGTTCATATTGAGGGGTGCATCATTCTTTGTGGAACCCTTCATCGGGAAGAATGACTTCACCTTATTATAACAATGGGTGATAAATATACTAAAATGAGAGGGATTTGCGAATGCGCTCTAGGATAAAGATAAGAATCCAGATAAGATGAAAAAGGAAGAGGGAAGGAGATAAGGGATCTTGCGAACAATACAATATAATTGTTCTTGACAGACAACACTCTTCGTGAAGTCATCGACCTAGAAGATCCAACAAAGGTATGTATAAAGCTCGATGGACGATACAATTATAAATCTCTGATAAATCAATTTTTAATGAAGAAGAAGCTCTATAGTCTAAAGATGAATGACGGGACAAAGTTCGGGATGCACTTAGATGAATTCGACAAGATTCAACGAATGTGCTCATACTTGAGGAGAAGAATACGAAAGGAGAATCTCTATTCAAGGAGGAAGATAATGAACTGATTTTGCTGAATTCCCTCCCATATTCCTATGGTCATATTGGCACAACACTACTTTATGGAAATGATGCCATCACATTAGATAAGACATTTGTTTCGCTGCTTATGAACAAGTCTTGGTGGAGGTCGATGGATGAGGTAACAACTGACAAGGCCATGTGCTAGCAACTAGGGTAGACATTCAATATCAAGGGAGACAAGATTCAGAGGTTGATCCAAGTCACGGGGTCTGATCACATACTTCTATTGCGACAAAGAGGGTCATGAAATAACTGATTGTCCGAGATGTGAGAAGGAGAAAGGAAAGAAGAAGGTCGATGATTCTGAATCTGACCAAGAGTATTCCACCACAGTTTGTGAGGGGGACTTCCTAGCATACAATAATGACACGATCAAGATGGGAGGTAGAGTGGTTCACCACACCAAGGAAATTGGATCGGTGCAATTCATATGTTTGATGGAGCAGTACAAACTCTGACAAGTGTCAGATACATTTCAATAGTTAAAAATAATTTGATTTCGTTGGGAACGATCAAGTCATAAGGACATTGAGTCGCTATTGAAGGGGGAGTTCTTAGAGCAAGCAAGGAAGCATGTGTGGTGATGCATGGGATGAGGATGCCAAACATGGTGTAAAAGCTTAAGAGAAGGGTCGTGACAGTTGATGGAGATCCAATTATTCCCAAGACGAGCAATACGGTGAGAGAACAATAGGTTATCAGCATATCTACTACAGAAGTGCACAACAAGGAGAAGCGAGTGTGGTTCTCTTTACAATATGACGATACAATCTCTAGTCACGAGAGATTTGTGGTGTCGTTTCACGAGGCACAATACTGACTTGTGCGAGCATGCTGAAGAGGGGGCATGTCGAGGGCATCCAGTGACAGATGTATCAGCCAGAGGTGGTGAATTCCTGTTAACAAGACATGTATATGATGAGGACGGCCTAGTGCAGGTTTGAGACGATAATAAGATCGCGATGGAATTAAACTCAAGTGGGAGATTGTTAGGATTAGGGTCATATTAGGATTAGGAGTCCTAATGAGATTGGACTCCTTAGTCCAAATAGTAATTGAATCGTATTCTACGTGTAGTCCTAATGGGAATAAGACTATTGGATTGTAATGGTGCTATATATAGAGTGGAAGGGGGCATTGCCTCCACACCACAGAAAGAGGAAATACTACATGAGAAAAAGATATAAAGCATGAGAGAATAGAAGAGAGACAAGTAGGAATGATGAGAGTTGTACTTGTTTTACATCTTAGTGATTTTCTTCTCTGGTGGTTTTGAGAGGTGATCGGTCATCATCATATCTGGCTTCCCTCTCTCCTTCACATGCTTTTATTGTGGTGGTGGATTGCGCATATCCATCTATATCTGTTGTTCAATCCCCACCAACTGGTATCCACACGGAGACGATACAGGGTCATGTCTCAACATCATATGTATGAATGTCCCATTATTTGCAAACTTTATTCCATGCTGTATCTTTCATCTACAAATTTACATGACTTTTTCTTTCCAAACTAATTTAGTACAATATTGGCAAATCCATCAATACTTAATTGTTTGAATTGCCTTTTTGCTAAGAAGGATTTAGAAAGCTCACTATATTTGGAACGACCAACATAAAAAATTCACAAGTAGAACATTATTCTCGACCAAGAAAAGCACTAATGGGGGATCTTCATATTGATATTCCAAATAGATTCTAACACCTCAACGTAGTCTGACATTGAATACTCATGAAGTATGAGAGTGTGTTATAAGTGGTGGGTATTACTACTAAACAACTTGGGTTTAAGCGTTTTGTGTGGTTGACAATTTATCTAATCGGACCCAACTCAACAAGTTGATGGGGCTGGGTTTTCCTCAATAACAATCCATAAACATAAACTCGAAGCATTACAAATGGTGGCAGAGTCAGTTTCCTTCTAATAGTGGAAAGTGTTACTCAATAGGTGCAGTCACCCATATAAAGAGATAGGGATAAATGCTATACATAGTGTGCATCTGCCACTTTTACTAGGAACAAGTGATGGGTCATATAGCAATTGCAAATATAAGTGGGGTAGGTTATAATGCCTCAACATAGTCCCATATCATATACTCATGAAATGTGAGAGTGAATTATAACTAGTGAAGACTACTACTTGAGAATTTGTGCTTAAGTATTTTGGATGATTATTAATGGCTCCAATCAGACCTGACCTAACAAGTTGTCGGGTTTAATTTTTCCTTGATAACAATCTGAGGACCTAAGCTCGAAACGTTACACATGTAGCTTCTGTAAAGCTCTAAATCTTTATATGGAAGTTCCTTTGGTTATGTTTTGTCTAAATGTTTTCATGTTTCTTAAAAAAGAGGATTTTGCTTCCCTAGTAGCTAGGGATGCAAAGAGATATAGAAATATTTATATTTGATCCATCATCATTCGAATTATGCATACATTTTTGCATGTGTTCATTTTAAAATGGATATGCATATCACTTTGGTGTCAAAGATTGAGCAGGATCAATAGAAAAGAGAAGGGCCATGTGGGAGAATCAATGACAGTTACTTTTTACTATAGTTGTTTTGATTTTTTTCCAAATGATTTATTGGGAGATTTACTTAGAATATTAAACTTCATGCTAAACAGACATTCCTCACATGTCCATCTGCAGGAGTCAATTTTTGCAATTCCGAGACACTTAAAATTTGGCTGTCTTGATGGATAAGTCAGAAATCTCAAATTAAGTTGAAATTTGAATAACATCATGGTGATATATTGTGATATAAATCCCTCAAGGAATCATTTCAAAAAAATAAAAAAACTGGACGTTTGTGGCACCAGTGTATGTCGACTTACAAGCACATTGGTACATGCGTGTGTATGTATATAGGGGTGTGTGTGTGTGTTTATGTGTGAGTATTTGTGTGTGTAGATGTATATTCATGTGTGTGAGTGTGTATATGTGTGTCTGAAAAGCGTCTCACTACCCTTGTTAATTCAATCAAATTAATGGTCAAATTAATCGATGTCGTTCGTTGCAGTCGGATAATAAGAGCAGATCAAAAACCACTTTTAATTAATGTCAAGTTAATCACACGTGGCAAATTTGTTTTACTTGGGAAAGCCCAAAGTCGAACTCAGGGAGGCAATTGTCTCCTTAGGTAGATTTTTAGCCAATTCCAAGGTCTGATTTTCAGAGGATGTTTTTTTTATCTTTATCAATATTTTATGCAAGACACATGCACAATCCAGCCAGTTTACAAGTTAATTCAGATAAGTGATCAAATCAATTCCAAAAATTATGAAACTTGGTCAGATGATGAAATGGGATGAAATCAAGCTACACTAATTTTTTAGAATTTTTTGACACTAAATGAATTTACTGTGAATTGAAAATGAAGGCAGAGTGATTTTGACTAAATTAATTTTAATAAATATCAAATCACAATATTTTTAGAAATAAAAATTATCCTAGATATATCTGAAGATGAGGAATCCAGGAAAATTATTAAACCTGAATTTCTATGTGAAATGAACTTATTAAAAATTAATTAAGAGAATTACTAAATGATTTATTCAGGCCTCGAGATACGTGCAAATGTGATGAAATATTTACAGAATGTGAATCTAATTATATTAGATCTAATGTGATTTTTGGGGGATTTTTGGATCACAAAGAAATTATTATGAATTAAGAGGTATAAATGGGCAAAATATAGCAAAATTCTGCTAATTAATTAATAGAAAAATCCACTGATATTACAAAAATGTGCTAAGTGTCACATATGAAAGAGGACAATGTAAGCTACACAGTGCAATTTTCCAAATTAAAAAATGAATTAAAATGAGTGCCTAAATATGCGTGCAAAGACAGGGGCCTAAATGCAATTACAGGAAATAAATCAGATAAATATAAAACGTGCTGACATGGACCAACATGCAATTACCTATAATGCTGAGGGGGTGGATGCAATTTTTCCACAGAATACGTGCTCCACACGTGGTGTCTCCTGACAAGGACTGAAATGCAAATATGGAAACATCCAGGGGCCTCGTTGCAATTTACCCAGGATGCACGTGCAGATCACGCAAGTTTCCCATGCTCGGTGGTCTTCGGAGGCTCGGATCGAGGCTCGGGTGGCTCTGGAGGTTCGGATCTGGCTCGGAATAGCTTCGGAGGATCCGAGCCTAGTGGTTGGGGAAGAGGCTCAGATCGAGAGACGTGGCTCGACATGGACCATGGGATCAAGGAGGATCCAACGACAGCTGGCTGCTGGCGCGTGGCGTGTCTGGATCCGTTAGATCACAAATAATCCAACGGCGATGGTTCACTCCTGAGGCAAAAGCATGGTCGATCAGTGACCCTTGGATCTAGATTGATCCAACGACACCTGGAGCGTGGAGAAGCGATGACATGACTCGATCTGGATCCGTAGGATTTGCTTGAGACCACGGCTGGGGGACGTGGGCGACGTGGATGTCTCCTGACCATTCGATCAAGGGGATCGAACGGCGGCTGGCTTTCGTCCCCAACGGTCCTCCGCCTCCTGCGACGGAGAGGACTGTGCTCCGACGAAGCGGGCCTAGCTCCGCCTCCTCCTCCCGTTGTCGATGAAGGATGCTGGAATTTCTTGTGTAGCTCAGAGGGGTTGTGGAGGCACGACGGAACGTCCGGTGATGTTGGCTGAGGCTGGAGTGGCCTGGAAGCCAACATCGATGAAGCTCGAAGATGCGCCGGTGAAGCTTCCGGCCACTCAAGAAGAGAGTAACTGCAGGGGTTAGCGGTATAATCGAGGAATGCAAAATGTTCATGGAGTGATCAGGAGTGAGATGCGAGGCCTGTGGAGCTATGATGGTGTCCGGTGAAGCTGCTCCGCCAAGGTGGCGGAGCTTTGGTCGGAGTAAGGTACGGTGCATCGTCGGAGGGAACGGAGTGTAGCGCGAAGATCAGAGCTCCCTTACGGAGCTTGGAGGATGGTTTGCGGAGCGAGAAGAAGCTCGTGGACGGCGAATAAAATGGAAGAAAAAGAAGAAAAATAAAGAAGACGATCGGGGAGAAGGTGGAGGTGTCTACCTGGGGTCAGAGGCTTGGATGGAGCTTCCAAGTCGTCGCTCGAAGGCCGGTAGGGGACCTGAGCTCATGCAGCTCACGAGGGAAGCTGCGGCACTTCGGTGGAGGGTCGAGGATCACGCCGGAGGTGGATCTCGGTCGTCGCTCGTCCTCATGTCAAATTGCTGTCACCAACTCAAAGGTGGGAGTTTTGAGATTCTCTCCGTGGTGGCGGAGCGGGGTGAAAGTGGCCGGAGGTGATGTATTTAAAGGATGGAGGTGATGGCATAGATGGCGAAGAGGTGGAGTTCGTGGGTATCGTGGAGCGAGGTTGAGGGTAGTCATGGAGATCGAGGGGTTGGCGAGGATAAGGGAAGAGTGGTCTATGTCATGGTGGCGCCAGGGGGCGGAGATGGTGGTCGGTGTGGCACCCAAAATAGAAAGGGGACGATGCCTCGACCGTTGGATCGAGCGATCCAACGATCAGGAGATAGGCGGTAGCGAAGGGTGAAGATTAGATTGGCCAAGCAAAATCAAGGGCAAAGGGCGCGCCACGTGGCGCAAGGAGAGAATGGTGGTAGCGTGTGGCTGTGATGAGACCAGAGGTTTGATCGGGCAGCTGGAAATCATTGTGGTGATGAATGGTGAAGATCAAGGCGCCAACAACGAGATCGGATGGCTGATAACAAGGGTTTGGCAAGGGCCAAAATACGTCCCACACAAGGCGGAGACGAAGTCGCTGTGGCGACCGCTCACGAAACCCCTATTAATCAGAAATTAACCCACAACAAAGAATAAAGCAATTAAGTCCCAAAATGTGAATTAAAATTATTAACTCTACCAGAATGATGCATAGTGTGTAAGCAAGTAGAGGTCGAACCACATAGAGGAAAAACAGGTAGCCTACAATTATTCATGTACAAGTTAGTCATGTATGCATGCAAGTCTTTTTGTGGGTTTTTAATTTTCTTTTTTTTGATTTTATATTTTTATATTTGATTTTTTATTTTCTGATTTTTTATCTTCTTTTTATATTTTATATTTTTGTATTTTCTTTTTCTTTTAATAAAGACATAATATATAAGGAATATATACACTAGATATAAGAGAGATAAAAATAGGAAAAATGCTCAAAATACAAAAAAAATAAAGTATTTTTTTGATTTTCATAATTTTCTATTGTTTTTGTGATTTTTCTAGATTTTTCTGAATTTTTTGGTATTTTTAAATGCAAAAATACTAGAAAACCCAAGTTGCTGGTTGAAACTAAATTGAGGATGAAAAATACTAACCAGAGATCAAAAATTATCAACCTAATTTTAAAACAAAGATAATAAAATACAGAAAATTCAGAAACAGACAATGCATTTTTATGATTTTTCTGGGATTTTTAATATTTTTTTGAAGGTTTTTGGGGGTTTTTAATTTTTATGAGTTTTGCTTTATCTTTTTTAGTGATTTTTGTCTAGAAAATCAAGCACACTAAAAGGCACAACGTATTTTTTTTGGGAATTTTTTAAAAAGTTTTTATTTTTTTAGGATTTTATGATGCAAACAGTTACAAAAATGCATGTTTTTGAATTTTTATAAATATGAAAATACAATAAAAATGCAAAATAAAAATATGGCGTAATAATACAATGAAACGAGAACCTATGGTAATTTTTTGGTGATTTTTGGTATTTTAGAGATGCATGCAATAAATAGAGAAAGCAAAAAGAAATTCCAATACTAGCAGGCGTATTTTTGCAAATAAAATAAATCTCAGGGGGTTCTGTGCAATTTTACCAAAAAATTTAAACGTTAACGTGAAGTTTCAGGACCAAAATCATATTTCAAAACCCGCCAGGGGGCCCTTGCAATTTTCCCAATCACGTAGGACTACACGTGACTCACATGCACATGGACCAAAACACAATTTCATAAAGAACAGGGGTCTGTGTGCAAATTTCACAAAAATACAACACTGTATATTTTTTAATGGACCTTTACGAAATACAAATAAATACAAGGGCATCCATGAAATTCTTCCAAGGGCACGTGGGACCACACATGATCTGATGTGGATTGGACCTCAATGTAAATACAAGAAATCTAGGGGTCTTTCTACAAAATATCCACTTTATTTTAAACGCTACACAATATTTAATGGACTAAATAATAAATACACAAAGTTAGGGGCCAAAGGTGTAAATTATCCCTTATCAGGCGTGGATGGACGGCGGATCTTCATTCACTTATACACGTGTCGCCCATCTGACGGCCGATGATGCTTCATGGTTGGACGCACGAGATTAGATCTCCTAGCGAGATCTGATAGTCACAAGGCTTGGCATCCAATGGCTGCTGCTACACCTGGGGCCTTCATCTTGATCGAACGACGATGGAGCAAGGTGGACGAACAGGGACGAAGCTCGCGCGCGGCGAGCTTCGATCGGGAATAGTCGGCGCCTCCGGCCTTCTTCGTCGCCTCCGATGGTCTCTGTACGTGCCTGGAAGGCCCCCACATCTCCTGATGGTCTCGCTTGGCCCCTGGAGGTCCCAGTCGTTCAGGCGAGCTCGAGGAAAGGGAGGACCTCCAGGAACCTCTTCCTGGAATCAATAAATCCCAAGAGGGCTCCTTTTACGTCAAGACCTGCACAGGAAGAAACAGCGACTCGAGGCAAAGCTCCTCGATCTGGGGTTTGAAGGTTTAGCGCAAAAACGAAGGTGGGCGGCGAGGTTCCGGTGAGCGGCAGAGGCGAACCTCGATTCGCGGAACCACGAGGGATCCGGTTGATTAGGGGCGTGCGGATGATAGAGAAAATGATAGGGAACGAGATGGGAGCGATACGAGCATCGGAGGTTAACTGGAGGGCTCAGGAGTCGTCGTCGGAGCAGAGCTCTGGTGAACTATGACTCGACCGATTCAAGGAGATTTACTTAACTACAAGATAAACTAAATGCGGGAAATAAATGCTGGAACGAAAACCTATCAAATAAAGCAATAAAAGGTGCTCTGATACCTGGTGGGAACCAGGGAGCGTGGCATCACCGGAGCACCGCCGTGGGTGCAGCTCCCACCTCCGACCGATTCAAGGCGCCAAAGACCTCCTCCTGTCACGAGGAAACCTCCAAGACCGAATAGGAGGAAGGGAGAAGACTAAGACTGACCAAATTTGAGGAGGAGGTTGGAGCTGGTTATTTATAAGCATCACAAGGCTCCCTTATTGACCAGCTAAAATCAAAGAATCTGATGTGTTTACGAGCAATCTAAGAGGTTGGCGTGATTGTACAATGATCCAGGAACAATTCTTGTGAAGGAAGCGAATTCGATCGATGGACGAGATGCCCATGAAAAAGCAAGAAAATCGGGGATTCACCAGGTCTGACGGGTCAGAGCTGTAGATGGGATAGTTGACCAGAGGTCAACGAAGGTCGTGCGCCTATTGGTCCATGTCAGCCGCTAGAAGACAAAACAGAGGGTTTATAATTAATTTAAAATAGTAAATGATATTATTATTTTTCGAATATAAAATAAAAAATGTTTATTATTTTATGTAGTATTTTAATATGATTTTTATTTATTTTTTTGGCTTGATTTATTAGTAGTTAATTTTTATTGGTGTATTTATAGGTATATTTACCTATGTTTTGGGTGTTTTTATTTTTACTATATATATATTTTATTTTATATTCTATTTTCTTATTTTTATATATTTATAACTTATTTTTGTGAGTATAAATATATTTTTATTTAATTTTTATGAGTTTATTTTCATATTTAAATAAATAGGTATATATGATTTGTAGATATACTTATAGGTATTTTACCTATATTATATATACATTTTATTTATTTAATGAATTTTATTGGGTTTTATTTTGGATTTATAGTTTTAATGTAATATAGATAATATTTATAATTTAATAAAAATATAAATGAATAAAAGAATGAAAACCCCTTTTATTTATATACAAGTCATACATAGGTATAAAAATTTTGCTTATGTAATTACAAAGACTTATTTTATTTGAGGTTTTCTTTTTTGGTTTTCTTTTAATTTTAATATGTACATGTATTATGTATATTATTTATAAAATTAAAAAATATAAATCTATAAAAATAATGAATAGTGAATATAATGAATATTTTAATCGGTATTATTTACAATAGGGGCCCGAAACCTATATTTTGCACAGTAACTCCAAAAAATATGAAACCACCACTATTAAATAGTTCATGAAAAGCTATATACAATTAGAGGTGATTTTGTCATGTTTTGACTTGTTATTTGGAAGATATGGGTCTGTGAAGTTTGGTTTCTGGCTTTTTATTCTGGGTATAAAAGGTACACTGTATATTATTTTTGTACAAACTCAATTTTGTATTTTTATTTACATTATTATCTACAATTTTTATGTACAAATTTCCTTTATTTGATGAACAAGTAATTAGATACAAAATAGGTGTCAAAAATGCACAAATCAAGAATGAGTAAATGAAATATTTATTGTATTCTTGGCCCTTATCTCCCCCTACTTTATTCCTTATCGACCAATTCCATTCTGGACTTGGTCTCGGGGTCAGGGTCATAACATATTTGCAATATTTTATTCCTTTTTCTGTTCTTCTCTTTATTCTATAATTTTGGCATTAAAAACCTTATTTTATGTGCAATAAATACAATAAATAATAAATGCTATTATAGACAAATTAATGTTATATACATGCATTAGCTAGGGTTTCAAGGCCAAAATAATAGAATAAAGGTGATGAAATGGAGATTCATCAACCCCCTATACTTGCCTTTGCTAGTCCCTAGCAAATACTTATGCAATAAGTACAAAAAGAACAAAGAATAAGAATAAAAGAAAAAGAAGATTGAAGAAGATAGAGTGGATTGCTTTCAGTGCAATATCTTGTCCTTAAAAAGTCAGAATTTGGAGCTTCTGTTAGACATTGAGTGTGAATGTGTGTAGAACCTGGTCAGGAACCAACTTTAAAACACAACAGCCTTCGAGAATCACAGAACTCGGTTCAACCCACCTCAATAGCCTGGTCAGAACTGGCCTACATCATACGCTAACCCTTATGACTATGAAGCTGACTTGTGAAGTGTAAGTGATAGTGGCTCTCCCCAACTGAAATGACAAAGGAACTGACTTCTCCAGAATGACAACCCAATGATTCCCCAATCCAGCCCTCTGTCGTCGAGGAGCGGGGTATTCCCTTCTAAGTTCAAGTGGCATCCAACTCAAGAGGAGGAGGGGAAGAAGAGAATGGATGGTAGCCAGTGTAGCTACCTATCCTGGGATGCAGGACCAGTGTAGTCAAGTCATCCAGCTGTAGGCTCACATGGTATAACTTTGATGCTCAAGCTTGGTTATTTTCTATACAACACATATACATACTCCGGCAGGCACTTTTATTTTTACTTTCAAGCCTGTCCACTTTTTTGGAGTTTTTTTGGAATACTATTCACAGCAGCATATACATAAGGACTTTTTGCTCTTGAGCCAGAAGACTATCCCTCTTTTGAAGCTTTATTGCAACCCACACTCTCCTATCATTCGACTTCATCGAAACTGGACCAGGTTGGGGTGCACTTCCCTCCCTAGACGAGGACGAATGTTTCCACCCGTGTGCGTCTCAGACTGGCAAATCCAACCCCCTCACCACTCCAACTGAGTTGAGCCAAGTGAAAGGTGCAAGTGTCCAAGTTAGGTCACAGTCGACAAGAATCATGCGTGTGTCTCGAAAAGTTCTATTTAGTCAGTTGAGGCGACTTGAATCGAACCTTGATTTCTCAAAGAATTAAGTCTGAATAGACCTGAAGTACCTTAAACTTAGTTCCCATAAGGTTCCAGTGCAGTTAGGTGCGGTAAGGTCCAACCAAGCTCCAATTTTAGACTTTATTGGACTGGTTCAATCATCAAGCTCACTCAAAAAGAATATGAATGATATGCACATGCTATGCACGATGAATGATGCAATTTTTCACAAAGAATTTAGAGATCAAAGAATCTTTTTACACAAGGAATTTTTCCAAATAACAAAAATCTTAGCACACAAAAATTATATACAACTATTTACACGGGCATGCCGCTTTATTTTACAAGAATTAAGAATTTTAAAGATTTACAAGTGTTAATCTATTTATTCTAGAAACATATATGTATACAATTGATAAAGAATTTTTATTTAACGGCTTTACAGATATGTCCATATATATTTTCTATTTGAAAATATTTTCAAAACTATAGTACACAATAATTTTTGCAAGCATTTACAAACATTTGAAAACCATTTTGCAAAGATTTGTCACATTATGTATATACATTTTCCACAATAGTTTTTACAAACATTTTTCAAACCATTTGCACATAGGTTTTCAAATCCTTTATTTCACACAAAGAAGAAAAATTTTTACAAACAAAGCGATTTTACACAGGTTGAAAATATTTCACAGAAAGTTTTCCAAATGGTTCACACCATTTTTCAAATCATTTTGCAAAGATATTTAACATGATTTATTAATCACTATATACAAAGAAAAACTACAATTTATGTATAAAAAGGTTTAGGCTCTTATAAGTTTTATTTGGAATTATTGCTTGTTTTTGCATGAGAAATTTTTGTGTATATCCTCAAACTTATTTGAGAATCATTTTCAAAAGATTTTGAAGACTATAGTCCAAAATATTTTTACAAACATGTACACGCATTTGAAAATCATTTTGCAAAGATTTTCGAACAGTATAGATAGATTTTTCAAAATAAAATTTACAACCAATTTTCCAACCATTTGCAAACCATTTTTCAAACATTTTTATTTTACTCAAAGAAAATAAATTTTTGAAAATAAAACTATTTACAAATGTTGAACGCTTTTTACAAAGAAATTTCAAACATTTTTCAAAAGATTTTTTTCACAAGGAGAACATTTTGCACAAAGCATTTTTCCTGATTTATTATTCAGTATGGACAAAAAGAGTCTGAGGAGATCACAATCATCTCTTATTATTATAGTAGAAATACTTTTAATATTACTTTTAGCTCAAGGTAGTATTTTCATTTATAGTATGAGTTATGGCTAATAGTATATACATAGTATATATGACCCCCCTATACTTAGCTTGAGCTATGTCCTCATAGATCGAAGAGGAAAGAGAAGACATAACTCGTACTGAGTATAGACAAGTCTAACGAATGAATAAATAAATAAATAAATATAGGAGAGAATGAACAAATGAGAAGTTGACCGTCCCCCCTATACTTAGGATCAAATAATCCTAAGTCTAGCAGACTGTACACAATGCAGGGAGGGTCAGGGGTGGGAATAAACATATCGTACTCAGATTGCCTCCCCTTATACTTAAGGTAAATTATTCTTAAGTATAGACAAGAAGAGGAGACAATGGAGAGGATCAAAGAATAGAGAAACTCGGGGTGCACACCCTCTATAATTAGGACAAAGTACGTCCTAAGTATAGAAGACTGTCAAGAAGGGGCTACACCTCTTTTGAAAGAAAAAGAAGATAGAAAAGGAAAATAAGAAAATAAGAAAAGAAGAAATCAGATGAATAGTTTTTGAGGTGCGGCGTCTGAATCTTCTGATGCTGACAATGTAGTGGATATCTCATCAAGGCGTAGAAGCTGGATGGAGTCGACAACGGCCAAGAACGTATCGGGCTCGAGGTAAGGCTTCAGGAGTTGACCGTTGACGATGAATGGTTGTGCGTCAGGCGACAATTCTGATATGGCAATACTACCATTGTCACGCACTTCACAAACTCGGAATGGCCCTGTCCACTTACTCTTTAATTTGCCCGGGAAGATCCGTAACTTTGCATCAAATAAACACACCTTCTGTCCAACTTCAAAGGTCTTTCGTCTGATGTGCCAGTCATGCCATGATTTCACCTTTTCCTTGTACATCAATGTGTTATCGTATGCATAGTCTCGAAACTCTAAGAGTCTGTTCAGATCATCTTTTCTTTTCTGACCACTTTTCCGTGAGTCCAAATTGCACATGTTGATTGCCCATAAAGACTTGTGGATTAATTTGACGGGCAAATGGCACGGCTTCCCATATACAAGACGATAGGGCGACTTGCCCAAGGGGGACTTGTAGGCGGTTATGTAAGCCCAGAGGACTGAGTCCAAGAGTTGAGACCAGTTCTTTCTGTCCGGCCTTACAAGTTTCTGAAGGTTCGTCTTAATTGCTCTGTTCGACAATTCGGCCATGCCATTGGTCTGAGGATGATAAGGAGATGCGACATGATGGTCGATGCCATACGCCTTCGTTAATTTCTTGACCCATTTGTTAATGAAATGGCTACCCCCATCTGATATGAGAATCTTCGAAATCCCGAACCGCGTGATGATGTTATCTCTCAAAAATCAACACACTGTCCGGCTGTCAGCGGCTCGAGCGGGAATAGCTTCAACCTAACAACTCACGTAATCTACGGCAAGAAGGATGTGCTCAAAACCCTGACTGTTAGGGAAAAGTCCCATGAAATCAATGCCCCATGCATAAAAAACATCTGCTATCTGAATGATCTTCAGAGGCATCGAATCTTTTGCAGTGAGTGTACCATTCAATATCTGACAGTCAATGCATTGTTTGACAAATACTACTGCATCCTTGAATAGCGTGGGCCACCAGAAGCTACACTGAAGTACTTTATCTATCGTACAGTCTCCAGAGTGATGTCCACCAAATTCGAGCGAGTTACAGTGCTCGAGGACACTATAATGCTCCTCCTGAGGTATGCACCTGCGCCGAATGCAATCCGCTCCTTCCCTAAACAAGAGAGGATCCTCCCACTGATAAAAATGAATGGTTGACATGAATTTGTTCTTCTAATTTTTCATCCAATCTGATGGTATTACCCCCGAGGCGAGGTAATTGACTATATCAACATACCAAGGGAGGAAAGCCACTGCTAAAGTTGACTCATCTGGAAAGGTTTCTGTGATAGGTGCATTGTTTAGTGGAGTCTCTTGCTGCTCAATTCTTGAGAGATGGTCTTCTACCACATTATGAACTCCAGACTTGTCCTTGATTTCCAAATCAAATTCCTGGAGGAGAAGGATCCATCTAATCAGTCTAGGCATGGCATCCTTCTTCTACTGTAGGTACCGGATAGCAGAGTGGTCTCTAAAAATGGTAACTTTTGATCCAAGCAGATAGGATCTGAACTTCTCCAAGGCGAAAACCACAGCCAGCAACTCTTTTTCTGTCACAGTGTAATTTCTTTGCGCCTCATCTAATGTTTTGTTGGCGTAGTGAATGGCATAGGGTGCTTTTTCTTTTCTCTGTCCCAGAATAGCCCCGACTGCAAAGTCCGATGCATCAGTCATGATCTCAAAAGGGAGAGACCAATCTGGCGGCTGTAGGACTGGAGCTTGAGTGATAAGCTCCTTCAGTTGATTGAAAGCAAGGAGAACTTGGTGATCGACATTGAACTCAGATTCCTTGCATAAAAGCTCTGTCAAAGGTCAGGCGATGCAGATAAAATCCTTGATGAATCGTTTGTAAAATCCCACATGCCCCAAGAAGGACATTACATTTTTAACTGACTGAGGTGGTCTATATTGGCAATAACATCCACCTTTGTCGGGTTGACTTCCATGCCACGTTTGGAAACTTCGTGACCCAGCACAATTCCTTCGGTGACCATGAAGTGGCTCTTTTCCCATGAAAGCACAAAATTGACTTCACAACATTTCTGAAGCACTCTGTCTAGGTGTCCAAGACAAGAATTGAAATTGTCACCATAGACTGAGAAGTCGTCCATGAACACCTCGAGAAAACTGCCTACCATCTCGGCGAAAACTGCTAGCATGCATCTCTGTAATGTCGCAGGTACGTTGCATAATCCAAAGGGCATTCTCTTGAAGGCGTAGGTGCCGAACGTGCAAGTGAAGGTAGTCTTCTCTTGATCTTTGGGAGAGATTTCCACGCCTGGTTGTACCCAGAATACCCATCCAAAAAGCAGAAGAACTCCTTGCTTGCTAGTCTTTCCAGAACTTGATCAATGAATGGCAAGGGGAAGTGGTCCTTCTTAGTTGATGCATTAAGACGGCGGTAGTCAACACACACCCGCCAGGATGTTGGTACCCGAGTGGATATTTCCTCTCCTTTGTCATTAGTAACCACGGTAAGCCATGATTTCTTTCAAACTACATGCAGTGGGCTTATCCATTTTGAATGGAGATGGGATAGATGAAGCCTGCGTCACACCATTTCGTGATCTCTTTCATGATGACATCCCGGAGGTTTGGATTCAGCCTTCTTTGGAATTCGCGGGATGGCTTGGCATATTATTCTAGATAAATGCGGTGTGAACACAACGCTGGATTTATCCCTCAGAGATCTGATACGCACCAACCAAGTGCCTTTCTGTTCTTTTCTAGAACCTCGAGAAGTCGAGATTCCTGATCCGGGTTCAGCCTGCTGCTGATGATGACCGGATACATGTGTTCTTCACCCGCAAGGAAAGCATACTTCAGTCCTAGGAAGTGGCTTGAGTTCTGGTCCTGATCTGTCCAACTTGTTGGTCACTTAAGACACTATAATGGTGGTGAGATGTACTTCATTGATGGAGCTACCATCCTCAGTATTATGTTGAGATCCTAATGATGTGTTGAACGATTCTGTACTAGGCTCATTGTTTTCAGACTTGAGTGAATTCTCATAATCACATAGTTGTGCCAGCATCTGAGAGTCTGTCTCCCAAAAAGTATCGGAGCATAGGTCAACTGTGATTTCCAAGTCCTCCTCGAGAGTGAGGATTTCTTGAGTCCATGAATCATTCAATGAAAGTGATGAGTCCCTGATCTCTGCAATAAAGTCACAGTCTGCTTCGGATACTGCATGGCTCTCGTCAGTCGTGGCGTTTGGCTCTCTGATCATGTCTATAGTGATCTGCTTACCGTCCAAGCGAAAAGTGATCTTGCCGGCCCCGTAGTCAACCACGGCACCTGAGGTACGCAAGAATGGTCGGCCAAGGATGATAGGGGTCTGGAGTAAGGGTGCGGGTGAGTCCATATCAAGGACCATGAAATCAACAGGGAATTGCATCTCTCGCACATCCACCACAACGTCTTCCATCAGACATTTAGGTCGCTTGGAAGATCGGTCAGCGAACTGAAGGATCATCTGTGTTGGCTTGATCGGACCTAGCCCAAATTCTTGCATTAGGGACGAGGGAAAAAGGTTGATAAAAGATCCGTTGTCAAGGAGAGTACGCTCGAAGACCTGATTAAATATCTCATAACTGATAAGAGGTGCTCCTTTATGTTGTTTCTTCTGAGGGAGATTGCTGATAGCTGCGACAGTGGCCATGGAAAGCACGTGCCTCTCGAACTGATTACGTTTATTCTTGTGTGCTGGACGACGCCTGCTAGTACATGCTTCTTTCAAACCTTTCTTCATAGTTGGCATATATTCCATTCAGTAAGGGAATCTCAATAGTTAAGTTATTTTTAATTTCCACAACTCCAGTATCAGACAATGCACTTTTTTTGCAATTTTTTTGGATTTTCGATTGCATTAGGAAAAGGAATATTTACATCACTGGAAGGCAAAATAGAGTTCTTATTTACATCAGAATTATCGCCAACATATTGTTGTACATCCGGACTATAAAAAGGAGTACAAGCTGGATGCTGAGGTACTGGTGCTGATAGGCGAGCAAAAAGTAGGCCGTCTGCTCCATCGGCAGGCGAGGGATCGGCTGCAAGTGGCGGCTCCTCCGAGGCTGGCGATGCTTTGCTTCGGCTGCAAAATTCTTTTTGTTCTTTTTGGTTTTGCTGATTTTTTGTAGTTTTTGCTGATGAAGATGGTGGTGGATGACTGCTGGAATGGCTCCTCCTTCGTCTTCTTCCTCACCCATCCCTGTAGCTGGCACGGCTGACACAGAAGATGACGATTCACCTGGTTCTTTATTCTCCCCATTCTTGATAGTAGGAGAAGGCAAGGCCCTACCGCTCCTGAGAGTGACAGCATTAGAACAAACAATATTATCAATTTCTGACTCTACATACGCAAATAGGACATCACATTCTACCTGATCTCTATTTTTAAAGCTATTGGGGTTGGCCTCGACCTGAGCTGGGATAGTGGTCTTGGTGGCAGTCAGGTCGCCGAGCCTCTTGGTCATATCTGCTAGCCCTTTGACGAGTTGGGCCAAGCAATCCATGGTCGGGTTCATAGGATTTGCCTCAGTAGATTCAGTGTGCAGACCACGTTGTTGCTACATGTGTTGGTGCTGAGGTCGTTGTTGGTGGTGATGGGGTGGTGCAGGAAGCTAAAGTTGCTGGTACGAGGAAGGGGGATACTGCTGGTACTGTTGAGGTGGAGCGGCCGCATACTGATGGAAAGACGGTGGATGGCGGTACTGCGGCTGCTGGTAATGTTGATTCTGCCTCCATTGATTTGCATAGGAGGGAGGCTGTTGATACTGTGGCGGTGGCTGTGAAGACTACCCAAATCGACCAACCTGAGGTTGGTGGTATTGCCGGTTGGCTGGTAGCTGAACCTGAGGTTATCCCATAGGACGGGTCGGTTGTGCTTCATTGCTCCAAACCCCATTGACTTCTTGAATCAGGGGTGGTGGTGGAAAAAGTGGATCGGATCCTATCAAAAACTCTGGTTGGTACACAACCATCTGCTGCTCGGATTGCCCTAGTCGGGCGCCTGCAAGTAGTACACGTGCTGGACTGCTGGTGGCTGCTGGCTCAGCTGAGGCTGATGTGGCGGTGGTTCGTCCTTCCTCTCAGCTGGAGCTTCTGATGGTGCTGCCGACTGAACAGAGTTGATGGTGCCCACCAAAAGTTATAATTGTTTGTTGATCTGATCTAGCTTGTCAAGGTTCTGAGTCCTCTTCTCGATCACAACAAGTTTCTCTAGGTCATGTGATCGCTTCTCGATGATATCAACCTTCGAGAGATGGTCCCCGATGATGTTGAGGTTGGAGCTCTCATCTCTCTCCGCCTCGCGGGATGCTGCCATGTGTACTTGTTTCTAGAGGATCTGGGGTTGCTTTTGGTATGCCTTAGATGAAGAGAGGGCGGCCTCTCCCTCGGCCATTTCTTCAAAGATTTGCCAGACTACATCTTCATCCTTGTTGAAGTGTGAACCTCCACATGTTGCGTCAATGAGCCTTTGGCTTTCAATGTTCAGGCGCCCAAAGAAGTGTTGGACCAAGCTGGTCTTCGGGTTCTCATGATGGGAGCATTTCTCCTTCAGATTGCTGAATCTCTCCCAGGTTTCATGTATGGATTCGTAGGCTCCCTGAGAGAAATTGCTGATTCGTGCTCACATCTGGTTGAGCCGACCGAGAGGGTAAAACTTGTGCAGGAAAGCTGACTTCAGTTCCTCCCAGGTTGTCACAACCTTCCCCATATGGTTGACCTAATAAAGGGCCTTGTCTTGCAGGCTGAAATGGAATGCCATCATTTTGACAATGTCCAACGGAAAATTGGGGTAGTGAGTAGTACGACAGATGCGTGAGAAATGCTGCAGGTGGATGTACAGCTCTTCACTGGTGTTTCCATGAAAAGATAGAAGAAGAGCAAGGAACTAGGGCTTCAGCTCAAAGTGAGCATGCACCGGTGGAATGAGGATCCACTCGGTCATCTGGCTGTCTCCAGGATTATAGGTCTCCTTCAGTGTAGGTTTGAGTCTCCCATTTTTCGGCTCTTCCTCGTCATCAGGAGGATTACCACCTCCTCGTTGTCCTCCCCCTCCCTCGGCTCTGTTCATTACATTATTCAGCATATCCTGGAAAGCTGCCTGTGCTAGGGCCTGCTCTGTCAGCTGTTGTTGGATAGCCTGGATGGATGCCAACAGTTGTGCATTAACCTGGTTCTGATCAGGCATCTGTCCCTCTGGTTGGGGTGGCTGCTGACCCTTGCCCTTTCTTGAGGAGCCATGTCGGGGTCTGAGCCAGAAGAAATGAATTCCGGAATAGAATCTAGGCCTCGGTCTGTCTTCTATTTGCAGAATGAGAGAATCCTAATCAGACCACTTGCAATATTATTCAGCTGTCATGATGGATCTGGGATCAAGGTCAATCCCAGCATGTTATGAATGGAAAAAGATATGGACTGTGACCGACTTCCATTCACAACGGCGAAAGTGGGACAAAAGTGATCCCGGTTTATTGGGTGGGCAAAAGAAAGGTAGAAAATGAAGAGTCTAGAGATTGATCCGCAAAGTCCGAGTCGGGTTCTCGAGAATCGCTTCGAATTTATTGGCGAGGTAGAGTATATGGAATCGATGTGGGTGTCGGCGGGATCCCGACGGAAACCATCCATGGATCGACTTCACGAAGCACAAGAAGGATTGTATGTTGGAGGAAGGATACGATGGTCACGAGGAATGAAAAAGAGTGCAAAATAGTAGCAAGGCTCGACTGAGCGGGGGTCAAAGGAGAATGATACAACAAAATTTGCACAAAGGCGCGGGACTTGATCTTTGAACCTTAATCTAGATCCATACAAACACAATACAAAATTGGGTTCACTAACTCACGCCATGTGAAGCCATGAAGGTTCGGCTACTTATTATCTTTTCAGTTTTAAAGTTGTTATTTCAGGCATATCTTTTAACAAGTCCTTAGCACGCTAACCCTATAGGAGAGAGAGTACTTCCAAAAAAGAATCCCGTACTTGTCCTCCTCCTTTGTAACCTATAGTCTGTACTTTTTGAGGTCCTTGTAACCTTTCCTGGATTCCTACCCAGCCAAAGAAATAGAGAGAGGAAGTCGATATGCGAAACCAATACTTCGGTTCTCGCTCGGTACGGAATCACCTGTGAGCATGCAAGAACCTACTTGGACGCAAACTGATGAGACAGACACCCTTGTAAAGGCGTCGCCTATGCTCAGTACTTCAGACCATGTCGATGTTCCACACAAGGCGGGAACACCATCGCTGACAAGGCCCTACTCGGTCACGTACGATAGAAGTACCATTACTTCAGAAATCCAGGCGAAACACAAGGTAGTTGCAGACTGGGATTTTGGCTCTATTCCTTATGGGACGTGCCTCGCTCATGGGAGTGAGGTTTTGGTCCTCCTCCGAAGGTACCTGAAAACAATGAGGGATTTATGAACCCGGCACAATGATAGTCCATTACGAATTTTGATTAAGGTCAAAGTTTATTTAACAGTCCCCTTGTTTTAGTTTTTTTGGGTTTTCACTTTTTTTGAGTCTGTTTTCATACTAGCCTTAACGTTTTTGTAGATTTTCATTTATGTCCTAGGTGCTCAAAACCAGAGGGAGATAGCGGAAAAGTTGTGCAAGTTGGTTCCATGATGGAAATCTCACCATTGAACCGAATGATGCATCCTGAGTTAGAAGACTTACAGCACATCCCAGCTCTCTCCATGCGGTATGCAAAACAAAATTTTTAAACCTAACTACATGACGGTATGCAAGCAACAAAATCACCCTAAACATTAGCTGCTATTAATCGAGAAGAACCAATTGAGTTTGACTAGATCCATACGCAAGAGACTATAGGAACAAACATTCTTATTAATATGTGGACCTAGCTACCGAGTCAAGCAACCTAAGTCTAGGGGCTCCATGCACACAAAACAAAATAAAGAAAATGCGGAAAGCTCAAAACAACGGGAAACAAAGAAAAGAAAGCGGGAAAACATGAAAAAGCCGCGACGAGGCCCCCAGGTGAACAGATACCCGGGCACTGGACCTCACTGTGAAGAGTAGAATCCGAGTTATTACATGCCAAAATTATCTCTCTCTCTCATAAAATTACAAATTTATTTAACTAGCTAAGCCTTCTTCTTGCTTCCTCGGTGCTTGCTCCAGCTGGTCAAACAGTCATGACCCTCCTTCATGCATGGCCGCACCGGCCTCCTAGAATACCGTCCTCGCATGGTGGACCTTCGCATCAAAGTTGCAATAAAAGGGATTAGCACAAATAATCACAAAATATAAATAAAAGCAGTAAATATTTATAGGTAATTCATGAATATTAACAACAGATCATGCAAACATCTACAACAAGACAAACTAAAGTAAGCTACGCTCAATGCTCCCCGGCAACGACACCATCTGATAACAAGGGTTTGGCGAGGGCCAAAATACGTCCCACACAAGGTAGAGACGAAGTCGCTGTGGTGACCGCTCATGAAACCCCTATTAATCAGAATTTAACCCACAACAAAGAATAAAGCAAATAAGTCCCAAAAATGTGAATTACAATTATTAACTCTACAAGAATGATGCATAGTGCGTAAGCAAGTAGAGGTCGAACCACAGAGAGCAAAAACAGGTAGCCTACAATTATTCATGTACAAGGTAGTCATGTATGCATGCAAGTCTTTTTCTGGGTTTTTAATTTTCTTTTTTTATTTTATTTTTTGATTTTATATTTTTATATTTGATTTTTAATTTTCTGATTTTTTATCTTCTTTTTATATTTATATTTTGTATTTTCTTTTTCTTTTAATAAAGACATAATATATATAAGAAATATATACACTAGATATAAGAGAGATAAAAAATAGGGAAAAGGGCTCAAAATACGGGAAATAAAGTATTTTGTGATTTTCATAATTTTCTATTATTTTTGTGATTTTTCTAGATTTTTCTAAATTGTTTGGTATTTTTAAAGGCAAAAATACTAGAAAACAGTGAACAAGTTGCTGGATGAAACCAAATTGAGGATGAAAAATACTAACTAGAGTTCAAAAATCATCAACCTAATTTTAAAACAAAGATAATAAAATACAGAAAATTAACAAACAGACATTGCAATTTTATGATTTTTCTGGGATTTTTAATATTTTTTTGAAGGTTTTTGGGGTTTTTTAATTTTTAGGAGTTTTGCTTTATATATTTTAGTGATTTTTGGAAATAATATCAAGCACACTAAAAGGCACAAATATATTATTTTGGAATTTTTTCATGAAGTTTTTATTTTTTGGGGATTTTATGATGCAAACAATAGCAAAAATGCATGTTTTTGAATTTTTATAAATATGAAAATGCAATAAAGATGCAAAATAAAAATATGGTGCAATAATACAATGCAACAGGAACTTATGGTAATTTTTCGGTGATTTTTGGTGTTTTAGAGATGCATGCAATAAATAGAGAAAGCAAAAAGAAATTCCAACACTAGTAGGGGTATTTTTGCAAATAAAATAAATCTCAGGGGGTTCTGTGCAATTTTACCAAAAATTTTAAACGTTAACATGAAGTTTCAGGACCAAAATCATATTATAAAACCCGCCAGGGGGGCCTTGCAATTTTCCCAATCACGTGGGACTACATGTGACCACACGTACAGGGACCAAAACGCAATTTCATAAAGAACAGGGGTCTGTGTGCAAATTTCACAAAAATACAACACTGTATATTTTATTTAATGGACCTTTACAAAATACAAATAAATATAAGGGCATCCATGAAATTCTTCCAAGGGCACATGGGACTACACGTAATCTGACGTGGATTGGACCTCAATGTAAATACAAGAAATCTAGGGGTCTTTCTACAAAATATCCACTTTATTTTAAATGCTACACAATATTTAATGGACTAAATAATAAATACAAAAAATTAGGGGGCAAAGGTGTAAATTACCCCTTATTAGGCGTGGATGGACGACGGATCTTCATTCACTTATACACGTGTCGCCCATCTGACGGTCGATGACGCTTCGTGGTTGGACGCATGAGATTAGATCTCCTGGCGAGATCTGACGGTCACAAGGCTTGGCATCCAACGGCTGCTGCTACACCTGGGGCCTTCATCTTGATCGAACGACGATGGAGCAAGGTGGACGAACAGGGACGAAGCTCGTGCGCGGCGAGCTTCGATCGGGAATAGCCGGCGCCTCCGGCCTTCTTCGTTGCCTCTGATGGTCTCTGTACGTGCCTGGAAGGCCCCCGCGTCTCCTGATGGTCTCCGCTTGGCCCATGGAGGTCCAATCGTTCAGGCGAGCTCGAGGAAGGGGAGGACCTCCAGGAACCTCTTCCTGGAATCAATAAAGCCCAAGAGGCTCCTTTTACATCAAGACCTGCACAGGAAGAACTAGCAGCTCGAGGCGAAGCTCCTCGACCTGGGGTTTGAAGGTTTAGCGCAAAAATGAAGGTGGGCAGCGAGGTTCCGACGAGCGGCGGAGGCGAACCTCGATTCGCGGAACCACGAGGGATCCGGTTGATTAGGGGCGTGCGGTTGATAGAGAAAGCGATAGAGAATGAGATGGAAGCGATACGAGCATCGGAGGTTAACTGGAGGGCTCGGGAGTCATTGCCGGAGCGGAGCTCCGGCGAACTACGACTCGACCGATTCAAGGCGATTCACTTAACTACAAGCTAAACTAAATGCGGGAAATAAATGTTGGAACGAAAGCCTATTCAATAAAGCAATAAAAGGTGCTCTGATACCTTGTGGGAACCAGGGAGCGTGGTGTCACCGGAGCGCCGCCGTGGGTGCAGCTCCCACCTCCTCCGACCGATTCAAGGTGCCAAAGACCTCCTCCTGTCACGAGGAAACCTCCAGGACCGAATACGAGGAAGGGAGAAGACTAAAACTGATCAAATTTGAGAAGGAGGTCGGAGCTGGTTATTAATAAACATCACAAGGCACCCTTATTGACCGGCTAAAATCAAAGAATCCGATGTGTTTACGAGCAATCTAAGAGGTTGGCGTGATTGTGCAATGATCCATGAATAATTCTTGTGAAGGAAGCGAATTCAATCGATGGACGAGATGCCCATGAAAAATGCTAGAAAATCGGGGATTCACCAAGTCTGACGGGTCAGAGCTGCAGATGGGACAATTGATTAGAGGTCAACGAAGGCCGCACGCCTATTGGTCCACGTCGCCGCTAGAAGACAAAACAGAGGGTTTTATTTGAAAATAACTAATTTGAAATAGTAAATGACATTATTATTTTTTGAGTATAAAATAAAAAATGTTATTATTTTATGTAGTATTTTAATATGATTTTTATTTATTTTTTGGCTTGATTTATTAGTAGTTAATTTTTATTGGTGTATTTAAAGGTATATTTACCTATGTTTTGGGTATTTTTATTTTTATTTTATATATTTTATTTTATTATTATATTTTCTTATTTTATATATTTATAAATGTCTTTTGTGAGTATAAATATATTTTTATTTAATTTTTATGAGTTTATTTGCATATTTAAATAAATAGGTATATATGATTTGTAGGTATACTTATAGGTATTTTACCTATATTTTATATACATTTTATTTATTTAATGAATTTTATTGGGTTTTATTTTGGATTCACATTTTTAATGGAATATAGATAATATTTATAATTTAATAAAAATATAAATGAATAAAAGAATGAAATCCCCTTTTATTTATATACAAGTCATACATAGGTATTTTGCCTATGTAATTACATAGACTTATTTTATTTGAGATTTTCTTTTTTGGTTTTCGTTTAATTTTAAAACGTACATGTATTATGTATATTATTTATAAAATTATAAAAATATAAATCTATAAAAATAATGAATAGTGAATATAATGAATATTTTAATTGGTATTATGTACAATAGGGGCCCGAAACCTATATTTTGCACAATAACTCCAAAAAATAAGAAACCACCACCATTAAATAGTTCATGAAAAGCTATATACAATTAGAGGTGATTTTGCCATGTTTTGAGTTGTTATTTGTAAGATATGGGTTTGAGAAGTTTGGTTTCTAGCTTTTTATTCTGGGTATAAAAGGTACATTGTATATTATTTTTGTACAAACACAATTTTGTATTTTTATTTACATTATTATATATAACTTTTATGTACAAAGTTTCTTTATTTGATGAATAAATAATTAGATACAAAATAGATGTCAAAAATGCACAAATCAAGAATGAGTAAAATGAAATATTTATTGTATTCGTGGCCCTTATCTCCCCCTACTTTATTCCTTGTCGACCAATTCCATTCTGGACTTGGTCTTGGGGTCAGGGTCATAAAATATTTTCAATATTTTATTCCTTTTTATGTTCTTCTCTTTATTCTATAATTTTGGCATTAAAAACCTTATTTTATGTGCAATAAATACAATAAATAATAAATGCTATTATAGACAAATTAATGTTATTTGCATGCATTAGCTAGGGTTTTCAAGGCCAAAATGATAGAATAAAGGTGATGAAATGGAGATTCATCAATGGCGCACAAGGTGCCACGTGGTTGGCTATAGGCCAGGCGCTAGCGGACGATCCAGATTAGGCCCAAGGTCTGATCGAAGGTCCAGGAGGTGTTTGCAGTTCGAATGGCCCAGATGGAGAGGGAGAAAAGGTGATCGGATTGCGGGGAAGACATGGCGCGTGGCACGTAAAGAAGCGGGTCGCGTGGCGCAATCAAAGGGCGCCACGTGGCCATCTGTGAGTGGCTGAGAAGAAAAATAAAATTAGAGAGAGAAGGAGACTGAATTTGGAAAAACTCAAAACATGAAAGTTGTAGATCTCAATAAGATCTACAAGTTTCATGTTGACCAAAATTGGGGATGAGGTCAAATATAATAAAAAATACAAGAGTACGAATATACACATATGTAGTATACAAGGGACCCCAAAAACCCAAGTTTTGCATAGAGCTCTGAATTGAATGAAATTAGTCTCATTTTAAAGGTCTCTGGATGTGTATTAATCTGATGGTGAGTAGACCTAATTCGGATTTTGTAAGAGAGGGATATTGGCATTCTAAGGTCCAGGGGGCTTAGGGCTTTATTGGGTATTTTACAAGATAAGAATTTTGGCCTTCTTCCTTATATTATTAACTAATAATGTACACATTATAAAGAAGGTGTTATTTGATTTTGGAGGGGATATAAAACACAAACAACTAGGTGGATATTTTACAAGTGGATTTTACAAATGAATTGGCTTCTTATTTAAATGCAAATATGAATGCTAAAATGCATATCTTGTGGATTGATGCATGAATGCTTCTTATGCAAGATAAAGGAAAGGGAAATATGCTGCTAAATACCCGGGGACAAAGCTCTATTTTCAACTTTAAGAGTGATGAATCACATATTCATCAACCCCCTATACTTAAACTTTGCTCGTCCCTGAGCAACTAAAATGAAATGCAAGAGTGAAATGATTTTGGGTTCCATACCAAGGTCATGAACAAAAGTTGAAAATGGAGCTTGACTCAACCTTTGGATTAATTGTGTGGCGGAACCTTATTGGGATCTAAACTTAAGACCTAACAGACTTCAAGTTCCACAAGTCTTCTATTCAAGACTCCTCAATAGTCAGGTCAGAACAAATCCTCAAACATAAATTTCTGATTACTATGATTCTCACTTGTACGGTGTAAGTGAAATGTAAACCTCCATATCAGAAATGACTCAGAAACAGCCTCCTCTAATAAGGTAACTCAAATAACCCGGTCCAGTAACTCTTTCCTCGAGGAGCGGGGTATTCCTTCTAAGTTCAAGTGCGACCAGCTCAAGAGGAGGGGGTGGAGAAAGAATGGACGGTAGCCAGTGTAGCTACCTATCCTTGGATGCCTGACCAGTGCAGCCAAGTCATCCAGCTGCAGACTTCTTGCTAATACACATACTCCGACAGGTATTTTATTTTCACTTTGACCTGTCTACTTTTTTCAGAGTTCTTGCATTTTTTCCTTTTTTTGAACTATATACAAGGTGCAGCATGCACATCAGGAATTTTTCCTCTTGAGCCAGTAGACTATCCCTCTTTT
This sequence comes from Ottelia alismoides, assembly GCA_037367405.1. NCBI lineage: Eukaryota > Viridiplantae > Streptophyta > Magnoliopsida > Alismatales > Hydrocharitaceae > Ottelia > Ottelia alismoides. The sequence goes on from JAZKJV010004701.1 coordinate 548,944, forward strand.
GAAGCATTATTGCAACCCACAACATCCCATCCTTAGATGTCAACACCACCAGACTAGGTTGAGATGCACTACCCTCCCTAGAGGAGGATAGATGTTTCCACCCGTATGCTACTCCAATCTGAAGGATTCTACCTCCTCACCACCTCATCAATGAAGATCTACGTGCATTGTGCTTGTCCAAGTTAGGTCACTGTTTATAAGAATCATGGGTGTGCATGAGATATTCTACTTAGACTGATTAAGATGACATGTGAACATAGACTTGTGACTTAAAGAATTAAGTCACTTGACCTGAGAAATCTTAACTCCAGCTCCTATAAAGTTCCTCTGAAATTAGGTGGATTAAGGTCAAATCAAGTCCATCCTCGATATCTACTCATAACTTTGTTCAGAACCCACTAACTTTTCACCTTGCATATGCAAGATATGCGGATGACATGCAGATGACATGCTATGTAGATGAAATGCAAGACTCTTTTTCTTTCTTTTCTGATGTAGAGATGATATGCAAGAGTAAATAAGAAGCCTTTGAATTTTTCACTTTTTTTTCCAAAACTTTGGTATACCTCCTATGTTACAAAAATTTACAAGAGTTTATAAGTATTATACAAGTGTTATACATTATACAAGTGTATTTTACAAAAAAAGTTGCCCAAATTTTACCCAACTCGCAATTATTGCGTAATATATACAAGAAATATGCGAAAGTACGAGCTAGGGGTAAAGTATATATGTAATATATACACGCCCCTATACTTAGCGTGTGCTATGTCCTTAGAGCACGAAAAGTAAGGAAAAAGACATGGCTCGTGCTAACCGTATTAGAGCTAAAATAACAAAAATGTATTTAAGTCGCTCTGCCCCCCTATACTTAGGCTCTGGCAACCTAAGTGTAGAAGAAGATAAAAAATGGGGCGGGCGAGGATAGGAGGGGAAATGGAGGAGTATATACACAGTGGGCAACGGTCCCCCCTATACTTAGTCTCTGGTCAGTCTAAGTATAGGACAGAAGTGAGTATGAGGACCGATGTGATCTGGAGGATGTACAGAGAACAGACTCAGGTGGCTCATCCCCCCTATACTTAGGATCTGGTCATCCTAAGTATAATTCAAGATGGTGATCAATGAAGCTGGGATTAGTTACTAGAGTCGCGGGGGAAAAGGATAGAATGTACAGGAATGATGGGTATATACAAGGGTGTCGGTCTGAATCTTTCAAGATGCTGTTGATGGCTAGAGCTCACTGCTCCAAGGTCTCATGCGCGGCTCAGTGTATATCTGTTGAATCTGTCTCGCGCATGAATACAATCTCCTCAACATGGACTAACTACTCATTGGATTCGACGAAATGCTTCAACAGTTGTCCATTCACTAGGAATGTCGGTGCATCATCTGCGAGATCTGAGATCTCAACACATCCACTATCGTACACCGCACGGACGATGAATGGGCCCGTCCACTTGGACTTCAACTTGCCTTGGAAGATCTTCAGCCTAGCATTAAACAACCATACCTTTTGTCCAGGAACAAAGGTCTTTCGTCTGATATATCTATCATGCCAACACTTAACCTTGTCCTTGTACACCAAACTGTTGTCGTATGTGCGGTTTCTGACTTCCACAAGCTCATTCAGATCCATTTCTCTCTGCTTCTGCCCAAGGTGTGTGTTCCAGTTGACCTTCTTGATTGCTCATTCTGATTTATGGACTAACTCTGCGAGCAAATGGCACGGCTTTCCGAATACCATTCGAAATGGGGAGGTTCCTAACGGTGTCTTGTAAGCTGTCATATAAGCCTATAGGACTTGATCCAAGATCTGAGACCAGTCCTTCCTGTCTGGGCAGACAAGCTTTTGCAATATAGTTTTCACCTCCCTATTCGACACATCATCCATACCATTAGTCTGTGGGTGGTATGGACTAGCGACATGGTGTTCGATACCGTAGTCCTTCAAGAGTTTCTTCACCTCTCTATTTACAAAGTGCCTACCCCCATCTGATATCAACACTTTGGGGATCCCGAACCTAGAGATAATATGCTCTCTGATGAATTTACAGACAGTCCTGCTGTCTACGGCTCGGGTCGGGATAGCCTCCACCCACCTGGATAGGTAGTCTACCGCAAGAAGGATGTACTCGAACCCGTGGCTAACAGGGAATGGGCCCATGAAATCGATGCCCCAGGCGTCAAAGACATCACAAATGATGACAGGCTGCATCAGCATCTCATCCTTGGAACCAACAGTTCCTCCCATTCTCTGGCATACTGGACACGACTTCGCAAAGGTGATGGCATCGCGAAACAGAGTCGGCCAGTAAAAGCCACACTGAAGTACCTTCCATGCGGTCCTCTTCCCAGAGTGGTGTCCTCTTGGCTCTAAGATGTGGCATAAAGAAAGGACGCTCTCGTATTCCTCCTGAGGAATACACCGTCTCCAGACACAATCTGGTCCTTCAAAGAAAAGGATCGGATCCTCCCAATGGTAGTGTCTAGTATCCGACTTCATTCGGTCGATGTGGCTCTTGGGCCAACCTTCAGGAACCTTCTTGGAGACAAGATAGTTCACGTGTTGGCATACCATGGGATTGAGTCGACAACAAAAATCGACTCGTCAGGGAAGGAGTCTCAAATTGGTGAATTCTCAGAAGTATTGATATTTTCAAGACGAGAGAGATGATCGGCTACTACGTTCTTCTTTCCAGGTTTACCACGAATGTCCAAATCAAACTCCTGGATAAGCAAAATCCACCGAAGAAGACGCGCCTTTGCGTCCTTCTTTTCCATCAAGTATCGTAGTGTCCTATGGTCAGTGAACACAATTACCTTGGATCTGATTAAGTGAGATCTGAACTTGTCAAAGGCAAACACTACAGCAAGCATCTCCTTTTCCGTAACTATATAGTTACGCTGAGTGGTATCAAGCACTTTTCTTGCGTAGTGGATTGCAAACGGGATGCCATCCCTCCTCTGTCCTAACACAACCCCAACAGCAAAATCTGATGCGTCCATCATGATCTCAAAAGGTAGAGATCAATCTAGGGATTGTAGGATAGGTACATCCATGATCATTCCTTTCAATAGCTTAAAGGCTTCAAGACATTTGTAATCAACAATAAACTCCATGTCTTTGCCTAAAAGCTCAGTCAGCAGTCGAGCAATCTTAGAAAAATCCTTGATGAATCTCCGATAGAATCCGACATGCCCGAGGAACGACTGCAACTGCTTAACGTTGGTTGGTGGCTGGAGTCGTCTGATTACATCCACCTTTGCAGTGTCAACCTCCATTCCTCTCTTGGAGATGACGTGCCCCAACACAATGCCCTCCATCACCATGAAGTGTCTTTTCTCCCAAGGGAGCACCAGATTTACCTCACAACAGTGTTTGAGGACTCGGTCCAGATTCCTAAGACAGGAATCAAATAAATCGCCGTGGACCGAGAAGTCATCCATGAAGACTTCCAAGAATTCGCCGACCATTTCAGCGAATACAGCAATCATGCACCTTTGAAAAGTACCTGGAGCATTGCATAACCCAAAGGGCATGCGCCTGAAAGCATAGGTACCAAAGGGGCATGTGAATGTGGTCTTTTCCTAGTCCTTCAGAGCTATGGCTACTGGATTGTAGCCCGAGAACCCATCCAAGAAATAGAAGAATTCTTTCCCTGCTAGTCTCTCTAGGTTTTGATCAATGAACGGTAGGGGGAAATGATCCTTCTTTGTCGCATCATTTAAGCGTCTGTAATCCACACAGACGCGCCTCGACATGGGTACTCGCATCACGATCTCCTCTCCATCCTCGTTGATGATCGTCTGAATTCCCGACTTCTTCGGGACAACATGGATCGGGGCCACCCATTTAAGTCGGAGATGGGATAAATGAAACATGCGTTGCACCATTTCTCTATCTCCTTCTTCACTACCTCTCATAAATTTGGATTCAAACGTTGTTGGAATTCACGAGAGGGTTTGGCTTCATTCTCCAAGTAGATATGGTGCAAAAACAGAGCGAGATTTATCCCGTGGAGATCGGGAATGCTCCAGCCTATTGCCTTGCGCTTTTTCTCCAAGATCTCTAGCAAGCAAGATTCCTGCTCCTCGGTCAATCGCGAACTGATGATGATCGGATATTTCTTCTCCTGACCTACAAGGAAGGCGTATTTTAGTGTTGTGGTTAAAGGCTTGAGCTCAGGTAAGGTGTGATCGTCTAAGAAGTCTGGCTCAATCGAATCTGGTTCAGTGTTGAAAGTGGCTGGATCTGTCTCTGTAATTGCTGCCACCAAGTTATTAGGTTTTGGAGTCGGATCGTCAAAGGTTTCCATGCAATCGGCAAAAGCCACGTCTGACTCGTCATCTTCATCTTCTGATTATCCTAAAGAGGGAAGGACTGACAGGCCCAACTGGGCCTCTAAGTCATCGAAGATGTATGGGGATGCAGGTTCTGAGTTGTACTCGCTTCTGACGACCTCGCAAACTGACTCATGCACAAGATCATCTCCGGAGGGGAGGGACTCATCGGTGCTGGCTGGGTTCTCTCTCCATGGCCCAACTGTGTCTACATGGTCGCAGTCTGCTTCGGTTGAAGAGTACTCGATAATGGATTAAGAATCCGGTCTCTGCCAACTGGTTTGCTTCATCTCAAGTTCCTCCTCTCCGCCTGGAGTTTAGAAATAGATCTTCCCGATCTTGTAATCGAACAAGACCCCCGTTATCCTGAGGAAGGGCCTGCCTAGGATGATCTGGGAATCTCTCCAATTACGAGGGGTTTCCATATCTAGAACAGTAAAGTCCACCATGTATTCTTGACCCTCGACTTTGATGACAACATTCCTCAATTCTCCTTGGGACCTCTTGGTTGATTTATCAGTGAACTGAAGGAGGGCTCTAGATTTCTTAAGAGGTCCGAGATTAAGCCGCTCATAGAGGGTTGTAGGCATTAAGTTGATTGAGGAGCCATTATCTAGGAGAGTGCATGTAAACGCAATGTCATCGACATGACTCACCACATAATGTGCACCCGTGTCTCTTCGTTTCTTTGGAAACGAGTTCTTTATTGCATAAGTCGTGGCTACTGACAGAACGTGTTTCTCAACACAGCTTTTGGTTTTCCTGCTAACCCTAGTAGGTGTGCATCTCACCTTAAGGTATTTCTGAAATGTAGGAGTCATTTCCATGTACTTGTCAAAGGGGATTGTGACCTTGATATGTTTGTTGCAAAACTCTGCCATCTCAGGGTCATCTTTTTGGATTTTTTTAGTTTTCTTCTTTCCACCCTTACGAGCTCGAGGGAAAGGGATTATTGACTCCAGCTCAGATTCTGAAGCTGAAATGTTTTCATTCAAAGTGGGAACTGAGTTCTGTACAAACCTCGGACTCTGAAACAGCTCAGACTCATACTCTGACTAAAAGGAAAATGTTGCTGCAAAACCGGTGATGCGTCTTTCGCGACTTTTGGACGGTCCTCCTCAGATGGAGGTGCGGGCTCTTCATTGGTTTCATTTGACTCTCTGCTGGTGCGGATTCGTTGCTTCTTTGAGGACCCAGAAGTCCTCTTCTTCTACCAGCGGTGGTGATGGTGGTGCTGCTCCTCTTCTGCCTCCAAGTTCTCTTCAGGTAGAGACTTGGCGGCTTCTTCCTTCGGTGCCCATGCCCGATTAGGTACGATCACGGTCCTTTCGCTCCTGAGGGACATATGGTTTACATTATCATACGAAAGGATCTCATGTTCAGATAAAGAATTATCTGAAAAGTATACCCGATCACGAGGTCGGTTCTGGCCTTGAGTTAAGTTGTTCGGGTTGGCCTGAACCTGGGCGGGAATTGGGGTCTTTGGCGCCATTTGTTGATCCTGGGTACAAGAAATACAATTCAGCTCAGTTCTCATATACAGAAAGTCATTCTGGATCTGTTGGACCCTATTAGACAGGGTCTAGATCGCCAAGGTAAAGGACCCCAATTCGGTGGGCTGGGCTGGCTGATGCTGACTTGCGGATGAGGTTCTTTACTAGCCCTGCTGGCCATGCTGATACTGCTGCTGATGGGACGGTGACGGGCCCTGCTGGCCCGAATGGAAAGTGCACTGTTGTTGGTGCTGCTAAGGCTGGTACCTGACGGATCCGTATAAGCGGCTTTTAAAAAGTTGTTTTTATCGTGTCGTGCGTTGTAGGCGGCAATCAGAAACGGTCAAGAAAATACCACAAATGATTTAGTCAATTTTTAATATCGTGGTTTTATGTTTATTTTACTTGGGCAAGTCCCAAGGTCGATCACAAGGAGGCAAAGGAACAACCTAGAATTAAGTCTATCAAAGTTCGTGTTCGGTCTTCGAGGCGGTCTTTTTTTGGAATTTTAAATGCAATAAAAGATGTAAAATGCAACTTTGGCCTTATTTTAGGGACTAAAAATGTAAATTACGTTCAAATGATGTCCGAAAAAAATACAAAACTTGGCCACAATGTAAACTATAATGAAATAGATGTACTGTAATTTTTTTGGAATTTTTGGATGCAATATGAATTTTTTTATGGATTTTTAAATGCAAACAAATTAATTTTCAATATTTAATTTTAATAAATATTAAACCTACTTATTTTCGAGAACTAAAATTATCTAAGATCTATCACTAGGTAATAGATCTTAGAAAAATCCTAGACCTCAAAAATGTGGGGTTCAGTACCTATTAAAAATCAAACATTGAAATGCACAAAATGATTTTTACAGGGCAAATGATGCATGCAAATGCAATGATTTTTGGGCACAATGTTAATCAAATTAATCTCTACGATATGTGATTTTTGGGGAATTTTTAAATCAACGGTTAATTAACTACGAATTTCCAAGCACAGATTGGGCAAAATATTTCAATTTCCACAAAATATTTATTTATTAATCAACTGTAATTCACAAAAATACCCGCAATATGTCGAAATGAAGAGAATTATTCAACGAACATCATGCTATTTTTTTTTGATAATAAAATAATGTAGAGAGGAGGTCCAACACTGAGGGGAACACAGGGGTATAGAAGCAAATATTATAAATAAATATAAAGCTGCAGGGAGGGACTTGTTTGTAATTACCTATACCCCAGAGGGTATTTCTGCAAAATTTCCAAGGGGCACGTGCTGTGCACGTGCCCTTGGATAGCGGGGGTTGCTCTGCAAATAGGGGAAGCTCCAAGGGGGTCTTTGTAAATTGCCCACGGGCACATGAGAGACACGTGACCCGTGGGTAGCGTGCTGGGGAAGTTCCCTCCGAGCGCACGTGCCTCGCACGTGCGCGGAGGGCCTCGGGCTTCGAGCCCGGCGGCGAGGCGGCTGAGAGAGGCGGAGGGCTGGTGGCGATGACCAGCGACTGCGGAGGCGTCGCCGTGCGTGACCGACACACGGCCGTGACCGTCGATGGCGCTGGAGGAGCTGGCGGTAGAGTGGATGTGCGGTGGAGGCGAGGCCGGCGAGGGGCGGTGCAGAGAGGTGCGAGTCTTCTGGTGATGGCTGTCGAAGACGATGGCGTGGCGGAGCTGGCGTGTCGGCCGAGGTGGAGAGCGATGGTGAAGGCGGTGGGCGGAGTCTGAGGCGGTGATGGCGATGGCGCAGTTGAATGTCGAAGACGAACGGTGGGCGGAGCAGATGGTGGAGTCGCGGGATAGGAGTTGGAGTCGTTGGCTCGACGCAAGAGGCGGAGCATGAGCATGCACGCGGAGGAGCAGCACTGCTACGAGCCACGCAGTGCTCGGATCTCGCCGGTAGGAGGATCGAGCTGGTGCTGTCACCACCGTACTCTCCCTTCTATGATGCAATCGGCGGATGCGTTTCGAGGGCGGCGGCGGTGGTTCTTAAATAGGATGGGTTGGGTCGTCGGGTATGGCAGGAGATCGGGAGCGATGCGACGAGGGTTTGATTGGACGGGGGAATCGAAGATGGAGATCTGAAGGGGATGATCGCGGGCGGCGCGAGATGTGGCCGCGAGATGCGCGGCGGCGATGGCGGAGATTTCGGGCTCAAATCGCGGGGCGGCGGCGATAGTTGGGGAAGGAGAGGGAGGCGCGAGGTGGACGACGCACAGGCGCCGTCCGATCGCGTTTGATCGGACGGTGCCCGTTGCGCCACGTGGCAGCGAGAGGGGGCCGGTGGAGGCACGTGCGGAGCACGTGCCTGAGGAGGCACGTGCGACGCACGTGCTTCGTATTTAATTTTAATTTTTTTTTATAAAACGAATATATAAAAGTGCCAAAAATGGCTGACACGTGGCGGCACCAGGTGCTGCCACGTGTCAGCACCACAAAATTCGAAATTAAAACATTTTGTTAAATCAATAAAAAATAGTAAACGACCTCGGATCGAAAAAGTTTCTTCACGAAAATTGCTCGTCTCGATGAGATCTACAACTTTCATGAAGACATCAAAACCAAAATCGACCATTTGCACAAAGTGAATTTTTGGGGTATCCTATGTACATAGAATACCTTGATTTTTTGGGTTTTATAATTTTTATGTCATTTTTAAACATGATAAAAATTCGGAAAAATTACGGTAAAATCAAAGATAAATAAAGACACATTAATCTAATTTTTTTTGAATTTTTATTGATTAAGAAAATATATACATAAAATACAAGGTCAAAACCGCGAAAATATACAATGTACAAAAGAGGCCCAAAACCCAACTTTCACATATGAGCTCCGATTCAATTGAACTTGGTCTTGTTTTGAAGGTAATTGAATGCACATTAGTTCAAAAGTGAGTAGGAATAAATCGGACATTGGATGGAGAAGATATGTGGCTTTTAGTCCGAAAATCCTGAAATTAGGGTTTGGGTTTTTGGTCCACTTATTTCGGTTAGTTATTTTTTTGTATTTTTCCTTTATTCTTGTTAATGATATGTACACAGTGGAAGTAGTTTTGAGTTATTCGGAGTTAGCATGAATGTGTTAAAAATTCGGGAAGTTAGGCTTATTTACAGGTCATTTTGGCTTGGATTTTTGGCTTCTTATTTTGTGCAGATTTTTGTGCTAAAATGCAATTCTTATAAAATCATGCATGAATGTTAATTATGCAAAATAGATGCCAGAATGCTGTTGATTTTTAGGGATTTGAGCTTAATAAATGAGATTTAGAGTGATGAATACGAGATTCATCATCCCCCTATACTTTAAACCATGCTCGTCCCTGAGCATCAAAAAGAAATGCCATGAGGTGAAATGAGATTGGGTTCCAAACCAAGACCATGAGCTGAAGGTGAAAGTGAACCTAAACTCAACCTTTGGATTATTTGTGTGTCGGAACTTCTGTGAGACTTAGAATTTTAAAATCAACAGCCCTCAAGTTCTACACATCATTGCTACAGTTTCGGCTCAGAAGTCATCTTAGATCAATCATCTTCCCAAAGTATACTATTTGAATATTGAATAACCGACTCTTGTGTGTGAAATATTTTAGCTCTTCCCACCCAGAATGCCGGACTACCGCGCAAGCCTCCTCTCCAATAACTCGTCCTCGGGGAGTCAGGTATTTCCTTCTAAGGTCTGTCGCGCTGTGTTCACAATCGAATTAGGGGGAGAAGATAGAAGAATGAGAAAAGAACTGGAGGGTGGCCAGTGTAGTCACCTCTCCTTATGAAGATGGCCAGTGTAGCCGAGTCTCCACCAAGATCTGCAGGTTTCTGGAAGCTTGGACCTTTTTGGTCAGATTTTATTTGGTAGTTGCTTCTTTGTATTTGGAATTTTTGGTGGTTCTGTTTGGATCTTGTTGTGCCCCTACGGATATAGAATCTTTTGTTTCCGTACATTTTTTGGGGTCTTAGAAAAAATTGTGCCCAACCGTCCATCCCTTTTCCGAAGCTTTATTTCAACCCGTACTCCGGTCTTTAGATTTCCACGCTACCAGAAAAGAAACTCACACAGTCTTCCAACATCTCGTCTGAGTTGAGCTAAGTGCATAGTGCGAGAGTACAAATTAATTCCCTATTCCAGAGTTGTACCCAGAATGAAGAGACCAGGTTAGACACTAAGAGTCAAACGCTGTACATTGTCATGTGGAACTCAAAGAATTAAGTCAAAGACCTGAAGACTCTAAAATCCTATTTCTCGGTGAAGTTCCTCTGAAAATTAGGTGGATTAAGGTCAAGTCCAGACCACTCTCGGTTTCGGCTCATAACTCGGTTCAGAACCCAAAGACTTTTCACATATGCAAATGCGATGCTTGATGAAATGCGAGTGTGTGAAATGCAGACACACATTTTTTTGTTTTTGATTTTTTTTATGCAAAAAATGAATAAGAAGCCATTTTTCAAAAATTTTGGGCAAGGTCAGTGTTAGTGGAAAAAACACATTTTTTTTAAGAAGAACCCACCCCGTAAATACATATAGACTTACGCGCAAGTACGAGGTGGCTAAAATATATATACAGACCCCCCTATACTTAGCGAGTGCTGTGTCCTCAAAGCACAAGAAGCGTAAAGAAGACATAGCTCGGGCTAAGCGTAAGAGAGTGAAAAAGAAAAAGATTTACAAAAATCGCCCCCCTATACTTAGACTGTGAATAGTCTAAGTATAGAAGAGGGGCGGAAAAGAAAAGAAAAAGAAATGAAGTGGTCAGGGTATGTGAATGAGGAGGGTATCTATAGGTGGGTAGCGGTTCCCCCTATACTTAGGTTCTGGTCAGCCTAAGTATAGAAGAAGGGTGGAAGCAAGTCGATCTGGAAGAGTATGATATGGGAAATGGAATATACAGATGGCATCGGTTCCCCCCTATACTTAGGCCTTGGCCTGAGTAGAGGAAGAAGCTGTACAAGGAGACCGATGTGGTCGGGAGGGAGGGTGGGTAGCCGATGATTAAGGCGGTTTACGGCTGATCTTCTTGTGAGCCTGCGGTGGGAGATCGTAATGATGAGTCGGAGGTGAGGCATATGATTCCCAACTATTATCAGTGTCATCCTCAGAAATATCATGATGGATAGTAGATGAAATATTTGAGTCAGATGAAAAGTAACCATCATCAGAGTTATCCTCAGGGGAATAGTATTTGAAAGTGGACACACTCCATATGTTCATGTCTTTTTGTTTCTTCAATTGTTTCCTCAAAATTCGTTCCTTTTTAAGATCAATCAGTTTGTCTTCCGATGAATATTCAGATGCTCCAGTCTCAGTTAGTTCATAAGAAATAATTCCAGTGTACTTGTGAAAGGTAGGAGCATCAGCTTTGGATGAGTAATAATTAGGAACGAGAGTTGTCCAACGAGAATCAAATTTTGGATCCTTGCGAAGATATGGCTTTAGAGATGCCGAACAGACTTCACTCATGTAGACTACCTTTTCCGGACCTGATGAGGGATCATCAACCGATTCCTCTTCCGAAAGATCAAAGGTGACTTTCTTTTTCTTGTTTTGTGACGGTTCACTTGAGTACCCAGATGAATAGCCATTAAAATTCTTCTCCTTGGTCGGTGTTCGGGCTACGTGTTCGTTCTTTGTTTCCTGAATGTTGGTGCACTCTTGATTTGGGAGGATTTGGTCAAGATAATCAGAGTATGTTGTTCCAGGGTGCGACCATGCAAATGTCTCAGGATCGTAGTAGAAGGATTTGTCTATTTTGAAATCTGCGGGAATTGAGATATCGGGGAGAGTCTCTAAACCAATAGTCTCATTAACAAACGCAATCTCAGGTGTAGCAGCGGGGTAGGGCTCTTCTACCATTTCATGGTTGCGGTTGTTGGGGACTTCGTGGGTTACCTCAGAAAATCGTGCTTCCTCAAAGACTGTATCAGATCGTAGTGATTCCAATGCCGTAAAATTTATTTCCCGAGTCTCACAATCGATACTCGTCTTGGCCAATGCCAAGAATGGTTTTCCGAGAATGATTGGAGACTAGGTGAATTCTCCTTGATGCTCAATATCAATGATCGTGAATTCTACCTTGAGCGGAGCACCTTGGAATTTCATGATGACAGAAATGGTTCCTCTCGGCCTTTTTATCGATCGGTCTGCCAATTGAACAATCTCTCGTATCTTCCGAATTGGCCCGAGTTTGAGTTCGTGAAATACAGAGGTAGGGAGGATATTGATCGGTGAATTGTCATCAATACGAGCATGTGTGAAAATTGTGTCTTTGATTTCGCAGTCAAATCTAGGTAACCGCTTTACTATGCGGCTCTTGGTTTTTCTCCTCAACACCAAGGAGGAGGCCATTGACAAGATATGTCTTTCAGTTTTTGTTCTAATCCTTCCTGACTTTTTGATGATTAATCTGTCCATTAGAAATTTCTTAAGGTCAGGGAAGTGTTCAATGGCCTTTATAATGGGAAGTTCAAAAATCAAGTATTTTTCCAGTGCTTCCCGTAAAGCAGGATCAAAATTCCTCAGATCTTCTTCAGATTCAATTTTTATGAGATTTTCTGGAGTTTCAAATTTTTTTGTATTTTCTGTGTGGTGTGAGATGTGGTGTCTTCCTTAGATGAGAAGGGGCCTCGATATTCAGAGTTTGGGTCAGAGGCATAGTCAATCCTAGGGGAATAATGAGCAGAAGTTTTGATATTAGAGTCATCCGTAGGTCTTTGAATATCCTCAAAATTTTCATCATGGAATCCAATCATTTCCTCATTTAGTTTTACACCTGATCCACCATAGAATGAGATTACTCGATCGGCAAATTTTTGAAATCTATCCTCCATCAATTCAAATCTCGTTTTTATCCTCGAAACATTATCCTCACAATTTTGTTCATGATCAACCACAGGAGCATTCGGATTTTGTTCAATAATTTCGTCTTCCATTTTTCTGTATATGCGGAGAGAAGAATTTCTTGGAATATCCATTATATGATCATTTCTTGAAAATTTCTCCTCAAAATTTATGGAAGGATGCTGCTCATTTGGTACAGGCATGTGTGTTTGGTCTGAGTATAGTTCAGTCCTTTGATCATGATTGGTCAGATCTTGATATTGTGGAGTCAGCATACAGGGTTTATATGTGTCTAGGAGTTCAGTCCAGTCCTCTGTATGAGTGTCATGTCTGTTATGGTCAATCCAACGATGATGATCATTAAGCGCATGTCTTTCCATCTGGGTTTGGTTTCTCTGCCAGTCATGGGATTTAAAGAGATTTTGATCTTGAAATGTTTCATTGGTGAGAGAGTGAGAATAAGACGATTCAATCCAAGATGGTGTGGTTGGATGATTTGAGAAAGGATTTAATGAGGTCGAAGTCATCTGCGGTTGAAAGCTTCCCGCAAATGTTGGAGGATTAAACGAAGAGGAAGTAGTGGATTTGGGCCAAACCGACATAGATTTGTTTTCATAGTGGTGTTCGGTCATTTTTGAAGGAGTTGAGAGAAATGATGGGTTGGATCTGAAATTTGGAAAAATTTCCATGATGAGATTAAAATCAAGAGATGAGAGAGATGATTGTATGGGACAGAAAATTTTATCAACTGTGCGGCTATTGATCTTTGATATCGGTTCACGCACACCAATACAAACACAAATCAAACCCCGGGTTCACCAACTCACACAATGAAGCCGTAAGATTTCGGCTATTATCTTTTCAATTTTAAATTGGTGAGAATTCAAGTCTTGCAAGCCGTTTAAACGAGCTATTAGGTTTGGAGCTGGGCTCTATCCTAGTGTGCGTCTCTCTCCTCGCTGCAAGATAAATCAAACAATGTCGGGGTTGCTCTCCCGCAGAAATTCTTGATTTTACGGGTTATTTGAGATCAGATATATTTAGCAGTTCCGATTTTAATGAGGTGATCACTGAAAAAATTAGATGAGCACAAATACACGTCTACCGTCCAGTCCCAATTTCCTTTAAAGTTATGTTATAAAACAAGAGAGAGGAATTCGAGAAAAGCTGATGCACGCGGAAAACTATGATGAATGCTCAGTTTGAAGACTTACAGTGAATCCTCGCAATCTCCATGTGGGATGCTAGACAGAATTTAAAAATTATTCTATATGAAATGCAAGCCGATGGAAAAAACCGCACCTAAGCAGAAAGTTCTATTAGCGGGAAGAATTGATTTAAATTTGGCTAAGTTGAACGATCTACGTGCGTCTCAATTAAAGTGAAGTGTGGCTTAAGATCCTACGAGCACAAGCAAAAATATAAATGCTCTGAGAGCCGTATGTGCAGGTCTATCCTAATCGCCACTCAAGTCGGGCCCCACCCTCGCCGAAGAGTGAAACAGGCCACGACACACCACAGAATAAAGTTTAGAGGTCTTTTACACACACGAGAGTCCAAACGGACACCGCTGTAAAATTGCAGAAATTAAAAGTGCAGAAATTAAAAACCTAGACTCTACTCTCTCTCACGACTCGACTCGATCTTAAGTTAATTGCGGTTTTTGGTGAAGTTGCGTCGGTTATTGAAAACCGCTCCACGTACAAGGTACCTCGCAAAAAAAATAAGAGAGAATATGTAAGAGAGTGACTCAAGAATATATAAAAAAAGGCTGAAAAATAAATTGCAGAAAAAATGAAATTTACAATGAAAAATTCGGGGGTCAGACTACCCGAATGCGGAAAACCGAACAAAATATTTTTTAGACAAAAATCTAAGCCGTTTGCCTCCCCGGCAACGGCGCCATCTGACGGATCCGTATATGCGGCTTTTAAAAAGTTGTTTTTATCGTGTCGTGCGTTGTTGGCGGCAATCGGAAACGGTCAAGAAAATACCACAAATGATTTAGTCAATTTTTAATATCGTGGTTTTATGTTTATTTTACTTGGGCAAGTCCCAAGGTCGATCACAAGGAGGCAAAGGAACAACCTAGAATTAAGTCTATCAAAGTTCGTGTTCGGTCTTCGAGGCGGTCTTTTTTTGGAATTTTAAATGCAATAAAAGATGCAAAATGCAACTTTGGCCTTATTTTAGGGACTAAAAATGTAAATTACGTTCAAATGATGTCCGAAAAAAATACAAAACTTGGCCACAATGTAAACTATAATGAAATAGATGTACTGTAATTTTTTTGGAATTTTTGGATGCAATATGAATTTTTTATGGATTTTTAAATGCAAACAAATTAATTTTCAATATTTAATTTTAATAAATATTAAACCTACTTATTTTCAAGAACTAAAATTATCTAAGATCTATCACTAGGTAATAGATCCTAGAAAAATCCTAGACCTCAAAAATGTGGGGTTCAGTACCTATTAAAAATCAAACATTGAAATGCACAAAATGATTTTTACAGGGCAAATGATGCATGCAAATGCAATGATTTTTGGGCACAATGTTAATCAAATTAATCTCTACGATATGTGATTTTTGGGGAATTTTTAATCAACGGTTAATTAACTACGAATTTCCAAGCACAGATTGGGCAAAATATTTTGAATTTCCACAAAATATTTATTTATTAATCAACCGTAATTCACAAAAATACCCGCAATATGTCGAAATGAAGAGAATTATTCAACGAACATCATGCTATTTTTTTTTGATAATAAAATAATGTAGAGAGGAGGTCCAACACTGAGGGGGAACACATGGGTATAGAAGCAAATATTATAAATAAATATAAAGCTGCAGGGAGGGACTTGTTTGTAATTACCTATACCCCAGAGGGTATTTCTGCAAAATTTCCAAGGGGCACGTGCTGCGCACGTGCCCTTGGATAGCGGGGGTTGCTCTGCAAATAGGGGAAGCTCCAAGGGGGTCTTTGTAAATTGCCCACGGGCACGTGAGAGACACGTGACCCGTGGGTAGCGTGCTGGGGAAGTTCCCTCCGAGCGCACGTGCCTCGCACGTGCGCGGAGGGCCTCGGGCTTCGAGCCCGGCGGCGAGGCGGCTGAGAGAGGCGGAGGGCTGGTGGCGATGACCAACGACTGCGGAGGCGTCGCCGTGCGTGGCCGACACACGGCCGTGACCGTCGATGGCGCTGGAGGAGCTGGCGGTAGAGTGGATGTGCGGTGGAGGCGAGGCCGGCGAGGGGCGGTGCAGAGAGGTGCGAGTCTTCTGGTGATGGCTGTCGAAGACGATGGCGTGGCGGAGCTGGCGTGTCGGCCGAGGTGGAGAGCGATGGTGAAGGCGGTGGGCGGAGTCGGAGGCGGTGATGGCGATGGCGCAGTTGAATGTCGAAGACGAACGGTGGGCGGAGCAGATGGTGGAGTCGCGGGATAGGAATTGGAGTCGTTGGCTCGACGCAAGAGGCGGAACATGAGCATGCACGCGGAGGAGCGGCACTGCTACAAGCCACGCAGTGCTCGGATCTCGCCGGTAGGAGGATCGAGCTGGTGCTGTCACCATCGTACTCTCCCTTCTATGGTGCAATCGGCGGATGCGTTTCGAGGGCGGCGGCGGTGGTTCTTAAATAGGATGGGTTGGGTCGCCGGGTATGGCAGGAGATCGGGAGCGATGCGACGAAGGTTTGATTGGATGGGGGAATCGAAGATGGAGATCTGAAGGGGATGATCGCGGGCGGCGCGAGATGTGGCCGCGAGATGCGCGGCGGCGATGGCGGAGATTTCGGGCTGAAATCGCGGGGCGGCGGCGATAGTTGGGGAAGGAGAGGGAGGCGCGAGGTGGACGACGCACAGGCGCCGTCCGATCGCGTTTGATCGGACGGTGCCCGTTGCGCCACGTGGCAGCGAGAGGGGGCCGGTGGAGGCACGTGCGGAGCACGTGCCTGGGGAGGCACGTGCGACGCACGTGCTTCGTATTTAATTTTAATTTTTTTTATAAAACGAATATATAAAAGTGCCAAAAATGGCTGACACGTGGCGGCACCAGGTGCTGCCACGTGTCAGCACCACAAAATTCGAAATTAAAACATTTTGTAAAATCAATAAAAAATAGTAAACGACCTCGGATCGAAAAAGTTTCTTCACGAAAATTGCTCGTCTCGATGAGATCTACAACTTTCATGAAGACATCAAAACCAAAATCGACCATTTGCACAAAGTGAATTTTTGGGGTATCCTATGTACATAGAATACCTTGATTTTTTGGGTTTTATAATTTTTATGTCATTTTTAAACATGATAAAAATTCGGAAAAATTACGGTAAAATCAAAGATAAATAAAGACACATTAATCTAATTTTTTTTGAATTTTTATTGATTAAGAAAATATATACATAAAATACAAGGTCAAAACCGCGAAAATATACAATGTACAAAAGAGGCCCAAAACCCAACTTTCACATATGAGCTCCGATTCATTTGAACTTGGTCTTGTTTTGAAGGTAATTGAATGCACATTAGTTCAAAAGTGAGTAGGAATAAATCGGACATTGGATGGAGAAGATATGTGGCTTTTAGTCCGAAAATCCTGAAATTAGGGTTTGGGTTTTTGGTCCACTTATTTGGGTTAGTTATTTTTTTGTATTTTTCCTTTATTCTTGTTAATGATATGTACACAGTGGAAGTGGTTTTGAGTTATTCGGAGTTAGCATGAATGTGTTAAAAATTCGGGAAGTTAGGCTTATTTACAGGTCATTTTGGCTTGGATTTTTGGCTTCTTATTTTGTGCAGATTTTTGTGCTAAAATGCAATTCTTATAAAATCATGCATGAATGTTAATTATGCAAAATAGATGCCAGAATGCTGTTGATTTTTAGGGATTTGAGCTTAATAAATGAGATTTAGAGTGATGAATACGAGATTCATCAGTACCCTCGTTCGGGCCTGGACTGAACAAAGCGCAGTACGGGGATGGAGCTGGTTTCCAGGTAAGCTGGGGAAGGTCGGTGAGGCTGACCGTTCCCCATCCCCGACTGTCTGCCGACGGGGTCATGGTTGTACCACAGCCTGTTGATCTCGAACACTTACGGAGGCTCCTCATATCTGGTTTCCACTTGTGGGGGTGCATGCTGGTCCTGCTAGGTGTAAGTCTGCTCCTCTACCCAACCACTCTGAGGCCCCGGTGCTTGTTCCTGTACAAGATGGACTCGGTGTACAGGCACAGGTCGTGCAGAAGGGGCAGGTAGCTTGATCTTAGCTACCCTTTCAGTAAGTTCATCCACTTGCTTCAGCAAACGCGAGAGAGACTCAAGGTCAGTGACCCTCTTGCGGATCTGCTCGACCATGGTTACCATGCTGGGAATGAGGTCCTCTATCAGATCCGCTACAGTCCTCCTAGTTGTCTCGTTGGATAGAATTGAGGGAGACAACTGATAGGCCCTGGTGGCCTGCGACCTGCCTGTTTCCACCATCTGCTCTAGTATCTTCCATACAACATTCTCATTCTTGTTCATATAGCTTCCTCCACAGGCTGGACTGACTAACCCCTGCATCTCTCGGGTCATGCCATAGAACAAGGTCTGGACTAAGATCGCTTTTGAAATACCATGGCAGGGGCATTTCTGAATTAGGTCATTAAACCTATCCCAGGCTTCATGGAATGGTTCAGTGGGTCCCTGGGAGAAACTAGCAATCTTTGTTCTTATTTTATTAGTCCTACTGAGGGGGTATAACTTCTTCAGGAATAGGTCCTTGAACTGCATCCAGGTTGTACATATCACCCCTAGGTTCTTCAGCCTATGTGCTGCCTTATCTCCTAAGGCAAATGGGGTGACCTTCAGTCGAATATAATCCTGCCCAACCCTTGGATGACTGAGGTTGTTGCAAACCTGCTCAAAGTCTCTGAGGAAGGCATATGGTTCTTCGTTGGCATTTCCATTTAAACTTCGGTAGAAGGCTAAGGAAGTAGGGCTTGAGCTAGAATGCTTCAGGGGGAACCGCTGGTGCCAACCAACTGTGCATCTCGTTCTCTGCTGGGTTATAGGTATCAACCATTGGTCGATCGATTCCTCCTGCCGCAATGATTTGTCCCATTCTAGCTGTAAGATCCGTATTCTGTTGTTCGGTTGTGGCGAGGCGATTAAGAATTCGTCGTAACGGGTCCTCATCCGGAGGCTGCTTAGGTGGCATCTTGTCCTCTAATCCTGGGTATGAAACATGGTCTATGTTAGAGGGCAAATCAAGGAAGGGATTCTTACCGAGGCGATGGTTTTCCTCGGTAATCTTAGAGGAAGAGTTGGTTTGAGAGTAACCACCCTGAGTGTGAGGGGTCGAGAACTCATGAGGGTCATGAGTTCTGGGTGGTCCAAGTTGCGCTTGGGCTGGTGAAGATGAGTTTCGTGGGGGGCTCAGAGGGAGATTGGAGAATAAGGAGTCGATATCCCCCCAGTCACTCATCTTGGATTGGATAAAAGAGTTGGGAGTTCTAAGTGAAGATAGGATTTGACTCCTACCTGAAGCAAGCAATTCAATCCAAGACCTTGGATTCACACTCAACACAGTAAAGGACCCGAAACTGAGTCCAATTAATCTTGTAAATTTTAAGTGTGATTTTTCAAGCAAGATAGCAAGGAGTTACGCGGCCTATAGGGAAGTCGGCTCAGAGCTGGATGTGTCTTCCATGTTTAACCTGTCGCCTAAGATACCGCCGTCCTTCCTTTCTTCGCTCCTATCCCAAGTTGATGGATTCAAAGACCTGCCCCTATCTACATGCAAGCAGGCGGAGGCTGACAAGGCCGGAACTTCACCCCGGGGGGTTACTGGCAACTTGTCGTGAAGTACCACAATTTCACTCCTATCTACCTGAGACAGGCGGAGTCTACTTGGTACTAGTCAGTGAACCTTAATAATTCAACTTGTGATATTTGCTAGGATTAGTCGGAACATGATATTGAAGGTGGGGATTTAGGCTCTGCCTTAAGGTGTTCACACACACTCAAGTACCCTCACTCAGCCTGAAAATAAGGTCGTGGATTAGTCTCCCCCAAGCAGATTTTCCAATTTTATTTATTTTTTTGGTAAATAATGTTAGCAGTCCTGGTTTTAAGTTAAGTTATCACTTGTTAGTCCAACCACACAGCACGCCTATCGTCCAGTCCCAATTTTCGTTTAACTTATGTTGGAAAACCAAGAGAGAGAAATCGAGAAAAGCCGATGCACGTAAAACAATGATGCTTATGCTGAGTGAAGAATACTTACAGTGATCCCTTCGCTTTTATGCAGGATGCAAAATAGAATTGAAATCTTTACACTACATGCAAATGCAAACGACAAAATCTGCCCCTAGACAAGCAGTTCTATTAGCGAGTGAAGCACATGTTGATTTGACTAGATCTGCGGTCTAAGTGCGTCTTTTAAGTGTATTATGTGGTCTTAAAGATTTACGAGCACAAGCAAATCCTAGAGTGGCTCGAGGAGCTGCTAGTGCAAGCCTAATCTACAATTCAATCCACACAGCACACGGGACACGGTTCCATTATGTTTACACACGCGAGAACCCAAACGGGAACCGTTGGAAATACTGTGAAAATAAAAAACAAATAAAGTACAAGTCCTCTCAAATCACTCAAACAAATTAAAATGCAGGTTCCTCGAAGCGTCTTCGACTCCTCGCGTTCCTCGCACAAAAAACAGGTTGAGGTCAGATAGAGAACAACAAAAAAAATACAAAAATTAAAGGACAGAAACTATTCACAAGAAAGTCGAGGGTCAGACTACCCGGGGATAGAAAGTCAAACACTCAGAAATTACTGCAAGTTAACCTAAGCTGTGCCTCCCCGACAATGGTGCCATTTTGAAAAGCGTCTCACTACCCTTATTAATTCAATCAAATTAATGGTCAATTTAATCGATGTCATTCGTTGCAGTCGGATAATGAGAGCAGATCAAAAATCACTTTTAATTAATGTCAAGTTAATCACACGTGGCTAATTTATTTTACTTGGGAAAGCCCAAGGTCGAACTCAAGAAGGCAGCTGTCTCCTTAGGTAGATTTTTAGCCAATTCCAAGGTCTAATTTTCAGAGGTAGTTTTTTTTTATATTTTTCAATATTTTATGCAAGACACATGCACAATCCAGCCACTTTACAAGTTAATTCAGATAAGTGATCAAATCAAGTCCAAAAATTATGAAATTTGTCCAGATGATGAAATGGGATGAAATTAATCTACACTAATTTTTTTAGAATTTTCTGACACTAAATGAATTTACTGTGAATTAAAAATGAATGCAGGGTAATTTTGACTAAATTAATTTTAATAAATATCAAACCATAATATTTTAGAAATAAAAATTACCTAGATAGATCTGAAGATGAGGAATCCAGGAAAATTAATAAATCTAAATTTCTGTGTGAAATGAACCTATTAAAAATTAATTAAGAGAATTGCTAAATGATTTATTCAAGCCTCAGGATGCGTGCAAATGAGATGTAATTTTTATACAATGTGAACCTAATTATCTTAGATCTAATGTGATGTATTGGGGATTTTTGGAGTCACAAAGAAATTACTATGAATTAAGAGGCATAAATGGGCAAAATATAGCAAAATTCCACCAATTATATAATAGAAAAATCCACTGATATTACAAAAATGTGCAAGTGTCACATATGAAAGAGGACAATGTAAGCTACATAGTGCAATTTTCCAAATTGAAAAATGAATTAAAATGAGTGCCTAAATATGCGTGCAAAGATAGGGGCCTAAATGCAATTACAGGAAATAAAATTAATAAATAAAAAACGTGCTGACAGGGACCAATATGCAATTACCAATAATGCCGAGGGGGTGGATGCAACTTTTCCACAGAACACGTGCTCCGTACGTGGTGACTCCTGGCAAGGACTGAAATGCAAATAAGAAAACCTCTAGGGGCCTCATTCCAATTTACCCAGGACGCACGTGCAGATCACGTGGGGGGTCCCAGGCTCGGTGGTCTTCGGAGGCTCGGATCGAGGCTCGGGTGGCTTTGGAGGTTCGGATCTGGCTCGGAATAGCTTCGGAGGATTCAAGCCTAGTGGTTGGGGAAGAGGCTCGGATCGGGCGACGTGGCTCGACGTGGATCGTGGGATCAAGGAGGATCCAACGACAGCTGGCTGCTGGCGCATGGCGTGTCTGGATCCGTTAGATCGCAAATGATCCAACGGTGACGGTTCGCTTCTGAGGCGAAAGCGTTGTCGATCAGTGACCGTTGGATCTAGATTGATCCAACGGCACCTGGAGCGCGAAGAAGCGATGACGTGGCTCGGTCTGGATGCGTAGGATCCACTTGATCCTACGGCTGTGGGACGTGGGCGACATTGAAGGCTCCTGACTGTCCGATCAAGGGGATCGAACGGCTACTGGCTTTCGTCCCCAACGATCCTCCGCCTCCTGCGGCAGAGAGGACTGTGCTCCGGCGAAGCGAACCTAGCTCCGCCTCCTCATCCCGTCATCGGTGAAGGGTGCTGGATTGTCTTGTATAACTCAGAAGGGTTGTGAAGGCATGGCGGAACGTCCGGTGATGTTAGCTGAGGCTGGGGTGGCCTGGAAGCCAACAACGATGAAGCTCGAAGATGCGCCGGTGAAGCTTCCAGCCACTAAAGAAGAGAGTACCTGCAGGGGTTAGCGGTATAGTCAAGGCATGCAAAATGTTCATGGAGTGATCAGGAGTGAGATGCGAGGCATGTGGAGCTATGACGGTGTCCGGTGAAGCTGCTCCGCCAAGGTGGCGGTGCTTTGGTCGGAGTAAGGTGTGGTGCGTCGTCGGAGGGAACGGAGTGTAGCGCGATGATCAGAGCTCCCTTGCAGAGCTCGGAGGATAGTTTGCAGAGCGAGAAGAAGCTCATGGACGGTGAATAAAATGGAAGAAAAAGAAGAAAAATAAAGAAGACGATCGGGGAGAAGGTGGAGGCGTCTACTTGGGGTCAGAGGCTCGGATGGAGCTTCCAAGTCGTCGCTCGAAGGTCGGTAGGAGACCTAAGCTCGTGCAGCTCACGAGGGAAGCTACGTCACGGCGGTGGAGGGCCGTGGATCACGCCGAAGGTGGATCTCGTTCGTCGCTCGTCCTCACGTCAAATTGTTGTCACCAACTCGAAGATGGGAGCTCTGAGATTCTCTCCGTGGTGGCGGATCAGGGTGAAAGTGGCTGGAGGCGATGTATTTAAAGGATGGAGGTGATAGCATAGATGGCGAAGAGGTGGAGTTCGTGGGTATCGTGGAGCGAGGTTGAGGGTAGTCATGGAGATCGTGGGGGTTGGCGAGGATAAGGGAAGAGTGGTCTATGTTGTGGTGGCGCCAGGGGGCAGAGATGGTGGTCGACGTGGTGCCCAAAATAGAAAGGGGGTGGCCCCTTGCGTACAGTGGAAGACGTGGGGTGCGGGGTACTCGGGAGGTGGTAGACGATGCCTCGACCATTGGATGAGCGATCCAACGGTCAGGAGAGAGGCGGTAGCGAAGGGTGAAGATTAGATTGGCTGAGCAAAATCAAGGGCAAAGGGCACGCCACGTGGCACAAGGAGAGAAAGGCAGTAGCGTGCTGCTGTGATGAGACCATAGTTTTGATCGGGCGGCTTGATATCATTGCGGTGATGAACGGTGAAGATCAAGGTGCCAACAGCGAGATCGGATGGCGCACAAGGTGCCACGTGGTGGGCTATAGGCGATGCTCTAGCGGATGATCCAGATTAGGCCCAAGGTCTGATCGAACGGCCAGGAGGCGTTTGCGGTTCGAATGGCCCAGATGGAGAGGGAGAAAAGGTGATCGGACGGCGGGGAAGACAGGGCACGTGGCATGCAAAGAAGCGGGCCATGTGGCGCAATCAGAGGGCGCCACATGGCCAGCTCTGAGTGGGTAAGAAGAAAAATAAAATTAGAGAGAGAAGGAGGCCGAATTTGGAAAAACGCAAAACATGAAAGTTGTAGATCTCGATGAGATATATAAGTTTCATGTTGATCTAAAATGTGGATGAGGTCAAATATGATAAAAAAATACAAGAGTACAAATATGCACATATGTAGTATATAAGGGGGACCAAAAACCTAAGTTTTGCATACGAGCTCTGAATTGAATGAAATTAGTCTCATTTTAAAGGTCTCTGGATGTGCATTAATCTGAAGGTGAGTAGACCAATTTCGGAGTTTGTAAGAGAGGGATATTGGCATTCTAAGGTCCAGGGGGCTTGGGGCTTTATTGGGTATTTTACAAGATAAGAATTTTGGCCTTCTTCCTTAGATTATAAACTAATAATGTACACATTATAAGGAAGGTGTTATTTGATTTTGGAGGGGATATGAAACGCAAATAACTAGGTGGATATTTCACAAGTGGAATTTACAAATGAATTGGCTTCTTATTTAAATGCAAATATGAATGCTAAAATGCATATCTTGTGGATTGATGCATGAATTCTATTTATGAAAGATAAAGGGAAATATGGCACTATATACCCGGGGACAAAGCTCTATTTTCAACTTTAAGAGTGATGAATCACATATTCATCAGTGTTTATAAGGGGTATCCAATAGGCCTTGTTCCCATATAGTTGAAATGAGCACACTCGAGCACACTCGTTTTATTAATATTTTCTACTATTTTAAATTCAATGCTTATTGGTCTGAAACTGTTCTATCATATTTTTACTGTCAATCATATTTTTACTGTCATTAACCATTTTCACAAAAGGAAAATATTAAATTCATACAAAAAAATTGTATCTTTATTTGTATTACTAATGTCTTTTCTATTCTTAGTAATGACCATTTTGTATGAATTTAAGGTTTTATTTTTGTAAAAATGAGTATTAACAGTAAGAATATGATATAACAGTTTGTAAACACAGATGAATTGAACTCAAAATGATAGAAAATATTAGTACAAAATGAGCGTGCTCATTACAACTCTAATGGGCACAAGGCCCATTATATGAGCACACTCATTTTTACTAATTTTTTCTATCGTTTTGAGTTCAATGCTTATTTGTTCATAATTATAATATATAATATTCTTATTAGTAACCATTTTTTCACAAAAACCTTATATTCATAGAAAATGATCATTATTAAGAATAGAAAAGACGCCAATAATATGAATAAAAATACAATCATTTCGTATGAGTTTAAGGTTTTCTTTTTGTGAAAATGGTTACTAATAGTAAGAATATGATATAACATTTTATAAACCAATAAGTGTTATGCTCAAAATGATAGAAAATATAAATTAAAAATGATTGTACTCATTACAACTCTAGTGACCACAAGACCCATTGGATAATTTCCATATTATAAACACAACACACACACAAACATCGGTGAGAAGTGCGCACCAAGGTGCATGTAAGTCTACATGTACTGACGCCACAAACATCTCTTTTTTATTTTTTGAAATGAAACTTTGAGAGATTTAGATCAAAAAATATATCACTGTGACATCATTCAAATTTTAAATTAATTAGAGGCTTCTGACCTATCCATCAAGACCATCAAATTTTAATGATCTCAGAATTTCTGAAATTGATCCCATTCATATGCACATGTTAGGAATGTATGTTTTACACGAAATTTGAAACACATAATCCACTTAATATTCTAATTAAATTCCCTAAGGATTCATTTCAAAAAAAATGAAGAAAGGGACATTTGTGGCACCGATGCATGTAAATATACATTAACCTAGGTGCATACTCCCTCCCCCCAATAAGTGTGTGCGTGTGTGTGTAAATGTATATGCTACCAAGTAGCTAACTAGGCTACGCTCACCTTTTTTTCTTATTTTCTGTGATATTTTTAAGAACTCTTAGGGGATTTAAATCATATATATATATATATATGTCATGACATCATTTCAATTTCGTAAAAAACAAGCACTCCTAACATGTCCATCTATTAAGGGACAATATGAGCAATTTTTAGACTATCAAATTTTAACAGGCTTGATGGATAGGATAAAAACCTTGAACTGAGTCGAAAATTGAATCACAACATCATGACAATATGTGATTCAAATCCCCCTAGGAGTGACGGGGCCGTATCGCGCGGTGTTAAGGAGTTGTTTTTATCTCCGTGTGTGAAAATAGTAAAGTGTCGTTCGTTGTATGCGGTGATCGGAAATGGTCAAGAAATAACCACAAATTTTATTCAATTACAATCAAGTGGTTTTTATGTTTATTTTACTTGGGCAAGTCCCAAGGTCGATCACAAGGAGGCAAAGGAACAACCTAGAATTATGTCTATCCAATTTCGTGTTTGGTTTCCGAGGCGGTCTTTTTTTGGAATTTTTCAATGCAATAAGGGATGCAAAATGCAAATTCGGCCTATTTTACGGACTAAAATGCAAATTTCAATCAAACGATGTCCGAAAAATACGAAACTTGGCCACAATGTAAATAATGATGAAATAAATGCAATGTAATTATTTTGGAGTTTTTGGATATAATATGAATTTTTTATGAGTTTTTAATGATTTTCAATATTTAATTATAATAAATATTAAACCTAATTATTTTCAGGGGATAAAATTATCTAAGCTCTATCACTAGGTGATAATTCTCAGAAAAATCCTAAACCTCAAAAATGTGGGGTTTAATACCTATTAAAAATTAAATATTGAAATGTGCTAAATGATTTTTACAGAGCAAACTATGCATGCAAATGCAAATCTTTGTGGGTACAATGTCAAGCAAAATTAACTCTACACTATGTGATTTTTGGGGAATTTTTTAGAGCAATGGTTAATCAACTATGAATAACAGAGCATAAAGTGAGAAAAATATGTAAATTTTCACCAAACAATTAATTATTAATTAACCACTGATCATAAAAATATCCACGATAAGTCAAAATGTAGAGAATTAAATGAGGAACACAGTGTTATTTTTAAATAAATAAAATAATGTCATGTAAAGGTTCAAAATTAAAGGGAAAGACAGGGATATCTATGTAATAAAAATAAATAAATAAAATGCAGAAGGTCCTAGATGCAATTACCGATAACTAGGGGGCATTTTTGCAAAATTCCCAGAGAGGCACGTGCCCTCTGGAGGTGAGGCCTGCTTTGCAAATAGAGGGACGTCTGGGGGTCTTCTTGCAATTTGCCCAAGGGGCACGTGCTTAGCACGTGACCCCTGGGCTGAAGCAGCCTGGCGTCGTTCCCTCCGCGCGTGCATTGCACGTGGGAGGGCCTCGGGCACCCCGCCCGGAGGAGCGGTGGAGGAGTGGTCCGGTAGAGCCTGGCTGGCTGTCGAGGGCCTCTAGTAGTTGGCGTTGGGTGGCTCGGTTAGGTAGGAGGTGTAGTCGATGGCGGTCGATGTCGAGCGGCGACGTGATAGTCGTTGAGGAAGCTTGAAGGGCTGAGCACTTTGTCGGAGAAGAAGGCGTTGGTGGTTCGATGGTCGGAGTCCTTGGAGGCTTTGTCGGAGACGAAGGTTGAAGCGGTGGTGGCGGAGAAGTCGTTGACGATGAGCGTTGAAGTCGGCGGTGAAGTCGTTGATGATGTAGTCGATGTCGACCATGGTGGCGAAGTTGAAGGCGATGGAGTTGATAACTGGGGTAGTCGAAGACGAAGTCGTAGGGGGTTGCGGAGGCCGTTGGTCGGAGCGGGTTTAGTGGGCAGCGGTTGCGGAGAGAGGCGGCGGCCGTTTGCGGAAGAAGCGGAGTTCAGTTAGTGGAGGAATCGGGGAAGGGCGGCGCGAGGTTGATGAAGCGCAGCGGCCGTTCGATCGGCCGTTGATCGAACGGCCCTGCTTTAGCCACGTGGAGCAGGAGGTTAAAGAGAGAGGGTCGGCGAGGCACGTGCGGAGCACATGCCTGGGGGCACGTGCGACGCACGTGCGTGGGCTTTTATTTTATTTTAATTTTTTTTATGAAAATGAATATTTAAAACGTCCAAAAATCACTGACACGTGGCGGCCTCTGGGGCGGCCACGTGTCAGCACCAAAAAAATCACCAGATAAATACATTGATCGTCGATATTAGGATGATCGTTTTGCTCGATTCGGGAAAGGTGATCAGCAACAACATTCTTTATTCCAGGTTTATCCTTGATCTCCAAATTAAACTCCTGGATTAACAAGATCCATCTCAAAAGTCGTGCCTTGGCATCCTTCTTATCCATGAGATATCTAATTGCTGTGTGATCTGTGAAAATTGTCACCTAGGAGCCCAATATGTATGATCTGAATTTTTCAAGGGCCCAAACAACCGCGAGCATTTCCTTTTCAGTCACTGTATAATTTCTCTGTACAGGATCCAACACTTTGCTCGCGTAGTGAATCGCATAAGGAATTCCATCTCTCATTTGTCCGAGTACCGCTCCGACAGCAAAATCCGATGCATCAGTCATGATCTCGAAGGGAAGAGACCAGTCGGGAGCTTGTAATATCGACGATTCACATATTTTCTTTTTCAGGAGCTCGAAGGCCTCTAGACATCTGTGATTAACAATAAACTCGGTGTCTTTTCCTAAGAGCTCAATCAGTGGGCGGGTGATCTTTGAAAAATCTGAGATAAACTTTCGATAAAATCCAACATGCCCTAAGAACGACCTCACTGACTTGACATTGGTTGGTGGCTCAAGTTTCTTGATCACATCCACCTTGGCAGGCTCAACCTCCATTCCCTTTTTGGAGATGATGTGCCCCAACACGATACCCTCAGTCACCATAAAGTGACTCTTCTCCCACGAGAGTATGAAATTAACCTCCCGGCATCTCTGGAGGACTCGCTCCAAGTGCGCTAAACATGTATCAAATGAATCACCATGAACCGAGAAGTCATTCATAAAGACTTCCAGGAAATCACCAACCATTTCGGCGAATACGGCAATCATGCACCACTGAAATGTGCCTGGGGCATTGCAAAGCCCGAATGGCATGCGCCATCTGACGGGTCCGTATCACGTGGTGTTAAGGAGTTGTTTTTATCTCCGTGTGTGAAAATAATAAAGTGTCGTTCGTTGTAGGCGGTAATCGGAAACGGTCAAGAAATAACCACAAATTTTATTCAATTTCAATCAAGTGGTTTTTATGTTTATTTTACTTGAGCAAGTCCCAAGGTCGATCACAAGGAGGCAAAAGAACAACCTAGAATTATGTCTATCCAATTTCGTATTTGGTTTTCGAGGCGGTCTTTTTTTGGAATTTTTCAATGCAATAAGGGATGCAAAATGCAAATTCTGCCTATTTTAGGGACTAAAATGCAAATTTCGATCAAACGATGTCCGAAAAATACGAAACTTGGCCACAATGTAAATAATGATGAAATAAATGCAATGTATTTTTTTGGAGTTTTTGGATGCAATATGAATTTTTTATCAGTTTTTAAATGCAAACAGAATGATTTTCAATATTTAATTATAATAAATAGTAAACCTAATTATTTTCAGCGGATAAAATTATCTAAGCTCTATCACTAGATGATAAATCTCAGAAAAATCCTAAACTCGAAAATGTAGGGTTTAATACCTATTAAAAATTAAATACTGAAATGTGCTAAATGATTTTTACAGAGCAAACTATGCATGCAAATGCAAATCTTTTTGGTACAATATCAAGCAAAATTAACTCTACACTATATGATTTTTGGGGAATTTCTTATAGCAACGGTTAATCAACTATGAATTTCAGAGCATAAAGTGGGCAAAATATGTACATTTTCACCAAACAATTAATTATTAATTAACCACTGATCAAAAAATATCCACGACATGTCAAAATGTAGAGAATTACATGAGGAACACGGTGCTATTTTTAAATAAATAAAATAATATCATGTAAAGGTTCATAATTAAAGGGAAAAACAGGGGTATCTATGCAATAAAAATAAATAAATAAAATACAGAAGGTCCTAGATGCAATTACCGATAACTGGGGGGGCGTTTTTGCAAAATTCCTAGAGAGGCACGTGCCTGGCACGTACCCTCTGGAGGCGAGGTCTGCTTTGTAAACAGAGGGACGTCCGGGGGTCTTCTTGCAATTTGCCCAAGGGGCACGTGCGTAGCACGTGACCCCTGGGCTGAAGCAGCATGGCGTCGTTCCCTCCGTGCATGCAGTGCACGTGGGAGGGCCTCGAGTACCCTGCCAGGAGGCGCGGTGGAGGAGTGGTCTGGCAGAGCCCCTGGCTGGCTGTCGAGGGCCTCTAGCGGTTGGCGTTGGGTGGCTCGGTGAGGGCGGAGGTGTAGTTGATGGCGGTCGGTGTCAAGCGACGGTGTGATAGTCATCGAGGAAGCTTGAAGGGTTGAGCACTTTGTCGGAGAAGAAGGCGTTGGTGGCTCGACGGTCAGAGTCCTTGGAGGCTTTGTCGGAGATGAAGGTTGAAGTGGTGGCGGCGGAGAAGTCGTTGACGATGAGCGTTGAAGTCGGCGGTGAAGTCGTTGACGATGTAGTCGATGTCGACCATGGTGGCAAAGTTGAAGGCGATGGAGTTGATAACTGGGGTAGTCGAAGACGTAGTCGTAGGGGGTTGTGGAGGTCGTTGGTCGGAGCGGGATTAGCGGGCGGCGGTTGCGGAGAGAGGCGGTGGCCATTTGCGGAAGAAGCGGAGGGCGGTTGGCGAAGGAATCAGGGAAGGGCGGCACGAGGTTGACGAAGCGCAGCGGCCGTTCGATCGGCCGTTGATCGAACGGCCTTGCTTTGGCCACGTGGCGCAGGAGGTTAAAGAGAGAGGGTCCGGCGAGGCACGTGCGGAGCACGTGCCTGGGGGCACGTGCGACGCACGTGCGTGGGATTTTATTTTATTTTAAATTTTTTTATGAAAACGAATATTTAAAACGTCCAAAAATCACTGACACGTGGCGGCCTCTGGTGCTACCACGTGTCAACACCAGAAAAATCGCCAGATAAATACATTGAAAAATCAATAATAAATATTAGATGACCTTGGATCAAAAAAGATCCTCACGAAAAATTCTCGTCTCGACGAGATCTACAACTTTCATGAAGACATCAAAACCAAAATCGGTCAAATGTAGAAAGTGAATTTTTGTGGTATCCCATGTACATAGAATACCTTGATTTTTGGGTTTTCTAATTTTTTTATCAATTTTAAAAAAGATAAAAATCCGGAAAAAATATAGAGAAATCAAAGATAAATAAAAGACATCTAAATCTAATTTTTTGAATTTTTATTGATAAAGAGAATATGTACATAAAATATAGGTCAGAAAACCGCTAAAATATACAATGTACAAAAGAGGCCCAAAACCCAACTTTCACATACGAGCTCCGGTTCACTTGAACTTGGTCTTGTTTTGAAGGTAATTGAATGTGTATTAGTTCAAAAGTGAGTATGATCAAATCGGACCCTGGATGGGGAAGATATGTGGCTTTTAGTCCGAAAATCCTGAAACTAGGGTTTGGGTTTTTGGTCCACTTACCTGGGTTAATTATTTTTTTGTATTTTTTATTTATTCTTGTTAGTGATATGCACACAACGGAGGTGGTTTTGTATCATTTGGAGTTAGCACGAAGGAGTTAAAAATTCGGGAAGTTAGACTATTTACAGGTCATTTCTGGCTTGGATTTTTGGCTTCTTATTTTGTGCAAAAATTAATGCTAAAATGCAATTCTTATGAAAACATGCATGAATGATAATTATGCAGAATAAATGCAGAAATATTGATGATTTTGAGGGAACTGAGCTTAATAAATGAGAATTAGAGTGATGAATCCGAGATTCATCATGGAGATTTTAAAAAATAATGAAAATTAAAAATGATAAGGTAGGAGTAGCCAAGATAGCTACTCTATGGTAGCATACACATTTTACCCTATATATAGAAATAACTTCAAATGAGATGGGGGCTTACCACACCCATGGTGAACTTGCAATCTCATCCCCCTTTTTTAAATCACACGTTAAAATTAATTACATATTAATTATTTTAATTTAATGCAAAAATATATATAACCCAACATCCCTAAATGGTATAGAACCCATTTTTCCTAAATATGATAATTCAACATCCCTCTCTCTCATTAAATGACGACTCTGGTAAAGGTAGCGGTCGACAGCTCTAGATCCGCTGGAGGCGATGACGGTGCATTCAGATCGAAGATGAAGTTCTTGATCTTCATTCTTCTCTTCAGAATCTTTCATTTGTGCTGATCTATGCAAATCTGATTTTTTTTTAATTTGGGGGTGTCGTGTTTTGTATTACACACATGGATTGGGGGTTTTCCTTGGATTTCTCGGTGGCAGTGAGCGATGAGGAGCATGGTCCCATCCCTCCCTCGCCCCTTTTGTCTATCGATGACGACACCTGATGAGGAGGAGTTGCTGGATGAGGGCGGAGGAGGGAGGCACGATGGAGGTGGAGCGAGTCATGGCAGTGTGTGGCATATGTAGAAGAGGGGCTTGGTTCTTTATGAATCTCAGACTATGATTTACAAACAATAAATTGTCTTTTACAAATCTCATATCATTTTTACAAATCTCGATTACTATTTACAATCTCGGATCTTTTTCTACATTTTATCAATTTATAGTAGTCTACATTTTGTTTTAGATCTCCACTCAAATGTTACAAACAACCACGTATTTTTACAAGGAACGTGAAAAAGTTATAAAGAACCATACACACCCCAACGAAACTACAAATACTTATGACATATTAAATTGGATAATACAAACTTACAAATAAAAATAATAAATTACAAAAAAAACTAATGATTGAGATTGTAAAAAATAAATTGTTTGAATTTTACAAAAATGGATTTAAAATCTACAAAATCTAATTCGTATATTACAAAAATCTGCAATAAATTTCATTTATTGAAAACATTTTTAGAAATGGACAAATAAAGAAATAAAAGAACAACTCCAAACTAAAACGAGCCTAAAAGGGTAACTTGTATTATTAGATGGAATTAAAATTTAAATTAGAACAAAATGATTGAGATATCTTTTTGGTATCGCACCATTGGATGGAGATCTTATAGATCTCTTGATAGCTCATTACAAAAGTGGTGAGCCCCAATCTCATTTGAAATGCACCATGTGTGTGTGTTTAATGATGCTATCCATATGGGGAGCCAACATGGCTACCCTCACCCTTAATTTTTTATTCCTTAAGTATTTTATAATACACTTGAAAGGATTTAGATCAACTATGACACCATATTGTCATTCAAATTTTGACTTAATTAGAGACCTCTATCTCATCCATTAAGATAGACAAATTTTAACGGTCAAAAATTGATGAATTTAACACATTATTGATTGATAGGTTAGGAGTGTTTGTTTTTCACGAAAGTTGAATGACAACATGTTGTCATCTATTGCCCTCATTCCCCCGAGTTATTTTCAGAAAATACCTTAAATATTAAGAAAAATAAGGATGGGGGTAGCCAAGTTGGATCCCCTTGGGAGTAGCCCGAAGCATCGGTGCCATAAATATCTATATTTTTTATTTTTTTGAGGTGAAATCATGTGAGATTTAGATCATCATATATTATCATGATGTCATTCAAAATTCAACTTTATTCAAGACTTCAAGCTCATCCATTAAAACTGTAAAGTTTTAACAGTCTCAACATTGATGAAATGTAGCTCTCCCAGATGGACATGTTATGAATGTGTGTTTTACATGAAATTTGAACTATATATTCCACTAGTAATTCTGATAATTCAAAGTAAATCTCCTGAGGTTTCATTTCAAAAAAATAGACGATTGTGGCACCAGTGCATATAAAGTTACGCGCACCTTTATGTAAACTCCCAACCCCTCCTAACCAAGGTACATGTACCTAGACACACATACATACCCACACACATATATATGCGAAAAATAGGACTGCTATCATCCCATTTTTTAAGATTTGTTTTTGTTTTTTTTGAAAAATATCGTCATATATCTTCATCACTATATTTCTCTAATATGTCATTCCAATTTTATCTAAAAAGAGACTCATACGCCTCCATCCAGAACATGTATATTAAGTAATAATGAGATCGTTAAAATTACATGTTCTAGATGGAGGGCACATGAGTCTTTATTTCTGACAAAATTAGAATGACATATTATAGGGATATAGTGATGGAAATACATTATGTTAATATTATTAAAAAAATATCAGAAAATGGGACAGGAGAAGCCTGTTGGATTCCCCATGGGAGCAACGCCATATATATATATATATATATATATATATATATATATATATATATATGAGGAGTGATCCTGTGAGAGCAAAAAACTGTGAGAGCATGAGAGCATTGATTTTGGACCACTAGATTCTGTTCATATCTCTCCTCCCATGAGAGATAAAACAGAATCTAGTCATCCAGAATCACTGCTCTCATGCTCTCATAGTTTTTTGCTTTCACAGGATCACCCCTCTCTCTATATATATATAGGGTTGATCTTGTGAGAGCCAAAATTGTGAGAGAATTAGAGCAATGATTCTGGACCACTAGATTCTATCATCTCTCTCCTAATTGATTGCAGGAGCAGAGACAAGAGTAGAATTTAGTGGTCCAGATTCACTACTCTCATGCTCTCACAATTTTTGGTTGTCACAGGATCAATCCTATATATATATATATATAGAGAGAGAGAGAGAGAGGGGGGGAATGATCCTGTGAAAGCCAAAATATGTGAGATCATGAGAGCAATGATTCTGGACCACTAGATTTTG
The DNA here is from genome assembly GCA_037367405.1 of Ottelia alismoides. Classification (NCBI taxonomy): domain Eukaryota; kingdom Viridiplantae; phylum Streptophyta; class Magnoliopsida; order Alismatales; family Hydrocharitaceae; genus Ottelia; species Ottelia alismoides. The sequence goes on from JAZKJV010004701.1 coordinate 583,294, forward strand.
TCATATCTCTCCTCATTGATTGCAGGAGGAGAGAGAAGAGTAGAATCTAGTGGTCCAGATTCACTGCTCTCATGCTCTCACAGATTTTCGCACTCACAGGATCAACCCTATATATAGGGTTAAATGGGGTTGCCACAACATGGTTGCCCGCATCCCCGTTTTACGACATTTTTTATTTTTTTTAAAATATCATCATGTATATTCATCTATATATACCTCCTATATGCCATTCGAATTTTGTCAGAAACAGAAACTCCTACGACCTCCATTTAGAAAAGGTACAATTACAATAATTCTAAGACCATTAAAATTATCTGTTCTAGATGGAAGGCATAGGAGTCTCTATTTCGGACGAAATTTGAATGGCATATAGGAGGGATATATAGATGAATATACATGGTGATATTTTTCAAAAAAAATGCAGAAATTGGGATGGGGGCAGCCCCATTATGTGTGTTTATGGAAATTATCCAATGGGCCATGTACCATTAGAGTTGTAATGGGCACACTCATTTTATCAATATTTTCTATAATTTGAGTTCAATGCTTATTTATTTACAAGTGTTATATTATGTTCTTACTACTAGTAACTATTTTCATATAAAGAAACCTTACATTCATACAAAATGATTGTATTATTATTCATATTACTAGTGCCATTTTCATTCTTACTATTGACCATTTTCTATGAATCAAAGGTTTCCTTTATATGAAAATGGTTACTAATAATAAGAACATGATATAACAATTGTAAACAAATAAGCACTGAACTCAAAATGATAGAAATAATTGGTAAAAAATGAGTGTGTTCATTAAAACTCTAATGGGCACTAGGCCCATTGAATAATTTTCCTATATATAGGGTTAGATGGGGCTGCCTCTAGGGGACAGCCAATGGGCTACCCCTACGTCATTTTTCCATAATTTTTTTATTTTTTGTAAAATATCACCATATATATTCATTTATATATCCCTCCAATATGTCATTCGAATTTCGTCAGAAATGGAGACTCATATGTCCTCCTTCTAGAACAGGTCGATTACATCAATGTTTAGACCGTTAAAATTACTATTTCTAGATGGAGGGCATAGGAGTCTTTGTTTCTGATGAAATTCGAATGACATATTGGAGTGGTATAAAGATGATTATACATGATGATATTTTGCACAAAAAAATTGAGGAAAATTGTGCGGGGCAACCCCATTTTTTCCATACACATACAACACACACACACATATATGAGGGTTGATCATGTGAAAGCCAAAATATATGAGAGCATGAGAGGTATGATTATAAACCACTAGATTATGTCATCTCTCTCCTCATTTATTACAGAAGGAGAGAGAAGAACAAAATCTAGTGGTCCAGATTCACCGCTCTTATGCTCTCATAGATTTTGGCTCTCACAGGATCATCCCTCATATATATACATACACACATACGCATATATATATATATATATACACACACACATATATACATATATATATATATATGAGGATAGGGAGTATGCACCCTGGTGCTTGTAATTTTACATGCACTAGAGTCTATATCTCCCACGTTTTTTTACTTTTTTTGGAAAAAATCGTCGTGTATATTTATCTATATATCCCTCCAATATACCATTCGAATTTCGTCAGAAACAGAGACCCCTATGCCCTCCATCTAGAACAGGTCGATTACAGCAATTCTAAGACCGTTAAAATTACATGTTCTAGATGGAGGGCATAGGGGTCTCTAATTCTGACGAAATTCGAATGGTATATTTGAGGGATATATAGATGAATATACACGGTGATATTTTCAAAAAATAAAAAAATATGGGAGATATATGCCCCGGTGCATGTAAAACTACATGCACCAGGGTGCTTACTCCCCATCCTATATATATATATAGGAGAAACTTCAAATGAGGCGGGGTCTCACCATATATATGGTGAGCCACCCTCAATTTAGGCATCTTTCTAATATTTTTTACAATTTCTTGTTTCATACATATAATAATAAATATTAACACAACATGTATAGTGAAATAAAATTAAGAAAATATTATTATAATGGATGAAAATATTGATTTGAATTTAGATGCTATATTTTACAAAATTCATTTTTTTACAATGTGCAGTTTATATTTTACAAAACTGTTACAGAGTTTTTACTAAATTCGCAGTGGCTTTTACAATTTCAGAAAAGCCCCCACCTCATTTGAAAGGTCCCCTATATATATATACATATATACATATATATATATATATATACACATATATATACATATAGATGTAGTGTTTATGAGGATTGGCTTAGCAATTAAAAAAGGACTAGCGGCGCAGCTTGTTGCCCACTTGTATCCTGTTTCGGTGTAAACTTTTCTTACCCCATCAATTAAAATATGCTACTATTTGTTTCAAAAAAATACATATACATACATATACATACATACATACATACATATATGAGATTGGGGAACTTGCACCATGTTGTATGTAACTTTACATGCACCGGTACCATTTTACTCATTATTTTGAAATGGAACCACATGGGATTTACTTAGAATTATTAGTGGAATATGTATTTCAAATTTTGTGTAAAGCAGACATTCCTAACATGTCGATCTGGAAGTGCTAAATTTCAACAATCGTAAGATCAATAAAATTTCACAGTCTTTATGGATGAGTTAGAAGTCTTGAACTATGTTGTTTTTTGAATGACATCAGGGTGATATATGGTGATTTAAATCCCACATGATTTCATTTTAAAAAAAGATCAAATATATGTGTTTATGGTATCGACGCATGTAAACTTACATGCACCATGGTGCAAGCTCACCAACCCGTCTCTCTCTCTCTCTCTCTCTCTCTCTCTATATATATATATATATATATATAGGAGAATCTTCAAATGACATGGGGTTTCACCATATATATGGTTGGCCACCATCAATTTAGGCATCTTTCTAATGTATTTTACAATTTCTTATTTACTAGATTTAATAATAAATATTAACACAACATGTATAGTGAAATAAAATTATGAAAATATATATTATTATATTGGATGAAAATGTTAATTTAAATTTGGATAGTATATTTTACAAAATCATTTTTTACAATGTGCAGTTTGTACTTTTACAAAATTGAGTTCATACTTTTACAAAATTGTTATAGAGTTTTTTACTAAATTGATAGCGGTCTTTACAATTTCAGAAAAGACCCACCTCATTTGAAAGGTCTCCTATATATATATATATATAGAGAGAGAGAGAGAGGGTTGGTCATGTGAGCCAAAAACTGTGAGAGCGTGAGAGCAGTGAGTCTGGACCACTAGATTTTGCTCATCTCTCTCCTCCTCCAATCAACCATGAGAGAGATGACAGAATCCAGTGGTCCAGAATCATTGCTCTCATTCTCTCACAGTTTTTGGCTCTCACAGGATCAACCCTATATATATATAGCCAAAAACTGTGAGAGCATGAAAGCAATGATTCTGGACTACTAGATTTTATCATCTCTCTTCTTATTGATTGCAGGAGGAAGAGAAGAGCAGAATCTAGTGGTCCAGATTCACTACTCTCATAATTTTTGGCTCCCACAGGCTCAACCCTCTCTCTCTCTGTATATATATAGGGTCCTTCCAATAGGATACATCTTTCCTGAGTTCAGGAAGGTCGCCCTATTTTTGTAGAAAATAAGAAAACTTTAGTAGAATACGTATACAGTTTGTATTATAACTACAAATTATAAATACAATTACACACAAAACTACACATTATAATACAAACAATAAAATTGTACATTGTAATACAAACTGTATAAGTATTCTACTAAATTCATCATGTTTTCTACAAAAAAAAGGTGGCCCTCCTGAACTCAGGAAGGACCATGTCCTATTGGAAGGAAATCCCATATATATATATATATAGAGAGAGAGAGAGAGAGAGAGAGAGAGGAGTGATCATGTGAGAACAAAAGGCTATGAGAGCATGATAGGAGTGATTCTGGACCACTAAATTCAACCAGGAGAGAGAAGACAGAATCTAGTGGTCTAGAATCACTCCTTTCATGCTCTCACAACTTTTTGCTCTCATAGGATCACTCTTATATATATATAGGGATTGAGGAGCCTACACCCATGTGTAGGTAACTTTCCTACACTCACTCATTTTCCCCTCATTTTATGATTTTTTCGGAATAGATCCTTAGGGGATTTACTTAAAATATTAAATGAAATATGTGTCTCAAAATTCACGTAAAACAGACATCCCTAACATCTCCATCGAAAGGGGTCGATTTTAACAAATCTGACACCGTTAGAATTTGACTGTCGTGATGGATAAGTTAAAAGTCTCGAAATAAGTTGAAATTTGAGTGACGCGATGTTGATATATTGTGATCTAAATCCCATAATAATTTAATTTAAAAAATAAAAAAAGAGGGGAAATGGTGGGTATAGGAAAGTTACCTACACATGGGTGTAGGCTCCCTTTTCCCATATATATATAGAGAGAGAGAGGGGGGGAAGAGTTGATCCTATTAGAGCCCTAGATTGTGATAGCATGAGAGCACTGCCTCTGGACTATTAGATTTTGAGTTGTTGAGATGTGATGTTGATGGGATGTTGTTGCTAGTCAAAATCTAATGGTCCAGATGTAGTGCTCTCATGCTCTCACAATCTGAGGCTCTCATAGGATCAAACCATATATATATGGGTTCAATGGATCCGCTCTGCCTATTTCCGACGTTTTTTATTTTTTAAAAAAAATAAAGACATATATTTTCATTACTATATCCCTCTAATATGTCATTCCAATTTTGTCAGAAACAGAGACTTCTATGCCCTTCATCTAGAACATGTCGATTACAGCAATTCTAAGACTGTTAAAATTACTTGTTCTAGATCAGAAGCAAAGACTTCTATGCCCCATAAGTCTTCATTTTCGACTCTCATGGATTTGGGAGCTGCAAGGGCTTGCCTTCGACCTTAGAGAGACGTTTTGGTGTCTATCTTCTCACTACTATCCTTAAAGGCGTAATATTAAATCCGACAGCCTGGGCAAATCGTCTCTTTGATTGGGATAGAGTGGAAGCATATGTTGGGTGTCATGCAATTACCCTATGTGCCTGTATAAAAGAATATTTTATCACTTAACTAAAATCGAGAAGATAACGATAAGACCTTTACGACCATCCTAATGTTAAGTTAGTGAAACTAGGGTTTGCTCTTGCGTTTGTTTTTGTGTCTGTCCATGTGTGTTATTCCTCTGTAATTTCACGTTTTCACCTCAATCCACTTTCATTCCTTCTCGAAGATGTCGGCTCGTCAATTTCTGTACCAATAATATTCACCCTCTCTCTCCTCCATGAACCCTCTCTTCAAGATGGTTTCCCTCACCCCATTCCAACTACGAAGTCAGACCTCCAACCGACTTCCTAGCCTCTGCTTATTCCGTCCAACGGAATCCTCTCTTAGAGATGGTTTCTCCGCAACCACCCTTCTTCTCTCCACCCCACCCGGATTATGGCATCATAACTTTGATAACGCGGTTCTGACCTGCGGTTAAAATGTCATTGTAGAGAGAAACCGCAGAGAGGGAACCACATTAATCAAACAAAAATCGATAAAATAGGGGGGAGAGAGAGAAAGTGAATTGGATAAAGCGGCTTCTCTCCTATTTTATCTTAAACTATTTATTTTACCAGGTAAGTGTGCTTGGGTGGAACTCAAGGAGGCAGAATATCAAAATCACGGTTTTTGACAAAAGAAAGAAATTCCAGAAAAAACCTCTATATTCTTGATTTTACAAAGAAAGAAATTAAAAGAAATTCGGCTCAAAACTAACTTAAAATGGCAAAAATCAAAATGATACAATGAAGCAATGAAAAATTCTTGAAAAATAATAGAAAATTGTCTTGGGTAGTTATCTGACTACCCTAAAAACATCGAGGAAAAATACAGAAAAATCAAGGTCCAAACAACCCCTACAAGCTAGAGGCATAACTACAAAGAAAAGATTATTGTTTTACTACAAAAAGGTCCATGAAAAGGACTGAAATGAAAAGAAAACTAAAGTAATTACATTTAGGTCCCTGTACTGGGACCTAAATGTAATTTCTGGAAACTTTGAGGCGCAGCTGAAAATCAGGAATTTCGTTGGGTTTAGTTTGCAGTTTCTCCGCCGTTTCGCAATTGACGGTCAGGATTAGAAGATCAGGCGCAATCTGGATCGTCCTTGGATGCCACGTGACAACCAACTGTAGTGTCTGGCATTCTTCCTGTTCTTGTGGTCTTGCGTGCAGCTGACGATGAGGGCCTCTTCTATAAATTTTCTCCGGCGAACGATTCGACACTTGGGCCTCCGGCAGGGCCCGAGGGGTGATGCCTTCACCCCTCGAGCTCGCCTGCGGTGGATCTCCTCCAAGAGTGGCTGGAGATTATGGTACTCCGTCGATGAAACTAGTTGTCCGGCTGGTCCTGGATGTTGATAATGTTGTTGCACCTTCTTTGATTGAAATTTTCCTTGCGTTTGGGAGCTCCATATGTTCTGATTTCACTCTAGATTAAAGATAAAACTGCAAAGTAAATCTAGGTTCTCAATTCATGCGAGAATCGGCCAACAAGTATAAGATTTGCAAATTCAAAAATGTGATGTTTCCAGTGTTGATGAAAAAATATCGTGAAAAAGAGAGGGAATGAATCACGGAATTGGTTGATATCGAAATGAATCTGAGATGTGGTTAAAGATAGGTGTCTAATAATGATGATTAAGTGTCCTAATTACTCATTTAACTACGCTAAACACGGCACAAACTTCGTGAAAGAAAATTGCAAAAAATGGATGAACAAATCTGGGAATATAAGTGCATTACCTCCGATGGTAGCTCGACGGTCGATCCTTGCCGGAGCTAGACGCGGCGCGATGGCGGCGATGCAAGGCCAAGCTAGCCTTGGAACGTCTCCTCCGACGTTTCTATTCCATGCGAGGCAGCAGTTGGTTGCTCTCACCACCGTATATGGCCGACACAAGGCTTGGAAGGGAGGAGGGTCGGCTACCGGAATTGGGGTTCAAGTTTGTTGGAGAGTTCTGTTTGATTGTTCCAACTTTAGGGGGTTTTATAGGTGGAATGGCAGGGATTTAGGATTAGATCCAATGGTAGGCGTGGATTAAGGTAGTTAGGAGAAGAATGTGGAGGGTTAGGATCGAGCGAGGAGGTTAGGAATGGAGCGGGAAAAATTGTTGAAGATCGATCGGTTCTAACAGAAGCTGCAGCGGCTTCTTGGAGAAGAAGACACCAGGTGCTAACACGTGTCAGCACCTGGTTGGCCAGATGATAAAATACACTATAAATTATGTAATATATAGTAAATGACATTATTTTAAATCGGTATAAAAATGAAAAGTAAAGATAATTAAATTATCTAAATTATGGAGTAATTAGTTTTTATAAATAATAAATATTATGTGAAATATAAATATTATATTAATAAATAGGCATAAATAATACTTAATAAATAGATTTTGGATTTTTAATTCAATAATAAAGTAATATATATTAATTTTATATTTTCTTAATTATTAGAATAATAAATAATGCCTTTGTGAATTTTTGTGGATTTTAATAATTTATATTATATATATTAATAAATACAGGTATAAGTCATATAGTTCAATTTAATCTATAAATTAGGGTTTTGGATTCTATTAAAATAATAAATAATCTCCAAAAATTCTGAAATAAATCATGGTGAAAATACAAGATCATGAAAATAATTAGAAATTATAAAATTAATAAAACTATAAATAGTGTGTTCTAAATAAAATAAATATCCCAGAAACCCTGTTGTAATTAGGTCCCAAAACTGACTTTTTGCAAACGGACTCCGATTTTAGTGAAATCACCTCCATTAATTAGAGAATATTATTTTATGAACTTTAAACGTGAGTTGAGTGAATTTGGAGTTCGTATGAGAAAGTTATGATGTTTGGAAGTTGAGAATTTGGCAATTTAAAAGTTGGATTTCTTGGCATATATACAAGATAATATTTTTAACTCATTTTTATATTTTTTTGAACATTTTTAAAAATAATTAGGAAAAGAGTTTGGTGAAAAATATATACATATGAATTAATTAAAACTCAATGAAGATTTGATATTTATTTAATAAATAATGAAGAGTGTGTGGAGTGTGTCTTTAATTATTTTTATGATTTTCTTTCCTTATCTCCCCCTACTTGTTTGTTGTCGACCAATCCATGTTGATTTGGTCTCGGGGATTAAGTTATAAATATATCTTACAGCTATATTTATATTTTCTGACTCATATTGTACATATATACATATTTACAATATGCCTTCTTTTCTTTTCTTTATCTTTATTCTTTATTTTTTCACATGTTTTTTATACATAAAAGTGCATTTTTATTCATGAATGGGTTTTGATAAAAGGTGGAAATTAATTAATATTTACATGTATTTGTTAAGGGTTTTAAGACAAAATACGACAGAAATGTTAATGAATCATGGATTCATCAACCCCCTATACTTAAACTTTGCTAGTCCCTTAGCAAACACTTATTTGAAAAGTAAGTGAAAAAGAAAGAAAGTTAGAATGAATTTGTTTTCCTAAACCAATTAATGAGAACTGATAAAGAACATAGCTCAATCGGGCCTAAAACAAGCATTTTGTCAGAGCCTTAACTAGGATTAGGATTTTATCCTCAACAGTCCTCAAATTCTACAAATCCTTATTTAAGTTCACCCCATCTGCTAGTTCAGACTCACTTATTCATATCACAAACTCTATTAAGTCAATTTGTACAGTGTGTGAATTGATTTAGCTCTTCCTTCTTAAAGAAGCGAAGAAACCGTCCATCCCAGCTATACACTTCCATTGATTCCTCATCCATCTACTCTTTCCTCAGGGAGGGAGGTATTCCCTTCTGAGGTCAGTTTGTGCTATGTCCACAATCGAATATAGAGAGAAAGTAGAAGAATGAGAAAAGAACTGGAGTGCGACCAGTGTGAAAACATCTCCTTGTGAAGCTCAACCAGTGTATCTAAGTCTCCACTAAGATGTGCAGGAATTTTTGGTGGAAGCTTGGACCATTGTGGTCATATTTGTATTTGGTGGCTTCTTCTTTGATTTGGCTTTGTAATTTGTTTGCACTGTATTCATCTTTTTGTGCCTCGACGGATATAGCATCTTTTGTTCCGTCCCTTTTTTGAGGTCTTAGAAAAATTGTGTCAGCAGATCCTTTCCTCATCCGACGCGACTATCGCAACCCCAATCTCTCATATCGTTAGATGTCAATGCTGCAAAGACAAGGATGGAAACACGCTACCAAGATGTACTGCCCTTCGCAGCCCCATGCAAGTTGAGCTAAGTGCAAAGTGCATGTGTCCAAGATTGGTTCACTGGTGCAGAGTTGTACGGATGACACCAAGTGTTCTACTTAAGCACATATGAGTTGATTTCCCAAATATGGTCTTATGAAACCCAAAGATTTAAGTTAAAGACCTGAAGAGTCTAAATTCCAGATCCTAACTAGGATCCTTACAATGAAAATTAAAGGCCATGATCAAGCTCCATCCTTCAGACTATTCTCAATCCTTAGTTCCATAAATCAAAGTTATTCTGAAAAATGCGAATGCAAATGCAATAATGTTTTTGTGAAGTATATTTTCTGAATTTTACTCATTTTTATGGATTTTAAGGCTTTTGTAATTTTTATCAATTTTAGGATTTGTATTTTTTATGGATTTTTCTGATTTTTATAAACAACCATTTGTAAAAGAATTTTATAAGATATATATTTTATTTGAATTAAATATCTAATGTATTTTACAAATTTTATACACAGAGAATTTTAAAAAGATTAAATGGTTTTTACACATATTTTAATAGATAGGATTTTAAATAAGTATTATACATATTTTAAATACATTTTTTATAAACATATTTTAAATTAAGTATTTTAAATACAGATTTTAGATGTACTTTACTTGTTTACAAGGATTTTATAAGTAAATACATAAATAGATATATTTTAAAATTAACCCTCACCCACTTTTTACGATTTTTATATGGAAAATACATAAAAGTACGAGTTATGGACAAAAGTATATATACAATATATACGCAACCCCTATACTTAGCTTGTGTTATGTCCTCATAGAGTCAAAAGAGAAAAAGGAGGACATAACTCGTGCAAAGTAAAAGTGGGTGAATAAGAATAAAAGAATAAAAGTCAGTCGACCCCCTATACTTACGATCTGGTCATCGTAAGTATAATGGAAGAGAAAAAACGAGGTGACTGAGGGAAAAGAATATACAACGAAGGAACAAGAGAAATAAAGAAAACGAGATCAATGAAATCACTCGGTTCCCCCTATACTTAGGATAAGGCATCCTAAGTATAGAAAAGAATGTAGCCATAAATTGGGGACCAGTTATTTGTGAAAAAGAAAGGATATACAAAAGAAAAAGAATAAAATTGAAAACGCTAATCATTGGGCAATCAGTCCCCCCTATACTTAGGATCTGGTATCCTAAGCATAAAGACGAGCAAAAAATGGGGACGATTGTGATCTACGAAGAATGTACAAGTGGTGTGTACTCCAAAAATCGAATGGCTCAAAAGTCTTTGCACAGGATGAGATAAAGTGGAAGAGTAGTGATGATTCAGGTACAAAGTGGATCATTTCAACCAGGGTCATATTGAATCTTCTGCTTTTTATGTGCGTACCAATCCTTGGCTGAACAAGTAGAGATGCCTTTGCAAATGAACTCTGTATTTGGTATAAGCCTCTCTACTGAAATATGCGTCTCTGGAGTCGGACTACAGAAGGTGTCTATATGTGTAACCATCACACCATCCGACTCTCTACGCTGAATAGACTGTATGATCTGTTAAATATAATCAATTAACTCTCGTGCTGTAATATGTGTACTCTCAATCTACGACATCGAGATGTCTACTGCAAGTGACTGCTCTTCTGAATCTGATATGAAGTCTGTCTCTGTATGTGAACAATCAAATGGATAACTAGGTACCATGTGATCTATCCTATCCTCGTGTAGGATATCGTGGGTATCAAAATAAGTGCTCTCAAGATCAAGAAACTGTGTCTCATCTATGTACTGACAATCGTCTGCAAGACCGGTGTCCTCTGAAGTATATGACAATATTAATCTGGGACTGCTACATCCTCTCTCCATCTCAATGTGTATCTCTCCATTATCTGTGTGGAATGATACTCTCCCAACATCATAATCAAAGAGTGCTCCCGCTGTCTGCAAAAAGGGCCTCCCGAGAATGATTGGAGTAAGATGTAACTGTGTAGGGCATGTCATGTCTAGGACAGTAAAGACCACTGGAAACTGCAAGCCCTGAACGGTCACGATAATGTTCCTCAACACACCTCTAAGTCTCTTCATAGATTGATCTGCAAACTGAAGTATCGCTCGTGATTTGTAGAGAGGACCTAGCTTGAGCTTATCAAGCAAAGAGGATGGAAGCAAATTGATCGAGGAACCACTATCTAAGAGAGTACGATGGAATGCGGCATCTTCAATTTGACAAGTAACATAGTGAGCTCCAGAATCTTTCTTCTTCTTGGGTACCTTGTTCAGAATAGCACACGAAGTTGCTTTGGTCAATACATGCTTCTCAACTCGTGAACTTTTCTTCCTACGCGTAGTACATCTATTCTTCAACTGATTCTTGAGCGTAGGAAAGTGATCGAAGGCATCGTGAAGTGGGATCTTCAAAAAGATGTGATCTTTTAATAATCATTGGGTCTCTGGAGTGAGAACATTCTTTTTGGTGTTTTTCTTTCCTTTTCCAAACAAGGCATCGGGAAAAGGAACAGCATCAGGAATGACAAAACCAAACTTTATATTTATATCAGAATTGGAATCATCTTGTACATCGAGAGTTTCAGAATTATGTACAAAACTCTCTAAAACTGGAGAAGAAAAAATTTTATCAGGAGTATCTGCATGGTCTGGTATGCTATCATCATCTAACTCGCTTATGTCCATGTCAACTGTTTCTGCATCGCTCCCTTCTCTCTGATCATCAAGGTGGTCTTCATCATCGTGATGGTTCTCTTCCTCAGCATCAGAATGTGTTTGATCATGGATTGACTCTCGCTCCTCATCAAGTGCCCTCTCCTTTACTCCATAAGGTGCTCGTGGTGATCTACCGCTCCTGAGACGAATGAAGTTAGATAAAAATTCAGGAAAAGAGATCGTATCTGTAGTGATGTATACCTGATATGAATGCCTCCTTTTTTTTGTTTGGGTTCATCTGAGGTTGAGCTGGGAGAGTGAACTTCGGCGTGGTTAACTCATCTAGACGATGGTAAACCTGCTCCATCTCTGTTTTATGTGCAGTCTGGAGTGTGCTCAACATATCCATGATCTGATTCAGTACCAGGGTATGTGAAGACATCTCAGATTCTGTGTTGTGACCCTGGCTATCTAATCTCTCCTGCCTTGGCATGTGCTGCTATGAAGTGTGAGGCTGAGGAGATCTCTGAGGTGTAAAGGAAGACTGTTGCTGCTGTTGGTAATGATGTGTCTGTGAATGATTAGCAGGACACTGAAAAAATGTGGTCTCTGATATGTGTGCTGGTGAGACTGCTGCTGCGTGTAAGGTTGCCGGTGCTGAAAGTGTGGACGTCCATGCTGTGGATGACTATACTGTTGCTGATGATGATGAGGTACACTCGGTTGCTGAATCGGAGTGTACCATATTCCATTGATCTCAAGAGTGTCTTGAGGCTCAACATCTATGTCCAGATATCTGGTGATCTGACCAGAATTGGCATGAGACTAGTCCTCATGCCAATCAATCGGCGGAGTCTCTGGCTCGCTCTGGACGAAATGTATCTGTCAGGTGGGCGGAGCGGGTAAAGACCTCCGTGCAGGTTGTGAAGTTGAAGAAGCTTGAGACTGCTGATACTGAAGTTATAGTTCTATTACCTTCTTCGCAAGATCACTCAACTGTTGAGGCAGAGATGAGAGTTTCTCCAACTCTCGCATCAGCTGTAAGTCCTGAACTTGTTTTTGAATAGCATCTACCAACATTAACTTCTCGCTGATAAAACCCATGTTGGTATTGGATTCAGAATCTGGAATGTTCGCAAACCTATGATGCTCTCGGTGATGTGGTGGCCGAGGGGCATTCTGGAAAGCCCGAGTAGAGGTGACGACTCTTGAGTTTTCTGCCATCCCTTCGAAGATGGACCAGAAAGAGTCGACATACTTATTCAGATAACTACCGCCACAGCGGCACTCACGAGCCCCCGAATATCCGGCTGGAGTCCTCCAAAGTAATTCTGTACACTTTCATCGGTATCTCATGATGAGGACATCTCTCTGTAAGATCCTTGAATCGATCCCATGCCTCATGGAAAGATTCATTCGGTAATTGTGTGAAATTTGAGATCTAGCTCCTCATCATGTTCATCCTTCCCAGAGGAAAATATTTACGCAAAAATGTGGACTTCAGATCGTCCCATGTAAAAATTTCCCTCCCTAAATGACTTAACCAGTAAAGCGCCTTATCTGCTAAGATGAAGGGAAAGGCTTTGAGGTGAACAACCTCCTGTGTAACTCCTAGATAACTTGCCGTACCACAAATCATCTCGAACTTCTGCAGAAAGGTAAACACCTCCTCTGTAGCGTTCCCATAGAACTTGGGAAGCAAAGAGATGAAGGACGATCTCAGCTCGTATGACCCTTGATTCGGTGGTATCCGAATCCAATGGTGTAGAGTCCTAGCTCCTGGGTCATACTCATCTCGTAAAGTAGCGGGAACCACTACAGGTGGTAATGGGTTCCCGGCTCCTGCTCTCAGCGCGACTATCTCAGCTCGCAACTCATTCTGAGTTCTGAATTGTTCTCGAATCTGGAGATTCATCTATTGTAGTGTGTCGAGAATCCTGATTGTAATATCTACAGCTGGATCCGGACTTCCATCAGCATGGTTCTCCTCAGTTGGCCTCTCCTCTGCTGGTCCTTTTCCATGAGCCATGTGCTTCAGATCTTCTATGAAAGAGAACTTCTGGTAAGAACTCAGCAAAAAATCAGATGGAGAAAGTGATGATAGATTGAGGCAAGGGTCTACCTCAAAAGACTGGCTGGGAGGTGAGGGAGTCTGGGTCTGACTCTCCTCGAGATCAGCTGGGACCAACTCGGGAAGAGGGTCATCCTGAGCTTGTGAAAATGTACGACGGACGGTGAAAGATCGAGGTCTCACAGAGTCAGAGCAAAGTAGCCATCGATTCGTCATCTTCGATGTCAATAGATTAATTGGGAGAGCACGTTTATCGAGTTAGGAGAGATGGGAGATGCGTGTAAGACACGGTAACTCACACCCCACAAGCAAACACAAAGCAAACCCCGTATTCATCAACACAACCCGATGATAACCGTAAGAGTTCGGTCATTTATCTTATCGGTTTTAGGGTTGTTTTAGCATACAAGTATATTCTCCGATTATCGTCAACAGATAGGTGCTCGGAATTTCCCCGCAATACTATCGCGAGTCTTTACAGAAAACCACTTGTTCTCAACCAATATGGGGGTAAGTACGGACCGTTTCCGGCTACCCGTATTATTTGAGGACAGAGCCTTACGTAGTGCCCTCTAAACCCCCTACTCTGCTAAGTAAACTCGAACCGTTTCAAGCTACCTGAGCGTACCCACTGAAAAACAGTGATTAGGTGTATAGACTAAGTAGTATCTTGAAAGAAACTCGGACTTCGGTTCTATCCTTAAGTGTCGTCTCTCACTCGCAAAATCTGAAAAGTACCTGCAGATGAGGTGCGGGGATTACTCTCCCAAATCAATTGATCCTTACATTTATTTTATGGTCAGATACTTAAACAGTCCCGATTTTATTTTTGGTTTTATATTTTTTTGGATTTTTTCAGACATGCGTCTAATGAATGTCTTTATTATTTTTTTTATAAATCCTAAAATCATAAACCTAGGTTGCAAGTCCTAAGACTATCTATGAAGGCACAATCAGATAGGAAGAAAAAACAAAAACACCTAAGCATACACCTGGCCTCATGAAAAGCTGCAGAAAACCGACGATGCGAGAAAAACCGCGGTGGGTGCCCTGATCCCTCGAATGCACGGCAATCCATGAATCAGACCCCAAGAAAAAAGGGGAGGGGAGGTACAAGTCGGGATTCCCTTATGGGTCTCCTTTCTGAAAAATACAAAAACACGGGAAAGTACCCTTTTTACAAAAAGAAAAGAAAAATTACAACAAAGGTCCTAACTAATCCTGCCCTCAGCAACCGAAAATCTCGGTCTCTGCACTTTCAACTGCTTCGGCTTCCGAGGAAGCCGGCTGAACCTGCAAGCCCTACAAAGATCAATTAAGAAAAAGAAAAGAAAAAACACATGAAAAACTGTAAAAAAATTCAAAGAAACTCAAAAAAATGTAAAAATTGATGAGAAAGCTGTAAATTAAAAACCAATAGAAAATTTGCGAAAGAAACAAAACTTGTAAAATCAAAAATATTAAAGAATTGACAGAAAATCAAGTCAAAACCCGATGTATAAATAATGCCTCCCTGGCAACGGCACCATTTTGATAATGCGATTCCGACCTGCGGTTAAAATGTCAGTGTAGATAAAAACCGCAGAGAGGGAACCCGTTTATCAAACAAAAATCGATAAAATAGGAGAGAGAGAGAGAGAGAGAGAAAGTGAATTGGATAGAGCGACTTCTCTCCTATGTTATCTTACACTATTTATTTTACCAGGTAAGTGTGCCTGGGTCGAACTAAAGGAGGCAGGATATCAAAACCGCAGTTTTTGATAAAAGAAAGAAATTCCAGAAAAAATCCTCTTTATTCTTGATTTTACAAAGAAAGAAATTAAAAGAAATTCGGTTCAAAACTAACTTAAAATGGTGAAAATCAAAAGGACACAATGAAGCAACGAAAAATTCTGAACAAATAATAAAAAATTATCTTGGGTAGTTATCAGGATACCCTAAAAAATCGCGGAAAAATACAGAAAAATCAAGTCCAAACAGCCCCTACAAGCCAGGGGCATAACTGCAAAGAAGTTTATTGTTTTATTACAAAAAGGTTCATGAAAAGGACTGAAATGAAAATAAAACTAAAGAAATTACATTTAGGTCCCTACGTAGGGACCTAAATGTAATTTATCGAAACTTTGGGGTGCGACTGAAAATCAGGAACTTCACTAGGTTTAGTTTGCAATTTCTCCACCGTTTCGCAGTTGACGGTCAGGATTAGAAGATCAGGCGCGATCTGGACCGTCCTTGGATGCCACGTGTCAGCCAATTGTAGCGTCTAGCGTTCTTCCTGTTCTTGTGGTCTTGCGCGTAGCTGACGACGAGGGCCTCTTTTCTAAATTTTCTCCGGCTAATGAGTCGATGCTTGGGCCTCCGGCGGGGCCAGAGGGGTGATGCCTTCACCCCTCGAGCTCGCCCGTGGTGGATCTCCTCCAAGGGTGGCTGGAGATTATGGTATTCTGCCGATGAAACTAGCAGTCTGACTGGTCCTGGATGTTGATAATGTTGTTGCACCTTCTTTTATTGAATTTTTCCTTGCGTTTGGGTGCTCCAGATGTTCTGATTTTGCTCTAGATTAAAGATAAACCTGCAAAGTAAATCAAGGTGCTCGATTCGTGCGAGAATCGGCCAACAAGTATAAGATTTGCAAATTAAAAAATGTGATATTTCCAGTGTTGATGAAAAGGTATCGTGAAAAAGAGAGGGAATGAATCACAGAATTGGTTGATATCTAAATGAACCTGAGATGTGGTTAAAGATAGGCGTCTAATAATGATGATTAAGTGTCCTAATTACTCAGTTAACTACGTGATGAATCCATGATTCACTAACTTTTCTATCGCATTTTATCTTAAAACCCTTAACAAATGCATGTAAATATTCATTAATTTCCATCTTTTAACAAAACCTCATTCATGAATAAATATTCACTTTTAAGCATCAAAATCATGTAAATAAATAAAGAACAAAGAAAAAGAAAAGAAGGCAGATTGGATATATGTAAATATGTATAATATGACTTAAAAATATAAATATAACTGCAAGGTATATTTATAGCCTAACCTCCGAGACCAAGTCAGCAAGGACTGGTCGACAAACCAAAAAGTAGGGGGAGATAAGGAAAGAAAACCCTAAAAATAAATTAAGACATACCTCATTTACCTCTCATGATTTATTAAATAAATGCAAAACTTCAATGATTTTTAAATAATTCATATGTACATATTTTCACCAAACTCTTTTCCTAATTATTTTTAAAAATATATATATAAATATAAAAATAAGTTAAAAATATTACCATGTACATATACCAAGAAATCCTACTTGTAAATTGTCAAAATCTCAACTTCCAAACATCATAACTTCTTCATACGAACTCCAATTTCAATCTACTCACCTTTAAAGTCATAAAATAATATTCTCTAATTAATAAAGGTGGTTTCGTCGAATTCAGAGTCCGTTTGCAAAAAGTCAGTTTTGGGACCAAATGACAACGGGGTTTCTGGGCTATTTATTTTATGCAGCACACATTATTTATAGTTTTATTAATTTTATAATTTCTAATTATTTTCATGATCTTGTAATTTAACCTTGATTTATTTCATATTTTTTGGAGCTTATTTATTATATAGCAAAATCAAAAACCTTAAATTATAGGTAAAAATGAACTGGCTAAATAATACCTGTATTTATTAATATATGTAAATTAATTCATTAAAATCTCTAAAAATTCACATAATATTTATTTATTATTCTAATAATTAAAAAAATATAAAATTATTTTTAAATGTGTATTTATTAAATTAAAAACTCAAAACCTATTTATCTATACATATTTATTAATATAATACTTATATTTCAACTAATATTTATTATTTATAAAAAGTAATTATTCTATAATTAAGATTACTTAATTATTTACATTTCTTGTATTTATACCTATTTAAAATAACCTTATTTATTATTTATTATTGAATTTACAAGCATTTTAAACCATCTGGCCAACCAGGTGCTGACATGTGTCAGCACCTGGTTCATCTTCTTCAAGAAGCCGGTATCACAGTCTGTTCTGACCGGCCAACTTCTACCATTTATCCCACGCATCTTTTAACTCTTTCAGGTGACCTAAGCCCTTGGATCAATTCCCCTAACAACCTTCTACCTCGCCAACCATTAGATTATCTTGGGGATCACGAAATCGGTCTATAAAAACCTTCAAAGTTCACCATTTGTAACTAACTCTCCCAACCACCTAAGCTACCCAGCTCCAATAGCCGATCCCTGACCTTCTCCACCTCACTCCGCCTCGCTCCGGTGGTGACAGCACCTGAAGGCCAGCTCGCGTGGAAGAAGAAGCATCGGAGGAGATGTTCCTAGGTTGATCCCAGCCTTGCATCGCCGCCACCGCGCGTCCAGCTCCAGCGAAGGTTGACCGTCGAGCATCCATTCGAGGTAATACACCTCTGAAATCCCAGACCTATTCATCCACCTCTATCAAATTTCATCTTGAATATCGTGCCACGATTAGCATGGCTAATCCCAATTTTAGATAGTTTAATCTTTCCTCTTAGACGCTCAATCGAAACACACTTGCAAATCGTTTCAAATCGACTCAATTCGTATCTCATTTCATCGACATTTTGCACGAAAGTTTCTTTAATATCTGGAAACACCATGTTTTGATCTTGCAAACTCTTAACCCTTTGGCTGATTCCTTGTGAATCGAGCACGTAAACTTGTTGTTTACAGATCTAGTTTCAATCAGGAGCAATTTCACATCACCTGGGACTTTGATCTTTCACGGAAATCACCTTCAAAGGAGGTGCTCCAACATCCTTCAACCTCCATCTCAACGAGGCTCTCAACTTCATTGCGTTTCCACCACCGCTCGGAGCCAACTCTGCCTGAAGACCACCGCGAGCGAGCTCGAGGGTTAGAGGAGCTAACCCTCTGACCCTGCAGAAGGCCCCTGTCTGCTGCCGATCACCTGAGAGAAATCGGGGAAAAAGCCTTCGTCGTCAGTTGCTCAATGACCTCAAGAACTTAAAGAACGCCAGATGTCACAGGCTTGCGACGTGTGGCATCATCAGACGGTTAGGATCGCGCATGAGCTTCTAATCAAGACCGTCCATCCGAAGCGGAAGACTTTTTGCATCATAAGCCCAGCGAACTTCTAGAATTACCAAAAGCTACAGAAGCTTCCAGTATTTGCATTTAGGTCCCCGTATGAGGACCTAAATGTAAAACATTTTATTCCTTTTACAAAATAGCCCCTGTCAAGGACCAGATTGCAGATCTTTTTGATACTTTTTCTTGCGCTAATACCCCTGGGCTGTAGGGGATTTTTGGACCTAGTTTTGACCTAAATTTTCGTAGATTTTCTTGGGGTAGTTACACAACTACCTCCGCGAGTTTTTCATTAATTTTTCGTGTAATTTTCTCGTGTTTTTTATCGTGTTTTAATTCGTCGCAAATCGAATCCGTTTTGTTTTCTTTTTGTGTGCTTGTTCGTGCCCGTTGCTCATCCCGTTCACCTACTATATAGTATCATTTATTTTCACCTATATTGCACCTATTATATAATAAATAAATTGTGTGAAAAATACCCCTTTGAAAAATAAATAAAAATTGGAAAAGATTAAAATCAAATAAGAAAAATTAAAAATCAAAACTTAATAAAAATCGTATCTTTTCTTTGATTGCTTTCAGAAGAGATAAAAAATAATCACAAAAATATTCTCTCTTAAAAAATCAGAGTACCCTATTCTGCCTCCTTGAGCTCGACCCAGGCACATTCACCTGGTAAAATAATTAGTGTAAGGTTTTTTTTATAAAATCGAATTTGTTTGATCGACTAGGATCCTTTTGCGGCTTTTCTACAACCGACAACTTTTTCTTCTAAAAAGTCGTAAATCGACTCTAGCGACTGCCATCACTACGCTAAAATAGCACAAACTTCGAGAAAGAAAATTACAAAAATGGATGAACAGATCTGGGAATAGAGGTGTATTACCTCTGATGATAGCTCGACGGTCGATCCTTGCCGGAGCTGGAGGCGGCGGGATGGCGGTGATGCAAGGCCAAGCTAGGCTTGGAACGTCTCCTCCGACGTTCCTCTTCCACGCGAGGCGGTGGTTGGGTGTTGTCACCACCATATATGGCCGGCACGAGGCTTGGAAGGGAGAAGGGTCGACTACCGGAACTGGGGTTCAAGTTAGTTGGAGAGTTCTATTTGATTGCGCCAACTTTAGGGGGTTTTATAGGTGGAATGGCATGGATTTAAGATAGATCCAATGGTAGGCATGGATTACAGTAGTTAGGAGAAGAATGTGGAGAGTTAGGATCGAGTGAGGAGGTTAGGAATGGAGCGGGAAAAATTGTTGAAGATCGGTCAGTTCTAACAGAAGTTGCAACGGCTTCTTGGAGAAGAAGACACCAGGTGTTGACACATGTCAGCACCTGGTTGGCCAGATGATAAAATACACTATAAATTATGTGATAAATAGTAAATGACATTATTTTAAATAGGTATAAAAACAAAAAGTAAAGTTAATTAAATTATCTAATTTATGGAGTAATTAGTTTTATAAATTATAAATATTATACGAAATATAAATATTATATTAATAAATATGCATAAATAATACTTTATAAATAGATTTTGGATTTTTAATTCAATAAATAAGTGATTATATATCAATTTTATATTTTATTAATTATTAGAATAATAAATAATGCCTTTGTAATTTTTTGTGGATTTTATTAATTTAATTTAAATATATTAATAATTATAGGTATAAGTCATATAGTTCAATTTCATCTATAAATTAAGGTTTTGGATTTTATTAAAATAATAAATAAGCTTCAAAAATTCTAAAATAAATCATGGTGAAAATACAACATCATGAAAAAAATTAAAAATTATAAAATTAATAAAACTATAAATAGTGTGTTCGAAATAAAATAAATAGCCCAAAAACCCTGTTGTCATTAGGTCCCAAAACCGACTTTTTTGCAAACAGACTCCGATTTTAGTGAAATCACCTCCATTAATTAGAGAATATTATTTTATGAATTAAAGGTGAGTAGAGTGAATTTGGAGTTCGTATGAGAAAGTTATGATGTTCGGAAGTTGAGAATTTGACAATTTAAAAGTTGGATTTCTTGGCATATATACAAGATAATATTTTTAACTCATTTTTATATTTTTATGAACATTTTTAGAAATAATTAGGAAAAGAGTTTGGTGAAAAATATGTATATATGAATTAATTAAAACTCATTGATGATTTGATATTTATTTAATAAATAATGAAGAGTGTGTGGAGTGTGTCTTTAATTATTTTATGATTTTCTTTCCTTATCTCCCTCTACTTGTTTGTTTGTCGACTAATCCATGTTGACTTGGTCTCGGGGATTAAGTTATAAATATATCTTACAACTATATTTATATTTTCTGACTCATATTGTACATATATACTTATTTACAATATGCCTTCTTTTCTTTTCTTTATTTTTATTCTTTTATTTTTTCACATGTTTTTGATGCATAAAAGTGCATTTTTATGCATGAATGGGGTTTTGATAAAAGGAGGAAAGTAATGAATATTTACATGTATTTGTTAAGGGTTTTAAGACAACATGCGACAGAAATGTTAAAGAATCATGGATTCATCAAACTTGACAAACTTCCCCGCTTGTCTACACTTCCCACCTTCCCCACATTCTCACACCCCGAATCCACTTCCTTCTTGGGTTGATTTATCTTATTGTCTGCCATTTGTTGGAATCCACGAACCATTTGAAGAGAACACCGCTGCTAAGACAAATGATTTGTAGAGTTACCTATCCCCACATACCTCATTTGATTCTCATGTGACTGTTAGGACATGCCTGTAAATTACACATACACATCCTAATAGGACCTTAGGGTATCGCATGGTTGATGAATCTCGAATTCATCACTCTAAATCTCATTTTTTTAAGCTCAAATCCCTCAAAATCATCAGCATTTCTGCATTCATTCTGCATATTTAGCATTCATGCATGTTTTCATAAGAATTGCATTTTATCCATTATGTTTGCACAAAATAAGAAGCCAAAAATCCAAGCCAAAAATTGACCTGTAAATAGCCTAACTTCCCTTATTTTTAACTCATTCATGCTAACTCCGAATGATCCAAAACCACCTCCACTGTGTACATGTCACTAACAAGAATAAATAAAAAACAGAAAAAAAATCATTAACCCAAATAAGTGGACCAAAATTCCAAACCCTAATTTTAGGATTTCCGGACTAAAAACCTCAGATCTTCCCCATCCAATGTCTAGTTTAATCCTACTCACTTTTGAACTAATGTACATTCAATTACCTTCAAAACAAGACCAAGTTCAAGAATCGGAGCTCATATGTGAAAGTTGGGTTTTGGACCTCTTTTGTACATTGTGTATTTTAGTGGTTTTGACCTGATATTTTATGTTCATATTTTCTTAATTAATAAAAATCCAAAAAAACTAGATTTAGGTGTCTTTATTTATCTTTGATTTTTTTCATATTTTTTCAGATTTTTATCTGGTTTAAAAATGACAAAAAATTACAAAACCTAAAAATCTAGGTATTCTATGTATATGGGATACCCCAAAAATTCACTTTATGCATTTGATCGATTTTGGTTTTGATGTCTTCATGAAAGTTGTAGATCTCATTGAGACGAGCATTTTTTGTAAAGGAACTTTTTCAATCCGAGGTCATTTGCTAATTATTATTTATTTTACAAAATCTTTATCTGTAGATTTTTCTTGTGCTGACACGTGGCAGCCCCTGGGGCTGCCACGTGTCAACCATTTTTGGCCCCATTATTTATTTTTTTATTAAAATAAATTTAGAAAGGCACTGCACGTGCGTCGCACGTGCCTCCCAGGCATGTGCTCTGTAGTGCCCCGCTCCACGTTGCGCCACGTGGCGACCTCCTGGCCATCCGATCATCGCCCGATCGGACGGCCCAGGAGTCGCCTTCAACCTCCTAACTGCCGCCCCCGCCTTCGACGCCAATGGCCAACCGCTTCCTTTGCTCCTCTCGTGCCGCCAACGAACTCAGCGTCGCTCGCGGCCAACCACCTCCGGATCTCCCGCCTGCCGCTCGATCCCTTTCTCCTATTTAAGAACCTCGACCCTCCCCCCGCCTCTGTCAATCCGTCGATACACCCAGAGCTCTAGGGAGATTCAACGCCGGAGTTGACAGCTCCGATGAATCTCTCCAGAACTGCGGCGAGATCCGACCTGCTTCGTCGGGTCGATTGCAGCGCGAGCCTCATCTCCACGCTGCTTCGCTCCAGGTTCCTGTCGAGCCATCGTTAACCGGCATCGACTCCATCTCTGACTCTCCAAGCCTCCTACGCTGCCATCGCCGTTCACATCCGACAGCCAACAACTCCCCACGATCATCTTCTTCGACAAATACCAGCCATCGCCTCCGCCTATAGCCGGTCAACGGCATGCTCGCCTCCACCACGACGCTCCGCCGGTAGGACCCTCCTTCGCCTTCTTCATCAACCGCCGTCGACGTGTCTCCATCGTCGCCCCCTGGCCGTGTGTCGACCCGATGCCAACAACGCGTCATCAGCAGCAACACCGGGCTCCGCCGTCCCTCGTCTACACCGCCAAGGCCGGTCTGCCCCTCCGCCTCTGTCACTCTGCCACAGCACCAGGCTCCAGCCCCGAGACCCCGGCACGTACGAGGCACATGTGTGCGGGACGTCAACGCCTTTATCATCCCCCACGGGTCACGTGCTCTGCACATGACCTTGGGTTAAATGCATTTGAACCCCCGGGCTCCACGTGCCCCTCTGGGAATTTTGCGATAAATCCCCCCAGACTCCTAGTAATTAAACGTAGGTCCCCCTCTGCTTATTTTCATATTTATATATTGCATTTGTACCCATGTGTTCTCTCTCTTTTTTGAACCTCTTCTCGATATTATTTTATTATTAAAAAATAGCATGATGTTCATCTCCTAATTCTCTACATTTTGACATATGGTAGATATTTTTGTGATCATCGATTAATTAGTAATTAATTATTTTGTGGAAATTTGCATATTTTGCCCAATTAGTGCTCATCAATTTTTATTTGATTAACCGTTGCTCTAAAAATTCCCAAAAATCATATAGTGGAGAGTTAATTGTGCTTGATTTTGTGCCCAAAAAGATTTGCATTTGCATGCACAGATTGCCCTGTAAAAATTATTTTGCATATTTCAGTATTTGATTTTTAGTAGGTATTAAATCCCACATTTTCGAGGATTAGGATTTTTCTGAGATCCATCACCTATTGATAATTCTTAGATAATTTTATCCCCTAAAAATAAGTAGGTATAATATTTATTATAATTAAATATTGAAATTTACTTTGTTTGCTTTTAAAAATTCATAAAAAATTTACATTGCATCCAAAAATTCCAAAAAAAATACAGTGCATTCATTTCATCATCTTTTGCATTGTGGCCAAGTTTATATTTTTCAGACATTGTTTGGTCGAATTTTACATTTTAGTCCCTAAAATAGGCCAAATTTGCATTCTACATCTTTTATTGCATTAAAAATTCCAAAAAAAAGACCGCCTCGATAACCGTGCACGAATTTTGATAGACATAACTCTAGGTTGTTCCTTTGCCTCCTTGTTGTCGACCTTGGGACTTGCCCAAGTAAAATAAAGATAAAACACTTGATTAAAAATTGATTAAATATTCGTGGTTATTTTCTTGATCAATTCCGATCGCCGCCTACAACGAACGACACATTAATTTTACGCACGACGATAAAAACATCTTCTTAACGTTGTGATTTTGGATTCCGTCAATGGTCGAACAAATGAACCGAATGGAGAGGCATGCACACTATGATTTTCCGAACTTGATTGACTTTAGTGATCAAGCTCACATTGACCAGCCCTCATACTACACATTCGTAGAGCCTACACAGGTAGAAGACTAGACCCATGAGCTCGATCTCCAAGCCTCTTGTTTATTGAGTCCATCATATGAGGCTCCGACCAACATCTACAACACAGATGGTCTCTACATGACCCAACACTACATGCCAGAGCCAAGGTATGTTGAGTATGAGACATTGAATTCTCAACATTATCCTCCAATGGAGCAGATCTCTCCCATGATTTGTCATGAGAAGATTTTGGAGGATGACATTTCCAGACTTGTTAAAAGACATGAATCAATTCAGGACATGTTGAGAAATGTCACCAACCTATTGATTTCATATGTTGGAAGCTTGGGTATAGAAATGGAGGACAACATGAGATGATTCGATGTTGAAAACCAAGAGAACAGTAGTGAACCCATACACTCTATACAACTGGAGCCAACTCTAACTCTCTCTTCTACTAACCACTTCCCTTCAATCGCGAGTCTGCACATTCTCCCACTCCTCTTTTACATATCAAAAAAATTGAAAACCCCAAAAGCATCGAAAAATTAAAAAGCAGATAGTATAATAAAAGTTGAAAATGAAAAAGACATAAAAAAATTGGATCCTACCGATTGCTAAAGAATTAATTCTAGAGTTTCCATTAATAAAGTCCATAGAACACTTCAACGAGCTCAAAAGATTAATGAAATGTAAATTGATGCCTAAGAGGTCGAGCAATACGAGAACAAGGACAGAAAGACACGTAGGGCCTATGGACACCTCCTTGGTGATGGGGAGAAAGACCAAGAGCCGCAGAGTGAAGCAGTATTTCCGAGTTGAATGTGGAATCAAGACATCATTTTCACCCATGCTAGAATCGATGGTGACTCATCGATAAATATCCTCTCGACCTCCATGTTAGACCATCTCAAATTCAGACCACTTAGAAAATCAAGAGAGATCTTGCAGCTGGCCGATCGATCCATCAAATGGTCAAGAGGAACCATTTCATCATTTCTTTTCGAGGTGCCTAATAATCGTGATTTTGCCAAGATCTTGTCAATCCACAAGGCGGACCGACAGTCATCGAAGCGACCTCAGACGAAACCCTAATTAGTCAACAATTAACCCACAATACAAATCAAGCGATGAATAATAAAAATGTGGAGTTAAAATATATTGTAACTCTACAACAAATGTTTATAGGTGTCAACATGTGTAGAGGTCGAACTCAGGGAGTAAATGGTAGATTGTGTGAAATGATGCGCAAAAATTTGTTCTCTTTCTTCTTGTCCACTTATTATTTTTGCGGGTTTTTAATTTTATATTTTTTAATTTTATTTAATTTTATATATTTTTTATGTTTTCTTTTTTATATTTTTTATATTTTAATATTTCTTTTTCTTTTTATTAAAGATATATAATACATATAAGCATATAAATGTTGTATAGGATAATATAATTTTAAATACAAATGTAAATAAATAAAATACAGAAAATACATTGTTTTTTGGTTTTATATATTTTTATAATGTTTTTTAATTTTTCTGAAATTTTTGCTAATTTTTATGGATTTTTAAACTCAAAAACACCCCAAATCAGGGATTAAATAATAGGCCAAAATTGAAGTGGATATTAAAAATAACAAATTAAATTCAAAATTATCCAAATCAATTTTAATATATAGGTAATTAAATAAAAAATTTATAAATTAGAAAAACATATTTTTGGAATTTTTAATGAATTTTTATATTTTTATAAAGGTTTCTGGGATTTTTTATTTTTAAGAGTTTTCTTTTTCCATTTTTATGATTTTTGACCTGAAGGCTAAAAATATATAGATAAATAAAATATTTTTGTATTTTTTCGAAACATTTTTATTTTTTGGTATTTTTAGTCAGAACAAAAATGGTTTCCTTTTGATTTTTAACAAATGTTAAAATTCTTAAAAATGTAAAATAAATATATGACGTGAAAGTACATGCTACCAGGCACTAACCCTATTTTTGCTAGATTTTAGGAGCAAGGGCGCTATTTTTAATAAACGAAACTTTTTGCTAGATTTTAGGAGCAAGGGTGCTATTTTTAATAAACGAAACTCAACCACCAAAATTAATGTAATGGCAAGGGAATAATTGCAAATAAACTAAAGTCCAAAGGCCACTCTGTAATTTTTACAAAATATACAACATGCTTTTAATTTTTATGGACTAAAAATAAATACAAAAGTCGTAGGGGCTTCCCTGCAATTTACCCAGCTCACATGGGACAACACGTGAGCTGAGCTGGACTAGATTTAAAAGTAAATATAATAAGTATAAGAGCGTACATGCAAAATGTCCATGTTATTTTAAATGTTACATTTCATTTACAACATTAATAAATAAATACAAAAAAGGAGGTGTAAGGCTTGCAAATTACCCCCTAAGGCGCATGACTGGACAAATATGGTTCATTCACTTTGACATGTCTCATCTCCTGGACGCACGATGACAGTTCGTGGATGCATAGTGGAGATTAGATCGCTCGCAAACGATCGATGATTGAAGCTTGGCGTGATCCAACAGTTATTGTACGACCTAGAAAGCGGTTGACGATCGGACGACTCTCGAGAGGGTTGGAAGAACAAGGGAAGAACTCTCCATTGGCGAGTTTCGATCGAGCGTTTCTCGCTCCTCCGACATCCTCAAGAACCACGGGTAGGCGCTGCATGTTCCCACGGGTCCAGTGAATGTACCAGGCCCCTTAGAAAAGTTCGTAGGCCATCGATAGGCCTCTGGCTTCTTGAAGAAGAAGCGTGACCTGGAGGGCTTGAGGTTGGATCGATTTGAGCCCAGAAAGTCTCCTTCGACCGTACGACCTACATAGAAAGCACACAAGGCCAAGGGCAAAGTTCCTTGGCCGGTAAATAGGGGGATTGGAGGCGAGAGGAGTTGGGTGATCATGCCTATGGCGTGGTGGTGGAGTTGGAGGCCGATAGGCCAGATCAGTAGCTGATCTGGGTGAATGAAGTGCGTGGAATGGTAAGCATAGGGAACAAAGTGAGGGTGGAAGGCGTGGCGGAGAACAAGTGGGGTCATGGCAAAAACGTCGTCGGAGCGGAGCTCCGGCGAACTACGAATCAAGTGATTAATCTAAAACTACGGTCTAATCCGTAACAGAAATAAAATGCAGGAATCGAAACCTATCTAAAGAAAGTGAAATGCACAGCTCTTACCTGTCGGTGAGGACAGGGATCAAAGGTGGCAGGAGCACCACCTTGGGTGCACCTCCGCCCTCCGTAGCCCGCTTCAGACCGTAGGGGACCTCCAACTGTCACATGGATGCTCGTTTGGCTGGAGTCGAAGGGATTTAGGGGTTGGAAGATGACCAAAGAGGTGGAGGAAGTTAGAGGTCTTATTTAAATACACGTATGGGCACCCTTATTCAAGGACGGAATCGAGAGAATGAAAAGTATGTACAAGGGATCGAAGTGGTCGGCGTGGATCCTGGGATGTTAGGTAACATATCTCATGAAGGGATCGAATGTGATGAAAGGATGGATCGAGTGGAAAATGGAAGAAAATGGGGGATTTGACGCTTTTGATGAACCAAACCAAGAGTCAACAGGCGACCTGACGTTATTGGTCCACGTCACGTTACTACAGGACAAATTAGTCACATTTATTCGAAATTAATTATTTGAAAATAGTAAATGATTTTATTAATCTTTGAGTATAAAATAAGAAATGTTTATTATTTATTTAATATTTTATTACGAAATTTATTTATTTTTTTCGAGGTTATTTATTAGTAGTTAATTTTTATAAGTGTATTTATAGGTATATTCATCTATGTTTTAGCTATTTTAATTTTATTTTTTATATTTTATTTTATTATTTTATTCCCTTATTTTATATATTTATAACTTATTTTTAGATGTATAAATATATTTTTATTATATTTTTATGATGTTATTTGTATACTAAACTAAGTAGGGGTATAGTATATTTATTGTATATTTATCTATGTATTTTGTACATTATTTTGTTTTGATATATTTTGTTGGGTTTTATTTTAGCCTATATTATTACTAGAATATAAATAATACTAGCAAATAAGCCCACGCTTCATTGCGGAATGAATTTGCATGATTTTTTATATGAACATTATAATTTGGATATATAGAGTAATAATAGTTCTAAGGCATCTTTTATAAATCTAAGAATGAAGTCGAAGTCTTTCTAATTAGTTAGATATTTGATGTATTTTTTTACTATACCAATGAATGGATGTTTTCATTTAAAAGTTCTACGTGAGTAATTAGTCAAAAATCATAGCTAAATCTTACAATTTTATAATTCAACGCTATAAAAAATTAACTTAATTGATAATAAAAAAGGGGATAACGTTCAAGGTCTATTAAAGTATCCACATTTATACATCTTTAGAGATTCTCCATGTTTAGTGACCTAAAATAAAAAAAAACTAATAATTGTCATATTAATTTAAGTTATTGAGGTATTATTATTAAGTTAGCATAGAATATATAAATTCTTTCAAGTTTTGACTCGAAATACATGATGCAGAGTTTAAATTATTGACAGAGTAAACTTGATATCATCATATCCTCTCCTTCATTTAATTGTATACAGTTAGGTTGGAGTATTAAGCTCAACCCGCATCCATGTTGTTTTCCCCAAGCTTTGGACTGGGTTAAGGCCCACTTTTTTTTGATAAACTGAGGATCTGGGCCCTGCTCACGGCCCATAGGGTCGGGCCTAGGTTCGAGCTGGGTTCAACCCACCTCCACTTAATAATTACCGGTGAACATCTTTCCGACATATCATATGAATTTCAATATTTTGTAGATGATTGGCAATCATTTCTATCATACCATGAATCTAAACCAACTACATATTATAGTTGCTCGCAGGTTCAAAATAGAGATGAAGCTTGAAAGCGTTGTAAAGAAGAGGAATCAAGATAGTATCGTCAAGATAAAAGATCAAAAGCTGGCCTGTAGAGGTAATATGGCTTTGGTTGTTGTTACCCCACATCCAAGGAGAAGGAGACCATCTCAGCCAAAGTAGATGAAGTAAATATGAAGCAAGTATGTGAACCGTAACTTCCAATTAAATCTTAAAATCGTCACCTCTCACGTCATTCTCTGTATATAAAACATGGCCAATGTATATTGTTTTTAAGAAGAAAGCATGGCCACGGATCTAGACCCATATGTATAGCGATATATACATTTACAGTCCTATTATCCTATAGCTACACTACACATCTCAGCCTGTGAGTGAGGGCAGAAAATTGACGCGCATAAGAGGCGGAAGCACGACTTCCTTGTAGTGGCCTATCCAATCCAAAGCCACATAAATCCTTCCCTCCAAATAGCCAAGACCCTCACACGTCTCTGCATTCACGTCACCTTCTCCACCGTCGTTTCCGCCCATCGATGTATGTTCCCGGACAACAATCCACTCCCGTGGAAGACCCATCAGATCATCTCCTCTGCTTCAACCCATATTACAATGAATCTGATGGCTTTGACTCGAAGAGGGATGACGTCAAGGACTTTTCCTCATCCTTGAAGTCTGTAGGATCTAAGCTGCTCCATGCCATCGCAACAGCTACTGATCCAACTGTCACCTGCATCCTCTATGCCATGCTCTTCCCGTGGATTACCGACCTTGCTGACCTCCTCAGAATCATGTCTGTGCTCTATTGGATCCACCCGACGGCCATCTTCACCACCTACTATCACTATTTCCATGGTTACCGTGAAGCCATCACCCTTCACACGAACGGCGGTAGATCTCGCGGCGGAAGTGGAGGAAAGTCTAGAAGCAGAAGCTCATAGGAGGGCGAAGAGAAAAAGGTAGGAAGAGAAAGGGGACAGCCACGTGTTGCAAAGAATGAAAAACAGGGAAGCGGAGGGAAGGTAGTCGTAGGATGTGGCCTTGATACATGCTGTAATGTGGCAATGGCATGGAAATTGGGGGAAGAACCCCATTTTAGTATATTGTATAGATTTACAAGAGTAGAAAAACATAAAAAAACAAATAATAAAAGAATAAGATACACTTTTATTTATTTACAAGTAAAAACATAGGTATTTTACCTATATTTTTATATAGACTTATTTTATTTTGTGTTTTCCTTTTGGTTTTAATATAGTTTTAATATGTACATAAGTTATAAATAATAATACAAATGTATAAAAATATAAGATTGTAAAAATAATAAAGAATAAATAAAATGAATATTTTATTCGGGTATGCTATACAATGAGGGTCCAATCCTAACTTTCACACCTTAGCCCAAAAAATATGAAACCACCTTCATTAAACAGCTTATTAAATTTATATACAACTAGAGGTGATTTTGATACATTTTGAATTTTTATTTGGAATATATGGGTCTGTGAAGTCGGGTTTTTGGATTTTTATTTGTGTATAAAATGAACATTGTATCTTATTTTTGTACAATCTCAATTTGTATTTTTACTTACATTATTATCTACAACTTTCATGTACAAAGTTTCTTTATTTGACGTATAAATACTAAAGAATAAATTGGGTGTCAAAAATGAATTATTAGAGAATAAATAAATGTGATTTTTATTGTATTTCTGGCCCTTATCTTCCCCTACTTTATTCCTTGTCGACCAATTCAATTTTGACTTGGTCTCGGGGCCTAGGGTCATAAAATAAATTTGGTTATTTTATTCTCTTTCTTTTCTTCTCTTTATTCGATAATTTTGGCATTAAAAACAATATTATTTACACAATAAATGCAATAAATCACGAATGTTATTTTGTAAAAATTAATGCTATTGGCATACATTAGCTAGGGTTTTTAAGGCAAAATGATAGAATAAAGGTGATGAAATGGGGATTCATCACCCCCTATACTTGCCTTTATTAGTCTCTAGCAAACACTAATGCAATAAGTGCAGAAAAAATGAAAATAAAGAAAAGAAAAATAAAGAAAATGGATTGATTTTAATTATCAAACTTGTCTTCACAAAATCAAAGTTTGGAGCTCAGGTCAGACCTTGGTGTGAGAATGTGTGGGGAACCTGGTTGGGAACCAAATTTAAAACAGAACAGCCTTCGAGAGTCTCAGAACTTGGTTCAAACCATCTCAATAGCCATGTCAGAACTAGCCTACATCATACGCAAACTCTTATGACTATGAAGCTGACTTGTACGCTATAAATGATAGTGGCTCTCCTCAACTGAAATGACGAAGGGACTAACTTCTCCATAATGACAACCCAAATGATTCCCCAATCCAACAACTCTTTCCTCGAGTAGCGGGGTATTTTCTTCTAAGTTCAAGTGAAAACCAGCTCAAGAGGAGTCGGTGAAGAGATGAATGGATGGTAGCCAGTGTAGCTACCTATGCTGGGATGTATGACCAGTGTAGTCAAGTCATCCAGATGCAGGCTCACATGATATAACTTTGAAACTCAAGTTTGCTTATTGACTGTACAAATATATACACTCCAGCATTTTTTTATTTTCAATCAAGCATGTCCACTTTTTTGGAGGTTTTTTTAATACTATATACATCAGCATTTACATAAGGAGTTTTTCCTCTTGAGCTAGAATACTATCCCTCTTTTGAAGCAATATTGCAACCCAGACTCTCATGTCGATAGACCTCATGGGTACTAGATGGGTTGAGGTCCACTTCCCTCCCTAGAAGAGGATGAATGTTTCCACTCGTGTGCATCTCAGACTAGAAAACCCAATCCCCTCACCACTCCAACTGAGTTGAGCCAAGTGAAAGGTGCAAGTGTCCAAGTTAGGTCACGGCCAACAAGAGTCATGTGTGCGCCTCGAAAAGTTCTAGTTAGTCTGTTAAGGTGCCTTGAACCTAGTCTTGAGTCTCAAAGAATTAAGTCTGAATAGACCTGAAGTACCTTAAATCTAGTTCCCATAAGGTTCCAGTGAAGTTAGGTGCAGTAAGGTACAACCAAGCTCCAATCTTCGACTTTACTCAGACTAGTTCAATCTCAAGCTCAATCCGAAAAGAATGAAAATGCTATGCCAATGCTATGTACAATGTGGAAAAATAATATAATTTTCAAAGGCATTTTTTAAATAAAAAGAATTTTGGCACAAAAATATAAAACATGTACAACTA
The DNA here is from genome assembly GCA_037367405.1 of Ottelia alismoides. NCBI lineage: Eukaryota > Viridiplantae > Streptophyta > Magnoliopsida > Alismatales > Hydrocharitaceae > Ottelia > Ottelia alismoides. Next base: position 616,425 of record JAZKJV010004701.1, read on the forward strand.
TTACACAAGCATGCCTCATTTTATTTATTTACAAAAATTATGAGTTTAAAGAATTTACAGGTTAAATACTACTTTTTATAGGTATGTATGTACAATTGCTTTAAAGAATTTTATTTATTTATATATTTATTATTATTTTTAAATAATGCATTTATTCCTCAAACTTATTTGGAAACAATTTTGAAAATTATAATACAGAATAATTTTTGCAACTATTTACAAACATTTGAAATCCATTTTGCAAATATTTTTCAAATAGTATGTGTACATTTTTCAAGATATCTTTACAATCATTTTCAAAATCATTTGCAAATAAGTTTTCTAAATATTTTATTTCACACAAAGGAGATAATTTTACAAATAAAAAATGTTTTTACAAAGGTTGAAAACATTTTACAAAAAGTTTTCCAAATGGGTCACGCCAATTTTCAAATCATTTTGCAAAAATTTTTTAACCTGATTCACTAATCAGTATATACAAAAATAATTTGAGGAATAAAATGCATTTTGTTATTAATTAGCTTAATGGATTATATATGTATATATAGCATTTTAGCATTATTTATTATTAATAATATGAAGTACGAGTTATGGCTAAAGTATATACGGAGTATATGCGATCCCCTTATACTTAGCTTGAGCTATGTCCTCATAGATTGAAAAGAAAAAGAGAAGACATAACTCGTAGTGAGTATAGAAAATGCTAAATAATAAACAAATGAAATAATTAATGAGAAGTTAACCATCTCCCCTATACTTAGGATCAACTAATCCTAAGTATTGCTGACTGTACACAAGGCAGGGAGGGTCAAGGGTGGGAGTAAACAGATCACAGCTCGTTCTGTCTCCCCCTATACTTAGGGTAAGATATCCCTAAGTATAGTGAGAAAATCAACAAGAGAGAAGACAATGGAGGGGATCAAAGAATGAAAGAACTCGAGTGCATACCCCCTATACTTTGGACAAAGTACGTCCTAAGTATAGAAGATTGACAAAAGGGGTGATATCTCTTCGGTAGAAAAAGAAAAAAGGAAATGAAAAGAAAAAAAGAAGAAACATCAGATAAAGATAGAAGAAGAGATCGTCGAGAATCTACACATCACTCCCCCTATACTTAGGGTAAAAGAGCCCTAAGCATAGGCAATGACAGGAGTGATGAAATGGACCGAAGAAATAACAACAAGGTGTGTGCCCCCTATAAGGAGGACAAGATACATCCTTAGTATAGACACATAGATATGGTGAATGATCTGGGGTACACATGACATACGGGAGAAAGAAGGAATGTAAGACAAAGCACGTATATACAACAGGTAAAGAATAGTGAAGTACATGATGATGTCTGCCAATTGACACAGTACTCTCATCATCGTCTCCCTGTGAGAACGGTGACACGATCAGAAAGCGAAAGACACCCAGGTATACAATCAAGTGGGTGTCAGCTAGTGGGTGAAAAGAGATAGCAAACTAATCCAGGATCTGGTAGCATAAAGCATAACATCAGCTCATAAGGAAAGGAATGCTATATTAGAGCTGATACTGTAAGACATGGAGGAGGAAGGCACAATGCCGATTACTCCAAGTCAATCATGGTCTCATGAAGGTATGAAAAGTGAAGAACAAGAGACTCTCTACACATACCGGTATCCTGTGGACATAAGGCCAGAAGATCGCAAGGACACATCGAATATTACAAGACAAAGCTTAGCCATGCAAGGATCATCAAGGTGAGCAGTCTCAGATGGGTCAGAGATCTCAGAATTATCAGAAGACTCGGATCCATGCTACACCAGAGAGGAGGCACCATAAGTAAAATTGAGTATCGACAAAATGATGTATCCTCCCACAGATAACCCTTGAGGAGTGATAAATACTAGTCAATGAATAATCAGTATAGAGCTCACCCTTACGAGGGTCGAGCGGACTCAAAGGAGTCAGATCCATCAGACGGATCATCATGCATGGTCTCGTTAGGCTACAAATTAGCTACCAATAGAAGAGACTGAAAGATCGAGGAAGTGTGGTAGCGTCCTGCAGATAACCTTCGAGGAGCATACTGCCAACTAAGCATGGAATAATCAAAGGAAGATGGCTCATTCTTGTGAGGACCGTCAAGGATAGAGGATTCAAAGGAGTCCCAATAAATTGGTCTCATGCTCTGATAGATCGGACGCACAATCAGATAGTGAGTCTGATAGCATATGTCAGATGACTCATTTCTGTGCTCTGACAGATTGGAGACACAATCAACAAGTGGAATCGAGTGTAAAGAAAATATCGCATTCTCCTACAGATAGTCCTCGGGGAGTAATACAAGACAAGCAGTGAAGATCAGGGGACCACCGGCATCAAGTCTCAGGTCCACCAAAATAGTCAATCAATCACCAATAGGAGGGCATAAGATCATGTGAGGGATAAGAGATAATCAGGGCAGTCGCAATACGGTCCCTCCAGTCAATCAAAGTAGCTGACATGGCTCGATATGTAATAAGGAATCCTCTAAGTGCTAAAGGTGGATGGGAGAATCAAAAGATGGAGGATGGATTAGTCAATGAGATGAGTAAAATCATGTGGGTTCTCGAGCACCGTCGCTCTGAGTACATGTAGAGATAATACATCAATCCTCTGAATCAAGATGGGAGGAACCACAAAATAGATCATCTAATCATAACTCATGGAATCATCATCAAGTCATCAAAATACATCAAATCCTCAATCCAATGTGCGAGATCCAGAATCCTCAATAAAGAATCACACCCGTGATCGTGCAATCATCAAAATCCTCAATAGGCTATATGCATAGATCCAAAGTCATATACACCAAAAGTAGCACACCAATCTTAATGTCGTCAAAACGTGCCCAGCTCACTCAAATAATCAATTAATCTAAAAAACCTTGAAGCATGCCTTATCTACAAGCATAGTAGTCTCGGGTGAAAGAAGGTATTAAACATATGGGACGAGGAGGGTGGGCAAGATAAAAATGGGCATAAACAAAATTGTTGTTCAAGGAGAGGGTCTCCTTGAACCAGACCAGTGATGAGGGTGATATGGGCAAGGAGAAAGCCATAAAATCCGGCTAAGATGGTGAAGATCAAGACCCAATATCGCGACTTAGATGCAAATAAGGAATATATAAATAAGAAAGTGAAAGGGGCTCAATGATAAAAAATGACTCACACTCATGAGATTGAAAACTCGAAGAGAGATGAAAACGTAGAAGAACTCAAATCACAATCAATGTACAAAGAAAACCCCCAGTTTACCTACTCAACACAGTGAAGACCGGGATGGTGGTATTTTATCTTTTCCATTTTAGAGTTAGGTGATTTTCAAGAAGTTGTACAAATCGAAGATTGGCCTGGGATTTGTGCACTAATCCTTAGCGTATATGTAGGAATAAAATGCACATACAAGGTGGGGGTTGCTCCCCCAAAATAATGAATCTGTTACGTTTTATTTTAAGGTCCAATAGAGTTAACAGTCCTATTTTATTTTTGATTGTCACTTTTTTTGTATTTTTCAATGCATGTGCCTAACGAGTTTCCAATTCCATTTAGCACCCTAGGTGAGCAAAATCAGAGGGAGAAGGTCAGAAAAGCCATGCAAGTCGGAAATCAATGATGCATGTAAAGTCAGTAGACTTATAGTGCTTCCCAGCTCTCTCCATGCGGGATGCATAACAGAATTGAAACCTATACTATGTGCAAATGCAACCGATGAAATCACCCTAGATGAGAATATACTATTAGCATGAGGAACAATATGCTAATTATCTAGAAATGAGATCCAAAAGTCTGGTCTCTGAAGTGCAATGGCGTCTGCCACAACGGATCCTACAAGCGTTGTATATCACTTCTATCGACGCTCGATCTCGAATCCAAATAAATAGCAATTATGATTTGACTAAGTACGCTAATCCATCTTCGCTTATTCAGTGAAGATCACTTTTAGACCCTCACAAGACATGCGTTCATCAAATGGAACTGTTGCTGGGTAGCAAAATAGCGTAGCCTAAATTGTGCATAGTTTTCTTTTATTTTATTTTCTTGTACATATGTTTATCTTTTCTTACTTGTGCATATTTATACTCTGATTTATTCATACAGATTATTTGATTAATTTTTCTAATACACCTTTGTTGTTGTGTTTATTGCGAGGGCCTGCTATGCAAGGAAGACTTCCTAGGGAGTCGAGGCAGCCAAGCATGGTGGAGACTGGTCTTCTTCCCTTGAGCAGTTGGAGAGGCAACAAGCATAGCAAGGAGGCCAATTAGCATACATTTTAGTTTAGGATTTTTATTTTATTTTCGCGAGAGAGTTCTTTATTATTCATTATTATTTATAATAATTTTTGAACTTGGATACTATTCTACATAACGAGGTCCATTGCCCGGGTGATTGTTCATCTTGAGGCCTTGTCATGGTTTTCTCTAGTTTTCATCATTTTGTTTTATTTGTTTCCTGATGTTTTGAGTTTTCTGCCTTTCTTTTTATTTATGTTGTGTGCATGGAGCCCCCTAGACTTTAGGATTGCTTTTATCAATAATTAGGTCCAAACCCTAATCAAGAATTGTGTGCATATAGTTCCTTATGGTTGGATCTAGTAAATTAATAATTGTTAGCTATTTGGACTTGAACCCACATGCCAAGAGAGCCATCATACAATGTCGACAGGACCCATTATGGTAGGCACCGAGATGTCTCGAAGACCAGACTCTCGGGTTCATTTTTGAATAATTAACATATGGTTCTTCAGGACTAATAGTAGCTACTATTTAGGATAATTTTATTGATTGCACACCGCCATGTAGATAGGTTTAAAAATTATATTTTGGATACTACATGAACAGAGCTGGGAAGCACTGTATGTCCTCAATAATGAGATTTCCATCATTGAATCGAATTGCACAGCTTTTTCGCTCTCTTCCTCTGATTTTGAGCACCTATGACTTAAATAAAAAGTTAGGCGCTTGTACGCAAAATATCCAAAAAAGTGAAAACCAAAAAATCTAAAACAAGGGGATTGTTAAATAAACTTTGATTTTAATTAAAATATGTAATGGACTTCATTTCTTTGGGTTCATAGAGCCCTCATTGCTTTCAGGTACCTTAGGAGGGGACTAAAACCCCTCCCATGAGCGAGGTGCGACCCGCATAGGATTAAGGCCCAAAACCCCGTCTATAACTTCCTTGTGTATCATTTGGATTTCTGAAGTGTTGGCACTTCTATCATACGTGATCAAGTAGGAGCTTGTCATCGATGGTGTTCCCGCCTTGTGTGGAACATCGCCTTGGTCCGAAGTACTGAGCTTAGGCCACACCATCATGGTTGTGTGTCTCATTACTTTGCGTTCGAGTAGGTCCTTGCACACTCACAGGTGATTCTGTTGCGAGCGAGGTCTGAAGTAGTGGTTTCACCTATCGGTTTACTCCTCTTATTCTTTGGCTGAGTAGGGATCCAGGAAGGGTTACAAGGACCTCAAAAAGTGCAGACTACATGTTACAAAGGAGAAAGACAAGCACGAGATACTTTTTCGGTAATACTCTCGTTCCTATAGTGTTAGCATCTAAGGACTTGTTAAAAGATATGCAAGAAATAACAACTCTAAAATGAAAAGATAAAAATAGTTGATCCTTTACTGCTTCACAGTGTGTTCAGTTGGTGGAGCCAATTGTGTTTGTGTTTGTATGGATCGAGATTAAGATTCAAAGATCAAGTCCCGCACACCTATGTAAAATTTTGTCATATGTGTTTCCTCTTTGACCCCCTACTCGTTTCGAGCCTTCTACTATTTTACACTCCTTTTATTCCTCGCTGACCATCACATCCTTCATCCTGCATGGATCCTCTTATGTTTCATGTTGTCGATATTTTCCTTCACGCCACCACCATCTCTGACCACTAGAGCCCTAGCCTCACCCTTCATCCCCACAACTCATATCCACCTTCATGCCCTCTGCCTCCGCTGCCCTCGACGGGCTCATCCTTCACCCTTGACCTTCATCTCCAATCCCAAACTTCACCATCTCCTTCGACACACCATGGGAAGCCTCATCAACGCTCGAGTCTATAGGTACTTAGGAGTTCCATGCCCCTACCGATGGGGATCGAAAAAGTTTGAGGCCATCAATAGCTGCAGAACACTCTCTAGAGCATCACGAGCACTTCAACGGTGAGGAAGGTCGGATATTGAAGCTTCATCGGATTGAAGCTTGGAAGAAACGAGGTTCTTCCCTGTTCTTCCAAGATCCCTCGTTGTCGTCTGATCAAGAACGTACCTCAAGGTCTCCAGAAACCGTTAGATCGAGCCCTCCTCCCACTATCAGATCCAGATGCGTATCTAATCAAGGTTGTGTATTGTGAATCATTATCGAGTCATCTGGACCCTTGATAGCTCAAGTGGGTGCATCCCTACCGTTGATCAGCGACGTGGTGGGTATTTTGCAACCATAACGCTCCACAATTTTGTACTTAATATTAAGTATTTAATTATTCATCTGCAATTGTTTAATTTTTGTAATATTTGCAAGGACCCCCTTATACTTTGTAATATTAGCAGTTAGGTCCTCTACCAGCTCACCTCATGTAGCCTTGAATGTGAAGTGTTGGCCATTTTGCATTCATACCCTTATAAGATTAAATATTTCTTTTTAGTACTAAAATTTGTAAATATAGTGTAAACTTTTGGGTATTTGCATGCAACACACTATATTTTATTCAATTACAAAAATACCCATGTCAGGTTTATATTATTTCTTTACTTTCCTTTTTATTAAATAGATCATATGCTTAACAAATGTTATGAAAAATATAGTAGCTGCTTTAAATCATATTGATACATGATCATTTTTTATTTATCATTAATGTATTTTATCATTTATTAAAAATCAATTAAGCGCTATATATTCCATGTTTCCATATAAAAATCCAAAAAATATAAATCAACTTTAAAATTCTAACATAATTAGTGCTAGTATATTACTATATAGTCTATCTCTAGGCCAAAAATAATAAACATTATAAAAAGAAAACACTAAAATCACAAAACCCTAAAAGGGTTATAAAATAAGTAAAAAATTATATAAAAATCTACAAAAATAGTTTTATATTTCATATTTTTATTTGTATTATATAGATTATCTTGAAAATAGTTTTGGGAATTTTGAGATTATTATCTATTTTTAATACCCAAAACAATCAACCTATTTATATTAGTTATTGTTTTGAAATATTAAATACATCAAAAATACATAAAAATTAGCAGAAATTCTATAAAAATCACAAAAATAGTGAAAAATATCAAAAACAAAAAATGTTTTATTTTATGAATTTCAATTATATTTATATAGATTTAAAATTATAAAACCCATATACACTATACATCTTATAATAGTTTTATACTAATTATTATTACTTAAAATTATATATATTATATACAAAACCCTTAAAAAAATAAAAAAATATTGTTCATTTATATATTTATATATATATTATATATTATATTATTATTTATAACATCTACTATTAGTGTTACATATATATACATATTATACTTTAAACATAAAAAGAACATAAAAATTGCAAAATTAAAAGAAAATAAAATTAAAAAAATTTAAAAACATAAAAATATAAAACAATTTGAAAATTCGTAAAAATTAAATATAATTAAAATCCATAAAAAACTAAAAAATAGCACAGAATACAAAAATAATTATTATTAGTTATTAGTTAATAAAAATTATACCTATTCTCAAGTTTTCTCTCAGTGGTTCGGCCCCTGCTGCTTGTGTACTTTAGACATTCTTTGTAGGGTATAATAAAATTTAGTTCACCTATATTTTATCTGCTTAATCATTGTTGTGGATTGATTTTTGAGATCACACTTGAGTCATGTCATGTTTTGAGAGCTGAGAGAGGTGTCGATACCGCAATTGCCAGATCCGACCTGTCGGCTACCGCAAGCGCTCCAAGACCGGACATTAGACACATCGATCCTCGTGCTTTTCATCCTCCCAATTATTCTAATCTCTTCTTGTCATGCCATCTTTGCCCAGTGGGGATTCAATGGAGGCTAAAGGACTTGGTGCGCTCTTTTTTCTAGGTTACCTCTAGCAACTCGAGGGTCATTCTGCAGGTCGGTTGGAGGGAAGTAGTGCTGGATGAGAAGGATAATGGTTTAGGCATGCTGAGCCTATACACGATGAATAGGGCCCTCATATAAAAATGGATCACCTATATCTGGGTGGAGGATATGATTTTCTATGCTCTTTGGTGAGAAAAATCTATGTGGTGGCAATGGATTTAAATAGTCATATCAGTATGGAGGTTAAGCCCTCAAATATCTGGTGTGGGATGAACACGGTTCTGCCTCAGATGTCACCGTACTTGAAACATATGTTGGATGATGGAAGTTATTTTCGCATGTGGCTGGACAGCCGGAGGAGTGCTTTAAACGATCGATATCCTTGTTTTGGTTGCTTTATGGATGATCAAAGGGTGAAGGTCTATGAGACTTGGGGTAATGGTTCTAGGACTCCTCATTTACACGATGCTCTACAGAGATTTTAGAGAAGTTTGAATCCCTTTAGGGGTGAAGGTCTTCTTGTGGCTCTTAGGAAGAGGGGGTGATGCCAGGTACTCGAAAGGCTAGATTGTTCCTCAAGATTCTTGATTGGACCTAAAGGCTTTTGAGAGTGAATCCGACATCTATGGTGGCCACCAGATGTGATAAGGTTCATGCAGCCTTTCTTCTTTGGGCACTATAGTTAGGAAGACATGGGGTTATCTTTCATGGAGAGAGGTTGTATGCTAAAAATGTAGTGCAACATGCCAGAGTCTTGCAAAAGTCTCGATCTTTGTAAACGTTAGAGGTTGGTAAATGGAGAATCCGTGAAAAGAGATGGGTCTTAGAAAATAGATCAACATTCCATGATGTAGAATGTGACACGCCTAAGACTTGTGCAGGTGAAATTTAACCTAACGGGGAGCGGATGAGTAAAATAGTATTCAAGTGGGTCCTGTTTAAATGTATCGTACTTGGGCACTATATATGTTCCAACAATAGACACCCTGTCCAATTGGATGTCTCTGTTAAACTCATCCGACAAAGTAGCATTTACTCAACAAATCACGAGGCTCTGCCACCACAAAATTCGGTTTTCTTGTCACTTTGGGGAACTGTTGTAAACAGCAGATCTACTGTAAACTCATGTTTTCTCCCTCCTCGTGGGCCCCACTTTATTTCTTTTTTTAAAAAATTAAAAAAATAAAATTTACATCATCAATCCTATCAAAAAATAATATATTATACCATCATCTCATCTAAAAAATATAAACTACTCCACTTCTACTCACTTTTTCAAACTCCAATACAATCACATCACAATAACTACTCACTTTTTCAAACTCCAATACAATCATATCACCCCAAACACACTTCTAACCCACCTCCAGTTTAACCTTCTATCCAAACACCAAAACCCAAAAATAGGTTACCTGCAACCAGTTTAACCCACCTAAACCCACTATCCAAACACCCCCTTAATGTTCCCACGTACTTCAAATTTCACTCAAATCAAATGTTATTTTCTATTTCATCTTAATATTCAAAGATCCGACAATATTTAAGCATCTTAATTTCCTTTTTTAAAAGGATATAGATCTTTAAATAACAAGATAAAATAGTAAATAACCTTCGATTTGACCGAAATTTGGAGGATAGGTAGAATATTAATCTAAGATTCAATCAATAAGGTTGGATTTTGAAATCGAAATTGTAAAAAATAGGAATTAGAGCAGGCTTGGCGTAACTCTTGTTACAACAGATGATCTGCTTCCGTCATTTTGGATGCAAGGGAAAAAATGGAGGAATCTTAATGGAAATAGCTGTGATTTATAACTCACTTTCACACTTCGTGAATTTTCCGATATGAGACTATGTAAGGATGAACACAATTTATAAGCCTTATTACTTTATAAAAAAATTACCATCTCGTAAGTTTTCCTATACTAAGCATTACTTCAACGCTAGTAACATCAAGAGCCTATTTAGCAATTCCTTTCAAAAAATAAATACGTGAATAAGAAATTTCACAACGGTAAAGAAATTAACATCGTTGAATACAATAAATAACCATTGAATTTATCTTAATCATGTGAATTCGTATGCCGTCAATTATAGGTCTGTGCATTTTTTAGAACATGCTTGCTTCAAATAATGTTTCAATTCATCCATGAAGTTGATTATTTATATCGTTAATGATATTTTAATCTAATACGCATAATTTATTAATTTGACAGTTAAAAATATCATGCTATATTATTACATATCTTTAATATTAATGACCCTACTTTAAATATGAGTAAATAGTATTTGTTATTAATGCGATACAAGGTTTAAATTTCTGTTAAGATTGACTGCTTGTTATGCATGTGCATATCAACGTACTTTTCCACGTCATTTGTGCATAGAAATATGGGTAAATTACAACTTGGGTCCCCATCTATGGGTCCGATCTCACAATGGGTCCCGAACTTTAAATTGTAACGATTCGGGTCCCAGGGCCATTAATGTAAGGAACTTTTTGGGTTTAATGACGAGTATGCCCTTGTTTAAAAGTTGGAACTCAACCTCCATTCTCTTCCCAACAAGGGCACATTCGTCATGAACCCCAAAATTTTCATTTCCTAACCCTAATCGTTACAATTTAAAGATCGGGACCCATTCTGAGATCTGACCCATAGATGGGGACCCAAATTGTAATTTACCCTAAAAATATTTGAACTTATTTGAGGAGAGTAAACTATATAATATAAGTGATATTTGCATGATTGCATCTAGTGTGTCACCTACACCTACTTTTGGAATACACCTACATCACATAACATAAGATTGAAGTATTTAGGGTAAATTACAAAAAAGGGACTGACCATTACATGGATTCCCAATTTAAGGACTAATTTTTATTTTGTAACAAATAGGGGACCAAACTTTAACTTAACGTTCCAGTCCCCGATGCCATCAACATGCAACTCAATCCATAATTTTACTGGACGAAATTACCCCCGGTGATGAGCGGGAGAGGCAGCCCCGAGCCCCACCCCCAGACCAGGCCTTCCCCGCCCCCCATCGCCGTCGAGGCAGCCCCTGCTGACCCCCGTCGCCGCCAAGGCAGCCCCTGTCGAGCCCCACCCCTAGACCAGGCCTTCCCTGCCCACCTCCTCCAGCCCAAACCGGAGCTTCCCTACCTCCTGCCAACCCTCTTCCATCCCACGCCGGACCTTACCCCATCGAGCCCCCCTCCACGTCGAGACCTCCCTCCGCCGAGCCTGACTCGTCCCGCCCTTCGAGCCTGCTCCCGTAGAGCATAGTCCCTCGCTGCCTCACGCAATCCAGCATAGTCCTCTCACTGCCTGACGTAGAGCCCCCTCCCCCAACCTCTAGCCCACCGCCTCACGTGAAGCATCCCCGACCCCCAGCCCTGCCGCATCACGCAGAGCCCCCCCCCCCCCCAGCGTCCAACACAGCCCCCCAGGCGCCTCACGCAGAGCCTCCGACCTCTAGCCCATCGCCTCGCCCAGAGCGCCCCCCCCCCCCCCCGACCTCCAGCCCGTCGCCTCATGCAGAGGTCCTTGACCTCCCGCCTGCCTCACGCAGAGCACCTCCCCCCTCCCACCGCCTCACACAAAGATCCCCACCCCCTCGGCCTTCCTGCCTCCCCCTATTCGAGCCAGCTCCACCACCCAAAGAGAATGCAAATGGCGAGCAGATCGGAGTAGCTGTGAGAATGCAAATGGTGAGCAGATGGAGGGAAATGGGAGCCAATTGCGCGCGCATGGAGTGAGGGAGGGAGAGGGATTCGGGAGGGAAAGGAGAAGAAGAAGCCGCTGAGGATAAGGGTATATTCGTCCATATACATCACAAATCGAGTCACTCATTAACGTTGTTGGGGCCTCCTCCGTTAAATTAAAGATGAGTCCCCTATTTGTTATAAAATAAAAATTAGTCCCTAAATTGGGAATTCATGTAAAGGTCAGTCCCTTTTTTGAATATACATGGTGGTATTTTTCTAAAAATAAAAAATTTTACGAAAAAACAACGCGGGACAACACGTTTGCTTCCCCCTGAGGGCAGCCCCATTTTTTCCTATTGTGATTAATCTAATATGGATATATCTCTATCTGTCTTCAATCGTTTCCATTTTAAATAGATATGGATATGCATTTTTCTATTTTACATGTCATTAATATGAATAACGATATGAGTTTTTTATTTTATTGTGAATAAGTATGTGGATATGGATACTATCTCGTTTTTTAGAAATGGAAATCAATATGATTAGACATATATATGGTGTATATGAATACATAGATTCAGAATCAATGTGTGTGGATATATATCTGTATATGTTACATAGTTACATGTGATATATTGCAATTTGAAATCATCATCAATTGCAAAAATACACACACAATTTCTCTAATTATTTATTATACAAGTTAATTTAGAATATTACTTTATTTTTTATTTTGTTGTATTTCTAGTTTATTTATTTTTGATTTGATCAACTATTAATTTACACTTTACGAAAATATTTCTTTCAATTATAAGTGTCAGGGGACATCTGTTATTCATAGAATAATTTGTATGTGTTAGTTATATAATCATATTCAAATTATAATTATCAGTTTCCGCGTACGTGTTATTATCAAGATATTGTTTCATCGGCCATATCTGGATTACTAAGGGATAAAGATATGCTAACGCCTATGTCTGTATCCATATCCAATTGTCTGCAACCCCATTTGTATCTGAATCCATTTTAAAATGGATGCAAATACACATACCAAAATATGTATAGCATATATGACAAAGGATCAGTATATGTATATCTGTATATGTTTTTGTGTCCTATACATGAAGTGTCGCGTAGTATTAATTATTCAATAAAATTATATTAATGGTATAATTTAGCATAAATTAATAAAAGTATATATTTGTGAAATTAAGAATTTTGTTAGAATCTTTTGTCAATACCATGTTTACGTGGGTATTTTTGTAAAAAATTTATAAAATACTATTGTCTACCAATTACTAAACAAATGAAATCCAACAAATACAATAAATAAAAAGAATATATATAGGAGAAACATCAAATGAGGCGGGGTCTCACCGCTTTTATGGTGAGCCATCCATCATCATCCATCTATTTTTAATCGCACGGTCGTAATTAATGATGCTTTAATTATAATATTTAAATGGTCGAAAACCCATTTGGGTCTTTTTGTCACATTCTAAATATAGAATGTGACAACTATATTGCCTAATCTCTCTCTTGATTAATCAATTACAGTGACGATGATGCTCTCTCTCTCTCGCGCGCGCGCGCGATCGTTCAACGGATATGCGAGATCGTGGCTGCCCCTCTTTGCTATCCCGACGCGTGCAACTCTCCCTCCGATGGCGGTGTGCGATGAGGATGATGGTGGCTCCCCTCCTGATGGCGACGTGCAATGATGGAGCAGGTACGTCACGATGCCATGGATCTAGATAATGTTACTTCTTAAATTTTTTTAACTTGCAGGATCGGAGGAGAAAGATGAGGAGGAGGAGGGGTTCGACGACACCAGCATCCTCCTCCATGCAATGTGATGCGGATCGGCTTCGGCGGCGTCGAAATAAAATAAATTAATATTTTTTGGTGGATTTTTGGTAGAAGAAGAGAGGGGTTGAGAAGAGAAAAACTCGTCGGAATACGAGGGATTGGAGACGAGAACCGCGGAGATCGCGTGGAGGGAGAGAGAGACGGAGAGGGGATAATGAGATAAAATCTCAACTTTTCATTTCATAATGGACTGACTAAAAACAATGACCTACCCTCTCTTTATATAGGAGAGAGGGTTTACCAAAATAGTAAATAATCTTAAATTACAACTAATTTGATCCTAATTGACCTCTAACTGACTTAATTGGACTCTAATTATTTAATTGACCAACAATTATAATTAAACTCTACGAAATCAACGTTGAGATCACATGCGATCTCGATTATTAAATTAGACCCAAAAAACGTAAATAAAATTGATAATTATCTAATTAAATAAAGGTGGCCCCATAATTTGGGGTCACGCTGCATCAACTCTCCACCGCTTTCAAGAATTCGGCTCCTGACGAATTGCGTGAACTGCAGGTTCGGCGGCTTTAATTATCTTCTGGAAAAACATGTGGGGCGCGTACGGCGGAATCCATGTGCGGGCGGAAGGGGCGCGGCTGCCGTGGTTGAAGAACAGGTGCGGTGCGTACGGCGGCAGCGTCTCGACTGTTGACTGCTTCCCATGATGCTCAAAAAATTGGTGGGGCTTGGAGAAGAGGGTCCGTGGGGAAGCCATAATAAAGTAATGGCACAAGGAAAGGAGAAGGGGAGATGTGTCTAAAAAGTGAAGCCATGGGGTCCTTAAATAGGGAAAACCCAAGATCCTAGTCCTATTTGGATAAGGAAGGTTCCCTAAATTCATGCTTGCAGCCTTCTTCTTTAAATTTTTCCGCCGCCAGGGGTATGGGCGTAAATTTCGCACTTCTTTATTTTCCTTCCTTCTCAGCAAGCTCTGGACCTTTTTGTAAATAGATATTTTTGGACACTTCATTTTGCAATTTCTCCAAATCCAATCCCACAAGTCCTGGGATTCGGTTAGGGTTTTATTCCCTCTCAAATAACGGAGGTGGCGCCGCCCCAAGGGAATGTTGCGGCCAGCACAAGCATCGCAAGGGGAGGTGACCTCGGCCTGGGGCGCTGGTACTGGGGCTGGGCTGCTTCTCCAACGGCGATGATGGAGGCGATGGAGGTCGAGGCGCTGGTGCACAGGGGGCACACGGGTGGGGAGGTGCGACTTGAAGAGGGCGCACAGGTGTGGGGTGGTGCGTCGTGAAGAGGGCGCACAGGGATTTGCGGGTGTGAGAAGGTGGCGCGATGTGCGCGCTGGGGTGGGGTTCTTTGGGTGGTCGGTGTTCGGCGGCGGGTGACTGGGAGGGGCGGCTGGGTGGCTCGGCGGCAGGAGAGGATGGCTCGGCCCGTAGGGGGGCGGGTAGGTCACGAAGGGCGGGGTCGAGCGGGATTGGGAAGGCTGGGAACGAGGAGTAGGCGGTGATGCGCAGGGGGGGTGCGGGCCCGAGAGGGAATGCGGGTGGTGTTGAGTAGGGGTGACCGGAGGGCTGGGGGCGTTGGGGAAGGTGGGGGTTACGGGGAGGGGCTGTGAGGTGGAGGTGGGGCGAGATGGGGTGCGGCTGGCGGCTGCGCGGACCGGGAAGGGTAGGGGAAGTACCTGGGCGGCCTGGGGGGGTGCCGGGATGGTCGGCGGGGGTAGCAGGTTCGTTTCCGGCGGCGTACTGGGTGCTGGAACGTGCGGGACAGCCACCGTTTTGTCGCCTTTCCCTTCTAGCAGGGCCTGGACAGCAACGTTGTTGACGTTTTTCCCATCCACAACGATCTGAATAGCGCACAGATCATCGTCGACGACAAGATCTTGTTCATCGTCCACTTGTACCATAAAAATATCAACGTTGTACCATGAATCTATCCATTGTTGAACCTTGATGCTTTTCCGGAGGCGCTTCTTGTATTTTTGTTGACGCGAATGCGCATGTGATCCTCGTGATAGGGTGGCTTGATCGAGCTTCATTCTCCAATATGCGACAGGACCGTCGAATCGTGAGAACGATTCGATATCCATGCTCTGATACCAATTGATGCGGATCGGCTTCGGCGGCGTCGAAATAAAATAAATTAATATTTTTTGGTGGATTTTTGGTAGAAGAAGAGAGGGGTTGAGAAGAGAAAAACTCGTCGGAATACGAGGGATTGGAGACGAGAACCGCGGAGATCGCGTGGAGGGAGAGAGAGACGGAGAGGGGATAATGAGATAAAATCTCAACTTTTCATTTCATAATGGACTGACTAAAAACAATGACCTACCCTCTCTTTATATAGGAGAGAGGGTTTACCAAAATAGTAAATAATCTCAAATTACAACTAATTTGATCCTAATTGACCTCTAACTGACTTAATTGGACTCTAATTATTTAATTGACCAACAATTATAATTAAACTCTACGAAATCAACGTTGAGATCACATGCGATCTCGATTATTAAATTAGACCCAAAAAACGTAAATAAAATTGATAATTATCTAATTAAATAAAGGTGGCCCCATAATTTGGGGTCACGCTGCATCACAATGCCTCTAGGCTTCGATAGAGGGGTTCGTCGTATCCAACTTCCTCCTCTATGCAACACCTCTCGACCGCAGAGAGGGGGCATGAAGGAGGAAGTTACACATAACGGGCATGGCGGAGGCGAGATGTGCGCAGAGGAGGGGTCCCTTAGCTTTTTTACAAATCGTAGTTTTTTTTACAAAGTAGGAATGGTTTGTGCAAATATTGACTTTTTTTACAATCTCATGTCAATTTTTTACATGTTTCCAATATCTAACAGTGTACTTATTGTCGTAGAACTCTATATAAATATTACAAAGTGATCAGATGATTTTACAAAAGAGCGCCTAAAATTTACAAAGTGATCAGACACTCTTACAAAGGAGGGGGATTCAGTTACATTATCGTATAATAGTTTTACTTAACTGATATTCAGATTTACATATTTATTTACCTTTTTTTACAAATCTCATTGTTTTCTCTCTATTTTGCAGGACTCGAAAACCTGTATGGTAATTGAACTTTAACGCAATGGAAAACATGCGTGAATTTTACAAAGGAGGGAGATTCATTTATAAAGATTCATGGATTTTTTACAAAACAAGCATACACAATTACAAAAAAGTTGAAGTTTACAAAGAGGAAAAATACTCTTAAAAAACTCGTTGGAATTAAAAAATGAATGTACACATTTACAAAACTGATACAACCATTTACAAAATGAAATTACAGTAATAAAATGAAATCATTAATGAAATTACAAAGAGCAAAATATATTTTACAAAAACTCGTTGTACTTTATAAAGATATGTTTGAATTCAGATCGTTTGGAACAAAATCAAAAACTAATCAATAAAGGCATTTGTGAAAATACCAAATTGAGAAAAGCTTAGAATGGTAATTTGAAACCAATAATTGAAACTCGAAATTAATGAAATCAATATGACGAAAATGCCTTTTTGAATGAGGTTTTTGATGCAACCATCAGATTGAGATCTGACGAATCTACTCGATGGCTCACCACAATATCGGTGAGACCCCATCTCATTTGAAGTGCCCCTATATATATATTAAAAATAATGCCTAAATAATTTGACCCCTTTAAGAGAAATTTCTGACTTCATCTATGTTTATATATGGGATACCATAAGGTCATTAAACGGGATATACTAAGATCAAACTATAGGCCAGAAATATTAGCGACTGCTCCTACTTTAATGCTTCTAATCTGGAGTCATTTGAGCGCGAGGAAAGTTAACCCTCCAATTTTTGTTTAGCTTAAGGGCGCGTTCTTGTATCGGGTTAAACCACCCCAAGGGTGGTTTAACTCCCCTACCCCATATTTTCTCCCTCCACGTGGGTCCCACTTTTTATCTTTTTAAAAAAATTAAATAAATCAATTCTCCATCATCAATTCCATCAAAAAATAATATTCTATACCATCATATCATATAAAAATTATAAACTACTCCACTTCTACTCACTTTTTCAAACTCCAATACAATCACATCACAATAACTTCTCACTTTTTCAAACTCAAATACAATCACATCACCCCAAACCCACTTCTAACCCACCCCCAGTTTAACCCTCTATCCAAACACCAAAACGTAAAAATGAGTTACCTGCAACCAGTTTAGCCCACCTAAACCCACTATCCAAACACCCCCTAAGAGAAATTCACTAAGATGCGATAATACGGTACTTTATTACCTTGGAAGCGTTGAAGGTGACACGACCCCACTTGGACGCCATCGTCTCACGCTTTGTGTAGTCGAAGAAGGAGACGGTGCTGCGATTCAGCCTCGCAAAATCGATCGCTTGCCACCTTACATCACAGCCAAACCAAACCGCGAAATATCCATGTCATCACAGTGATCAAGCGTTGAAAAATTGATCGGTAAAATAGAGAGGGAAAACGGATTCTCCCACCATAGCTCCTCAGCCACAATGGCGGAGTCCGCGAGACGCCGCCTTGTGCGATAGCTTTGATAAACCTTCTGCACCTTCATCGCCGCATCGTCGTGAGATGTCGTGCTGTTCTGATCCATGGGAAGAGAGGGAAAAGAGAAGGATACCTAATAGAAGGAAGAATGGTAAAGGAAGAAGCAGGATGCTATGGATGTGGAAGATAGAGAGGGGGAGCAGATGCGATCTATAATAGATCTTTCGGCATAGAGACAAATGTTAGAGAGACATCAGCATTTCGTTTTCCACGTTTGTATTCTGAATAGAATGGTCATGGTGATGGTGGCGATGGTGAATGCTATCCTTGCCCGTTAGTAAACAAAGAGAGAAGACGCATAATAATGCAGTGATGTGAGACGATGCGACGTTACATTTGCAGCCAAATGATATATTGTCTGTATAGATGTAATCCAAATTCCAGTACGCAATGCTAACATTTTTCACACCCAAGTTTCCATAATTATTTTTATATTTTCAACTTTTTTTTCCTTTCGATCGTTGTCATCTAGACTATTCAAATGGATTTTTGTTATTTGGATCTAAGTTCGAGTATAATCCAAGATATATCTGATTGAAGACGAAGAATCTTTGTAGTTGATCTTATTTAATGTGAGAAAAGATTTTACCGTTATTATAGTAATTGTTAGTGTAATACCGTAATCCCAAATATAGTCCCACATCTAAAAACTCATAAAGTGTGAGAGTAAGTTATAAGTGGTTGAGATTACTACTAGACAACTTGGGCTTAAGCATTTTGGATTGTTGCTGACATGTCCAATCGGGTCTGAGCCCAACAAGTTGTCTGGGTCAGTTTTCCTCGATAACGGACCGGGGACCTAAGCCCGAGACGTTACAAATGGTATAAGAGCGGGTTCTCTCTGATAGTGGAAAGGGCTACCCGAAGGGACCTAAGTCAGGAGTGTGCAACCGCCACTGTCATTGGAATAAGTGATGGGCAATGTCGCAACGAGGGCTTTGCGAATATAAGTGGGGGAGGTTGTAACACCTATACCCTCAAATATAGTCCCACATCTAAAATTCACAAAGTATGAGAGTGAGTTATAAGCGATGGGGATTACTACTTGATAACTTGGGCTTAAACATTTTGGTGGTTGTTAACAGATCCAATTGGGCCCAACTAAACAAGTTGTCAGGGCCAGTTTTCTTCGATAACGGACCGGTAACCTAAGCTCGGGACGTTACAGTCAGCTAGACAAATGAATAAAGCATTACAGTGAATTAATTAGGTTCTTTATCGTTGTGCACATACTTGGAATACTATTTCCAAATATTCAGACTTCTCAAGTATTTAGTATTTTGCTAATTATGCTACTATACTTTCTACTATTAATATACCATCTTCTTCCTCTACCCTACTTTATAAGTACCAAAGAAAAAATGTTAAACAATAATAGCACTGCAACCATTAATTAGTAGCACCACTCCTGACATGTCTTATGTCCTTAGGGCATGTTTGGATGCTGGGTTGGAGTGGGACGGGGTATCCCCCACCTGATAAGGATGGTGAGGTGGATACTCTATTTGTAATAGTAGGTGTTTAGTTTCTGGGGTGGGTTGGAGTGGGATGTGGATGTGATTTGAGTTGTGATTTTTTAGTGTGCTTAGTTTGAGCTTCATGGTGCTATTAGGATTGGGAGTACATTTGATAATGTATTGTACTGAATGTACAACAATGAAATAATTTTCGGAGAGGGATGAAGTTAGACCGTGTATATTAATTTTTAAAAAAACATGGTAGAAGAATTTATTGGGTAAATTGTTAAAAACTCTTCCGCATGTCCCATAATTTTCTTTAACATGGAAGGTTTGCATTATACGATTACCAGTACACACTCCCTACTCGATATTTGGGGGGGGGGGGGGATCTTGTTTACACGGTATGTCATAAACTTATATTATTGTTTATCCCGGTCACACAATTTATTCCGTAAGCTGCACCTAGAAATCTTTCTTGGATTGATTAGGCAACATCCAAATACTACCACATGCGCCACCACAATTTGCATTACGATATATTGGCTTAACAAAGAAAACACATTACACTACAACGTTAAAGCAACCCCCTCGATTTCGCGTCATGCGTACCCAAACCACACGACGATAGCAAACAACATTAAAAAAGAAAACATACAGACTTTCCTCATATAACGTGCTTGTCAACAATACGGTTGTCCATGGTGTCGATTCCCGCACTCTGCAATTGTATGCGAAGTGTCTCAACCATCTCCTTCAGCGATCTTCTTATACCTCCAGCATCATCCAGCTCTGAGTAAAGGAAACTAAGTTCGTTGTCTTTGTCGTCTATCACCCTTGTGGCACTTTGAAGATTCCATTGGAGTTCAGCATTTTCGCGTTCCGCGTCCCACAATCGTTGGGAGATAAAGAAGAACTCATCTGCTAGACTGTCCAATGTTCTAGGAGCACGCGCATACGGCTGGCGATAACCGCATAGATTAGTGGAGCAGACATAGAAGAGGTGCCTTACAGGGTCTTGTTGGCCCCCTTCGTAGCTTAAAATCAATGGAGTTCTGCATCTGTATTTTGAAGTGGAGTCCATTACCTGATACCTACAAACTGAAATAAAGATAACGAAAACATAAGTCCTTAATTCCAACAGGTAACTACAACTTCCTGCTCCAGTGAACGACATGTAACAGCTACATGCACAACTTGCACGTCTAAAGAGGAAAAGTAACATTCGGTACATATGCATTACACAACCCTCGACAAACAAAAGACGGTCTACGATGGACCCCTTCGCCTGTTATTCCACATTACATGAGCTACCTATCACGAAGGACCTCCCCCCGTCGAATGTCATCGCGAAGAACGGCAACTACACGAAGTTAGTCTTCGTCGACGGCCTCCGGCAACATATCTTCGTCGTCGTCGTCAGATATTGAATCTCCACCATTAAGTCGTACGAAGTTGTGAATGATACAGGTGGCTCTAACTACATCCCTCTGAACTTCAAATGGGTAAGAGGGCATATGTCTCAGGCATTTAAACTTGTTCTTCCATACACCGAATGTGCGCTCCACTACATTGCGCAAACACGCGTGACGGTGGTTGAATAAGTCCTTATGGTTGTCGTATATGCATCCACGTGCCCGCCAAGCTGGTAGATGATAAAGGTCACCCCGGTACGGAGCGATGAATGTGTCTGTATTCGCGTAGCCACAGTCGACTAAGTATTTGCAACCCTCTGGGACAAGAAGGGAGCCTCTTTCCACCGAATCACAAAGAATCGTCATGTCCGCACAAGAACCCTCCCAACCGATAACGACGTACGTGAAGCACAAGTTAAAGTCAAAAACAGCCATGTCGTTCTGTGCTAGAAATAGTTTCCTACACCGATATGCTCCTTGCATCTCCGGATCCACATGTGCTGGAATGTAAGTGCCATCTATTGCTCCAATCACTCCCTGTGCCATGAATGGAATATGAGGAATAGAATAGCGGAGTACAGGTAAATTAAAGTCTACACCTTACTTTGAAGTACGGGTAGTAGCGAGGATCTCCAGTGATCTTATCTGGAGTGACGGGCGGAGCCAATCGTATATATTCTTGCTCCAATGTCAATATCTTCGCAAGGACATTTTTAATATGGTGGGAAATGGTCTCCGCGCTATGCTGAAATGATTCTTGGATGACTCTATTTGAATGGCCATTGGTGAATGCATAGAGGAAGAGGCAGACCTTCTCATCGACATCCATATATCTTGTTTGTGTCAACCCATGTTCGGATAGGACACGCACAAATCTCCTCAGCATGGGTGGCCTCATTCGAAAGTTCTGAAAGGCTCTATCATCATGGCCATCAAGCACCTCCTTAATCCAATCACGCCCCGTGAGAGGTCGTGTATGCAGTGGACGTGGAATACGTTATAGCAATAGTCCCTACTACTACAGCGCATGCTATGAGGAACTGTTAGTCGACATCCCCAAACAGATTGTAGCTACGCAGTGCCATACCCGTGCACGGACCTCTATCATTTTATAAATTTTTATAAGCTATCAAACATCATTTTAGGAAAAATAATTCAAGGGAGACGTAAACAATGACGACATCTCATGAAATGAAGAAATAGCGGACTTCGCTTGAGCTAATTTTCCACAAATTATGGACATGTACGCGAAGTATTAGATTCCTACTACACCTGCTTGATGCACCAATTAACCTGCAAGAAACTGGTAAGTAGTTGTAAACATGCCATATTGCATGTAACGAGGACGTCAACCTGCAAGAAAATGTTTAGATGGTTGTTCACTCCATGGACCTGTTAAAGCATACACGCATAAAATCCAACCTGCAATGCACCTAATAAATTGTTGTCTAACTAATGTAATCTACAAATCAGATAAAGGAGTCCTACGTCCAAACAAATCATGATAGCAAGTTCATAATGTCTCCATGCATGAAAAATTAAAGGCCTAAATTGTTTTCTAGGGGGGACCCATCCGTTAAGGACGGATAGTCCTCTTAATCCATGCGTTGAGCTTGGCAGGATCCCCTTGACATGGTAGAAAATATTGCGACCGCTCGTTGTCGCCAACTTCTCTGCAATACGTTCAAACTGTTCAATGTCAAGATCCGGTCTCATCTCACTAATTTCCCTGCACACTTCGTTCACTAGTTTGTCAGGATCTTCCCTCGCCTCAGCAAAAGTTTTGGGGAGATTGCTCAGGAACTTCTCTAACATTTCCTGACCAGCTGCGCTCATGGAGCCCCCACTCCTTATTTCTTGCTTGGTGCGCGTTTACCGCCAAGGTTTCTTTTCCGAGATAACGGTGTATGCGTCACTGCGTCATTATCGTATGCTTCCTCGACTAGTTCCGGCATACACTCGTCAAGATTTTCGTCGAAATTCAACTCCCTCTACGTTGCTATTGTGCGTGAACTTCCTTCCCCCATCATTTGCTTCTCCCTTGCTGCACGTGAAGTTGTTGCATAAGCTCCTGTTGCGATGTCCCTGATCAAGAACCTTTGAATCTCACCAAAGTACAGGAAAGGTTTGGTGTGGTATTTGCGATATCTATCAGGTACCTAGTATGAAAAAATTATATATTAGGAAAAAAAGTGAAGTTGAGAGATAAAGTTCAAGCTGAAATATTACCTCAAACCAGGCACTATCTGACGGTGTAATTGGCTTGTTGTAGATGTTGTCCCGCCCCCATCCAGACTTGTTGCGCAGGTACAAATAGGAGGAGTAGTCTTTCTTGAGGTTTTTCTAGCGATATTGCAGTTGTATCTTCGTATAGCTTCGAGTAGCAACATCATTGAACCCCCTCACGATAGAATGCCAACCGAGGACTGTGAAGGTGCTTCCCGCCCATGAACTCTCGTGCTCTAGCATAACGTCCACAAAGATTTTATCTAGTCTGGAGTTCCAATGTGCATTTTGTGCACTTCCTGTTATGGGTACATCAAATGCTCCTTCTAGGTCTCCATTGTTTGTGCCCATCCAGGCTGGCATATCTCTTCAAAATGGGCAAGAAATTATCGGAGTAAGTCGGATGTGTTAGCGGCGAAGAGAAGTAATGACATGAATGATAGAAATTCAAAAAATGGCGACACGGTTAAATTTAACTCCCATGTGCCTAGTTTATTGGCTCTATAATATATAGTAATTCAGTATGCCAACTTGCTCTCCATGTGCCCAGGTCCTACAATGTGGACTCGAAGCCTAATTCAATATCAAATGGTCATGGGAGGTTGACTAGTTTAAATCGATATTTAAATTAGAAAGATATACTCTGTTTAACTTGAAGAAATGTCGGAAAACATGACTTTGTATCTTGGATTGGAGACTGGGTATAGCATTGTGACAAACCAAAAACAAGATAGCATTTGGATCATGTAACCAATTCAGTGGACGAGAAGTGTCAATGAAGCCATTAGGTATATGCCCTCGAGCTACATTCTTTTCTGCTAAGGCTGATGGAGAAAAGAAGACCATTATATAAACATTCGACTGAATCAATATTTTATCAGCTTCAACTACATACGTGATAGGGCAATGTACGAAGACCACTGATCATCTTTGGGAGATGCACTGGTTGTGAAGTCTCACTATGCAAAGGTCACGGACAATAGAATATATAAAAGCATATTCTCTTAGATATTTTTTAAGACTGGTAAATGACCCAAAAACATGCCAATTTTAAGGCTACTAAGAACGTTGATCGCTTGGCTTACAGGAATATGTTTTCATCATAATGCCAAGTAAACAACTACTGGTTGTTAAAAGGAACATGTTCTCATTACCATTGGATATTACAGTAGCTAACATTGACCCACGAACAGAACTAGTAAATCAAGTAACTCGCATTGGTTTAAGACCCTCCACAGGAATACGATTTCATCACCAGTCACACGAATATGCTCCTCCATCTCAACCCCCCACTAATTATCTTCCAGTTCTCCCATTAAAATTCAATCGCTGACTTATATGGTATTTGGTATTGCAAATCAAGTGTTAACCATAACAACATCCACAAGGCAATCCTATCAACTATTAACTGCATAAGGGTGTAATCGAAATTCTAAATCACAAATCAAGAGTGTAATCGAAACCGGAATAACTGCTATGAACTGTTTACCACTGCTATCAAGAGCACGAAAAATCGGAATCACAAATCAGTAGTGCATTCGAAACTCCAATCCATAACAACAGCCACAA
Source organism: Ottelia alismoides (assembly GCA_037367405.1). NCBI lineage: Eukaryota > Viridiplantae > Streptophyta > Magnoliopsida > Alismatales > Hydrocharitaceae > Ottelia > Ottelia alismoides. The sequence goes on from JAZKJV010004701.1 coordinate 641,308, forward strand.
CTGGAATCCAACCCACTATGTTGAAATCGAAAGTGGAATCCATAACAACAATCATACGTAGAATCCAACCATCATGTTAAAACATTGGAATCAAAATTGTGAATTTATCAGCAACATAACAAATAGCATGGTTCATCACAGCTCGGGGGGAGGGTGAGGGGGGGAAGGGTTACCGAGAGCAAGACGTCGACATACCTTCCAATGACAGCCTTCACGCATCGCGACAGTTCTTGCAACTCCTCCGCTCCAACGACTATGCCGGCAGTAACGAGAGAGTGTATGGAGAGAAGGATGTCGCACAAAATTTATAGGGGTAGATCTCCTCTTTTACCCTAGTGTGCCTCCTTCCCCATCTCAGTGGCTTGGGAGATAAGGCTGGGGCTGTGGATTCGCAGGAGCTTGCGTAGCTAGGCATGCCTCTCGGTTAATGCCGATGGAGATGCTCATCGTGGAAGGTGTGTCTTAAACCTCGCGGGTGCCTCATCTGCTAATGCCATCGTCCTGTCTTGCGTCAGTCGCAGCATGCAGTGAAGAGTCTTGAAGGCTCCATTGATGGCTCGCATGTAACCTAGCGGGGGCACAATGTGGGAAAGCCTGTGGCGATGGAGTTATTGCAGCCACTGGAAGAGGACGAAGGGAAGAGGACGAAGAACCCTATTCCGCCCGCGTCTGCACCCGACCGTGTGTTGCAAAAGGCTGCTGGCTTTTACAGAGAGGAAAGACCGAACTCGGGACATTCGCCCCCACACCACCTCTCCCCACCCTCCAACCCGCACACACCAACACCCAAATGCGGGATGGATCGACCCATCCAGACCCATCCCACCATCCAAACATGCCCTTAGTGTCATTTTGCATGTATATTTTGTATATGTTAGCAACACGACATATCAACCGCTCTGACCCCTAACAACAATACATGTATATTTCTTTTGCTTTGTTAAGTTAGGAGTATTATTTGATTATGATGTTCTATTTTGCATTTCAGAGATTATAGCGTTTACTGTTTGGATAAAGTTGTACCTAAGTATTGTGTGTATTTTGGGCCAATATTATTGTTTTTTGATATACTTCGGATTAGCCCACCATTATCAAATTATTGGCAACTGAAGGTGTGCGATTAAATATCTAAACGGAAAAAAATTTTAATAACATGCAAATTCTACCGGTTGTACGTATATAATTATCTCTAAATGCCCAAATAACTAACTATTTTAGAGGAAAAATAGTTAGGCCTTCACTGTAATGTTTGTGCATATGTGTGGTCTTTAGGTAAGTTGTGTGGGTGTACATGTTAGTATTAGTATGTGTGTGTTAGTGTTTTTGCTAATAGTATATGTGTACGCGCACATGTATATCAGTGCATAAGTGCGTTCATATGCATGTATGTGTGTATATGTTATAATGCGTGTGCACTGCAAGAAAAGACAAGTAACTATGTAATGAAGGTTATGGGTAGAATATTAAGCGCATCACGGAAGCATGAAGATCACATCATATGCGATCGGGAGCGATTAGTCGCACTAGTTGCTCCGTGCAGTGGAATTTAAAATTTTTTAAATGATGAAACCACATGATCCGAGAACACTTCTCGTATCGTTTCATCCAAACCACAAAGGAGATGTGGGAATACCTCTGGAAGCGTGGTTGCAATCATGTCTCTAAAGTAAGAGACATCCTGTCTCAAGTCCGATCCAACGGAGGAGACACTTGCAAGTGTTTTGATGAATTGCGTTCTCCTCGCAATCCAAGTTGACAATCCAAGCAGCGAATCCCTTGATCTCGTCACACAAGATCCTGTGTCTTCTTCAGGAATGAGGTGCACCTAAGAAGACGGAGATCCATGAGGGGTCGAAGCTGCTAGAGTGGACGACCACTCTAAGGAGAGAGAGAGAGAGGAGACGTGTATGACGATGAGAAAGAAAGAGAAAGATGCTATTCAATTGTTGTAAAAAGAAGAGCTAGGGTTGCCTCTTCTTTTATAATATTTTGGGAGTCCATGGATCTCAATCCTTGGACAACACAAATCCCATGATGGAGATTGATTTGCGTTGCTTTCAATGGCTATGATTTTGTTATAAAAATACAAAAATAATTAATTTAATTATTAAAATTATATTGAATAATTATCAATATAAATTAATTCAATCAAATCAATAAGCAAGTAACGAATAGGAAAGAGGCAAATCTCATTCCGAATATGGAGTGGATGACCACACTTCAATTAGGACTCAAGGTAGCCATCCACCCTCCTCATAAGGATGGTGTCTTCCTTTTCCAATTATGTGAGATATGGTATCTTACATGATTTTTCAATATTTACAACAACTTTTGTTGTAAATTATTTTATAAAAATAATTCAAATTAATTTGTGAAATATCAATCAGGCCATTAGAAGTTTTTGAATCACATTCACAACCTAAAATAAAATGTAAATTATATTTTCAATGAAATTTCCAATGTGAATCTAATTCACATCAACATTTAAATTATAAATGTTATTTACAAATAGCCCTCTCTAATATATTACAAATTATACTTATAATATACATGATTAATATGGATAATGCTATCCACATTATTCATATCCATAATAATTAAATCATATTTAATTATGTTGGATTATCATTCTCATGTATCAAAATAATTTGAATCAAATTTACATTATTCATGATAAATAAATCATATTTAATTATTCATTTCTCAATGCTTGGATACACATTTATCAACAGAATTATTTTTGAACTTTTTCAAGAATAATGCGCTTTCTCCACAGATACCTGGAGATAAGGACAGGGAGATTTTACATCCCATGTATAGTGACTTGGATATTGAGATCACATCTCAAATCTAGATCTCAGAGTCCTCTCATAGGTGCTTGATTAAATCAAGGTTGTAGATCTAATCTTATCATTGCATCTGAATCGCATTCAGATCAATGTCCAACATTTGGACTAAGATTAGATCTCTTATCTAATAAGAGGAGTCACTAAAATCCAGACATGTTTCATCACTCCCTCGAAATGAAAGCATCATGGTTATACAATCGTTTATGATTACATCACTTTCAAGTATTCCTAATACATGTACATTCTGCATACTGCAAGACCTAGAAAAAACCTGGAGTTTAAGATCTCTTTTAGATTGTCTCCTTCAGGATTTTATCATTAAGTTTCTCATTCGGTCATTGGAAATTGGTATCAATCATATACTTTCCGAAATCATATATCATACCTACAAATTCTTGTCATGCTTCTAAAGCAAGACAATCATGCATGAAATTTGATCGGTCCCAATACCTCATATGAGTGAGCTCATGTCTTCCAATTCACAAGTGAACCTGTATGATCCCTTTAAGAGATCGTATTACTCATATGCCCCTATATGCACACCAGCTTGTCTGTGTATAGACCTTGATTAAGCCATCAACCTATCGGTTTGCTAAATGTACATACTTAGACAAATAGCAATACATTTGTCTCCGGTCAGAGGATGCATGCCTATATCGTGGTAGTATACAACATAGGACTTGATTATTTCGATCTCGTTAAGTCAACTCTTTGACCTAACTTATCTGACACCTCCGAGTCTCTATTCCTATGTAGAGGACCTGCATCAAGAGATCAGTTAGAAGTCAGCCTATAGAGAAAGGATTGACATCTCCTTCTCTGGGTGGAGATCATTTCTTATTAATCATTTGACGATACTTGATGAGTCCTTAATCTAACTCTTTTGATATACATCCAAACACCAGCCTCTATGATTTAACGATTGAATCAATAGTTGTATGATCATTAGGATGGCTATGGTACATAATCCTAATTGTACTAAGGGACCAATTATGCAAATTGATTATTCTTCATTTTAGATCAGGGAATGATCTTTGCAATAACAATTATTGTATAATGGCTTGATGTGAGCTCGCATGTCCAATACGTACGTGGTCGTCCTGTAAACGCAATGTAGTTGTGACATGGTCGTTAAGATATTTTTCGACCATTTGTGGTCACAACATGTAGTGTAAATATTTGACTGCAAAAGGTTAAGAACAACAACATAGTCATAAATTTAGTTTTATGATTAACATGGTCGCAAAAAGTATCAACAAATGAGATTTATGGTATTCCAATGTACAACTCACAAGAATCATCACTTTTCACGAAGGTCATCATCAACATGGATATCGCTACTATCATCAATATCGATATCGTCACTATCATCAATATCAATATCGCCACTATCATCAATATCGATATCATCAATCAAACCTTCAAGCCTGTCATTCGGGAACTTGTTCCGAAATATCGTAATGAAAGGAACATAGGAGTTTGTCGCTAGGTATTTGACCAAATATGATCATCCAGTTCCTATAGATCTATCACTAAAATACCCCTAGAAGGGGATAGAGCTAAGCGGAGTTAAAAGGGTTTTCCATGAATTGGGAAATGAAAACTATTAGCCCCACACAGGTTTGTGAATAAGTAATTGTCTGATAATGAGCAAGACATATCTGTCTTTCTGCTATACAGGATCTATTGAACTCATAACTCATTAGATACTTTTTATTAATTTCAACTACGTATCGTAAGTAAATTGATCATGGTTGTTCACTCATTTGATAACCAGAGTCATTCTTTGACAAATGATCACTAGGAGTCAGACTCGATAGAATTTGATCCATTCTTTTTTCTGTCGTTAGGGTGGAAAAATGAACTAAGAATTCTCTTTCTTCATCATCAATCGAATCACTGTTCACATCCCAGGATTCCATTTTATCATCAATCCAATCACCGTTCTCGAACGACTCACCAAAGCACGAAAACCAGGGTATTTCTGAAAATGGATTCCTATTTGAAGAGTGCATAACTGCATGGATAAGCTCACACCAATCCGTTCATTTTGGATCTGATTCGGGATTTTCCTTGGGAGGTATCGGGAAGAAATTTGAATGTAATAATATTGATTCGTATAGAGGAAAAGATTCTCTATTGGCAGAGGCAAATAGAGCTTTTGCACATTTTCATTAATCCATGAACATGATCCATATATACACATAGATCCATGGATCCATAGATCTCGATCGGAAAAGAATCAGAATTGATCGATATCTTTCTCGAAACAAACAAAAAGGAAAAGAAAGATGAAACATAAATCATGGATCAACCAAGCCCTCTCGGGGGCTTGCTTAAGAAAGAGGAATCTTATGGAAATATCATGAAATAAGGTTTGATCACCTTCCCGACATCTCCCACTGCATGGTGCAGGCCAAGTACTCCAAGGAGTGTGCCTTCACCGATGTCCCCTGCGAAGACAATGGAGAGGGAGGTGGAGATAATGCAGCACATCTCTATCCACGCTGGCATCATCATGCTTAAGACAGTATTCGAGGATTATGAGTGTTTTCTTCTTGTGATGGAGATGTGCTCCGAGGGGCGGTTGCTTGATCAGATGGCGAAGGAAGGGGCATACATTGAGCATTGTGTTTGCGTACGTGATCAAGGAGTTACTTGAGACCGTCGAGTATTCTCCACTGGGACATAAAATAGGAGAATATCCTTTTGGGGAGATATGAAGCTTTGGTACTTTTGGATTATCCTTGTTGTAGTAGAAGGGTAATAGACTTTTTTTCTTGCCTTACGATTTACAACCGTTCATTCTTCCATTTGTAGCATGTGTTTTTTTAATAATTTTAGGATTTAACGTAATATTTTATCAGAATATTGTGGCAAAGGTAGCTTGTTGATTTCATAGCATGTGTCAGAATATTTTGGTTTCTCTGTGATGTCACATGGATGATATGGCTTTTCCCTTGAAAGGGAGGATGGGGACATCCTCTTTGAAGCTCTTATCGGATGTTCATTACGAAGCCGATGCTATTCTCTTGACTGCTTTATTTCATGTTGATGCTTACGCTCTCGATTAAGGTGGAAAAATGGTTAGATGTCTTATAAGTCAGAGGAAAAATCAATCATAGTAGTCGCCTAATGACAAGGATTTAGCTAGGGTCTTATTAATCCACAAGGCGTAAATCAAACAATGAATATAAAAAATGTGGAGTTAAAATTTATTATAACTCTACAATAAATGTGTATAGTGTGCAAGCATGTGTAGAGGTCGAACTCAGGGAGCAAACGATGGATTGTGCAAATTTATGCGTAAAAATTATTCCTTTTCTTCTTGTCATTTTATTGTTTTTGTGGATTTTTAATTTTATATATTTTTTAGGTTTTTAATTTTGTTTTTAATTTTGTATTTTAAATTTTCTATTATTTTCTATATTTACATTTCCTTTTCTTTTTATTAAAGATATATAATACATATAAGGCTATATATGCCACATAGGATAATATAATTTTAAATACTTATAAAATAAATAAAATACAAAAAAATACATTGTTTTTAGGTTTTATATATTTTTATAATTATTTTTTTGAAATTTTTATGGTTGCTAATTCTTTTATGGATTTTTGAAGTAAAAATATCCTAAATCAGGGATTAAATAATAGGCCAAAATTTAATTGGATATTAAAAATAGCAAATAAAGTCCAAAATTATCCAAACTAATTTTAATAGATAGATAATTATATAAATACAATTATAAAATAGAAAAAATGTATTTTTTGGAACTTTTCATGAATTTAGATTTTTATAAAGGTTTTTGGTGTTTTTTAATTTTTAAGAGTTTTATTTTTCATTTTTAATGATTTTTTGTTTGGAGTTAAAATATGATAAAATAAACAACATATATATATTTTTTTTAAAATTCAATCGATTTGATATTTTGTATTTTATAAGCTAGACAAAACAAAAATGTGCTCCTTTTGATTTTTAATAAATGGTTAAAATGCCCAAAAATGCAGAACAAAAATATAGTATGAAAGTACAAGCTACTAGACATCTAACCCTATATTTGCTTCATTTTCAAAGCAAGGGTGCTATTTTTTATAAATGAAACTCAAGCACCTAAATTCATAAACTAGCAAGGGAATACTACAAATAAAAGAAAGTCCAGGGGTTCGAGTGCAATTTATCCAAAAATATACAATGTATATAAAATTTTATTGGACTAAATATAAATACAACAAATAACAAGGACATCCTTGAAATTTACTTAGCTCATATGGGACTGCACGTGAGCTGAGCTGGACAAAACCAAAAAGTAAATATGCATTAAATCAGGGGCCTACAAGCAAAATGTCCATTTTATTTTAACTACACATTTCATTTACAACATAAATACATAAATATACAAAAAAGCGAGAGAGTATTTGCAATTTAACCCTTAAAGAGCATAGATGGATGGCTAGATGAGATCCATTAAGACATGTGGCCATTCCACGCTCCACAATACTAGTTCGATTACGAGCAGTCTGGATTAGATCATGGGTGCGATCTGATGATCGAGGGCAAATTGGATCGAACAGCAACTGCAACATCTGTGGCAGACGATCTGATTGAACGACAGGAAAGGGCTCATGAAGAACTGAGCAAGAACTCACCGATAGCAAGTTTCGATCAGCTCCCTTGATCTCCCCCAGGCACCTGGATGGCTCGGACAAGGTGCAAAACAAAGCTTGGGCTTCACCGCACCAGATGGATGCTTCAGGAGGTTGGTCGGATGCGACGAAGGATGGGAGTGTTGATGAGAAAGAGCAGCTCTAGGTACCCGCATTTCTCCAAAAATCGACCCTACGAGGGGTCTGGAGCTTCCATAACTTGCAAGGCGAGTAAGCACAAGAACAAGGGAGTTCTGGGGCTCCTATTCGTGAGGATGTGTCGTAGCGATGGCTACTCCGACGAGGCAGAGGGGGTGGAGCACCCTTTGGCTAGATCAGTGGGTGATCTGGGTGAGTGAGAGGTGGAACGTGATGGGGAAATTAAGGGAAAGGAATGGAAGTGGATGCAGGGTCGGAGAACACGCGAGGCACAGTGAAAACATTTGTCAGAGTGGAGCTCCAGCGAACTACGGGTCGGGTATTTAACGCTAAAACTGTGGTCTAGAAGCTAAGATAAATACATAATTGAAATACAGGAATCGAAAATTACCTAGAAAATGGAAATTGCGGAGCTCATACCTGTCGGTGAGGGCAGGGAGCAGAGGTGTTGGAGCACCGCCTTGGGTGCACCTCCTTCATCCTCCAACTGTCGTGGACCTCAGGGGACCTCCCCCTATCACGAGGATGCACGCTTGGACGAAGCCACGGGGTTTTAGAGGGTGGAAGATGACCAAAATCAAGGATGAAGGCCAGAGGCGATTATTTATAAACATGTATGCACCCTTATTCAAGGACGATTTGGGGGAGAATCGATCGTATTACAAGGAATCTAGATGCTCGGCATGAATCCTGCAGTATCAGGGAACATATTTATTGAATGGCTCGAGGATGATTGATCGATAGATCGAGCGGAGAAAATGGATGAAAATGGGGGAAAAGATAGCTCTGACGTGGGTCAGAGGCGCCGGGGGGAGTTGACCGGGATTCAACAAACCATGGGCCCTGTTTGGCCCATGTCGGTCACTAAAGGACAAAATATTGTTCGTATTTAATTAGTTAAATAAAGTAAATGATTTTGTTATTTTTTGGTTATATAATAAAAAATTGATTATTTTATGTAGTATTTTAATGTGATTTTTATTTTTTTGGTGTTATTTATTAGTAGTAAATTTTATGGGTATATTTATAGGTATATTCATCTATGTTTTAGCTATTTTTAATTTTTTAGATTTTATTATATTATTTTATTCTCTTATTTTATATATTTATAATTTATTTTTAGATGTATAAATATATTTTTATTATATTTTTATGATGTTATTTGTATACTTAAATAAATAGGGGTATAAATTGTATAGGTATACTTATTCTATATTTATCTATGTATTTGGTTATATTATTTATATAAAGTGTTTTCCTTTAATTTATTTTATCTTTATATTTTTAGTAAAATATAAATTAATATTTACAAGAGTATAAAAATATAAAAGGATAAAAGAACAGGTTTATGTATTTACAAGTATTAGCTTAGGTATTTTACCAATGTTTTTATATAGACTTATTTTATTTTGTGTTTTCTTTTTTGTTTTTAATATGGTTTTAATATGTAAATACATTAGAAATAATAATTACAAAATTTCAAAAAATATAAGATTGTAAAAATAATAAAGAATAAATAAAATGAATATTTTATTCGAGTATATTATACAATGATCCGAATACTTTCACATCTTAACTCCAAAAAATATGAAACCACTTTCATTAAATAACTTATTAAAAGTTATATATAACTGTATGTAATTTTGATACATTTTGAGTTTTTATTTGGAAGATATGGGTCTGTGAAGTTGGAATTTTGGCTTTTTATTTTTTGTATAAAAACTACATATTGTATTATTTTTGTACAAACTCAATTTTGTATTTTTATGTACATTATTATCTACAACTTTCATGTACAAAGATTCTTTATTTGATTTAGAAATGATAAAGAATAAAGTGAGTGTCAAAATGTTTTATTAATGAACAAATAAATGTGATTTTATTGTATTTATGGCCCTTATCTCCCCTACTTTATTCCTTGTTGACCAAATCAATTATTGACTTGGTCTCGGGGTTTAGGGTCATAAAATATCTTTGATATTTTATTCTTTTTCTTTTCTTTTCTTTATTCTATAACTTTGGCATTAAAAATAATATTTTATATACAATAAATACAATAAACAAGGAATGTTAATAAGCATAAAATAATGCTATTTACATGCATTAACTAGGGTTTTTAAGGCCAAAATGATAGAATAAAGGTGATAAAATGGAGATTTATCACCCCCTATACTTGCCTTTGCTAGTACCCTAGCAAACACTTACACAATAAGTGCAAAAAGAATGAAAATAAAGAAAAGAAAAAGAAAGAAAATGGATGGATTTTAATTTTCAAACTTGTCTTCTCAAAGTCAACGTTTAGAGCTTCAGTTAGACCTTGGTGTAAGAGTGTGTGTGGAACCTGGTTGGGAACTAAATTTAAAACCCAACATCCTTTGAGAGTTACAGAACTTGGTTTGAACCACCTCAATAGCCATGTCAGAACTAGCCTACATCATATATAAACCCTTATGACTATGAAGCTGACTTGTACAGTGTAAGTGATAGTGGCTCTTCCCAAATGAAATGACAAAGGAACTGAGTTCTCCAGAATGACAACCCAATGATTCTCCAATCCAGCAACTCTTTCCTCGAGGAGCGGGGTATTCCCTTCTAAGTTTAAGTGACAACCAGCTCATGAGGAGGGGGTGTGATGAGCGCGAAATTCACCTCTTAAAAAATGAGGAATTATAGTATAGGAAGCAAATTTCGGTCGATCAAAATACCACAATCTTTGAATGTTGTGGATTATTTATACTTGGCAAGTCTACCAAGGTCGAACTCGGGGAACGATTATTCTTAGTTGCGTGGTTTTAAATCAAATTAAATAATTATTCAATGCTTGATTAATTTTTGTGTTGAGAAAATGCACAATGCAATGAGATGCAAAGTGATGCAAATAAAACAAATTAGCACAGGATCTGGGATTTAGATTTATGCTCCAAAAGATGTTAATTGATAACCTTGAAATTTATCACAGATCCAAAGCTATAATTCAAGAGAAATAATCAGAGTGTTAATAAATAATCTCATATGTTCCGGGCTCTGATGAAAATTTCTTCTAAATTCCTTGTATATTAATCTTTAATCGATAAACATTATCTTCAAAAAATACAAGGGAAATAATTTCTCAATCTTCCTTTCCGAAGCCCCTGCACAGGTTAAATCCTCAATAAATAATTATTAAATAATGTATAAGGATTTATTTCACACACTTTTCTCAATGGAGTCATTGCATAAATATCATTGATTCCCCAAGCACGAATATGTCAAAATGAGCCTGCATATGTCAACAGAGATCTTCAAATGATAATTCTCAATAAACAAACTTAGATCTGTTCTTGAGCTATGCTAAATGGTAAAGCGTGAAAATAGCTTCAAAATGACATATTATATGCTCAAAACGGAGTTCGTATGAAAAAGATATGCTAAAATGAAATTTTAGGGACTAAAATTTAATTAAAATAAAGTTTTTTCCTTCAAAATGGTCCCTGGAAGGACTTATCTATAATTTTTAAAAGTCGGAGGGGTCCCTGTGCAGTTTACCCACTAGTGGGGGTATTGTTGCAATTTTAGAAACTTTTGGGGGCACGGTTGCAATTTTCCTACACGCATATGCGTTGTACGTGCACGTGCAGGTTCGGGAGCGGAGCGGAGCGGTTGGGCGGTCCGGAGCTGAGGTTCGGGGACCCGAGCCTGTGGTTCGGGCGGAGGCGCAGGCTCGGGCCGAGGCGGCGCGAAGCTCAGAGTGCCTGAGCTTTTAGGCTTGGGCCTAGGCTTGGGAAGGGGCGCGTGTCGGCACCAGTGCCGTCGGATCAAGGGCCTACCCTTGATCCTACGGCGACTGTGCGTCGTGGGCCTGCTGAGGAGGTGCCCTCGTCGGCGGAGGTGGTGGCGATCGCCGGCGAGGCGCGGAGGCTGAGGCGGAGGTGGTGGGAGGCGGCCGCAGGAAGCTACGCCATGCTGGAGCATGGAGCTCGAGCACCGAAGGCGTTGGGCGTCGGTGGCTGGAGCTGGGAGGCCGTAGGGAGCTGTGACGGTGGTTGTCAAGGGCGGAACCCGAGGGGGTAGGGTGCCGCACCTCGGCCGACACACTGCGCGAGGCAGCAGGCGGAGGGTGCGAGCTGCGCGGTGGAGTGGTCGAAGCAGCTGAGCGGGGAGGCGGCGCCTCCGTGCATTTTTGGCTGGACCTGCAACACGTTAGACCAAACAAATGACGAGGCGGAGACCCTATGTGAGCGGGGGAGATGGAGGATCTGGAGCTCGACTCTTCGCAAGAGTTGGGGTGGAGTTGGGAGACAGGGTTTGACGGAGCTAGGAGAGGGCAGAGAATCGAGAGAAGGAAGCGGAGGGAGTGTCAACTCTCCTGAAAGGGGAGGAGCGGAGCAGCTCCTGGATGTCTTTGCTCAAGGACCCTTGGCGAGGGAGGTCCGAGCTCTGCATAACAGCGATGGTGTTCTACAACAGGGAGTAAGTCCCCTGGATCACGCCGATAGCTCGAAGATGGCACAGAAGGCTACTGTCACTAGCCCTTGCGATGAGCTCGATAACATCGGATCGTCGAGAAGGTGGGGGTCAGCAAGCTTTTATAGGGAGCTGGGGCGAGGGCGTTACCAGGGGACGCAACGGCCACGAGGTGGTGGTGCGGCGACCGTTACGCGTGCATGGCGAGGAGGCCGGCGGTTATGCAAGGGGAAGGGAGGTAACGGCAGGGGGGTTGAGGAAGAAACGGCTAGAGGTAGGTGACAATGGGGTCATGTGCTAGGCATGTGACCTGGGGGTGGCTGGAGAGAGAACGTGGGGTGCCACGTGGCACGCCTAGGAGCTGCCAAGTGGCACCCCAAAAAAATTTCAAAAATTAAAGATAAAGAAAAATGGTAAAGAAATGGAAGGAGACCTCGGATCGAAAAATCTCCTTCACAAAAGTTGTTCGTTTCGACAAGATCTACAACTTTCATGAAGGACTGTGCCAAAAGAGGTCATCTGAGCGAAGTTGTATTTTTGGTGGTTTTCCATGTGTATAGAAAACTGGATTTTTGGGATTTTGAATTTTTTTGGTGGTTTTAGAGAGGATAAAAATTAGATTAAAAAATACGGGAAAATACAAGAAAATTATTCACACAAAATTTTTTTATTTTTAATAAATACGAAAGTAGGAAAATAAAATAAAAGTAAGAAACACACAATTTTAGCACAGACCGACAACGGACACTTAGACTCAGTCTGTTTCTTTGATTTAGTTTTAATCTAGATTTGTATTCTTGTGTCACTTAATAAAACTTTCATCAAAGAACACAAATGAAAAAGAAATAAAATTAGAAGGGTTAATTATGCACATAAAAACTCAGGTCAAAAATAGCAAAAAGTTAAAATGCACAAAAGAGGCCCAAAACCCAACTTTCACATATGAGCTCCGAATTTTATGAAATTGGTCTTGTTTTGAAGGTATTTGAAAATGGAGTACTTTAAAAATGAGTAGACCAAAATTGGACACTATATGTGGGAGATATGCTCGTTTTAGTCCGTCAGATGTGAAATTAGACTTTGGGATTATTTGACACTTATTGGGGTTAGTAATTTTTTGTATTTTTTATTTAATAAGGTTAGTAATATCTACACATGAAAGTGGTTTGGGGTCAATCGGAGTTAGGTTTAATTAACAAAATTTATGAGAAGTTAGCATCTTTTTGGGCTAATTTACACTTGGGATTTTTAATGCAATTTATGCATGATGAAATGCAAATATTATTCACACGTGTATGAATGCTAATAATTCTCTATTAACGATTAATTACAAGTGAATGATGGGGAACATAGCCTAAATGACCAATTTTAGCATGACGAATACCAGATTCGTCAGGGTAAAGAGAAGAATGAACGGTAGCCAATGTAGCTACCTATCCTGGGATGCATGACCAGTGTAGTCAAGTCATCCAGCTGCAGGTTCACATGATATGACTTTGAAGCTCAAGCTTGCTTATGTACTATACAAATATATACACTCCAACAGACATTTTATTTTCAATCAGGCCTGCCCACTTTTTTGGAGTATTTTTTTGAAATATTATATACATCAGCATTTACATAAGGAGTTTTTCCTCTTGAGCCAGAAGACTATCCCTCTTTTTAAGCATTATTGCAACCCACACTCTCCTGTCATTAAACCTCATGGCTACTGGACGGGTTGGGATGCACTACCTCCCTAGACGAGGACGGATATTTCCACTCATGTGCATCTAAAACCGACAAATCCAATACCCTCACCAGTCCAACTAAGTTGAGCCAAGTGAAAGGTGCAAGTGTCTAAGTTATGTCATGGCCAACAAGAGTCATGCATGCGTGTCGAAAAGTCCTAGTTAGTCAGTTGAGGTGCCTTGAACCTAGCCCTGAGTCTCAAAGAATTAAGTTTGAATAGATTTGAAGTACCTTAAACCTAGTTCCCATAAGGTTCCAATGAAGTTAGGTGCAGTAAGGTCCAACTGAGCTACATTCTTTGACTTTATTTAGACTAGTTCAATTATCAAGCTCAATCTAAAAAAATGCAAATGCTATGCCAATGCTATGTACAATGCAAGAAAATATGATGCAACTTTGAATTTACAAATAAAATATTGTATAAGAAAATATGTGCATCTATTTACATAGGCATGCCTCTTTTTATTTACAAGAATTAAGAGTTTAAAGAATTTACATGTTAAAATCTCATTTATAGGTGTATATGTACAATTGCTTTAAAGAATTATATATATTGTTATTATTTTTAAATGATGCATATATTCCTCAAACCTATTTGAAAACAATTTTGAAAGCTATAGTACAAAATAATTTTTGCAACTATTTACAAATATTTGAAAACTAGTTTGCAAAGATTTTTCAAACAGTATATATAGATTTTTCAAAATAGTTTTGTAACCATTTTCAAAATCATTTGCAAATAGGTTATCAAAATATTTTATTTCACAAAAAAGGATAGAATTTTACAAATCAAATTATTTTTACAAAGGTTTAAAATATTTTACAAAAGGTTTTCCAAACGGGTCACACCATTTTTCGAATCATTTTGCAGAAATATTTTTAAGCTGATTTATTAATCAGTATATATAAATGAATTTGTGGAATAAAGATGCATCATTTAATTAAGTGAATTTAATGAAGTGTATATGTATATATATATATTATTTTAGCCATATTTATTAAAAAAATACGAAAGTACGAGTTATGGCTAAAGTATATACAGAGTACATACGACCCCCTATACATAGCTTGAGTTATGTCCTCATAGATGGAAAAGAAAAAGAGAAGACATAATTCGTACTGAGTATAGAAAATCCTAAAGAATAAATGAACGAAGAAATGAAAGAATGAGAAGTCGACTGTCCCCCTATACTTAGGATCAAATAATCCTAAGTATAGCAGATTGTACACAAGGCATGGAGTATCAATGGTGGGAAATGAACAGATCATCCTCAGACTGTATCCCCCTATACTTAGGGTGAGATATCCCTAAGTATAGTAGAGAAAATCAATAAGAGAGGAGACCGTGGAGGGGATCAAAAATGAAAGCACTCTGGGTGCACACCCCCTAACTTAGGACAACATACGTCCTAAGTACAGAATCTTGACAAAAAGGGGCGACACTTCTTCGGTGGAAGAGGAAAAATAAAAACAAAAAGAAAAAAAGAATAAAAGAAGAGATCAAGGAGAATGTGCACATCACTCCCCCTATATACTTAGGGTAAAAGAGCCCTAAGTATAGGCAACGATAGGAGAGAGGAAACAGAACGGAGAAAGAACAACATGGGGTGTGTACCCTCCTATACTTACATCCTAAATATAGACACACAAATATGACAAATGATCTGAGGTGCACACGACGTACGGGAGAAAGAAGGAATATAAGAAAAAACACTTATATGCAACAAGTACAGACTAGTGAAGTATAGGACAGTGTCTACCAATTGACATCGTCCTCTCATCATCGTCTCCCTGTGAGAACGGTTATGCAACCAGAAAAAGAAAAACACACTAATAGGCAATCAAGTGGGTGTCATCTACCGGGTAAAAAGAGATCGAAAACTAAGCCAGGATCCGGTATCATAAAGAAGTACTTCGGCTCAAAAGGAAAGGAACGCTAGAATGGAGCCGATACTATAAGACATGGAGGAGGAAGGAACAGTGCAGATTCCTCCAAGTCAATCATGGTCTCATGAAGGTATGGAAAGTGAAGTACAAGAGACTCTCTACGCATCCTAGTATCCAATGGACATAAGGTCAACAAATCAGGGATACACAAAATACCACCAGATATGGCTCAACCATGCGAGGGCCATCAAGGTGAGCAGACTCAGATGAGTCAGAGATCACAAAATAATCATAATACTCGGTCTCGTACTCCAACAGATTGGATACACCACCAAAGAGGATGCCAAGTACAGAAATCAGATGACTCTGCTTCGTGCTCTACCAGGTAGGAGACACCAAAAGTGAAGCTGAGTACCTACAAAATGATGTATCCTCCCGCAGATAACCCTCGGGGAGTGATACATACTAAAATGAATAATCAGAACAGAGCTCACCCTTGCGAGGGTCGTCAAGGTGAGCGGACTCAAAGGAGTCAGATCCATCAGACGGATCATCAAGCACGGTCAGGGTAGGCGACAGGTCGACTACCATCAGAGGAGACCGAAAGATCTAGAAAGTGTGGCAGCATCTCGCAGATAACCCTCGGGGAGCATACTTCCAAATAAGCATGGAATGATCAAAGGAGGATCACTCATCACTGCTAGGACCATCAAGGAGAGAAGAGTCGAAGGAGTCCAGGCAAATAGGTCTCGTGCTTCGACAGATCAGATGCACACTCAGACAGTGAGACCAATAACATATATCTGACGACTCATTTTTGTGCTCCAATAGATGGAAGCACAAGTAGTGAGTGAAACCGAGCGTAAATAAAATGTCGCATTCTCCCACAGATAGTCCTCAGGGAATAATGCAAACTAAGTCAATAAAGATCGTGGGATCATCGGCATCAAATCTCAGGTCCTCAAAATAGTCAATCACCAATAAGAGGGTGTAAGATCATGGAGGGATATACATCAATCATGCCAGTCACAATGGGGTCCCTCAAGTCAATCAAATCAGCTGAGATGGATCGAAATGTCAAAAAGAAATCATCTAAGCGCCAAAGGTGGTTGGGAAAGTCAGGAGACAGAGGATGGATCAGTGAAGAAGATGAGTGAAGTCATGTGGGTTTCCAGCACTGTTGCTTTGAAGCACATAAAGAGATAGTACATCAAGAAACTGAATCAAGATGGCTGGAACCACAGTTAAGAAGGGCAAATAGTCAGCGCTCATGGAATCACCATCAAATCATCAAGATAACTAGCATCCTCAATCTGGTGTGTGAGATCAAAAATCCTCAAATAATAATCACACCTGTGATGGTGTAAACATCAAAATCCTCAATAGCCCTTATGCACAGATCCGAAGTTATATCCACCAACAGTAGAACACCAATCGGAGCATCCTCAAAGTTGCCCGGCTTACTCAAATAATCAATATCATCCGTAAACCTCGATGCGGGCCCTATCTACAAGCACAACAATCCCTAGTGAAAGAAGGGATGATACGAGGGAACGAGGAGGGTGGGAGAGATAAAAGCAGACATAGACAAAATTGTGGTTCAAGGAGAGAGTCTCCTTGAACCAGACCAGAAATGGGCTGATATGATCAAGGCAAAAACCGTGAAATCCGGCGAAGATGATGAAGATAAAGACTCGATATCAAGACATAGATGCAAAAGCAGAATTATATAAACAAGAGAGGGAGAGGGACTCAATGATAAAAAATGACAACGCTCATGGGACTAAAAACTCAAGAGAGATGAAACGCAGTTGGACTCAAAATCACAATCAATGTACAAAGCAAAACACCCTGTTCACCTAATCAACGCAGTGAAGGCCGAGATGGTGGCCTTTTATCTTTTCTATTTTAGAGTTAGGTGATCATCAAAAAAGTTGTACAAACATGAAGATAGGTTTGGGATTGGGGCACTAATCCTTAGTCTATACGTAGGAATAAAATGCACATATAATGAGGGGGTTGCTCTCTCGAAAGCAATGAATCCATTACGTTTATTTTAAAAGTCCAATAGAGTTAGCAGTCTCGCTTTTATTTAGGTTACCACTTTTTTTGTTATTTTTCAATGCACATGCCTAACTGGTTTCTAATTCCATGTAGCATCCTAGGTGATCAAAATCAGAGGGAGAAAGTCGGAAAAGCCATGCAAGTCGGAAATCGATGATGCATGCAAAGTCAGGAGACGTACAGTGCTTCCCAGCTCTCTTCATGCGAGATGCATAACAGAATTGAAACCTACACTATATGCAAATGCAAGCCGATGAAATCGCCCTAGATCAGAATATACTATTAGCGTGAAGCACTAGATGCTAATTATTTAGAAGAGAGATCAAGGTCTGGTCTTCGATGCCACTCGATGCCCACCATAACGGGTCTTGCATGCGCTGTATGCGACCTCTCTAGGCACACAATCTCAAATCCAAATAATTAACAATTACAATTTGACTAGGTCCAAAAGAGAATCTATGGGTACATGCAAATATATTAGAGCTCTGGACCTTAATCTATCGAGCAAGCAAATCCTAAACTAAGGCTCATTCACATAAAATAAATAAAAATAAAAGAGAAAAACAAAATAAAAAGAAAGTGATAAACATGTGCAAAACATGACAAGGCCCTCAAGGGAACAATCCCTTGGGCAATGGACCTCGTGAAGTAGCGGTGTCTAAGAGAGTCCGAATCATTACAATTAAATGTCACTCTCTCACATGAATATACATATTAATGCAGAAGAAAATAAATAAAGTATAGCAAGAGACTGTCTTCCAAAATTCCTTCAGTCTTCTCTTGTTGCTCTCTCCTGCCAACCAAATCTGAAAGCTGGCTCCGCATGGCTAGGAAGCACCGGTCCTCTTAGGAAAGCCTCCCTCGTGTAGCGGTCCCTCACATCAAGGTCAAACAAAGAAGGTCAGAATAGTTACAAATAATTATCAATTAATAAGGAAAATAAATAAACCAATAAACAAGTACGGACAAGAGATAAAGAAAAGTATAGACAATCTATATGGTATTGCTCATTGGCAGCATCACCATTTGATGACAAGGATTTAGCCAAGGTCTTATCAATCCACAAGGCGAACCGACAGTCGTCAGAGCGACCTCAGACGAAACCTCAATTAATCAACAATTAACCCACAATATAAATCAGACAATGAATATCAAAAAATGTGGAGATAAAATTTATTATAACTCTACAACAAATGTGCATATAGTGTTCAAGCATGTGTAGAGGTCGAACTCAGGGACCAAACGATAGATTGTGCAAATTTATGGCAAAAATTATTCTTTTTCCTTTTATCCTTTTATTATTTTTTGGGTTTTTGATTTTATATTTTTTGATTTTATTTTTGTTTTATATTTATTTTTTTATTTTGTTTTTAATTTTGTCTTTTATATTTCTTTTTATATTTTTATATTTTTATATTTCTTTTCTTTTTATTAAAGATATATAATACATATAAGGCTATATATGTCGTATAGGATAATATAATTTTAAATACTATAAAAATAAATAAAATATAAAAAATACATTATTTTTAGGTTTTATATATTTTATAATGTTTTTGTAATTTTTCTGGATTTTTGCTAATTTTTATTGATTTTGAAGTAAAAAATACCTCAAATCAGGGATTAAATAATAGGCTAAAATTGAATTAGATATAAAAAATAGCAAATTAAGTCCAAAATAATCCAAATCAATTTTAATAGATAGATAACTATATAAAGATTATAAAATAGAATAAACATATTTTTGGAATTTCAATGAATTTTTAGATTTTTATAAAGATTTTTAGGGTTTTTTTATTTTTAAGAGTTTCCTTTTTCCATTTTTAATAATTTTTGGTTTGGAGTTAAAATATGATAAAATAATTTTTTTGGTATTTTCAACACATTTTTATATTTTTTCAGTATTTTATAAGTTAGATTGAACAAAAATGTGCTCCTTTTGATTTTTAATAAATGGTTAAAATGCCCAAAAATGCAAAACAAAAATATAGCATGAAAGTACAAGCTACTAGGCATCTAACACTATTTTTGCTAAATTTTTGGAGCAAGGGAGCTATTTTTGATAAATGAAACTCATGCACTAAAATTCATAAACTGGCAAGGGCATAACTACAAATAAAATAAAGTCTAGGGGCTATAGTGTAATTTACCCAAAAATATAAAACATATATAAAATTTTATTGGACTAAAAAATAAATACAATAAACCGCAAGGGCATCCTTGCAATTTACCTAGCTCACGCGGGACTGCCCGTGAGCTGAGCTAGATAGGACCAAAAAGTAAATATGCATAAGATCAGGGGCCTACAAGTAAAATGTCCATTTTAGTTGAACTACACTTTTTATTTACACCATTAGTAAATAAATATACAAAAAAGCGAGGAGTATTTGCAATTTACCCCTTAAGGCGTGGAGATGGACGGCTAGATGAGATCCACTAAGACACGTTGTCGCTCCACGCTTCACAATATCGGTTCGATCACAAGCGGTCTGGATTAGATTGCAGGGCACGATCTGACGATCGAGGGCGGACTGGATCGAACGACAACTACAACATCTGGGGAGGACGATTTGATCAAATGACAGGAAAGGGCTCACAAAGAACAGAACTCGCCAACGATGAGTTTCGATCAGTTCCCTGAGCTCCCCTGGCTACCTGGATGGCTCGGACAAGGTGCAAAACGAAGCTTGGGCTTTGCCGCACCAGATGGTTGCTTCAAGAGGTTGGTCAGAGCTGCGACGAAGGTTGGCGACATCGATGAACAAGAGCAGCTCCAGGTACCTACATTTCACTGAAAATCCACCCCACGAGGGGTCTGGAGCTTCCGGAACCTGCAAGGCAAGTAAACACAAGAACATGGGGGTTCTAGGGATCCTATTGGCGAGGATTTGTCGTGGCAGCGACTACTTCGACGAGGCGGAGTAGGTGGAGCGTTGTTTGGCCAGATCAGTGGGTGATCTGGGTGAGAGGAAGGTAGAACGTGATGAGGAAACGAAGGGAAAAGAAATGGAAGTGGATGCGAGGTCGGAGAACACACGAGGCACAGTGAAAACGTTCGCCAATGCGGAGCTCCGACGAACTATGGGTCGGGTATTTAACGCTAAAACTAAGGTCTAGAATCTATGATAAATGCATAATTGAAATGCAGGAATTGAAAATTACCTAGAAAAAGGAAAATGTGAAGCTCATACCTGCCAGCGAGGGTAGGGAGCAAAGGTGGCCAGAATGGTGCCTTAGGTGCACCTCCTTCATCCTCCAACCTTCGTGGACCTCAGGGGACCTCCCCCTGTCATGAGGATGCACGTTTGGCTGAAGCAACATGGTTTTAGAGGGTGGAAGATGACCAAAATTGAGGAAGAAGGTCAGAAGTGATTATTTATAAACATGTATGCACCCTTATTCAAGGACGATTTGGGGAGAATCGATCGTATGTACAAGGAATCTAGATACTCGGCGTGAATACTGGAGTATCGTGAACAGATTTGCTGAAGGGTTCGAGGATGATTGATCAATGGATCGAGTGGAGAAAATGGTTGAAAATGGGAAAAGACGACTCTGACGTGGGTCAGAGGCGCTAGGGGGAGTTGACCGGGGGTCAACAAACCCTGGGCCCTGATTGGCCCACGTTGGTCGCTAAAGGACAAAATAATTATTTTACTCATATTTAATTAATTAAATATAGTAAATGATTTTATTAATTTTTTGTTATAAAATAGAAAACAATTATTTCTTTATGTAGTATTTTAATGTGATTTTTATTTAATTTTTGGTGTTATTTATTTTTAGTTATTTTTTATGGGTATATTTATAGGTATATTCATCTATATTTTAGATGTTTTTATTTTTATTTTGTATAATTTATTTTATTATTATCTTATTTTATATATTTATAACTTATTTTTAGATGTATAAATATATTTTTATTATATTTTATGATGTTATTTGTATACTTAAATAAATAGGGGTGTAAATTGTATGGGTATTCTTATTGTATATTTATCTATGTATTTGGTTATATTATTTATATAAAGTGTTTTCTTTGGTTTTATTTTATCTTTATATTTTTAATAGAATATAAATACTATTTACAAGAGTATAAAAATATAAACGTTTAAAAAAATAGGTTTCCCTTTTATTTATTTACAAGTATTACCCTAAATATTTTACCTATGTTTTTATATTGACTTATTTTATTTTGTGTTTACTTTTTAGTTTAATATGGTTTAATATGTACATATGTTATAAATAATAATTACAAAATTATAAAAATATAAGACTGTAAAAATAATAAGGAATAATTAAAATGAATATTTTATTCAGGTATACTATACAATGAGGGTCCAAAACCTAACTTTCACATCTTAACTCCAAAAAATATGAAACCACCTTCGCTAAATAGATTATTAAAAGTTATATACAATTAGAGTGATTTTGATACATTTTGAGTTTTTATTTGGAAGATATGGGTATGTGAAGTTAAGATTTTGGTTTTTTATATTGTGTATAAAAAGTACATTGAATAACTAAAATGAATATTTTATTCGGGTATACTATACAATGAGGGTCCAAAACCTAACTTTCACACCTTAACTCCAAAAAATATAAAACCAGCTTCACTAAATAGATTATTAAAACTTATATAAAATTAGAGTGATTTTGATACATTTTGAGTTTTTATTTGGAAGATATGGGTATGTAAAGTTGGGATTTTGGTTTTTTATTTTGTGTATAAAAAGTACATTGTGTATTATTTTGTATAAACTCAATTTTGTATTTTTATTTACATTATTATCTACAACTTTCATGTACAATGTATCTTTATTTGATGTATAAAAAATAGAGAATAAAATGAGTGTAAAAATTGCTTTATTAATGGATAAATAAATGGGATTCTTATTGTATTTATGGCCCTTATCTCCCCTACTTTATTCCTTGTCGACCAAATCAATTCTTGACTTGGTCTCGGGGTTTAGGGTCATAAAATATCTTTAATATTTTATTCTTTTTCTTTTCTTCATTCTATATTTTGGCATTAAAAATAGTATTTTATATACAATAAATGCAATAAATAATGAATGCTAATAAGTACAAAATAATGCTATTTAAGTGAATTAGCTAGGGGTTTTAAGACCAAAACGATAGAATAAAGGTGTTGAAATGGAGATTCATCATCGCCCCTTTGCATATTATATGTGTTGTCATTTGATACACAAATTAGCGGCCTATTTGTAGAAGCATCTCTAATGCCTTTGTTTTTGCGATATTATCTAACTCGTTGCTAATAAAAGGATGAAATTGCTTTTAATGACACCATTTATCATTGACTCCATCGACTGTCATAATTGATCTAAAATTAGCAATGATTTTTTATGTACTTGATGAATCTCCATTTCATCACATTTATTCTTTCATTTTGGCCTTAAATCCCTAGTTAAATGCATAAAAATGACATTAAATTACTTAAATAACATTCATTAAATATTGTATAAAATATGTATTTAAAGCTAAAATAGAAGAATAAAGAAAAGAAGAGAAAAAGAAATGAAATACCAAAGATATTGTATGAATCTAAATCCGGAAACCTAGGCATCGTAATGACTGTGTCGACAAGGAATAAAGTATGGAGAGATAAGGGGCAATAAATACAAAACCCTAAGATCCCGTTCAGTTGGGGGCTAACCCCCCTTCAAACCTTCCAAAACACACCCTCTCTCACTTGTGGGGCCCACTCCCCCTCTCTTTTTTATACATTAAATAAATCTACTCACTTTCATCCATTCCCTAAAAAAATAATGTATTATACCATCATATCATCTAAAAATTATAAACTACTCAACTTCTACTCACTTTTCAAAATTCATACAATCACATCACATTGCTACTCACTTTCCAAACTTCAATACAATCACATCACAACGAACTCACTCAACCCCTAACCCTCTTTCCAAACACCAAAACACAAAAACAGTTTGTCGTCCCTCAATTTTCCTGGGTTAACCCGGCAACCAAACACACCCTAATTTTCAGTTTATTAATAAATAGATTTTGGGACCCATTTTACTCTTTATTGTTTATACCTCAAATTAATAAACTTTGAACATGAAACTTGTAGATAAAAATACAAAGAAAAATACGAAGTTTATTTCATATAATGCACACTATACCATAGACACTCACAATAAAAAGCCGTAAAGAAAACTTCCAGGACCTGTATCTTCTTCATGCTTGCTCAAAATTCACCATTCTCACTTTTGTTATTTAGAAAATTAAATTATCTATTTAATGGAGGTCGTTTCCTTCAATTTGGAGTTAAGATGCGAAAGTTAAGTTTTGGACCCTTATTATACAAAATACATTAATAAAATAATCACTATATTTATCCCTTTTATTTCTCACTTCCTTATATTTTTATGATTTAAATATTATTTAAAATACATGTAAATAATCAAAATAAAATAAAAAATAAAAAAATAAATTAAAATAAATAAGTATATTATAATACATATATGAATTTTACATGTATATACGAATATAATAAATACACATAAATATTTAAGTATACATATAACTTCAGAAAATATACTATATATATGTGTGTGTGTATGTGTATTTAAATAAGTTATAAATATATAAATATCTGTATAAAATAATAAAAATCTAAAATACAAATTAAAAATCAAATACTCAATATATAGATAATTGTACATGCAAAAGGTAATATGTAAAATAACTCAAAAAATAAATAAAATCAGCGTAAAATACCACATAAAAAATAAACATTTTTATGCTTCCAGAAAAAATATTAAAATGATTTATTATTTTTTTTGAATTATTTTTGCATTTATTTTCTTTTTTGTCGCCTAGTGGCCTACGTTGCCCAATGGAGACTCGGCCTTGGTTGTTGTTGAAGAGGATTTTTCATGTATCTAAAATATGTCTCACACAAGGCAGAGACAAAATCGCTATGGCGACCCGCAAGAAACCCTGCTTCAAACAATAATTAACCCACAATGATAATTAAGCAATAAAAAGCAACATGGAGATAAAATTAATTTTTTTATCTCTACAAAATGTGTGTATAGTGCAAGTATGTAGAGTGTCGAACACATGGAGCAAACAACTAGATTGGGGCAATGAAGCACAAAACATGATTGTGAAATTACGTGTCTATATTTTTAATGTGGGTTATTTTATTTTATTTTTTATCTATTTCTGATTTTTTATTTTTTTATTTTTAATTTTATAATCTTATATTTTCTTTTTATATATTTATATATTTATATATTTTCTTTTAATTTATATATAAAGCTATATAAGATATATATAATATAGGCTAGGAAAAATATAAATAATAAAAAAATTAAGCAAAATAAAGGAAATAAAATATTTTTATATTTTAAATTATTTTTTACTATTTTTATGATTTTGCTAGGATTTTTTTGCTACTTTTATATATTTTTAAAGTCCAAAATACCACAAATTAGAGTTAAAATTAATAGGCGGAATTAAAATTGAGATATAAAATAACAAATAAAATAAAAATTCTCCAAAATAATTTTAAAATAAAGATAATAATATATAGAAAAATCAGGAGAAGAAAACATAATTTTTGGAATTTTAAGAATTTTATATTTTTTATAGAGGTTTTTAGGGTTTTTAAATTCTTCGAGTTTTCTTTTATAATTTTTAATGAATTTTAGTCTGAAGGTTAAAATTACATAAATAGAAAAAATATATTTTTTAGGGAATTTTTCAAAACATTTTTATATTTTTTATTGGTTTTCTATTGCAAACAGGGATAAAATGACACTTTTTGATTTTTAATAAATATTAAAAAGTCCTGAAAATGCAAAATAAAAATAGAGCTTGAATGTGTTTGCGATCAGGAAGCTTCAACTTTTTTTGAGATTTTTTGCTGAGCTTAATTACTATTTAAAATAAATATAAACAACGAAGAGAATATGCAATACTAGCATGGGCATTAATGTAAATATTAAAAAGTTCAAAGCCTTTATGTAATTTCACCAAAAGTATATAACTGAATAAAATAGTTTCTAGAATGAAAATAAATATGCAAAAGGCAAGGGGTCCACTGCAAAATGTCCCCTCACGTGATGCGTCACGTGAGGTGATATGGCTTAGACCTGATCGTAAATACACTAAAATCTAGGCCCTATTTGTAAATTTTACAAAATATAAATAACTAGAAATAAAAGTTTGGCATTCAATTATTAAATACAAAAACTAGTGGGAGCGAAAGATGCAAAATACACCACAATAGGTGCGGATGAACAGTTGATGTGCACCACTTATGCCATACGTTGCGCCAAGGGTGCGCAATGATGGTTCAGATGCACGGCCAGGATTAGATGATCTGGGACGATCCGACAGTGGAGGGCATGCGTGATCCAACAGCTACTAAAGTTTCTGGCATCTGTTCTTGATCCAACGGTGGAAAGACAAGGTGGATGAACAGGGAAGGTACTCTGGCACGGTGAGCTTCTCCGGCCCCTCTCTCTCCTTTGATTGTCTTTGAATCTCCAAAAGGCTAGAAGCACTCCTGGGGTGGTCTTCTGGGTGCTGGAGGCTCCAAAAATCTTCGGTAATGGCCGGAGGTCACGCACGAGATTGTCGGAGCAATGAGGCTCCAGGAACCTTAAACTTCCTCCAAAATGAGCACCAGCAGCAACCAAGGCTCCGAGACCTGCAAAAACTATTATAGGGTCGACGACAAATTGCCTCGACTCCGTAGCGAGGTGGATGGGAGCAGGGGATGCAAGATGGAGGTTTACCGGAGCGGAGCTCCGACAAACTACGAGTGAGGGTGAAACATGTGCGAAATGCAAAAATAAAAGGCAAGAAATGGACCTAGGGATATAGCTAGTCTAGAATTGCAATAAACGAAGGTGTACCTCACTGGAGGAACCAGGAAGCTGGACCTCAACGACGCTCTACCAGAGATGGTGGAACGCACCGCCAACCTCGCTGACACGCTCAACTTGGCCGGAGGAGAAGCTGTCACCTTCTCCAGTCCATGGCACAAGAAGAGGGAGCCAAACTAGATCAAATGGGGTTCTAACAAGGAAGGAAGGAGAATGAGAGGTTTTGTACAAGTGACGAGGCCGGGGGAAAGAACGATGTAGATGCAACTAATCGATGTTCCAATCCTCGAGGCAAAGTTGGACATGTAAGAGCATTCTACGAGGAGAAAAAGTTGCGAAGGAAGTGAGACGAATCGGTAAAAGATGCAACTGGGAAAACATCAAAAAAGAAGCAAGAAATGAGGTTCTGATAAGAGGTAGACCTCGGTCAGAGAGTTGACTGAGGTCAACGCAAGGGAAAAGCTGGTTAGTCCACGTGGACCTACCAGAAAAATCCCTACTAGAAATTATTCAAAAAAACGATTAAAAATAATAAATGAATTTATTAATTTTAAGTTATCAAAATGAAAAATA
Source organism: Ottelia alismoides (assembly GCA_037367405.1). Taxonomy (NCBI): domain Eukaryota; kingdom Viridiplantae; phylum Streptophyta; class Magnoliopsida; order Alismatales; family Hydrocharitaceae; genus Ottelia; species Ottelia alismoides. The sequence goes on from JAZKJV010004701.1 coordinate 668,543, forward strand.
TTTATTTTTTTTTCAAAATATTTTATTATGATATTTATTTATTTTTAGAGATATATAATAACAAGTTACTTTTTAGAATTTATATATAGGTATATTTGTCTATGTATTTATGGTATTTTATTTTTATTTTGTATTATTGATTTTATAAATTTAATTTATCATTTTATAAAATTATAACTTATTTTCATATACTTAAATATATTTTTATTATATTTTTATGATATATATACTGTTAATTAAATAGATTTATTTAATTAAATAGATTTGTTAATTCTATAAGTATAAGTATATGTATTTTACCTATGTATTTTATATACATATTTTATTTTAGTATTTTCTTTTTCTTTTTGTTTTAGTTTTAATAAGTATATATATTATAAATAATGGTTACAAAATTATAAAATATAAATTTATAAAAATAATGAATAATAAATAAAATGAATATTTTAATGGGGTATACTATACAATAGGGGTCTAAAACATAACTTTCATACTCTAACTCCAAAAAATATGAAACCACATTCACTAAATAGCTTATTAAAAGTTATATACAATTAAAGGCGATTTTGATATATTTTGAATTTTTATTTGAGAGAAATGGGTCCAGGAAGTTGGGATTTTGGAAATTTATTCTAAGTATATCTTTTTATATGTATATTGTTTTTATCTGAAATAAATTTTGTGTTTTTCTATATTTTATTATCCACAACTTTCATTTCAAAGTTTCTTTATTTGAAGTATAAAATGTAGAAACAAAATAGGTTCCAAAAATGAATAAAGAAAGAATAAATAAAAAGGATTTTTATTGTATTTTTGGACCTTTATCTCCCCCTACTTTATTTCTTATCGACCTATTAATCAAGATGCCTCGGTCTCGGTGTTTAGGGTCACAAAATATCTTCAATATTTTATTTTACTTCTTTTCTTTTCTTTATTCTATAATTTTAGTATTAAAACAATATTTTATACACATTTAGACAACAATGCATGGACGCTAAAATGCATGAATTAAGGGTATTTACACACATTTACTAGGGTTTTAAGGTCAACATGATAGAATAAAGGTGATGAAATGGAGATTCATCACCCCCTATACTTTCCTTTGTTAGTCCCTAGCAAATACTTATGCAATAAGTGCATAAAAAGAGAAAACAAAGAAAAGAAAAATAAATAAATTGGATTAAATTTTATTATCAAACTTGTCTTCACAAAATCAAAGTTTGGAGCTTAAGTCAGGCCGTTGAAATTTTAGTGCAGTCGGAACCTTGGTGAGAATCAGATGTGAAATCCAGCAGTCTTCGAGAATACCAAAACTTTGTTCAAGTCTCATCAATAGCCAGGTCAAAATGCTTCAACTCATATACAAACCCTTATGACTATGAATCTGACTCATACAATGTATGTGATAATGGCTCTCCCCAACTCAAAAGACAAAGAGAATGACTTCTCCAGCACGACAACCCAGTGATTCCCCAATCCAGCAACTCCTTCCTCGAGGAGCGGGGTATTCCCTTCTAAGTTCAAGTGACAACCATCTCAAGAGGAGGCGGTCAAGAGAAGAATGGACGGTAGCATGTGTAGCTACTTATCCATGGATGCAAGACTAGTGTAGTCAAGTCATCCAACTACAGGCTCACATGTGTTGACTTTGGAGCTCAAACTTGCTTTTTGACTATACAAATATATACATTCCGACAGGCATTTTATTTTCAATCAGGCATATCCACTTTTTTGGAGTTTTTTGAAATACTATGTACAACTACATTTACATAAGGAATTTTTCCTCTTGAGCCAGTAGACTATCCCTCTTTTGAAGCATTATTACGACCCACACTCTCCTATCTTTAGACATCAATGCCACTGGATGTGTTGGGGTGCACTTCCCTCCCTAGAGGAGAACAAATGTTTCCACTTTTGTGTGTCTCATACCGAAAAATTTTAATCCCCTCACCACTCCAACTGAGTTGAGCCAAGTGAAAGGTGCAGGTGTCCAAGTTAGGTCATTATCAACAAGAGTCGTGTGTGTGCTCCGAAATACTCTACTTAGGCAGTCAAGAATCCATTGAACCAAGTCTCGTGATCCTCAAAGTATTAAGTCAACTAGACATGAAGTACCTCAATTCCAGCTTCTATAAGGTTCCTGTTATTAGGTAGATTTGAGGTCCAACCAAGCTTCAATCTCCGGATTTTACTTAGACTTGTTCAATTATCAAACTCAATCTGAAAAATGCGAATGCTATGCAAATGCAGAAAATATTTTTGTGATCTAATTTTCAAGGATTTTGAACTTTTTATGGATTTTTGAAAAAGATGATGCATATGCAATTTTTTGTATATTTGTTTTTCAAAAAGGTTTTGCAAATATTTTTGGTATTTTTAGTTTTGCAAATGTTTTTTGTGATTTTTGAAAACAAAAGATTTTTTGATAAAACTAGGTACAAGTATTTATAGGGGGTGCATCTTATATTTAAAAGAATTAGGTTTTTAAGAATTTCACAAGGGGTAAGTGATCAATTTTATTGGCATATATATACAGTTAACAAAGAATTTTAGTATGATGTATATATTCCTCAAACTTATTTCAAAAGGATTTTTCAAACAATTTTGTAAACTATAGTCCAAAATAATTTTTACAAGCAATTTTACAAATATTTACACAGTTGAAAATCATTTTGCAAAGTTCAAACATTATAGATAGATTTTCAAAGTATTTTTGCAACCATTTTCAAACCATTTGCAAATCATTTTTCAAACACTTTTACTTCACACAAAGAAAATAAAATTTCCAGAAAAATGATTTTTACAAAGGTTGAAAATATTGAACAAAATATTTCCAAATAGTTTTCAAAATATTTATCAAAAAGATTTTCCAACTATTTTTCAAACATTTTTCAAAAAATATTTTTACCTAGATTATTAATCAGTATGTACAAAAAGAATTTGAAGAATAATCAACATCTTTTTATTAAGTGTTTTTAATGAATTAAATAGTATATTTAACCATAAATATAATTAAAAAAATGCAAAAGTATGAGTTTTGGCTAAAGTATATATGACCCCCTATACTTAGCTTGAGCTATTTCCTCATAGATCAGAGAGAAAAGAGAAGACATAACTCGTACTGAGTATACGACAATCTAAAGAATAAAGGAATGGAGTAATGAATGAATGAATAGGAAGTTGACCATCCCCCCCATACTTAGGATCAAATAATCATAAGTATAGCAGATCGTACACAAAACAGGGAGGGTTAAGGGTGGGAATGAATAGATTGTACTCAGACTGTCTCCTCCTATACTTAGGGTAAGATATCCCTAAGTATAAACAAGAAGATGAGACAGTGGAGAAGATCGAAGAATAGAAGAACTCGAGGTGACACACCCCATACTTAGGACAAAGTACGTCCTAAGTATAGAAGACTGACAAAAGGGGATGACACCTTTTCGGTAGAAAAAGTAAATTGAAAAGGAAAAGAAGAAAAGAAGAAAAGAGATCTGAAGATGGAAGAAGATATCATAGGATGTACACATCACTCCCCGTATACTTAGGGTGAAAGAAGTCCTAAGTATAGGAAACAACAAGAATGATGAAACGGAATGAATACTGAACACGCAGCTCGTCCACCCCCCTATACTTAGGATAAAGTACGTCCTAAGCAAGGCACACACAAGAATGGGGTGGATGAGCAAAACGGGAGATGGACAGAGGGAAACAAATGCGAATATACAATATAATGGATGTACAGAGGTCAAGAAAGTCGAAAGCGAACCTTCTTGCGAGACCGCTGAGGAATGGATCTGACAAGGTGCAGGTCAATATCGGGGTCCACAGTGGACGGAAGCCGATCAGGATCGACCTGGTTAAGATCCTCAGCAGTCGCATAGTGGGAAGGCATAATCGGATCAGTGGAAGTAGTGTGGCTAGGTCCAACCTTAGGTGTCTTGCTATTATCAAAGTGAAAAGGATGAACTCATCATCGGAAGAAGTAGAGTCAAGGTCATCTTGTGAGGTGTCTCTAGGTCAAAACTAGAAGGCACGAACTCATCGGTGGAAGTAGTCGAATCATGTTCGTCCTCAAAAGTCTCAACCAGATCATTATTCTGATCAAAAGGCCCGAATTCCTGGATAAAAGCAACAAGATCAAATTCGGCCTTAGTCTCATCAATATCTGCCCTCCAATCTCAAGTGTCAATCGTGTAAATCCCACGGATGTCATCAATACATCGCCAAACACCAAAAGAAGGAACTCCGAGGTCCATGCTTTCCAAGTCTTCCTCCATGGGGAGGAATTCCTGGGTCTCAATGGAATCCAACATGCAGTAAAAGTCTCTGATAGTCTCATCTAGGTCATGGTCCTCAGGGTCGGCTAGAATGGGTGTATGTGCATCAGGTGCAGGTCTCTGGTCAGCAGTGGGTGCAGTGATGACACCTCGCTTTCATCAACAAGACGGACACGAATCTCTCCTAATCCATAATCGATAACGACCATCGCAGAGGCGAGGAAAGGTCATCCCAGGACGATTGGAGAGTGCTCCCTAGTGGAGGGTTCCATGGGCAATACGACAAAATCAACATTGTAACTCTTGCCCTGAATTGAAATGACGGCATTTTCAAGGATACCCTTTGGCCTCTTGATAGATCCATCAACAAATCGAACTATCATCCTGGTTTTCTTGAGAGGCCCTAATTGAAGAGACTGTACCAACGAGTAGGGTAATATGCTAATAGAAGAATCATCATCAAGGAGAGTGTGATTACAAGTATGGTTAGAGATAGTGCTGCTAATGATTGGAGTAGTAGTGTTCCTTTTCCTCAGGATTAGGCACTGTGTGATGGCGTGGGCAGTGGCCATGGTCAAGATATGTGATGAATCTGTGATTCATCACTCTAAAAGTTGAAAATAGAGTCTTGTTCCTGAGTAAATAGCAGCATATTTTCCTTTATAATGCAGAATTAGCAGTCAAACATGCATTCATAAAATATGCATTTTAGCATTCACATTTTGCATTAAATAAGAAGCCAGGATCACTTGTAAAATATTCGCCTATAAAATAATACATCCCTTATAACATATACACCTTTAGTTAATAATATAAGGAAGGAAGCCAGAAATCTCCTTTGTAAAACATCCAATAAAGCCCTAGAACCCCTGGACCATAAAAAGCCTATAAATCTCTTGTACCAACTCTAAAATAGGTCTACTCACTTTCAGATGAATACACATTCAAAGACCTTTAAAATGAGACTAATTTCATCCAATTTGGAGCTCGTAGGAAGAAGTTGGGTTTTTGGCTCTCTATGTATACTAAATATGTGTATATTTGTATTCATGTATCATATTTGACCTCATCTCCGTCTTTGGTCAACATGAAACTTGTAGATCTCATCGAGATCTACAACTTTCATGTTTTGAGTTTTTTCCAAATTCGGTCTCCTTCTCTCTCTAAACTCATTTCCTCTCTCAGCCACTCACAGCTGGCCACGTGGAGCCCTCTGGTTGCACCACGCGGCCCGCTCACCTTGCCTTAGCCGCCCGCGCCCACAGCCGTTGGATCTTCATCTAGATCCAACGGTTGCGCCGCCTTCACGTGCACCTTTATTCTTAACTGTCAGATCAATTCCCATCCTTGATCTCAGCCGCCCGCCTCCGCCTGCCCATGCACCTGACACTTGGCGCATCTTGCACCCTTCGATCACGCCTTCGATCTGGCCATCTGAGCCACTAGTTCCACAACCAACCTCAGCCCTTCGATCAACGACTTCTTCACATCCAAGCCGTTCGCCAGCGCTGCTCCCATATCGCACCACGTGGCGCAATCGCACCCCTTAGATCGCTTCTCCTTGATTTAATCCACGCCGCCCGCTCGCGCTACATCTTTAACGCGACGCGTGGCGCAATCAGCGCCCTCGATCGCTTCACCTCAGATTGCATCAGAACCATTATCTGGCACTTTGATCCGTGCCGTTGGATCACAAGATCCAACGGCCTGGACCTCGTCTTCTACCTCTGGGCCCTCTCTCTCCCACGTTCTCGATCTTGCGCGAGGGGCTGCCCTTTTCTATTCTCGGCCCCACTCCAACCACCCTCTCCGACCGCCAACACCGCCACGATGGAGACCACTCTTCCCTCATCCTCGCCAGCTCCCTCACTCACCACAACTCCCACCATAGTCGCCCCACAACCTCCACGAACTCCACCTTCCAGCGACTGCGGCCATCACCTTCACCCTATAAATCATCACCCTCCGGCCACTGTCACGCCCATCCGCCACTCCAGAGAGAACCCTTGAGCTTAGAGCATTCGATTGGTGACAGCAATTGAGCGTTTCTTCGAGCGATGACATGCCTTCTTCTCCGGCGAGATCCACGGCCGCCTCCGCCGTGCTGCAGCCTCCCTCCGTGAGCTGCGCGAGCTCGGGACTCTACCGACCCTTCGAGAGACGACCTGGAGCTCAGACCTGAGCTCCATTCCCCAGGTAGCCACCTCCACCTTCCTCTGATCTTCTTCTTTATTTTCCCGTTGATTTCTCTGATTTAATTCGCGCTCCATCGTCATCTTCTCGCTCCACCATCATCTCGCCGAGCTCCGCGACGGAGCTCCGATCTTCGCTCTCCCCTTATTTTGCTCAAACATCGTACCCCACCTTCGCTCGACGCCAGCTCCTCCACCTGGGCGGAGCCCGACCACCGGACCACCCTCTCTCCGCCATCGGCCTCGCATCTCACTCCCAGCAACTCCATGAACGTTCTGCGTGCTTCGACTATACCTCTAACCCTTGCAGGTACACATCCCTTGGATTGGCCAGAAGCTTGTCGGAGCTCCCTTCGAGCTTCACCATCATCAAGCTCCAGTGCTCCGCCTCCACTCCTGAGGCCACCTGAAGCTTCGCCGCACTGCCCTGCAACTTCCGAGCTTCTCCAAACCCTTCTGCGCCCCTCGGCGACGGTTGGAGGATCGGGCGGAGCAAGCCCACCTTTGCCGGAGCCCCGCCTACTCCTCCGCAGGAGGCGGAGGGCCGTTGGGGAAGACGTTCAGCCACCGTTCGATCATCTTGATCGAACGGTCAAAAGCCAGCCACATCGCCTCGCTCCGCACCCGTTGGATTTCCATTGATCGAACGGTCAGAGTCACGCCACGTCGCATTCATCCGGAGCAGCCCAAGGCCGTTGGATCCTCTTCGATCTGACGATTGTTGATCAACCACGTCGCCCTCTTCATCGAGCTCCAGATGCCGTTGGATCAATCTAGATCCAACGATTACTGATCGACCACAACGCCATCAGCAGGAGCTAGCCACAGCCGTTGGATCAATCGATGATCTGACGGATCCAGACGTGCCACGCCTCAGCGTCCATTGACCGTTGGATCCTCACTTGATCCATGGTCCAGATCAAGCCACGTCGCCTGATCTGAGCCTCTTCCCTGACCTCTAGGCTCGGATCACCCGAAGCTTCTCCGAGCCAATGCCCGAACCTCCAGAGCGCCCGAGCCTCGTCCCAAGCCTCCGAAGTCCACCGAGCCTAGGGCACCCCATGTGAGCAGCACATGCAGCCTGGGCAAATTGCACTGAGGCCCCTTGAAGTTTCTGAAATTACAAATCAGTCCCTGCGAAGCGCACCCACGTGAGGAGCACGTGCATTTGTAGAGAACTTGCTTTCTACCCCCCTGCATTCTAGGTAATTACATAAAGGTCCCTATCAGCATATTTTATTTTGAGCAATTTTTATTTCCTGTATTGCAGTTATACCCTTGTCTTTGCACGCATATTTAGGTGTCCATATTTCATCATTTTTAAATTCCAAAAATTGCATGTTGTAGTTTAACTAGTCCTTTATCTTATGTGACACTTGGCACAATTTTGTAATAATAGTGGAATTTTTAATTAATTAATTGGTTCATTTCTGTGACATTTTGCCCAATTTAACCTTTTAATTAATATTAATTTCTCTGTGACTCCAAAAATTCCCAAAAAATCATAGTAGATCTAAGATAATTAACTTCACCTTGCATAAAAATCTCATTTCCAATGCACGCATTTGGAGGCCTAAATAAATTAATTGGTGATTTCCTTAATTTCTTTTTAGTAGGTTCATTTCACATAAAAATTAAGGTCTGATAATTTTCCTGGATTCCTCATCTTTAGATTTATCTAGGATAATTTTTATTCCCAAAAATATTGTGATTTGATATTTAATAAAAATTAAATTAGTAAAATCACCCTGCATTCATTGTTAATTTATTATTAATTCATTTAGTGTCAGAAAATTCCAAAAAAATAGGGTAGCTTAATTACATCATAATTCATCATCTGGCCAAGTTTCATCATTTTTGGACTTCATTTGAATACTTATCTGATTTAATTTTAAACTGGCCTGATTTTGCATGTGTTCTGCATAGAAAATTTAAAAAGAAAAAAAATATAAAAATCAACCTAAGGAGACAGCTGCCTCCCTAAGTTCGACCTTGGACTTCCACCAAGTAAAAAAAATTGCCGCTCGAGATTAACTTGAATATAATTGAAAGTGGTTTTTGATTCGCTCTCGTTATCTGACTACAACGAACATTAGCTATTAATTTGGACATTAATTTGCTCGAATTAACAAGGGCAGCGGGAGGCGTATCAAAATGGTGCCGTTGTTGGGGAGGCAAACAGCTTAGGGTCACTTTAGAAATTTAGATTTACGTTTTCCAGTCAATTGGGTAGTCTGATCCCCGAACCACCTTGTAATTATTCTATTTTTTTCGAATTATTTTTCTGTTTATTTTCTCTCTCTAACATTTTTATCTTTTTGTGTGAGGGCCCGGTGGACTTGGAGCGGCTTTCTTGAAGTCGACGCATCATGAAGTGCATCGGAGGCCAACAAATCTTGGATCAAGTTGGCTGTTGAGACGCCAGAAGGATTTTTCATTATTTTTGTAACTTAAAAAAACACAAGTGTCTGCATTTACAGTGGTTCCCGTTTGGGTTCTCGCGTGTGTAAATATAGTGGAACCATGTCCCCGTCTGCTGTGTGGTTTGAATTTTTAGAATAGGATTGCACTAGCGGCTCCTCGAGCCATTCTAGGGTTTGCTTGTGCTCGTAATTTATAGGACCACACAGCCACTTAAAAGACGCACTTAGACCGCAGATCTAGTCAAATTTAACATGTGCTTCACTCGCTAATAGAACTGCTTGTTTAGGAACGGCTTTTCATCGATTGCATTCATTTAGTGTAAAATTTCAATTCAGTACGGCATCCTGGATTGTAGAGTGCTGGAGGCACTGTAAGTCTTCTTACTCAAGCATTCATCATCATTTTCTCGATTGCACCAGCTTTTTCTGATTCTCTCTCTCTCTCTCGATTTTCTAAACCTAGGATAAAGGAATTGGGACTGGACTGTAGACATGATTGCTTGTGTGGATTAATATCAGTGATAACTAATCTCTAAAATCAGGGCTGCTAATTGGATTGGACCCAAAAAAATTAACTAAAATTAACCCTTGTTTATGGGAGAGTAACCCCGACCTTGTTTTCAGGCTGAGTGAGGGTACTTGAGTGTGTATGAACACCTTAAGGCAGAGCACAAATCCCAGCCTTCCATATCACGTTCTGACTAGTCCTAGCAAATATCACAAGTTGAATTTTTAAGGTTCACTGACTAGTACCAAGTAGCCTCCTCCTGTCTCAGGTAGATAGGGGCGAAATTGCGGTACTTCGCGACAAGTTGCCAGTAACCCCCCGGGGTGAAGTTCCGGCCTTGTCAGCCTCCACCTGCTTGCAGGTAGATAGGGGCAGGTCTTTGAATCCATCAACTTGGGATATGAGCGAAGAAAGGAAGGACCGGTGGTATCTTAGGCGACAGGTTAAACAGGGAAGACGCATCCGGCTTTGAGCTGACTTCCCTATAGGCTGCGTAAATCCTTGCTATCTTGCTTGAAAAATCACACTTAAAATCAACCAGATTAATCGGACTCGGTTTTGGGTCCTTCACCGTGTTGAGTGTGAACTCGGGGTTTGCTCTTGTATATATCTTTGTGTTTGTCCATGTGTGTTCCTGTGTAATTGCACATTTTCTACCTCCATCTGCTTACAATTATCCTTTCCTCTTCAAAGATGTCGGGATATTGGTCCCCATACACTGTGACCTCTGGTCAATCCTCCTCGACCATATACCATTCATCTTCGCCTTCTCATTCTTCCATGTATCCTCTGCCATCCACGGGAGATCCTTACCCGTGGTCAGCTCCACCTCAACCTGATTATGAAGTCAGAACTTAGACTGACTTCCCCATTTCTTCGCATTTCTCACCTACTCCATATTCTAACACTCTGGATCCACTTCCATCTTAAGCTGAATGTACTTATTCCCGAGAGCTTGCAGGAATCAAAGAATCGAATGAAGAGCAAGCCACTGCTGAGACAGATGATTGGCAAAACTATATGCCCCCACATACTTCATTTTCACCTCAAGTAGGGACCATACGACAATTTACATATACACATCCTGACTTGACCTTAGGACATAACTTGGTCGACCAAACAACCCGAATGGAGAGGCCTGTATATAATGATTTCCCAGACTTGATTGACTTTAGTGATCAAGCTTCCATTAACCAGCCTTCATGCCACACATTCAGAGAGCCAATACATTTACAGGAGTAGACTCATGAGCTAGACCTACCAGTCCCATGTTCTTTGACTCCATCAGATGAGGCTCCGAGCAATATCTGCCCTTCGGATGATCCATACTCGACCCGGGATTACATGCCAGAGTCTTGGTATGTTGAGTATGAGACCCCAACAACTCAGCAATCTCCTCCAATTGAGCAGAACTCTCCCATGATTTGTCATGAGAACATTTTTTAGGATCACATTTCCAGACTTATTGAAAAAATGAATCATTAGGTAACAAGTTGAGAGATGTCATGGAAATATTGCACTCAATTTCTGCCAGCTTGGGAATGAAAGTGGAAAAGGATGTAAGTAGATCTGATGTTGAAAACCAAACGAGCATCAGGGAACCCACACCGTCTGTACAACTGGAGTCCATTCTATCTCCCTCTTCTACTAACCCCCTACCTTCCTATCCAGAGTCTGATCATTCATCTATCCAAAACACCAAAAAATTGAATAACCAAAAAATCACATAAAAATTGAAAATGAAAAAGACCTAAAAAAATTGGATCCTGCCCTAAGGGAAGCACTCGATGAAGAACTGATTTTCAATCTTCCCTTAATAAAGGCCATAGATCACTTTCCCGACCTCAAACGATTTGTGAGAAGTAAATTGATGCCCAAGAGATCGGGTAATAAGAGGACAAGGACTGAAAGACACATAGTGTCTATGGCCACCTCCTTGGTAATAGGGAGAAAGACCAAGAGCCATAGAGTGAAGCGGTTGCCCTGAGTTGAATGTGAAATCAAAGACACCATCTTTACCCATGCAAGAACCAATGATGACTCACCGATAAATATCCTCCTAACCTTTGTGTTTGACAAGCTCAAACTCAGGCTACTTAAGAAGTCGAGAGAGATCGTTCAGCTGGCTGATCGATCCATCAAACGGTCGAGAGTAAACATTTCAGTCATCGTTACTTTCCAAGGTGCTCTACTCCAGGTGGACTTCACGATCATTGACATTAAGCACCGAGGAGAGTTTCCCAGTCTCCGATTATTCTCGGGAAGCCGTTCTTAGCCTTGGCTAAGGCGACTATAGATTGCGAGACTCGGGAAATCGATTTTACAGCATTGGGAGCGCTTCGACCTCATCCATTCTTTGATAAACTTTACTCTAAGGTGACCCGCACATCCGCTGACAGTCGTGACCATCAAGAGGAAGATGAGTCCCACCTCTCTACTACACTTGAGAGACCGATTGTCCGGACGACCATTGGATCAAAGACTCCCCACACCTCCACTTCATCAACTACTTGCACCACCACCATGACAGCTTCTAAGGAGGACTCACGACCGGAAGCTATCATTGAGTCGGACACGACATTTGAGGATTGCCTTGATCATTTCAATGATCCGACACAAGAGCCCAATAATGCCAAGCCAACTGAGACCACTAGCTCCTTCCCGAGACGCTTGCTGACCCTTCAGGATTTATTCCAATCCATATGGTGACTCCTCTAATGAGGAAACCATGGTCAGCACCGCACCATACCATGGACCTTCAAAGTTAACAACCAAGACTAAATTGACTCCACATAAAAACAAGGTTACTCCCTCTTCTAGTCGACTATCTAGTGAGTGGAAGTCGAGAATTGATTCCTCGAGATGTTCCCCCGAACCTCTCAAGGCGCGTCGCTCTCATCTCCCTCTTAATGATTCAGGTTCTAGAAAACCGACTAAAAAAATTTCCTTCAACATTCCGGAGAAGGAAGTTTCAGATGAATCCTCATCGGGTCCGGAAAAGGTGATTTATATGAGTGAGCTCAGTTCGGTTGTTCTTAAGCCGTATCTAAGCAAGCAGCCATGTGTCGACCCGCATTGGACGATCCCTACACCTTACTATTATTCATCTGAGGATGATTCCGACAGCGACACATATGTATATTATCCATCTCCTCGCGTCTGTAAGAAGGTTCGTCACAAACCTTCTTAATCCTTGTATATTCTCACTCTTTGTTGTATACACTTTCTCTCCCTCCCTCCCTAGTGATTTGAATCACTCGCCACGATTCCATATCATTTCATGACTATACTTAGGATAACCAGATCCTAAGTATAGGGGGGAGAGTGATCCGCGTCTATTCATTGTACATCCTCCAGATCACATCGGTCCTCATACTCACTCCTGTCTTATACTTAGGTTGACCAGAGCCTAAGTATAGGGGGGACCGATGCCCGCCGTGTATATACCCCTCCACTTCCCCTCTTAACCTCGTCCGCCCCATTTTTGATCTTCTTCTACACTTAGGCTGGCAGAGCCTAAGTATAGGGGGGCAGGACGACTTCTTTACATTTTTTGATCTTTTAGCTCTCCTACGCTTAGCATGAGATATGTCTTTTTCCTCGCTTTTCGTGCTCTGAGGACATAGCATACACTAAGTATAGGGGGGTGTATATATTACATATATACTTTACCCATAGCTCGTACTTTCACGTATTTTCGTGTATTTCTGTATATATTTCGCAATAATTACGGGTGGGTAAAAATTGAAAAAAAATTGTATACATGTATAATACTAGTAAACTTTTTGTAAAAATTGAAAAAAAAATGTATACTTATATATTGTATAAACACTTGTATAATCTGTATAATACTCTTGTAAATTGTTGTAACATAGGAGGTATAAGAAAGTTTTCAAAAACAAAAACAAAACAAAACAAAACAAAAAAATAGGCTTCTTATTTACTCTTGCATATCATCCTTGCATTAAAAAAAAGAGAGTCTTGCATTTCATTCATCTGCATAGTATGTCATCTACATCTCATCTGCATATCTTGCATATGCAAAGTGAAAAGCTAGTGGGTTCTGAACCAAGTTATGAGTAGATATTGAGGATGGACTTGATTTGACCTTAATCCACCTAATTTCAGAGGAACCTTATAGGAACTGGAGTTAAGATCTCTCAGGTCAAGTGACTTAATTCTTTGAGTCCGCAAGTCTATGTTCACATGTCATCTTAATCAGTCTAAGTAGAATATCTCGTGCACACGCATGATTCTTTTAGACAGTGACCTAACTTGGACAAGCACAATGTACATAGCTCTTCATTGATGAGGTGGTGAGGAGGTGGAATCCTTTAGTTTGGAGTAGCACACGGGTGGAAACATCCGTCCTCCTCTAGGGAGGGTAGTGCATCTCAACCTAGTCTAGTAGTGTTGACATCTAAGGACGGGATGATGTGGGTTGCAATAATGCTTCAAAAGAGGGATAGCCTACTGGCTCAAGAGGAAAAACTCCTGATGTACATGCTGCACCTTGTATATAGTTCAAAAAAAATGCAAAAACTCCAAAAAATCAGACAGGACCAAGTGAAAATAAAATACCTGTCAGAGTATGTATATTAGCAAAGAAATGCAGCTGGATGACTTGGCTTATCTGGTCAGGCATCCCGGGATAGGTAGCTACACTGGCTACCGTCCATTCTTTTCTCTACCCCCCCCCCCCCCCTTGAGTTGGTCGCACTTGAACTTAGAAGGGAATACCCTGCTCCTCGAGGAAAGAGTTACTGGACCGGGATATTGAGTTACCTTGTTAGAGGAGGCTGGTTCTGAGCCATTTCTGATGTGGAGAGTTACATCTCACTTACACGGTACCATTAAGAATCATAGTCATCAGAAATTTACGTTTGAGGATTTGTTCTGACCTGACTATTGAGGAGTCTTGAATAGAAGACTTGTGGAACTTGAAGTCTGTTAGGTCTTAAGTTCAGGTCCCAATAAGGTTCTGCCACACAATTAATCCAAAGGTCGAGTCAAGCCCCATTTTCAACTTTTGTTCATGACCTTGGTATGGAACCGAAAATCATTTCACTCTTGCATTTCATTTAGTTGCTCGAGGACGAGCAAGGTTTAAGTATAGGGGGTTGATGAATCTGTGATTCATCACTCTAAAAGTTGAAAATAGAGTCTTGTTCCCGAGTAAATAGCAGCATATTTCCCTTTATAATGCATAATTAGCAGTCATACATGCATTCATAAAATATGCATTTTACCATTCACATTTTGCATTAAATAAGAAGCCAGGATCACTTGTAAAATATTCACCTATAAAATAATACCTCCCTTATAACATATACACCTTTAGTTAATAATATAAGGAAGGAAGTCAGAAATCTCCTTCGTAAAACATCCAATAAAGTCCTAGAACCCCTGGACCATAAAAAGCCTATAAATCTCTTGTACCAACTCCAAAATAGGCTACTCACTTTCAGATGAATACACATTCAAAGACCTTTAAAATGAGCCTAATTTCATCCAATTTGGAGCTTGTAGGAAGAAGTTGGGTTTTTGGGCCTCTATGTATACTAAATATGTGTATATTTGTATTCATGTATCATATTTGACCTCATCTTCGTCTTTGGTCAACATGAAACTTGTAGATCTCATCGAGATCTACAACTTTCATGTTTTGGGTTTTTCCAAAGTCAGCTCCTTCTCTCTCTAAACTCATTTCCTCTCTCAGCCACTCACAGCTGACCACGTGGTGCCCTCTGGTTGTGCCACGCGGCCCGCTCCCCTTGCCTTAGCCGCCCGCGCCCACAGCCGTTGGATCTTCATCCAGATCCAACGGTTGCGCCGCCTCCACGTGCGCCTTTATTCTTAACCTCAGATCAATTCCCATCCTTGATCTCAGTCGCCCGCCTCCGCCTGCCCATGCACCTGACACTTGGCGCATCTTGCACCCTTCGATCACGCCTTCGATCGTGCCATCTGAGCCGCTAGTTCCACAACCAACCTCATCCCTTCGATCAACGACTTCTTCACATCCAAGCCGTTCGCCAGCGCCGCTCCCATATCGCACCACGTGACGCAATCGCACCCCTTAGATCGCTTTGCCATAATTTAATCCATGCCGCCTGCTCGCGCTTCGTCTTTAACGGGACGTGTGGCGCAATCAATGCCCTCGATCGCTTCACCTCAGATCGCATCAGAACCGCTGTCTGGAGCTTTGATCCGAGCCGTTGGATCACAAGATCCAACGGCCTGGACCTCGTCTTCTACCTCTAGCCCCTCTCTCTCCCACGTTCTCGATCTTGCGCGAGGGGCTGCTTGATAACGGATCCGAAGGCTAGGGTATGAGGTACAGAAATAGGGTCGTTGTGACCCGAGCAATCAGACCACGTATATCAAGAAAAATGAACCACTTAAAGCAAATAAAATCAATCAGAACTAAGCAAGCGGTCCTGCTATATGTTTAACCTGGTATAGCACCCAGGGTCGAACTCAAGGAGCACGGGTTGGCCGAAGGCCTACGAAGTAGTAAAAACAAATCAAATAAAAGACAAAATAATTTTTTAGTGGTTTTTAATTGTTTTTATATTTTTTTGGATTTTTTTAATATGTGAAGAAAATAAAAGAAACACAAATAAGCACACTTCAACAATTTATTTAATGCAACAAAAATCAAGCAAAAATTAAAACAAAAATATTTTTATGTGTTTTATATTTTTTTTATGTTTTTGGTGAATTTTTGGGATTTTTCTGATATTTATTTTAATTTCTAAAAATCAAACAGTAACGAAAATGCAAGGTACTGTCCAGCCAGGCCCAAAAGCCCTAGATAAAATATCTAAGGGCCTCAAAAGGGCCTAGAGGTATTTTTCCTGTAAACTAGGTAAAACAAGGAAAATTTGAGTACCAAAATTATTGTTTTTGGGTTTTTAGATTGTTTAATAGAATTTTTATGAGTTTTTAGGTGTTTTTGAGTTTTTAAGTTTTTAAGAAATGAAAAATAGCCAAAATTGGCTAGAAAATAAAGCAAACTAAACTAACCAGTACCTAATTTTTGTAGAATTTTTAGAGGGGTTTTTATATTTTTTTGTGATTTTCTAGTCTAGGCAGTAACCAAAATGATAGTTTTTTAATTTTAAAAATAACAAATAAACTCAAAAATGTCCTCGAAAATTCTCAAAAATCCTACACCATGGCAGGAGCCATGTGTCAAATTTTCGTCGAATTTGGAGGTGATTTGATATTTTATTCAAAAATGACAAGAGGGTACAGTGCACAGGGACTGAAATGCAAATACCCTAAGTTCTGGGGGTCCAGGTGCAATTAACCCAGCAAAACACGCGCGAGGCGCGTGCCTGGGGCACTCAGGGACCTATATGTAATAAAAATAAGGTCCGGGGACTAATTGGTAACACGTACCAAAAGTCTGAGGGCCTTAGTTGCAATTTACCCAAAAATAAACGCACATGCGTAATTAAACCATTCACAGGGGCATAAATGCAAATATCAAAAAGGTTTCATTCATTCATAAACATCCAGAACTACAAGGGCATCTACTGCAATTACACCAAAATAACACGTGACGAAGCTCGTGGCTCACACAGGCAGGGGTATAAGTGCAAATAAAATAAGCTCAAGGTCCAACATGCAATTTAACCCAAAACTAAACAACGTATTTAAATATTTACAGGACTAAAGCGAAATAAAAACAAGATAAGGGCCTAAGGGTAATTTACCCTTTATTAAGTCGAGCCGACGGATGGGCGCCACGTGGGAAGATGGACGGCTGGGGATGAGTGGCGCCCCAGGGCTGGATCCTCGACGTTGGTCAGACGGTCCAGGCGCTGCCACGTGGAAGATCGAACGGTGGGCTGGAGTAGTGGCTGAGCCTCGCTGGATCGACGGTGGAGATCGACCCTCGAAGGATCTGGCGGTCGATGCTGCTCCTCGAATGGACGAACGAGATCAAATCTGGAGCTCGGGGTCGATCGGACGGCGGAGAAGGATGGTGGACGAACAGGGCTCCGGTGAGCTTCGCCGGGCTCGTGACGGCACTGGTCTCCTCCTGGCGGCTCGCTGAAGATCGGAGAAGAAAGCTGCGGGCCCTCCGCGTCTAATGGAGGCCTCCGATGACCCAACCGAGTCCTAGGGAACTCCGGCGAGGTCGGCGGAGGCGGAGCAGCTAGACCAAATGGTCCAAGCCCTCAGATGGGCTTGGATGAACCTGCAAAGTGTGCCAGCAAACTCGCGGGTCGAGGGCAAAGTGCCTCGACCCCGTTAGGCGTGGTGAAAGTGGTCGGGGAGGCGAAGTGGTCGAGCTCCGGCGAGGGGATGGACGGAGGGGCTCGAATCCCCAGCTCCTGTGCGAGCTGGGTTGAACGGAGGTGCGGAGAACGTGCGTGGGAGGAAGGCGGAGGTGACGATGGATTCCGATGATCGAATGGGGGTGTGAGGTGGTCGGAATCGACGAAACACGGCGACGGCGAGATTTGGGGGAAATCTGAAATTGACGAAAAGGAAAGGGAATAGGGTCTACCTGGGTGGATGAATCGACTGTGCTGGAGCTGGGGGTGCTCCCGGTCGTAGCCTCGAGGGACGTCTGGGCCCGAGGCTCGGAGCTCGCACCAGTGGCGGAGCTACGGCGGAGGTACTCGCCGGATCAGAGGTCCGACCACTCTCTCCTCTCTACGACACGGCCAACCTGGAGCTGTCACCTCGGGGGTGGCTGTGGAGGTCACGGGACGAAGGAATGGGGAGCCAAAGATCGGGAAATGAAGGTGGCGGAGCTCGAGCTATATATGTGTGCAGGTCCGGCTAGAAGAGGTCGGGTAGGGTATCCTGGAGCGCGGATCTCGAGGTGGAGGCTCCGGCGAGGGTCTCGGATGTATCAAGAAGGAATCGGACCCTGGGTTTAGGCGAGGGTGAATCGGGTTTAGGCGCTAAAATAGGGGGAAGTCGGGTCGGGCGCCTAACCCGTGGCAAGTGGTCCTGGGGGGGGCAGTTGACCTGGCGGTCAACAATCCCCAGGGCCAATGGGTGAAGGCCACGTGTAAAAGATTTAGAAATTCAATAAAAAATAACAAATGGCCGAATTAGGGAAAAGTCAAAACATGAAATATTTTTCTTTTAATTTTTTCTATTTTTTAGTGATTTTTAATTAATTTTTGGAAATAAGAAAAAGGTATTTACAATATATAGCTATATATAGGTATATATACAATATGTAGGTTTTTTATTTTTGATTTTTAATTATTATTTTTGTAAAATTTTATTCCTATTTTATATTTTATTTATTTATAGAATAAAATAAGGAATAAAAGGGTGTTTTTATTTTACTTTTATTATTTATATACATAGGTAGAATAAATAGATATATGCATCTATATACAAGGTATATGTACAATGTGTTTTTGTATTTTTAATTTTGTTATTTTTATTTGATTTTTGTTTTGATTCTTTTTATTTTATTTATTTACAATATATAACATAGAGTATTTACAAGAATTTTGGAAAATAACCTTATTTATTTACAAGGTCAAATAAATATAGAAGCATGGTCTATGTACATGATGAAAGGGTATTTTTAATCTTTTTGATTTTTAACTTTTTATTTTGTTTTTATCTTTTATAAATATATACAAGTATTTACAAGCATATTTTTGAGTGAGGAAAACATTTTTATTTATGTACAAATATTTACACATGAGCCCCTATCTCCCTCTACTTTGGCTTTTATGCGGTCAGGCCCATGCTGAGCCCTCCCTTGGGTTAGGTTGCTCAATATTTATTCTAAATATTTCCCTCTTTTTCTTTTTAGTCTTTATTCTTTTATTTTTGCACAAAAACATGCTAATTATAGGTTTTTACACAATGCATGCTTTTGCTAATTATTCCTATTTACACATAGCTACATGTATTTGCAAAGGTTTTTGTAGCTAAAATATAAGAATAAAGAGTGATGAATGGGTATTCATCACCCCCCTATACTTAACTTTGCTCCCTTAGCAAACACTTATTTGAAAAAGAAGTGAAAAAGAAAGAAAGAAAAAGAAAAAGAGGATGTACATGGATCGAGGTTGATTATTAAACTTGCCTTCATTAAATTGAGGTATGGAGCTCAATCAGGTCTTTGGATTATTAATGTGTCGGAACCTTATTTAGACTTAAGCTTAAAACCTAACAGCCTCTAAGTTCCACTAATCTATAATCAAGACTCCTCAATGCTCCAGATCAGAACAAGTCATCAATCACAAACCCTGAAGACCATGAATCTTTTTCTGTCCTGTGAAAGTGAGGTCTGAGCTCTCCACCTCAGAAATGGCAACTTGACAACCCTCCCCAACAAGGTAACTCTATGACCTCAATCTGGCCACTCTTTCCTCGAGGAGCGGGGTATTCCCTTCTAAGTTCAAGTTCAACCGGCTCAAGAAGAGGGGGAAGAAGAGAATGGGTCAAGGCCAGTGTAGCCAAGTACCATTGGGAGCTTGACCAGTGTAGCCAAGTCTCCCTGCTGCAAGCTACAACAGGTGGATCATGAAACCAAGCTTTGCTTATTGCCTTATATACATACTCCGGTGGGATTATCATTTTCTCTCAGACCCACCACTTTTTTGGAGTTCTTTTCTTTTTGCACATTTTTTTTCAAGTGCATCTGTACAACATATACATGTGCAGCATATATACAAGGAGTTTTTCCTCTTGAGCCAGTAGACTATCCCTCTTTTGAAGCTTTATTGCAACCCACAACTCCCGTCGTTAGACCTCATGGCAACCAGACCAAGTTGAGATGCACTTCCTTCACTATAAGAAGAAGAGAGGTTCCGCCTAGAAGTACTACCCTCATATGCTACCCCAAGTCAAGGAAGACTGTCTCCTCACCACCTCATCCGTAGAGAGCTCGGTGCATAGTGCGGTTGTCCAAGTAAAGCCATAATCTATATGAGTCATGTGTTGTTGTTAAGTGCTCTACTTAGGCTCATTGAGATGACATGTGATCATAGCCTAGTGAACTCAAAGAATTAAGTCGCCATGGACCTGAAAAGCCTTAAACCTAAGTCCTATAAGGTTCCTCTTAGAAGTTAGGTGGATTAAGATCTTGATCAAGCTCCATTTCTCAATTTGATTCCAGGCTAGTTTAAATGTCAACTATCATCCAGAAAAACTATATACATATGTACAAAAAGATGCTTATTTACACAAATTTTACAAACATGCAAAATTTTTGAAAAATGTTCTGAAATCATGAATGGATGATGCATGAAGTGCAAGTTTTGCAAAAAGATATTTACACACATTTACACAAGATTTTTGCAAACTTTTTGATTTTCAAAACATTTTGGAAAAATTTTGTACTATATACATAATTTTGATACAAAAATATTTACACAAGCTTTACACAAAAGATTTTTGAAATCATTTTTACAAAAATAATTTGTACATTAGCTATGTATGTGCAAATAAAAGAAGATTATGTACATGAAAAACATTTTTTAATTTTTGTGGTTTTTAGCCATTTTATTTATTAACACACTCACACAAAGTACGAGTTATGGCTAAAGTATATATGAAATATATACACACCCCCCTATACTTAGCTCGAACGATGTCCTCAGAGTCAAGAGCGATGAAGAAGACATAACTCGTGCTAGGTATAGGGAAGTGAAAAGGAAAACTATACAAAAAGAAATGAAAAGTCAAGAAGGACCCAGGTCTCCCCCCTATACTTAGGATCAAGTAATCCTAAGTATAGCAGGCTGTATACTAAGGGAAAACCTGAGTGCAGAATGTACAGGGTCTACCCCCCCTATACTTGGGGTGAAATATCCCTAAGTATAGGCAACAAAAACAGGGGTAGACAGAAACAAAAGAAATACTCAAAAAGGTCTCACATCCCCCCTATACTTAGGGTAAAGTGCACCCAAAGGATAGCATAATCACAAGATGAAGGAAGGGATGTGGGACTAAAGTATGTGATGATATGGACATCTGGATCTATATACAACGGGAGATCAATGAAACTCAGGCGTGAGATGCATTAGATGTGAGTCAAAGACCACATCTCACGCAAAATGAATAGGGGCAAGATCAACGACCCGTGGCTCATGATCTAGAAATGGCTTGAGCCGCTGGTCGTTCACTCGAAAGGTACTCTCGGAAGACAACTCGGATATGTCTATGCTACCGTTGTCGTGTACCTTTCTAACCAGATAAGGTCCTTTCCATTTGCTCTGAAGCTTCCCTGGAAATAATCGTAGCCTCGCATCAAACAGCCATACTCTCTGTCCAATCTCAAAATGCTTGTGGCTGATATGAGAATCATGCCACTCCTTGACTTTCTCCTTATAATGTAGGCTGCTTGAGAAAGCTGCATCTCTAAGCTCCTCCAGGGCAGCTAGCTCTGCCCTTCTCTGGTCTCCCATACCATCTGGAGCCATCAAAATATCTGTGACTGCCCAAAGTGACTTGTGCCTCAGCTCAACAGGTAAATGGCATGGCTTGCCATACACGAGGCGAAAGGGAGATGTGCCCAAAGGTGTCTTGAAAGACGTCCTATATGCCCACAAGACCGAGTCCAAAAGCTGTGACCAATCCTTTCGGTCAGGGCGGACGACTTTCTGCAAAATAGTCTTGATCTCCCTATTCGACACTTCGGCTAGACCATTCGTCTGTGGATGGTAAGGTGTAGCAACACGATGATCTATGCCGAACTCGCTAGCAAGTGCCTTCACCTGGTCGTTGATGAAGTGAGATCCCCCATCAGAAATCAGAACTCGTGGAACCCCGAACCGCGTGATGATATGCTTCCTCAAAAATCTGCAAACGGTCCTCGCATCAGCGGCTCGGGCGGGGATAGCCTCCACCCAACGACTCACATAATCAACGGCCAACAGAATGTACTCAAATCCCTGACTCTTAGGGAATGGACCCATGAAATCGATGCCCCATGCGTCAAAAACCTCACAGAAGTGAATGGGCTGCATCGGCATCATATCACGCTGTCCACAAGTGCCCATCCTCTGACAGTCAGTACACCTCTTCACGAACTCATCTGAGTCCTTGAAGAGGGTAGGCCACCACAAGCCGGATTGGAGCACTTTCTGTGCCGTTCTCCTCCCAGAATGATGTCCTCCTGCCTCAAGCTTGTGGCAGTAAGTGAGGACGCTATGGTGTTCCTCCTGAGGAATACACCGACGCCAGACGCTATCCCCTCCTTCGTGGTAAAGGATGGGATCCTCCCAATGGTAGGACTTGGCCTTCGCAAGGAAGGTCTCAAGTCTCTGTCTGGGCCAATCTTGTGGGACTTTCCCAACAACGAGAAAGTTCACAATATCGGCGTACCATGGAAGTGAGGCGATAGCAAGGATCGCCTCATCTGGGAAGGTATCTCTAATAGGGTCAATCTGCTCAGAATCCTCAGGCTGCTCTAGTCGGGAGAGATGATCCGCCACCACATTCTTGACTCCAGGATTATCCTTGATCTCAATGTCGAACTCCTGGAGTAGAAGGATCCATCTAGTCAGTCTGGCCTTGGCATCCTTCTTTGCCATGAGGTACCTGATGGCGGTGTGATCTATAAACAAAGTCACTCTAGATCCGATGATATACGATCTGAACTTATCCAGGGCAAACACTACTGCTAGCATCTCCTTCTCTGTGACTGTATAATTCCGCTGGGCGGAATCCAATGTGCGGCTAGCATAGTGTATGGCAAATGGAACTCCATCCCTCCTCTGTCCCAGCACTGCCCCTACGGCAAAATCGGAGGCATCCGTCATGATCTCGAATGGGAGAGACCAATCAGGCGGCTGGAGGACAGGAGCCTCAATGACACACTGCTGGAGAGTCGCGAACGACGAAAGACACTTGTCATCGACAAGGAACTCGGTGTCCTTCGTCAAGAGGTCAGTCAACGGTCGGGCAATCCTGCTAAAATCCTGAATAAATCTCCTATAAAATCCAACGTGCCCCAGGAATGACCGTAGCTGCCTCAGATTGGACGGCGGTGTGAGTTTCCTAATGACATCAACCTTGGCCGGATCAACCTCCATGCCCCTGTTGGAGATGATATGGCCAAGCACCGTCCCCTGAGTCACCATAAAATGACTCTTCTCCCAAGATAGCACCAAGTGATACTCAATACATCGCTGGAGTATTCGATCTAGGCAGTCAAGACAAGAATCGAATCCGTCGTCGTAGATCGAGAAATCATCCATGAAGACCTCCAAACACTCCCCTACCATGTCCGAGAAGATCGACAGCATGCACCTCTGAAAAGTCGCAGGGGCATTGCATAGCCCAAATGGCATGCGTCGAAAAGCATATGTGCCGAAGGGACAGGTAAAGGTGGTCTTCTCCTGATCCTCAGGAGCGATGGCCACTTGGTTGTAGCCCGAGTACCCATCCAGGAAGCAATAATGGCTCTTCCCTGCCAGTCTCTCAATGATCTGGTCAATAAAAGGTAGGGGGAAATGGTCCTTCTTGGTGGCTTGGTTGAGTCTCCTGTAGTCAACACAAACCCTCCAAGAGGTGGGTACTCGTGTAGCAATCTCCTCTCCCGACTCACTGATCACAGTCGTGATGCCCGTCTTCTTGGGCACCACATGCAAGGGGCTGACCCACTTGGAGTCGGAAATGGGATAAATAAAATCTGCACTCCACCATTTTGATATTTCCTTCATCACAACCTCTCTCAGGTTGGGGTTCAGTCGCCGCTGGAACTCACGCGACGGCTTCGCCCCTTCCTCGAGATAGATATGGTGGGAGCACACCGATGGACTAATCCCATGGAGATCTGCTACGCTCCATCCGATCGCCTTGCGGTTCTTTTCAAGAACCCCCATCAAACGGGATTCTTGCTCTCCAGTCAACTCAGCGGAGATGATGACTGGGTACGTCTCTGGCTCGCCCGCAAGGAATCGATACTTCAGCGAAGTAGGGAGCGGCTTCAGCTCTGGAATGCTGGGTGCTGGCAAATCTGGCTACGGAAGAAACTGAGTGAAAGCTGCTAAGTCGGCCAAATCTGCCTGGGAAAGTGAAAGCGTACTCTCGCAAACTGGATCGGGAGGAGGCTGCTCAACTGCACTGTCTCTGGTCGGCTCTGCATCTACCTCCTCCTCCTCTATAGGCTCAGGTGAACTCAGGTCTGGCATCTGATCATAACAATCGGCCCAATCAGACTCTGAATCCGAGGGATCTGTATCAACCGCGGTGGCATCAGTACCACCGGAAAACAAGGTGGCCTCAGTACCACCATCACTAAACATCGTGCTGCGATCAAGGACCAGCTCTGCTGCCTCTATGGTATCTTGGTCCAAGGCTGTGCTTTCCAGACTCTCCTCTGCTATCATCTCGGCATCAGCTGTATCTGAAAGTGAGAGGATGGTCTGTGTCTCAAGATCTGCCCAAGCTGCCTCATCATCTGTGATCACAAAATCACAGTCCTGGTGGATGTCTGGCTCTGCGTCTGTCAGCTGCTCTGAATCTGTACTCGTATCTGAGCGGACTCTGAATCTAGCTATGTAGTCCTCGACCGTCTCTATTTGTATACTTTCGCCCTCGACGCGAAAGTACACCTTCCCGCTATCATGATCAGTCACCGCCTTGGCTGTGGCCAAGAACGGACGACCAAGGATGATGGGGGTATCGGCCACTGACTCAGGGATCTCCATGTCCAACACTACGAAGTCCACGGGGAATTTCAGGCCCTGAATCGTGACGATAACGTCTCGTAATAACCCCTTCGGCCTCTTGACAGATCGATCAGCGAACTGAAGGACTGTCCTGCTCTGTCGAAGAGTGCCCAACTCAAAGCGGTCGAGAAGGGCTGCCGGAAGAAGGTTGATCGACGATCCGCTATCTAGTAGAGTACGGTCGAACCTCTGCTCACTGATCTGGCATCTGACATACGGGGCCCCTGAATCTGGCCTCTTGGCTGGCAGACGGTTCTGGATCGCAAAACACGTGGCTTTCGTCAGCACATGTATCTCTTAAGTGTGGTTCCTCCTCCTCCTCCTGACTGTAGTCCTCTCTCTCTAAGATCGCTGGAGAAGGGGGATGTGCTGCAAAGCCTCCTGGAGGGTCAGCTGGATATGGAATCGATCGATCATGCTCTGGCTGAACTCCTCTAGCTCTCTCTTTTTTGGATCATTTTTCTTCCCCTTCCCCATCTGAAGGGCTCTAGGGAAGGGGATCACAGGGTCCTTTGCAGATGAAGGACTAGGAAAAGGCCTAGACGGTTCGATGACCGGATCCACACATACATCGTGCACCACAGTGGGACCAGAAGAAACTAAACCTTTTCCTTTATTCACACCAAAGTCCTGAGATACAACACGGCGAGGAAAAACAACATCTCTCTCTATACTAACACCGGTGGCCTCAGTACCACCGTGGGCTGGTTGTGCTGCTGCTGCTGGTAGACGTCTCGCGGCATCAGTACCGCGGGCTGGCTCGGCTGAACTGGTGGCGTCAGTACCACCTCCTTGATCTGGTGAAGCGGCGGCCTCAGTACCGCCGGTGGGATCAGCATCCTTGGTGGCTTCAGTGCCACCGTCATCATCTGGAGCGGCCTCAGTACCGCTCTCCTCCTCCTCATGGGGCGCCTCTGAAGTGTCCTCGTGGTGAAGCTCAGATGAGGCGCCGCAGCCTGCTGGGGTCCTACCGCTCCTAAGTGTGACAAAATCAACATCAAATAGATCCGAAGATGTATCATCAAAAGGGTCACTAGGAGTGGCAAACTCAGTATGTACTACCTGCTCAGATTTCCT
Organism: Ottelia alismoides; assembly: GCA_037367405.1. Lineage (NCBI taxonomy): Eukaryota > Viridiplantae > Streptophyta > Magnoliopsida > Alismatales > Hydrocharitaceae > Ottelia > Ottelia alismoides. The sequence continues at coordinate 694,700 of JAZKJV010004701.1, forward strand.
CTTGAGGTTGTTCGGGTTCGGCTCAATCTGGGCTGGAATAGCGGCCTTCCCTCTCACCAAGTCCCGCATCTCCTGGCGGAACTCGTCCATCTCCCGTCTGAATGTGGCCTGCTGGTCCGTGAGGAGGCGGGCGATGTCATCCAAAGCAGGGCTCTCGTGGGAACCCGACGGGTAGCCTCTCTGTGGGTGAGGCTGCTGGAACTGCTGCTGCTGGTGCTGGTAAGAGGGATATGAGGAAGGGTGCTGCTGCTGAACTGGGTGAGCCTGCTGCTCACGTCTCCACGACTGTCCCTGCTGCTGATAGGGACGAGGACCGAAGGATGGCTGGTGCTGCTGATATACTGGGGGCTGCTGCTGCGGCTGGTGGTGATCTCTCTGCTGGGAGTACTGCCCTCCCTGTCCTGACGGCTGCTGCTGGGGCTGGGTACCACCACTCCCCCACCTGAATCCGGGATGGTCTCGTCGGATCCCAGGCTGGGGGCGGTCATACCAAATCCCGTTGACATCCATCAACGGCTCGGCATCGTAGGGGGCTGGCGGGAGTACTACCAGAGGCTGGTCCGGCTGGTAGACCACCATCTGCATCTCTGGAGATGGTGGGGACTGGTAGGTGGGCTGCGGCTGCTGGTACGGCTCCGCCTGTACAAGATGGACCTGTCTAGGCTGCACGTGGGTGCTGGAGCGCTGGGACGAGCTGATGCTGCTGCCGGCGTCGCCTCGCGACTGAAGACGGGGCTGAGGAGCCGTATGTGCCTCCTGGAGACACATGAGCTGTGTCTTCATGTCGCTCAGAACCTGTGCCATCTGCTCCATCTGCGTGATACTCTGGCACTGCTTCTTCTCGATCAGCTCCATGCGGTCCAGCTTCTCGCTGATAATGCCCATGTCCGCAGCTGACGACTCTGCCTGTGCTGCTGCGGCTGCGGACGAACTGGATGGACCTGCATCTACCCGTGCTATCCGCTGGTACTGCACGGGTCCTGGCTGATGTGGCTGGGTCTTCTGAGTATACAACCTGGTCTGAGACATCACCATATAGTTCTCAGCCATCTCCTCGAAGATGGCCCAGACCTGGTCGTGGTCCTTGGAGAAGTAGGACCCGCCGCAAGAAGCATTCACCAGGCCCTGTAGCTCTGGTGTCAACCCGCTGAAGAAGCTCTGCACAAGGTTCGGCTTCGTGATGTCGTGGTGCGGGCATCCGTCCAGAAGCTCTCGGAACCTCTCCCATGCCTCGTGAAACTGCTCGTTGGGGAACATGGAGAAGTTGCTGATCAGGGCCCTCGCTGCATTCGTCCGCCCGAGTGGATAGTACTTGTTCAAGTACTCGGTGCGGAGCTGCTCCCAGGTATAGACAAACCTCCCAAGATGCTTCAGCCAGGTGGCTGCTCTATCTGCCAGTGAAAACGGGAAGGCTATCATCCGGATCGTGTCCTGGTCCACATGCCGGTCGTGGACAGTACTGCAGATCATCAGAAACTCCTGGAGGTGAAGATGGGGCTCCTCAATGGCAAGTCCGTGGAAACGAGGAAGCATCTGCAGGGTGTTCGGGGGGAACTTGAAGTCCCCCACGATAGCAGGTACCACCACCCAATGGTGCATCAGTGTAGATCCGGGGTTGTGCAACTCCCGCATCGGTCTAGGTGGTCCTCCTCCTCCCGCGGCTGCTGCCGCTGCGGCGGCGGCCGCGGCTGCTGCTGCTGCTGCTGCGGCTCGTGCCTCTGCATCCGGTATCTCCTCGGGCTCGCTCTGCTCATCTCGCTCTAATCGGAGGCGCTCCAACTCTCTCCTCATCTCAATCATAAATGCTCCCTGATCGCGTAATTGCTGCTGAACTGTCTCTAATGAGGCGATCAAGGTGGAGCTGATCGCTCCCTGATCCATCACAACGTGCTCTGTGCGGGAACGATCCTCAGAACTGCCGGCCATGGTGACGTCTGCAAAACCAAACGAGCCCAACTCAGGTGCTGTCAAATGTATCAATCTCTCCTCGGGCTCGTGTCTCTCAGGTAGATCAGAAAGGGGGTCGAGGGGGAACAGGGTGGAGTCGTACTCGGGCTCGGAGAGCGGGTCTGAGCTCTCACGAGCCAACCTAGATGAGGAGGTAGACGTGCCCGAAAGCGGTGCAGCCAGAGGCTTCCTAAGAGACCGTCTACCCATCATCTTGATCTGGCGAGTAAGGCGGATGAGATCTGGAAAAATTACGATCAGAAAACAAACCCCCGGTTCACCAACGCAACGCGAGCTGAAGACCGTGAAAGTTCGGTCAAATTATCTTGTCGATTTTATTTTGGTGAACACACAGAATATCAGAGCGCTTACGTGACCTGTTGGGATATCCGATGCTAACCCAACCGACTGGCCCGCACGGAAAAGTCGGTAATCAGTCGGGACTAGCAACGGGGGGCTCTACCTAGGGTGCGGGTCACTCTCTCGTGCATCCAAACCATACAATGAGGGGGTTGCTCTCCCCAAGACAAAATTTTTAGGGTGAGCAGATTTTAAGATCAATAATTTTAGCAGTCCCAATTTTATGGTTTCACTTTTTTTAATCTTTTTCAAAACAAACAAAAGGCCTAACGAATTTTTCGGTTCTCCTGGTTATTAAGTCCAAAAATAGGGGGGAGAAGACGAAAAAGCCGATGCACGATAAATCAATGATGCATGCTGAGTAAGAAATGCGTACCTTGTCTCCAGCACTCTACATGCAATATGATCCGCGCATAAAAGTAAAGACGGAAATAAAACTACCTATATGATGCAGCGGTAAAGCCGAGTCCTAGATGAGCAAGTCTAGCGAAGAGCCGTCTAACCGGTCACCGACCTCCAAGCCAAAGAGTCCGGTCTTGGCCCGTCCCTCCTCTGTCCGACAAATCGGGGGTAGGAGTAAGCGCTTTACAGGACGGGCTGCGGCACGTAGGCTACGAAGGCAAATGAATCGGTTATTTTTATTATTGATTTTAAGTAGGTCCAATTATCGATCTATAGGAACAGATAATCAATTTGGTGTGTGGATCCTACTAGTTACGGCACATTCACCAGAAAATCCTAAGTCTAGGGGCTCGAGCAAAAACCGCGTAAACACCGGAAAAGGCAGAAATAAAAGAAAAATAAAACCGCGAAAAAGCCGTGAAAAACCGCGAAGGTCCTAAGGGTCCCCCGAGCACACCGGTGCCCGGCGAAACAGACCCGCTACGGCAAGTCACAAGTGTCCAAGTCCTGAGTCCTGTATTATTACAATAATAATAGAAATAATATAAAAAGACCTAATCTAACCTCACCCACTCAACTCTCTCCCTCTCGCTCTCTCCTGCGGCTTCGTAGAGAAGGAAGCCGCCTCCAAGTTCCTCGGTTGCACCGGCTCCTCGAAAGTCGCCTCCGCGGTCCTCGGGCCCCTCGCAAGAAAAAGAGATGAGTGGTCAGACCAGCAAAAATAATCAAATAATAAGGAAAAAGAAATGAAAATAAAGGTGAGGGTATATATGCAAAAATGTAAAATAAAATAAACACACAAAATAAAACAAAAACAAAAATAAAAGAAAAAGAAAATAAAATCAAACAAAATATAGACAAAAAGCCGCGAAAAGCCGCGAGCTCCGAAGAGCCGCGAAAAGTCGCGAAACTAAAAACAAAAAGAACTACTAAGCCGTGCTCTCCGGCAACGGCGCCATTCTGATAACGGATCCGAAGGCTAGGGTATGAGGTACAGAAATAGGGTCGTTGTGACCCGAGCAATCAGACCACGTATATCAAGAAAAATGAACCACTTAAAGCAAATAAAATCAATCAGAACTAAGCAAGCGGTCCTGCTATATGTTTAACCTAGTATAGCACCCAGGGTCGAACTCAAGGAGCACGGGTTGGCCGAAGGCCTACGAAGTAGTAAAAACAAATCAAATAAAAGACAAAATAATTTTTTAGTGGTTTTTAATTGTTTTTATATTTTTTTGGATTTTTTAATATGTGAAGAAAATAAAAGAAACACAAATAAGCACACTTCAACCATTTATTTAATGCAACAAAAATCAAGCAAAAATTAAAACAAAAATATTTTAATGTGTTTTATATTTTATTAAGTTTTTGGTGAATTTTTGGGATTTTTCTGATATTTATTTTAATTTCTAAAAATCAAACAGTAATGAAAATGCAAGGTACTGTCCAGCCAGGCCCAAAAGCCCTAGATAAAATATCTAAGGGCCTCAAAAGGGCCTGGAGGTATTTTTCCTGTAAACTAGGTAAAACAAGGAAAATTTGAGTACCAAAATTATTGTTTTTGGGTTTTTAGATTATTTAATAGAATTTTTATGAGTTTTTAGGTGTTTTTAAGTTTTTAAGGTTTTTAAGCAATGAAAAATAGCCACAATTGGCTAGAAAATAAAGCAAACTAAACTAACCAGTACCTAATTTTTGTAGAATTTTTAGAGGGGTTTTTATATTTTTTTGTGATTTTCTAGTCTAGGCAGTAACAAAAATGATAGTTTTTTAATTTTTAAAAATAACAAATAAACTCAAAAATGTCCTCGAAAATTCTCAAAAATCCTACACCATGGCAGGAGCCATGAGTCAAATTTTCGTCGAATTTGGAGGTGATTTGATATTTTATTCAAAAATGACAAGAGGGTACAGTGCAGAGGGACTGAAATGCAAATACCCTAAGTTCTGGGGGTCCAGGTGCAATTAACCCAGCAAAACACGCGCGAGGCGCGTGCCTGGGGCACTCAGGGACCTATATGTAATAAAAATAAGGTCCGGGGACTAATTGGTAACACGTACCAAAAGTCCGAGGGCCTTAGTTGCAATTTACCCAAAAATAAACGCACATGCGTAATTAAACCATTCACAGGGGCATAAATGCAAATATCAAAAAGGTTTCATTCATTCATAAACATCCAGAACTACAAGGGCATCTACTGCAATTACACCAAAATAACACGTGACGAAGCACGTGGCTCACACAGGCAGGGGTATAAGTGCAAATAAAATAAGCTCAAGGTCCAACATGCAATTTAACCCAAAACTAAACAACGCATTTAAATATTTACAGGACTAAAGCGAAATAAAAACAAGATAAGGGCCTAAGGGTAATTTACCCTTTATTAAGTCGAGCCGACGGATGGGCGCCACGTGGGAAGATGGACGGCTGGGGATGAGTGGCGCCCCAGGGCTGGATCCTCGACGTTGGTCAGACGGTCCAGGCGCTGCCACATGGAAGATCGAACGGTGGGCTGGAGTAGTGGCTGAGCCTCGCTGGACCGACGGTGGAGATCGACCCTCGAAGGATCTGGCGGTCGATGCTGCTCCTCGAATGGACGAACGAGATCAAATCTGGAGCTCGGGGTCGATCGGACGGCGGAGAAGGATGGTGGACGAACAGGGCTCCGGTGAGCTTCGCCGGGCTCGTGACGGCAGTGGTCTCCTCCTGGCGGCTCGCTGAAGATCGGAGAAGAAAGCTGCGGTCCCTCCGCGTCTAATGGAGGCCTCCGATGACCCAACCGAGTCCTGGGGAACTCCGGCGAGGTCGGCGGAGGCGGAGCAGCTAGACCAAATGGTCCAAGCCCTCAGATGGGCTTGGATGAACCTGCAAAGTGTGCCAGCAAACTCGCGGGTCGAGGGCAAAGTGCCTCGACCCCGTTAGGCGTGGTGAAAGTGGTCGGGGAGGCGAAGTGGTCGAGCTCCGGCGAGGGGATGGACGGAGGGGATCGAATCCCCAGCTCCTGTGCGAGCTGGGTTGAACGGAGGTGCGGAGAACGTGCGTGGGAGGAAGGCGGAGGTGACGATGGATTCCGATGATCGAATGGGGGTGTGAGGTGGTCGGAATCGACGAAACACGGCGACGGCGAGATTTGGGGGAAATCTGAAATTAGCGAAAAGGAAAGGGAATAGGGTCTACCTGGGTGGATGAATCGACTGTGCTGGAGCTGGGGGTGCTCCTGGTCGTAGCCTCGAGGGACGTCTGGGCCCGAGGCTCGGAGCTCGCACCAGTGGCGGAGCTACGGCGGAGGTACTCGCCGGATCAGAGGTCCGACCACTCTCTCCTCTCTACGACACGGCCAACCTGGAGCTGTCACCTCGGGGGTGGCTGTGGAGGTCACGGGACGAAGGAATGGGGAGCCAAAGATCGGGAAATGAAGGTGGCGGAGCTCGAGCTATATATGTGTGCAGGTCCGGCTAGAAGAGGTTGGGTAGGGTATCCTGGAGCGCGGATCTCGAGGTGGAGGCTCCGGCGAGGGTCTCGGATGTATCAAGAAGGAATCGGACCCTGGGTTTAGGCGAGGGTGAATCGGGTTTAGGCGCTAAAATAGGGGGAAGTCGGGTCGGGCGCCTAACCCGTGGGAAGTGGTCCTGGGGGGGCAGTTGACCTGGCGGTCAACAATCCCCAGGGCCAATGGGTGAAGGCCACGTGTAAAAGATTTAGAAATTCAATAAAAAATAACAAATGGCCGAATTAGGGAAAAGTCAAAACATGAAATATTTTTCTTTTAATTTTTTTCTATTTTTTAGTGATTTTTAATTAATTTTTGGAAATAAGAAAAAGGTATTTACAATATATAGCTATATATAGGTATATATACAATATGTAGGTTTTTTATTTTTGATTTTTAATTATTATTTTTGTAAAATTTTATTCCTATTTTATATTTTATTTATTTTATAGAATAAAATAAGGAATAAAAGGGTGTTTTTATTTTACTTTTATTATTTATATACATAGGTAGAATAAATAGATATATGCATCTATATACAAGGTATATGTACAATGTGTTTTTGTATTTTTAATTTTGTTATTTTTATTTGATTTTTGTTTTGATTCTTTTTATTTTATTTATTTACAATATATAACATAGAGTATTTACAAGAATTTTGGAAAATAACCTTATTTATTTACAAGGTCAAATAAATATAGAAGCATGGTCTATGTACATGATGAAAGGGTATTTTTAATCTTTTTTATTTTTAACTTTTTATTTTGTTTTTATCTTTTATAAATATATACAAGTATTTATAAGCATATTTTTGAGTGAGGAAAACATTTTTATTTATGTACAAATATTTACACATGAGCCCCTATCTCCCTCTACTTTGGCTTTTATGCGGTCAGGCCCATGCTGAGCCCTCCCTTGGGTTAGGTTGCTCAATATTTATTCTAAATATTTCCCTCTTTTTCTTTTTAGTCTTTATTCTTTTATTTTTGCACAAAAACATGCTAATTATAGGTTTTTACACAATGCATGCTTTTGCTAATTATTCCTATTTACACATAGCTACATGTATTTGCAAAGGTTTTTGTAGCTAAAATATAAGAATAAAGAGTGATGAATGGGTATTCATCACTGCTCCTTTCTATTCTCGGCCCCACTCCAGCCACCCTCTCCGATCGCCAACACCGCCACGATGGAGACCACTCTTCCCTCATCCTCGCCAGCTCCCTCACTCACTACAACTCCCACCATAGTCGCCCCACAACCTCCACGAACTCCACCTTCCAGCGACTCCGGCCATCACCTTCACCCTATAAATCATCACCCACCGGCCACTGTCACGCCCATCTACCACTCTAGAGAGAACCCTTGAGCTCAGAGCATTCGATTGGTGACAGCAATTGAGTGTTTCTTCGAGCGATGACAGGCCTTCTTCTCTGGTTAGATCCACGGACGCCTCCGCCATGCTGCAGCCTCCCTCCGGGAGCTGCACGAGCTCGGGACTCTACCGACCCTTCGAGCGACGACCTGGAGCTCAGACCTGAGCTCCATTCCCCAGGTAGCCACCTCCACCTTCCTCTGATCTTCTTCTTTATTTTCCTGTTGATTTCTCCGATTTAATTCACGCTCCACCGTCATCTTCTCGCTCCACCATCATCTTGTCGAGCTCCGCGACAGAGCTCCGATTTTCGCTCTCCCCTTATTTTGCTCAAACACCGTACCTCACCTTCGCTCGATGCCAGCTCCGCCACCTGGGCGGAGCCCGACCACCGGACCACCCTCGCTCCGCCATTGGCCTCGCATCTCACTCCCAACAACTCCACGAACGTTCTGCGTGCTTCGACTATACCTATAACCTTTGCAGGTACACATCCCTTGGATTGGCCGGAAGCTCGTCGGAGCTCCCTTCGAGCCACATAAAAATTAAGGTCTAATAATTTTCCTAGATTCCTCATCTTTAGATTTATTTAGGATAATTTTTATTCCCAAAAATATTGTGATTTGATATTTATTAAAAATTAAATTAGTTAAAATCACCCTGCATTCATTGTTATTTCATAATTATCTCATTTAGTGTCAGAAAATTCCAAAAAAATTAGGTTAGCTTAATTACATCATAATTCATCATCTGGCCAAGTTTCATCATTTTTGGACTTTATTTGAACACTTATCTGATTTAATTTTAAAACTGACCTGATTTTGCATGTGTTCTGCATAGAAAATTTAAAAAGAAAAAAATATTCCCTCTGAAAGTCTAACACTTTGATTTCGCTAAAAATCAACCTAAGGAGACAGCTGCCTCCCTGAGTTCGACCTTGGATTTCCACCAAGTAAAAAAATTGACGCTCGAGATTAACTTGAATATAATTGAAAGTGGTTTTTTATTCGCTCTCGTTATCTGACTGCAACGAACATTAGCTATTAATTTGGACATTAATTTGCTTGAATTAACAAGGGTAGCGGGAGGCGTATCAATATGATGCTCAGATCTGCTCCTCTGCTTTCCCTTCTTATGATGAGGAGCATATAATTGGGTCATGGCCTGGCAAAGATGGGCATCAATGATCTCATGAGTAGTGGCCATCACTTCGGGTTCAGTCAATTTTTTTTTTAATTTTTGGACCATCCACACAAGAGAGGAGATCGGAATCAACGTCTAAACGAGAAATGCCAATAGCAATATGTACATTGGCATCCTCGGGGTCAAGGATGGGACAAGATGTGAGTGAATGTGTGGGCAAATGATCTGGCAAGTGATCCCTCTCCTCATAGTCTAAATCAACCATATACCTCCCGAAATCTTTTTGGATTTTTATATTTTGCTCATTTTTTTTGTATTTTTGGTGATTGCAAGCTCTCATGGACATCATCAAATGAATCCATATCATCAGATCGTGAAGCATCAATGTTGCTCTTATTTAAGTAGGTGAGGTCATCAATCCTCAAATTCATATGCTCCATGAACTGGGTCAAGGTCTCAAGTGTGGAAATCATGAGAGGTGACTCCAAATCTCAGGATCGGGTGAATCGGATGAGGGTGGTGGGTGTGGATAAAAATCACATTATGTCTCACGATATTCAAGGAAGAGTGTGTTGTCGAAATATGAAGGTGATGGTGGTGGAAATGATTGGTGAAAATCAAAGTTTGAGTCCTAAATTTGTGGGTTAGTCGGATATGTCATGGAAAAAGGGAGGTGAACCAGCTGGAGTGTACGAGGTATCTACAAAATCCGGAAAAAAAGAGCTCCAGTCGGCGATCTCAAAATAAAAGGAAAAGATCGGGAGAGCACGATGGTCAAGTCAAGAGAAGTGAAGAAAAAGGCGCAAATACATAGAGGCGATCGAGAATACACACAAGCAAACACAAACAAATGCACACAAGACAAACCTCTCAATTAACCTACTCAACTCGATGAAGACTGTGAAAGTTCTATCTTTTTATCTTGTCTTTTTAGAGTTAGGTGAGAAGTCCAAAAATTGTACAATCACTTAGGTTTGGCTTGATGGGATTTGGGCACTAACCTTAGTGTGTACGCGAGCAAATAAAAGAGAGGACAATGAGGGTATTACTGCCCCAAAACAAATATTTTTCTTTTTTGGTCTTTTTTTGGATCAAGTAATATTAGCAGTCTCAATTTTATTGATTATCACTTTTTTGTATTTTTAATGAGAATGCATGTGCCTAATGAGGAATCAATTCCTTTAAGCACCTAAGTGATCAAAATCAGGGGTAGAGTCCGAAAAGCAATGCAAGGCGATAATGATGATGTATGCTAAAGAGAAATGCACAACTTGCCTCCGACACTCTACATGCAAAGATGCTCTATATGCAAATGCAGCCGATGAAATCGCCCTTAGGTGAGTAACTGCTATTAACGTGAAGAACAATATGCTATCTACTCAGATGAGAGACCTAGGTCCAGTCTTCGATGCCACTCGGTGCCTGCCGCAACGGGTCCTGCACGCTCTGTATGCGACCTCTCTCGGCACGCGGTCTCAAATCCAAATAAGCAGCAATTTTTATTTACCTAAGTCCAAATGTGAATCTATAGGTACAGAAAATGGTTATCAGGTGTTTGGACCTAAGAATACCAACAAGAAATCCTACACCTAAGGGCTCAATCACATAAAAAAAGAAAATAAAATACGAAAAACAAATGAAAAAGGCGATGAAAACTGCGAATAATCCGACGAGGACGCAAGGGAACAATCCATCGGGCACTAGACCTCGTGAAGTGTGGTAGAGTCATGTATATTACAATAAATGTCTCTCTCACTTTAAATTGCAAAATAAATACAAGAAAAATAAAAAGTATAAGTGGAGCTTTTGGCTTCAAAAATCTCTCTAAGTTCCCTCAGTGCTAGGTCGATAAGCTGAAGCTAGCTTCACGTGGGTGCACAGGCACCTTGATAGAGCGCCTCCCTCGATCCACGATACCTTGTACAAAGTCAACAAGAGAGGGGGTTAGACAGCTCAAGAATGTATATCAAATAAATAAGAAAATGAATAAAAGAAAAATGTAGACAAATAATCACAATCAATCAAGGACCAATTAAGCAACATTGCTCCCAGTCAACGACGCCATTTATTGAAAAGGACTTTTCATGGGTCTAAAATATATCTCACATAAGGTGAAGACAAAGTCACTGTGGCGACCAGCAAGAAATCCTACTTCAAACAACAATTAACCCACAATTATAATTAAGCAATAAAAAGCAATGTGGAGTTAAAATTTATTTTATTTAACTCTACAAAATGTTTGTATAGTGCAAGTATGTAAAATATCGAACACAGGGAGTAAACGGCTAGATCGGGGCAATGAAACACAAAATGTGATTGTGAAATTATGTGTCAAAATTTTTAATGTGGGTTTTTATTTTAATTTTTTATTTTAATTTTTTTTATTTTTGTATTTTGATTTTTAATTTTTGATTTTATATTTTCTTTTTATATATTTTATATTTTTACATTTCTTTTAATTAATATAGAAAGCAATATATAAGATATATATATAGGCAATGATAAATATAAATAATAATAACAAGAAAAATAAAGGAAATAAGCTATTTTTGGGTTTTAAAATATTTTTTAATATTTTTGTGATTTTTAGGAATTTATATATTTTTAAAGTCCAAAAATACCCCAAATCAGTGTTAAAAGTAATAGGCGGAATTAAAATGGAGATATAAAATATCAAACAAATAATTAAATCTCCATATTAATTTTAAAATAAAGATAATAATATAGAAAATTCAGGAACAGAAAACGTAATTTTTGGAATTTTCGAGAATTTTATAAATTTTTATAAAGGTTTTTATGCTTTTTCAATTTTTAGAGTTTTCGGTTATAATTTTTAATGAATTTTGATCTGAATGTCAAAATACATAAATAGAGAAAGTATATTTTTTGGGGATATTTTCAAAATGTTTTTATATTTTTTATGAGTTTTCTTATGCAAAAAAGGATAAAAATGATACTTTTTCATTTTTTAATAAATATTAAAAAGTCCTAAAAAAGCAAAATAAAAATAGAGCGTGCATGTGTGCAATCAGAAAGCTACAACTATTTTTTGAGATTTTTTTGAGTGTAATTGCTATTTAAAATAAATACAAACAACAAAGAGAAAATGCAATACTGGTAGGTGCATTATTGTAAATATCAGAAAGTTCAAGGGCTATATGCAATTTCACCAAAAATATATAAATGAATAAAATATTTTCTGGACTAAAAATAAATACGCAAAAGGCTAGGGGGTCCGCTGAAAATATCCCCTCACGTGATGCGTCACGTGAGGTGACATGGCTTGAACCGGATCGCAAATACACTAAAATCTAGGGCCTATTTGTAAATTTTACGAAATATAAATAACTACAAATGAAGGTTTGGCGTTAATTATTAAATAAAAAAACTGGTGGGCTGAAAGATGCAAAATACCCCACAATAGGCGCGGATGAACAGTTGATGTGTGCCACTTATGCCACTCGTCACGCCAAGGGTGTGCGATGACGTTTCAGATGTATGTCCATGATTAGATGATCTGGGATGATCCAACGGTGGAGGGCAGGCATGATGCAACGGTTGCTGAAACATCTGGCATCTGTTTTTGATCAGACAGTTGAAGGATAAGGTGGATGAACATGGAAGGTACTCCGGTATGGCGAGCTTCTCCGGCCCCCTCTCTCTCCTCCGACAGTCTTTGAAGCTCCAAAGGGCCAGAAGCACTCCTGGGGTGGTCCTCTAGGTGTTGGTGGCTCCAAAAATCTCCGATAATGGCTGGAGGGTGCGCACGAGATCGCTGGAGCAATGAGGCTCCAGGAACCTCAAACTTCCTCCAAAACGAGCACCAGCGGCAAGCAAGGCTCCGGGACCTGCAAAAACTAGTATAGGGTCGAGGGCAAATTGCCTCGATCTCGTAGAGAGGTGGATGGGAGCGGGGAAGGTTCGCCGGAGCGGAGCTCTGGTTAACTGAGAGCAAGGGTCAAACGGGTGTGAAATGCAAAAATAAAAGGCAAGAAATGGACCTAGGGATATAGTTAGTCTAGAATTGTAATAAACGCATGTGTACCTGATAACCGTCCGAATGACTAAGGGTAAAGGTAATGAAATAAGGGTCGTTGCGACCTCAGTCAAACGAACTAAGTATATCAAGAAAAATAACCACTCAAAGAGATCAAATCAAACAAAACAAGCACGAGCGGTCTAGCTATGATATTAACCTGGTATAGCTCCCAGGGTCGAACACAAGGAGCACGGGTTGGCCTAGGCCTACGAAGTAGTGAAAAAGAAATAAAAATAAAAGAAAATGATTTTTTAGTGGTTTTTATGAATTTTTATATTTTTTTGGATTTTTAAAAGATAAAGAAAATGAAAGAAAGGAAATACAAGACAACTTCAACAATTTATTAAACACACCAAAAATAATGCAAAAATTAAGGAAAAATGATTTTTATGTTTTTTATGTTTTTAAGTGTTTTTGGTGATTTTCTGGGATTTTTCTAATGGGTAAATTATTTTCTAAAAATCAAACAAAGCTAAAACACCTAGGTACTGTCCAGCAAGGCTTGAAACTCAAAAATAAAATATCTAAGAGTCTCACTAAGCCCTGGAGGTAATTTTCCTGTAATCTAGAAAGAATAAGGAAAATTTAGGCACCCTAATTATTGTTTTTGGATTTTTAATTTAATTTTTATAATTTTTATGGGTTTTTAGGGGTTTTTCAATTTTTAAGGTTTTTAAGTGATGAAAAATAGCCAAACTTGGCTAGAAAATCAAACAGCAAGCAAACAACACTATCTAATTTTTTTAGAATTTTTGGTGGGGTTTTTATATTTTTTTGGTATTTTTAAACTTAGACAGTGACTAAAAAGTAGGTTTTTGAATTTTTAAAAATACTAAATAAAAATAAAAATGTCCTCAAAAATCACAGAAATTACTACACCATGGCAGGAGCCATGTGTCGAAATCTCATTGGATTTGGAGGTAATTTGATATTTATTCAAAAATAAAGAAAACCAACAGTGCACAGGGACCTTTCTGCAATTAAAAGAAAGTTCTGGGCCCCTGGAATAACAACCCTAGAAAATAGAGGGATAGGAATGCAAATAACCCTCCAGGCCACGCACGATCCGCGTGACTCAGGCCTGGAAGGACCAAATTGCAATTCCTATTTTTAAAAATACGAAACGTAACAGGGCAAAAACGCAGGGCCAAATATGCAAAAACACCAAAGATTCACGTGTCGATGCACGTGTCCACAACAGGCAGGGGCATAAATGCAATTTTCATAAACTCGAAGGTCCACAATGCAAAGTTCACAAAACTAAAAGAACTAAACTAAATATTTACAGGATTAAAGACTAAATGCGGAAAGTAAAGGGGCCTACAGATAATTTACCCCTTTATTAATGTCGAGGGACGGATGGCGGACGCGTGTCTGATCGAACGGTTGAGTCGACGCGCCTCGCTCCAAAGCTACCCCTCGAGTCGATCCGACGGCTAAGGTGCTCCCACGTGGCAGATCCAACGGCTCTGGTGCGTAGTGGGGCTGCGAAGGACTCCGGGCTCGGATCGGACGGGTGAGGTGCAGCCACGTGTGAGATCAGACGGTCCTCGTGTGTGGTGGCTTAACCTCGCGGCTCAACGGTGGAGATCGAGCCTCTGAAGATCTGATGGTCCGTGCAGCTCCGTAGATGAACGGTCGAGATCTGAAATGGAGCGTCGAGGCCGATCTGACGGTGGACGAAGATGGTGGAAGAACTGGCGGCCGGCGAGCTTCGCCGGCCCCCTGCGTGTGCTGTAGTCCTCGTCGACCGCTCCGGAGGTGCGGGAAAGCTTCCTCGTGAAGCTCCGCACCCGATGCAAGGCTCCGATGGAAGAGAGGAGCTCAGGAGAGCTCCGGCGATGTCGAAGAGCTGGAGCTGCTGTGCCCAGAAATTCCGACCTTCAGATGAGGTCGATAGACCTGTTAACCTGCACAGAAAGAAAGCTGGGTCGAGGGCAAAGTGCCTCGACCCGTCAGAGCGTGCGAAAGGTGAACGGTGGTGCGAAGTGGAGGGTCTCCGGCGATGCGGCGGAGGGGGGAGACCTGTAACCCTGCTCCGGGACGAGCCAGGGGGAATGGAGGGGCGGAGCAGGTGGAGAGAGGTCTGGCGGAGCTGATGGCGGAGTCGGATGGGCAAATGGGTGGACGGAGACGGCTGGCGAAGGTGGCGGAGCTAATCTACGGCGAAACTAAAAACCTAAAGCTAAGCTACGCTACTGGCTAAAGAAGGTACCTGATGGCTGCATTCGACTAGGCTGGAGCCAAGGAGGCTCCCGGTCGTTGCCTCAAGGGGTCGTCGAGGTCCCCGAGGCTCGGGCGCGCTCGCGGCGGCGCACGGCGGAGATACCCACCGGATCAATGATTTCCGGCTGCCCAGGCCTCGCTTCCACTCCTCCGTCCACGGCTGTCACTCAGGGATGAAGAAGGAGCTCCTTGGCGCTGAGGGGAAGATCAGAGATAACGATATTAGGTCGCCGGTGACGACACTATATAGTGTGGAAGATCCGAGAAGAAGATGGTCGGGCGAACAGCTCGGACTTCGGATCAAGCAAACCCACCCCGGGCGAGGGTCTAGGATGTTCGGGCAGCAATCGGAGCCCGGGGTTAGGGGTGATGGTGGTCGGATCGAGCGTGGGAAATATCGAGAAATCGGG
Organism: Ottelia alismoides; assembly: GCA_037367405.1. NCBI lineage: Eukaryota > Viridiplantae > Streptophyta > Magnoliopsida > Alismatales > Hydrocharitaceae > Ottelia > Ottelia alismoides. Next base: position 710,093 of record JAZKJV010004701.1, read on the forward strand.
TCGGTTGCTCGATCCGCGAGAGAAGGAAGGTCCGCGGGGGAAGTTGACCGGGGTCAACAAACCCCCGTGGACCAATCAGGGGCCACCAATTATTGAATTATTATTCGATTTTTTGAGTCCTTAAATGGCCGAATTTTCAAAAACTTAAAACATGAAAAATGTTTGTTTTAATTTTTTCTATTTTTTTGTGATTTTTAATTAATTTTTGGAAATTAAAAAAAAGGTATATACATATTAGCTATTCATAGGTATATATACACTATATTGATTTTTGATTTTTGATTTTTAATTAATTATTTTTATACATTTTTATTCCCATGTTGTATTTTATTTATTTATAGGATAAAATGAGGAATAAAAGGCTATTTTTATTTTATTTTTATTATTTATATACATAGGGGAAATAATTGTTTATTTATACTTATATACATGGCATATATACAAGGTATTTTTGTGTTTTAATTTTGTAATTTTTATTTGATTTTTGTTTTGTTTCTTTTTATTTATTTTATTCACAAAATATAAAAAGGAATATTTACAAAAAGTTTTGGAAATAAATTAGGTTATTTACAAGATGAAATAGATAAAGGATGATGGAGTATGTACACATGGTGTAAGGGTTCTTTTTGGTCTTTTTAATTTTTACTTTTTATTTTGTTTTTAATAATTTCTAAATATATATAAAATATATACAAGTATATTTTTGGTTGAGGAAAATATTATTTTATTTATTTACATAATTATTTACACATGAGCCCCTATCTCCCTCTACTTGTGGCTTTTATGCGGTCAGGCCCATACTGAGCCCTCCCTTGGGTTAGGTTGCTCAATATTTATTCTAAATATTTCCCTATTTTTCTTTTTCTTCTTTATTCTTTTATTTTTGCACAAAAACATGCTAATTATTTATTTTTACAAACATGCATGCTTTTGCTAAAAAGTCATATTTACACATATCTACATGCATTTGCATAGGTTTTTGTAGCTAAAATATAAGAATAAAGAGTGATGAATGGGTATTCATCACCCCCCTATACTATACTTTGCTAGTCCCTTAGCAAACACTTATTTGAAAAAGAAGTGCAAAAGAAAGAAAAAGAAAAAGAAAAAGAGAATGTACATGGATCAAGGTTGATTATTAAACTTGCCTTCATTAAATTGAGGTATGGAGCTTAATCAGATCTTTGGATTATTGATGTGTCGGAACCTTATTTAGACTTAAACTTAAAACCTAACAGCCTCCAAGTTCCACTATTCTATAACCAAGACTCCTCAATGCTCCAGATCAGAACAAGTCATCAACTACAAACCCTGAAGATCATGAATCTTTTCCTGTCCTGTGAAAGTGAGGTCTAAGCTCTCCACCTCAGAAATGGCAACTTGACAACCCTCCCCAACAAGGTAACTCTATGACCTCAATCTGGCCACTCTTTCCTCGAGGAGCGGGGTATTCCCTTCTAAGTTCAAGTGCAACCGGCTCAAGAAGAGGGGGAAGAAGAGAATGGGTCAAGGCCAGTGTAGCCAAGTACCCTTGGGAGCTTGACCAGTGTAGCCAAGTCTCCCTGCTGCAAGCTACAACAGGTGGATCATGAAACCAAGCTTTGCTTATTGCACTTATATACATACTCCGGTGGGATTATCATTTTCTCTCAGACCCACCACTTTTTTGGAGTTATTTTCTTTTTCACATTTTTTTTTTCGAGTGCATCTATACAACATGTACATGTGCAGCATATATACAAGGAGTTTTTCCTCTTGAGCCAGTAGACTATCCCTCTTTTGAAGCTTTATTGCAACCCACAACTCCCGTCGTTAGACTTCATGGCAACCAGACCAAGTTGAGACGCACTTCCTTCACTAAATGAAGAAGAGAGGTTCCGCCTAGAAGTACTACCCTCATATGCTACCCCAAGTCAAGGAAGACTGCCTCCTCACCACCTCATCCGTAGAGAGCTCGGTGCATAGTGCGGTTGTCCAAGTAAAGCCATAATCTATATGAGTCATGTGTTGTTGTTAAATGCTCTACTTAGGCTCATTGAGATGACATGTGATCATAGCCTAGTGGACTCAAAGAATTAAGTCACCATGGACCTGAAAAGCCTTAAACCTAAGTCCTATAAGGTTCCTCTCAGAAATTAGGTGGATTAAGATCTTAATCAAGCTCCATTTCTCAATTTGATTCCAGGCTAGTTTAAATGTCAACTATCATCCAAGGAAAACTATATACATATGTACAAAAAGATGCATATTTACACAAATTTTACAATCATGCAAAAAATTTTTGAAAAATGTTTTGAAATCATGAATGATGATGCATGAAGTGCAAGTTTTGCAAAAAGATATTTACACACATTTACACAAGATTTTTGCAAACTTTTGATTTTCAAAACATTTTGGAAAAATTTTGTACTATATACATAATTTTGATACAGAAAATATTTACACAAGCTTTACACAAAAGATTTTTGAAATCATTTTTACAAAAATAATTTGTACACTAGCTATGTATGTGCAAAATAAAAGAAGGTATGTACATGAAAATTTTTAATTTTTGTGGTTTTTAGCCATTTTTATTTATTAACACACTCACACAAAGTACGAGTTATGGCTAAAGTATATATGAAATATATACACACCCCCCTATACTTAGCTCGAACGATGTCCTCAGAGTCAAGAGCGATGAAGAAGACATAACTCGTGCTATGTATAGGGAAGTGAAAAGAAAGGCTATACAAAAGAAGAAGAATAAAAAGTCAAGAGGATCTCGGGTCTTCCCCCTATACTTAGGATCAAGCAATCCTAAGTATAGCAGGCTGTACACGAAGGGAAAACCGAGTGGAGAATGTACAGGGTCTACCCCCCCTATACTTAGGGTGAAATATCCCTATGTATAGGCAGCAAAACAGGGGTAGAAAGACACGAAGAAAATGACGAATATATACAAGAAGGAGGGTCATCACTCCCCCTATACTTAAGGTGAAGGACCTTAAGTATAGGCAACGCAACAGAAGTGATGGAACAGAACGAATGAACAACCCGGTGTTTTCACCCCCCTATACTTAGGATGAGTAATATCCTAAGTATAGCAAAGATAATCCTAAGCGAGACCTGGGGTGAAAACAAGAACGGAAGAAAGAAGGATCAAAATAAGACAAAACACGTATATACAAAAGAGTACAATGTTGAGGTGCCTCTCAACAAGCGCTAGATTTTACGCCCCTAGCTGGGCGCAAAGGCTAGGATAATGCAGTATCAAGGTTCAGGACGGCATCTGTAAGGCGAATGCCGTACTGTCGCCGCAGTCTCGGTGTGAGAACAACGACGAACTCCAAAGTGTAAAGTAAGACACCCAGGTATGCAATCAAGCGGGTGTCTGCTGCCGGCCAAGGATATGGAAATAAGTGATCGGGATCCGGTAGCACAAAGGAAATCATCGGCTCTGGGTCAGACTGGAGTGGAAGTGTGGAGCCGAAGAAATCAAACGTGGAGAAGGATGGATCAGTAATAGAATCCTCCACGTCAATCAGTGTCTCAAGCAGGTATGGATAATCAAGATCAGGAGACTCTCTAAGCAGACTGATATCCGATGAATAGAATGGAAGGAGATCAGGCAGATCATCGAATATCTCCAAGATGGGCTCATCCTCGCGAGGGTCGTCGAGGTGAGAAGAATCAGAATCAGAATCAGAATGATCTAAAGACTCGGTTTCGTGTTCCGCCAGATCGGAAACACTCTCAGCAGGTGAAACCGAGTACCCATCGAGTGCGGCATCCTCCCGCAGATAACCCTCGGGGAGAGATGCAAGATCAGAAGTGACAAGAAGAGGATCAGGATCTAGATGGGCATCTGCGCTGCTATCAAGTATCCACTCAGTGCACCAGGCTGCATCATCATCTGCAGTGTAAGTCTCGGCAATCTGGAAGCAGGAGAAGGTACTAGTCAACGCCGCGGAAGCTGGCAAAGTGTCTGCAACTGATCCTCGCTCTACGGCTATGCTGGCTATCAACTGGTCCTCAGCAAATGTATCTGTCTCGTCATAGTGGAGGACAAAAGGCTCGAAGACGGGACTCTCTATGTCTGTGCTCTCAAAGTGTTGTCCCTCGTCAAGCTGTGTCTGCTGGGCTGAGTCCTGGTGACTGTCTGCATCCGAGAAGTGTATCTGCAGGAAGGAGACTGACTCCTCCGGGACTGGAAACTGAAGTGTCTGAATCAATGGCTGCAACAGCTGGGGCTCCTCCGTTTCCTGGGCTATCAGAAGATCTGATATCCAAGACTCGTCAACTGGAAACTCTGGGACTACCTCGTGCTCCTGTTGGAAAACCAACGGGAACTCAAGTAGACTCTGGGTCAGAACCTCTGCTATGGCAGTCATCTCCTCTGTCAGTGGTGCTGTATCATCCAAATCCTCGGGCTGGTGTGTAGAAACTGTCTCATCATGCAAAGTGACACACCGCACTGGTACTGCATCGTCCGCATGTGTTGTTCCGACGAAGGCATCTTGTGAAGAAGAACTCTGTGATAGTAGCCGTGAGATGGTATCCAGTAGGTGAATGTCGGAACTGCGGTGTGAACCGCCACATGTGGTAATCACCAGTGCTATCTGCTCCGCGGTCATCCCCCGCATGGAGATCTCTATCAAGTCTGTAAGTGAAAGTCCGTGCTCAGGGAATCTCCTCAAGAGGTCAAGAAACCTCGGCCATGCCTCGTGCAATGGCTCCTGGGGGTCAACTGAAAAGTCCATGATCAAAGACCGCATAAACTCTGCTCTACGTGGAGGGAAGTATCTCTGCAAGAACTCTCGGCGTAGCTCTCCCCACGTCTCGAATGTCTTCCCCAATCGTCGGTGCCATCTCCTGGCCCTGTCGTGAAGTGTGAAGGGGAAGGTCCTACTCATCAGCTCCTCTGCAGTGATGTCCGAATATCTCTGTGCTCTACAAAACTCCTCGAAGGCTGACAGGTGAAAGTAAGGCTCCTCGTGCGCCTCTCCTGAAAATGTCGGCAGTCGCTGAACGTAATCCAAATCCAAGGCGAATGGACCTAATGTAGAAGCTGACTGAGCTCCATGTGCTATCTGCTCCTCCATCCTTCTGGAATAGGATCTGTCTACTGATCTCCACTGCTCTCTCGGGTCACCAACGGAGTGCGCTCTCAACTCAGCAACGGCATCGTCCGGGTCTCGTCTCTGCTCTGTCTGATCTCCTCGGACGTCTAGCACAGCATGCCCAGAGTGATGAGATGAAAGGGAGGGAGGGAGCGGGAGGTTGGTCGGAGATCCGACCTCCCTAGAAGGTGGACTGGAGTGATGGTCAGAAGACGGAGAAGAAGCCGTAAGAGTCGGCTCGGAGTGAGGGGGATCCATCATCCAGGGATTAAGGAGAAGAGAATGAAATGAAGGGAGGAGAGGGTGGGGAAATAGAAGCAGAAAGGATCGAAGGGATCTGGTAATCAAACAAGATGAGCAAGCAAACCCCAAATTCACCTACGCACACAAAGCTGAGACCGAAGGGATCGGTCAATTATCTTGTCAATTTTATTTTAGGTGATCATCCAGTCTATCAGAGCGATTACGTGAGGTAAATAGGTGTCCAAATCTTCTCTCAACCGACTGTCCCGTACTGAAAGCCGGTAATCAGTCAAGAAAAGATCGGAGGCTCTATCCTAATGTGCGGATCACTCTCTCGCTCATCCAAACCAGACAAGGAGGGGGTTACTCTCCCCAAGACAGATTTTTCGGCGAAGTGTCTTTTAGGTCAAGTAAGATTAGCAGTCCCGATTTTATTGTTTTTGTTTTTAGGTATTTTTCAAATAAAAAGAAACGCCTAACGAATTTTTCGGTTTCTCCTGGTTATTAAGTCCAAAAACGGGGGGAGAAGTCGAAAAAGCCGATGCACGTGAAATCAATGATGCATGCTGAGTAAGAAATGCGTACCTGCCGCCAGCACTCTACATGCAAAATGATCCGCGCATAAAATAAAGACAGAAAATAAACTAACCTATATGATGCACGGTAAAAATCCGAGTCCTAAAAAGGCATTTTCTATTGATCGTGAAGAACAGTAGTCAGTCAACCGAATCGAGTCCGGAGTCCGATCTTGGGAGTCACTCGGTGCCCGCCACAACGGGTCCTGCCAGCGCTGTATGTGACTCCTAACGGCACGTGGTCTCGAATCCAATCAAACTAACTTTTTTAGTGAATTTTATTAAGGTCCAATTACGTTCTATGGGAACAGATATTCTATTAAGTGTTGGGCCTTAATGATCTACGTCACAATCAACAAAAATCTTAAGTCTAGGGGCTCGAATAAAACCGCGAAAAATCCGGAAAATGACAGTAAGAAATAAAAAGAAACCCGCGATAAAAGCCGCGTAAAAACCGAGGGTCCTAATGGGTCCCCCGAGCACGCCGGTGCTCGGCGAAACAGACCCGCTACGGTCTAAGTCTAAGAGAGTCTCAGAGTCCAGTCCCTGTATTATTACAATTAATAAATGAATAAACTGAAATAAAAACTATCCTATTGCCTCCCCCACTCAACTCTCTCCTCTCGCTCTCTCCTGCGGCTTCGTCGAGAGAAAAGCCGCCTCCAAGTGCCGCGGCTGCACCGGCTCCTCGAAAGTAGCCTCCGCGGTCCTCGGGCCCTCGCAAGAAAAGAAAGAAGGGTGGTCAGACCAATAAAATAATCAAATAATGAGTGAAAATAAAATTGAGGATATATGTGTAAAAATGAGAATAAAATATTCACACACAATCAAACAAAAACAAAAATAAAAGAAAATCAAAATAAAACAAAATAAAATAAAACAAAACTAAATACAAAAGCCGCGAAAAGCCGCGAGCTCCGAAGAGCCGCGAAAAACCGCGAAAACAAAAACGAAGATAAAAAAAATCAAAAACACTACTAAGCCGTGCTCCCCGGCAACGGCGCCATTCTGATAACCGTCCGAATGACTAAGGGTAAAGGTAATGAAATAAGGGTCGTTGCGACCTCAGTCAAACGAACTAAGTATATCAAGAAAAATAACCACTCAAAGAGATCAAATCAAACAAAACAAGCACGAGCGGTCTAGCTATGATATTAACCTGGTATAGCTCCCAGGGTCGAACACAAGGAACACGGGTTGGCCTAGGCCTACGAAGTAGTGAAAAAGAAATAAAAATAAAAGAAAATGATTTTTTAGTGGTTTTTATGAATTTTTATATTTTTTTGGATTTTTAAAAGATAAAGAAAATGAAAGAAAGGAAATACAAGACAACTTCAACAATTTATTAAACACACCAAAAATAATGCAAAAATTAAGGAAAAATGATTTTTATGTTTTTTATGTTTTTAAGTGTTTTTGGTGATTTTCTGGGATTTTTCTAATGGGTAAATTATTTTCTAAAAATCAAACAAAGCTAAAACACCTAGGTACTGTCCAGCAAGGCTTGAAACTCAAAAATAAAATATCTAAGAGTCTCACTAAGCCCTGGAGGTAATTTTCCTGTAATCTAGAAAGAATAAGGAAAATTTAGGCACCCTAATTATTGTTTTTGGATTTTTAATTTAATTTTTATAATTTTTATGGGTTTTTAGGGGTTTTTCAATTTTTAAGGTTTTTAAGTGATGAAAAACAGCCAAACTTGGCTAGAAAATCAAACAGCAAGCAAACAACACTATCTAATTTTTTTAGAATTTTTGGTGGGGTTTTTATGTTTTTTTGGTATTTTTAAACTTAGACAGTGACTAAAAAGTAGGTTTTTGAATTTTTAAAAATACTAAATAAAAATAAAAATGTCCTCAAAAATCACAGAAATTACTACACCATGGCAGGAGCCATGTGTCGAAATCTCATTGGATTTGGAGGTAGTTTGATATTTATTCAAAAATAAAGAAAACCAACAGTGCACAGGGACCTTTCTGCAATTAAAAGAAAGTTCTGGGCCCCTGGAATAACAACCCTAGAAAATAGAGGGATAGGAATGCAAATAACCCTCCAGGCCACGCACGATCCGCGTGACTCAGGCCTGGAAGGACCAAATTGCAATTCCTATTTTTAAAAATACGAAACGTAACAGGGCAAAAACGCAGGGCCAAATATGCAAAAACACCAAAGATTCACGTGTCGATGCACGTGTCCACAACAGGCAGGGGCATAAATGCAATTTTCATAAACTCGAAGGTCCACAATGCAAAGTTCACAAAACTAAAAGAACTAAACTAAATATTTACAGGATTAAAGACTAAATGCGGAAAGTAAAGGGGCCTACAGATAATTTACCCCTTTATTAATGTCGAGGGACGGATGGCGGACGCGTGTCTGATCGAACGGTTGAGTCGACGCGCCTCGCTCCAAAGCTACCCCTCGAGTCGATCCGACGGCTAAGGTGCTCCCACGTGGCAGATCCAACGGCTCTGGTGCGTAGTGGGGCTGCGAAGGACTCCGGGCTCGGATCGGACGGGTGAGGTGCAGCCACGTGTGAGATCAGACGGTCCTCGTGTGTGGTGGCTTAACCTCGCGGCTCAACGGTGGAGATCGAGCCTCTGAAGATCTGATGGTCCGTGCAGCTCCGTAGATGAACGGTCGAGATCTGAAATGGAGCGTCGAGGCCGATCTGACGGTGGACGAAGATGGTGGAAGAACTGGCGGCCGGCGAGCTTCGCCGGCCCCCTGCGTGTGCTGTAGTCCTCGTCGACCGCTCCGGAGGTGCGGGAAAGCTTCCTCGTGAAGCTCCGCACCCGATGCAAGGCTCCGATGGAAGAGAGGAGCTCAGGAGAGCTCCGGCGACGTCGAAGAGCTGGAGCTGCTGTGCCCAGAAATTCCGACCTTCAGATGAGGTCGATAGACCTGTTAACCTGCACAGAAAGAAAGCTGGGTCGAGGGCAAAGTGCCTCGACCCGTCAGAGCGTGCGAAAGGTGAACGGTGGTGCGAAGTGGAGGGTCTCCGGCGATGCGGCGGAGGGGGGAGACCTGTAACCCTGCTCCGGGACGAGCCAGGGGGAATGGAGGGGCGGAGCAGGTGGAGAGAGGTCTGGCGGAGCTGATGGCGGAGTCGGATGGGCAAATGGGTGGACGGAGACGGCTGGCGAAGGTGGCGGAGCTAATCTACGGCGAAACTAAAAACCTAAAGCTAAGCTACGCTACTGGCTAAAGAAGGTACCTGATGGCTGCATTCGACTGGGCTGGAGCCAAGGAGGCTCCCGGTCGTTGCCTCAAGGGGTCGTCGAGGTCCCCGAGGCTCGGGCGCGCTCGCGGCGGCGCACGGCGGAGATACCCACCGGATCAATGATTTCCGGCTGCCCAGGCCTCGCTTCCACTCCTCCGTCCACGGCTGTCACTCAGGGATGAAGAAGGAGCTCCTTGGCGCTGAGGGGAAGATCAGAGATAACGATATTAGGTCGCCGGTGACGACACTATATAGTGTGGAAGATCCGAGAAGAAGATGGTCGGGCGAACAGCTCGGACTTCGGATCAAGCAAACCCACCCCGGGCGAGGGTCTAGGATGTTCGGGCAGCAATCGGAGCCCGGGGTTAGGGGTGATGGTGGTCGGATCGAGCGTGGGAAATATCGAGAAATCGGGTCGGTTGCTCGATCCGCGAGAGAAGGAAGGTCCGCGGGGGAAGTTGACCGTCAACAAACCCCGTGGACCAATCAGGGGCCACCAATTATTGAATTATTATTCGATTTTTTGAGGCCTTAAATGGCCGAATTTTCAAAAACTTAAAACATGAAAAATGTTTGTTTTAATTTTTTCTATTTTTTTGTGATTTTTAATTAATTTTTGGAAATTAAAAAAAAGGTATATACATATTAGCTATTCATAGGTATATATACACTATATTGATTTTTGATTTTTGATTTTTAATTAATTATTTTTATACATTTTTATTCCCATGTTGTATTTTATTTATTTATAGGATAAAATGAGGAATAAAAGGCTATTTTTATTTTATTTTTATTATTTATATACATAGGGGAAATAATTGTTTATTTATACTTATATACATGGCATATATACAAGGTATTTTTGTGTTTTAATTTTGTAATTTTTATTTGATTTTTGTTTTGTTTCTTTTTATTTATTTTATTCACAAAATATAAAAAGGAATATTTACAAAAAGTTTTGGAAATAAATTAGGTTATTTACAAGATGAAATAGATAAAGGATGATGGAGTATGTACACATGGTGTAAGGGTTCTTTTTGGTCTTTTTAATTTTTACTTTTTATTTTGTTTTTAATAATTTCTAAATATATATAAAATATATACAAGTATATTTTTGGTTGAGGAAAATATTATTTTATTTATTTACATAATTATTTACACATGAGCCCCTATCTCCCTCTACTTGTGGCTTTTATGCGGTCAGGCCCATACTGAGCCCTCCCTTGGGTTAGGTTGCTCAATATTTATTCTAAATATTTCCCTCTTTTTCTTTTTCTTCTTTATTCTTTTATTTTTGCACAAAAACATGCTAATTATTTATTTTTACAAACATGCATGCTTTTGCTAAAAAGTCCTATTTACACATATCTACATGCATTTGCATAGGTTTTTGTAGCTAAAATATAAGAATAAAGAGTGATGAATGGGTATTCATCAGTACCTCACTAAAAGAATCGAGAAGCTGGACCTCAACAGCGGAGCTTCGTCGGAGGTGGTGGAACGCGTCGCCAACCTCGCCGACATGCTCAACTTGGCCGGAGGAGAAGCTATCACCTTCTCTGGTCCAGGGTACAAGAAGAGGAAGCCAAACTAGGTCAAATGGGGTTCAAACGGGGAAGGAAGGTGAATGAGAGGTTTTGTACAGGTGACGAGGCCGAGGGAAAGAACGAGGTAGATGCAACGAATCGATGATCCAATCCCCGAGGCAAACGTTGGGCTTGTAAGAGCATTCTTCTACGAGGAGAAAAAGTCACGAAGGAAGCGAGGTGAATCGGTGAAAGATGCGACCGGGAAAAAAATCGAGAAAGAGGCAAGAAACGAGGTTCTGACAAGAGGCAGACCTCGATCAGAGAGTTGACTAAGGTCAATGTTCGGGAGAAACGGGTTGGTCTATGTGGACCAACCAGAAAAATCCCTGTCAGTAATTATTTAAAAAAGATTAAAAATAATAAATGAATTTATTAATTTTAAGTTATAAAATAAAAAATACTTGATATTTTCAAAGTATTTTATTGTGATTTTTAATAATTTTTTAGAGATATATAATTACAAGTTACTTTTTAGGGTTTATATATAGGTATATTTATCTATGTATTTATGGCATTTTATTTTTATTTTGTATTTTTGATTGTATTAATTTAATTTATTATTTTATAAATTTATAACTTATTTTTATATAATTATATATTTAAATTATATTTTTCTGATATAATATATACACTTAATTAAATAGATTTATTAATTATATATGTATAAGAATATGTATTTTACCTATGTATTTTATATACATATTTTATTTTATTATTTTCTTTTTGTTTTAGTTTTAATATTTATATATATTATAAATAATATTTACAAAATTATAAAAATATAAAATTATAAAAATAATGAATAATAGGTTAAATGAATATTTTAATCGAGTATACAATACAATAGGGGTCCAAAACCTAACTTTCATACTGTAACTCCAGAAAATATAAAACCACCTTCATTAAATAGCTTATTAAAAGTTATATACGATTAAAGTGATTTTGATATATTTTGAGTTTTTATTTGTGAGATATGGTTCTGGGAAGTTGAGATTTTGGAAATTTATTTTGAGTATATCTTTTTAGTTGCATATTATTTTTGTATGAAATAGATTTTGTATATTTCTATATTTTTATTATCCACAACTTTCATGTTCAACATTTCTTTATTTTATGTAAAAAAAGTGGAAATAAAAATAGGTCCCAAAAATAAATAAAGAAGGAATAAATAAAAAGTGATTTTTATTGTATTTTGGTCCCTTATCTCCACCTACTTTATTCCTTTTCGACCTATTCATAAAAATGCCTTGGTCTCAAAGTTTAGGGTCATAAAATATCTTCAATACTTTATTATTTTTATTTTATTTTCTTTATTCTATAATTTTGGCATTAAAACTAGTATTTTATACACTATTTACACAACAATGCATGGATGCTAAAATGCATGAATTAAGGGTATTTACACGCATTTACTAGGGTTTTTAAGGCCAAAAAAAGAATAAATGTGATGAAATGGAGATTCATAAGTAGTCTCGTCATTGAACTGGCCCTCTGCTTCCTTAGGTGTGTTAGAGACGGTGACCTCCTTGTTTCCTCAATTTTTCCCCACCGAAGCTTGCATCTTCATGGCACGATTCCTCTTTGACTTTTACTCCTCGATCACTGGTCTTTCACGCATGCATCTAACCTTTATATGAGGATCATTACATAGAGTGCTCTTCCTAATCTAAGTCGCCACCGTACATAATCTCTTCATCGAACTTCGTTCGAATTTGATCCTTTTTTGACCTCGAAAAACCTAATATTTCTCGTGACTAAATTTGCTGGTGTGAGCAGCAAGCTCGCCGGACCTTTTGGCTTGGAGGAAGGGGGACAGAACCGGTGATCCGAGCCTTACTGGTGATCTTCAGGAAGAGTTCTTCCTCAGCTCCCTTTCCTGTAGGTTGAGCCATAGTTTATTATCATTTTATGTTCCAGGCATTAATCTCAGCATAGTTTAGATTTTAGTTTGTTTTAATATTATCTTTTGTTTCATTATTTTTCAAATCGAAGTTCGTCGGAGCATCAGCTCCGACCACTGTCCCATTTTGATCTGACTATCCTCCGTCGCACCTAACACCTCAATCATATCCCCCTATCATTCGTTATGCCCCATGCACCTTTTCTCCCTCTGATCATCCCTTCATCAGAAGATCAGCTCTCCACCTTCGTCGCTCGCTGGAGAGCGCCGCCCTGATCTCATCTTCACCCATCCCATTGCTCTGGGAACCTTTACCCTTTCATTCTTGAGCTAATAATGTAGGTTCCAAGGGTCCACAACCTCATCTAAGATATTTTGATTCAAAGAAAATCTCAAGGAGTCGTCCACTTCTCCGACCTCCAGGGCCCTATCGATGGGGCTCTGGAACCTTTTCAATGACTCCAGCAGCTCAAGCATCCCCCCAGAAACCTTCATTGACCGTCAGCTAGTCTTGGGGAGACCGAAGCCACTCGGGAGCTCGAATCCAAGTTCACCCGCACCGAGTTCTTGCCTAGTTCTTCCAGGAGGCTTCGTCATTGTCCAATCAAGAACAAGTACCAGGTTGTGTCGCAACCATTGGATCATCCCACCATCAACCATTATATCGAGCCATTAGATCTAATCCAATCCATCTTTCCATGAAGCGTCGTCGCACCTCCTGTAGCTGACGTGTGGCAAGTGGCATACCTCAGTCATTGGATAACGTGCATAGGGGTAATTTTATCAGATACCCATCGGTTTTTGTATTTTTATTTCCATCCATAAACTTTCAGTTGTAATTTAATTTGTTTGCAATATTCACAGTAAAGCCTCCACACTTATTTTATTTGCATTATAGTCCAGTCCATATCACCTCAAGTACGCTTACATATGAGGGTACTAGGCATTTTGCAAGGACACCCTCGTGGGTTTGTTGATATTAATTAGTCCTTACACTTTTAAATTATGTGTAATATTTTGTGGTTAAATTGCAAGTTGGTCATGTAATTTTTGGATATTGCATTTATACTTCTGTTAGGCGTATTTAATTAAATATATTTGGAATTTTTGCAAAGAGGCCCTTGGACTTTTGAATCTTATACTGGAAAGACTTGTAGGTATATTCAAATTGCATTTAGGTCCCTATTATACCATTGTATTAATTTCATTTATTTTGATTATTAAAAGGGATATTTACACCCATAACCCTGAGTAATTTCATAATTACCCCATGAACCCTCTATAATCACGAATTACACCTAGAACCCTAAATAAATGCTCTGTTTTACACCTGTAACCTTCTGCTAATTTAGTTCAATAACTCAACTATAATAGTGAGTTAATCTTACTAATTCATGATCTAACGGCTAGGATTAATCAAAAGTAAAAAAAGAAAAAATTCTTGCAACAGAGGCGGTGGGGTGTGGGGTTTGGGTTCCACAGGGGTCGGGTGGGATGGGGGGCTTTGACTGTGGGGGTGAGGAGGGGATTTGAATGTGGGTGGGGTGGGGGGATTCGATTGTTGGCATGCAGGGCTTCGAAAGAGGTCGGCACGCAGGAGGTCGACACCATGGGCGCTTCGTAGGAGGTCGGTGCGAGGGGGGTCTTCAACTGCAAGAGGGGAGGCAGCAAGAGGGGGGCTTTAACTGATCCCAGGGGGCTTTGTAGGAGGTCAGCATGGGGGGGGGGGGTTGCAGGGGTGGGTGATCTGCGAGAGGGGGGCGGGGTGCAGAGGCTCGTAGGTAGGGGGGTTTGCAGGCGTCGACCTCTTGCTGCGGGGGGTCAGCCTCCAACGACGTGGGGTATTGCAGCATGCGTCAAGTTCTTACTATAGGGGGTCAACCTCCAACGGAGGGGGGGACATCAGTGGGGCCTCGATTGGTGGAGGCTGGCAGAGGGTAGGAGGAGGTGGTTGGTGGAGAGGAGGTTGGGTGGTTGGAAGAGGAAGAGGAGGGGTCATTCATAAATAATGTCATTTAAATGGTATAAAATGTAAAATATTTACGGATATCATTATAGTTAACAGAATATTTGATGGAAGTTAACACGAGGTTATGAGTGTAAGAGTTAAGCACTATTCAGGGTCATAGGTGTAATTCATGACTATAGAGTGTTTCTGGGATAATTACGAAATTACTCAAGGTTATGGGTGTAAATATCCCTTATTAAAATTTTTATTTTGCATTTAAAATCGTAGTGAAATTATTTAAATACATGGGACTATATTATACCACGTATATTTTTTGAAAGGCAATTAAAAGTATACTATTTTCTTTTTTAAAAAAATGAAAGATATGGAATATTCCTATTTCCACTATTTGCATTTAAAAATACAAAAAATTATAAGATTATCTTAAAAAATTGCAACAAAAAAATTACAGTATCTTTACTATTGTATTTTGCAGCTTCATACCAAAAATCATAAAAAATTACAAAAGAAAAACATTAAAAATCGAAACCCCCCAGAAACTTATAAAAATTATTAGAAATTATCTAAAAATCTAAAAATATTACTTTCTATTCCTAAAATTGTTTATTATATATATTATCTATTAAAAATAGTTTTGGAAAGTTTTGAGATTTTTATCTATTTTTAAATTTCAAAATAATTCAGCCTAGTAGTATTAGTCATTGTTTTGACATTTTTATTCATTTAAAATAAAAAAATAGAAGAAATTATATGAAAATTTCCAAAAATAGAAAAAATATAAAAAGAGAAAAATAATTCATTTTATCGATTTTGTATATTTATAGCTATATCTATAAATATAAAATCATGCATACTATATATATACTTTTATTATTATTAATGTCATAATCATTATTAAAAATACCAAAAATATATAAAACCCCTGAAAAAATTAAAATGACTGTACCTTAGGTTATTTTTTGATTTTTCTATATATATTGTATATATATATATCCTTTATAGTATTGTAGTATACATATTACTTATATATATTACATATATATATATATATATTAAAAAGAAAACTAAAAATGAGAAAATATAAGAAGCAAATAACAATTATAAAATTAAAAAAATATAAATGAAAAATTAAAAATATAATATAAAATATTTAAAACCCATAAAAGATAATAAAATCCCTATAAAATACATTTATTGATTTTTTGTCAATTTTTGTAGCTATCCCCATTGCTCCTTTGTGGTTCGACCCCTACATTTGCATACTATACATGTCATTTTGTAGGGTATAATAAATTTTAGCTCATCTTATTTATTTGATCATTGTTATGGGTTAATCTTCGATTGACACGCTTGAGTTTGATGTTGAGTGGTGTGAGAGCGGTAGATATAGCGATTGCCTGATCTGACCTGTCGGACACTGTAGTCCCTCCAAAACTAGAAGTTAGACACCTCGATTCTTATAATTACATCAAATAGCATCGTTGCCTAGGAGAAACACATATGATAGATTTTCTGTTTATTTTCTCTTTCATTACTTTATACTTTATTTTTCTTTTATTTGACATAATGGTTTATCTGTGATAATATATTTTCTCTGTTGAATTTCTTGCGAGGGGTCGCATGGCGAAGGTGACTTCTTAGGAGGTTGGTGCACCCGAGTTGCAAGGAGATTGACCCTTCCTCTGTTGGGTCAATTGGAGAGAGTAGGATAGAGATACAGAGTGGAAATTAGCGAAGCATTTTTCTTTTATTTTTGTGAGAGAGAGAGGCAATCATTTTATTCTCTATAATTAATTTGTAAAAAATACAGGTGGACATTTGAACATTCATGCCTATTTTACCATGTGATTGTTCACTTGGGGGCTCACCGGATTTTTCGTAGAATTTTTTTATCCTTATTTTCAACTTTTATTTTCTTTGTCTCTTGTGATTTGTGTTTTCCGCCTTTATTTTTATTTGTTCTCTATGAATGATCCTCTATCATTTTAGGATTGCTTGATCGAGTAATATAGGTCCCCACATCTAATATTTGCATGTGGTTATAGTTTATGTTTGGATCTATATAAAATTCAATTTTGTGCTTCACACTAATAGCAATTCCTGCTTAAGGCATTTCACTGTCCTGCATTTCATATAGATTATGTTTAAATTTTCTATCTTGCATCCCACATGGAGAGCGTTGGGAAGCACAATAAGTCTTGTATCTGAGCATCCATCATTTTGACACAAGGGTAAGATTTCCATCCTAGTGTATCCTTGCATTGCTTTGTCACTCTCTCCCTTTGATTTTGAGCAATTAGTTTAAAAGAACATCCAAAAAATCATTAGGCGCTTATCTTTGAAAAATACCCAAAAATTAAAACAAGGGGACTGCTAAATAAACTTTGACTATAATTAAAAATCTTAATGGACAACATTGTTTGGGGTTCACAAAGCGCTTATTGTATGTAGGTATGCTCTAGACAGAGTGAGGCACGACCCTTAAGGAATGGAGCAAAAATCTGATATGTGGTTGCCTCAATTATCACTTGGGTTCGATGAAGTATTTGCACTTCTATCATACATAGGCGAGTAGGGCCTTGTCGATGATGGTGCTATGACCTTGTGTAGAGCATCCGACTTGGTTTTAAGTATTAAGCATAGGCTACACCCATACGGGCATGTCTATCTCATTGTCTTGTGTCCGAGTACCTCATTTTCGAGGGAAGTAATGGTTTCGTCTGTCAGCTTCCTTTTTCTTCTTTGGTTGAGTTGGCCCCCAGGACAAAAATTGAGGATCTCAAAAAGTGCAGATCATAGGATCAAAAGGTAATGGAACAAGTACATAGATACTTTCCTGGTAGTATACATCTCCTCTAGGGCTAGCTGTTAAGGACGTCTGAGATTTTTTTCCTTAATCAACAACACTAAAATTGCTAAGATAAAAATAGCCAAACCTTCACAGATTCACAAGTGTTGAGTTGGTGAAGCAAATTTGTTTAGTGTTTGTTTGGATCTAGATTAGGATTCAAAGATCAAGTCCTGCACATTTGTGCCATTTTTGTCACTTCTTCTGTTTTTCTCTCTTTGACCCTTGCTCATTGTGAGCCATCTATTGTTTTATACTCCCTCTATTTCTCGTTCATCATCGTATCTTTCATTCATTCATCTATATCATTTTTCCTTTGATATGTCGACTCCTGGAAGGCTTAGTCGGGACTCCGACGACACCCACATCGATTTTGGTTTAGCATCTCTAATATTTCGAGGTTATCCCAAAGTACATGGTTAAGACTTTGCGAACCATCCTCAGGACCCCCCGCTTCTTCTACCCTCCCACAGACTAGGAAAACTCTCTTACTGAGTCCTTCCCTTTTTGGATGGAGATTTATTTCACTCCTTACACTTCTCCGTCATTAATAAAATTCAGAATTGGCCCTAATTCTGAATTATTCTCTACATCTGATTCTTGCATGCAGACTGATTAGGGTATTTTCTCAATTGTAGATTAGGGCCTCGATCTGGATCCTGAGTATTCACAGACATATTCTGAGATGGCTCCTACTGGTAGAGGAAAGGGACCACAACTTCCGAGCACCGAGCAGAATACATAGCATGACATGAACAAGAATGAGGAGAATAGTTAGCTCTTAGACTCCATCCAAGCCATTCAGAATTTGTTGACCAATCAAGCGCTTGCCCAAGTCACCTTTTAAGAAATGCTCAATGACCAGAGGAGAAGGTCAGAGGAGAGAGAAGCACATCCATGAGGAGGATTTGATGAACTCGACGGTGATGATGAAGATAACCATTCTGTAGATAGACCTCGTGGAAGCGAGGGAGAGGGAATGGGAGGACGACCCAAGCAAACTCTAAAGCAAACATACAACCCCGGGGTCGTCCGCATCACCGAGTGGATCCAGATTCTTCCGATCCACAAACACTTTAAACTGAAGTTGCAACTCCTTTCTCTCCTCCCCTTTTTTCCAAGAGAACCCAATGAGTAACCATACATACATTTGCAGCAGTTTGGATGTATATGCAGCACACAAGACTACCCCAACATTTCGTTGGGCGCAGTCAAGATGACTGCTTTCCCCTTCAGCCTTTAGAGCAAAGCACTATACTAGATCAACACTTGGGGAAAGTGGTGACGACATGAGAGGATCTGAAGTCGCCATTCCTACACAAATACTACCCTCTCGGTCATCTCAATATGATGTGATCCAAGACTTTCAATATCTCCTAGGGACCCCAAGAGTCCATTGACGATACCTGGGAGAGATTATGTGATTTGATAGAGAAGTGCCCCCACCATGACATCCCGAAGACAAGCTTGGTCCAACACTTTTTTGGGGGCTCACTGAGAATGGTCAACATCTGGTTGACACCGCCTGTGGAGCATCACATTTTAACAAGGACAGGGATGCAGTCTGATAGATAATCGAGGAGATGGCAAAAAGAGAGGTCACACTTTCCGCCTCTCATTTCTTTCAAGTGCAACCATAGATCCTAAGCAAGAATGTCAATATAGCAGACACACATGAAGTGGACAAGTGAGAGAACTCTGATCTCAGTATCATTGGGAGTCACCTGTCTAAAATGGACATCATAGAGAAGCGATCATGGGATTTAAAGAAGCTCGATGTGATCAAATAAAGAATTATGGGCTTGAGCAATCTCGATACGATTACCAAGTAGCTAGAGCTGCCGGTGAACACAATCAGTGCTTGTAATTCCTTAGCAGGAGCCCCTCGATACTCCAACTGAGAATAAGGAGCATACAATGCAACAACTTCCTCAGCCGAGTCCCAGCCAACCTTTGGTCCAGCACGTATATTACATGCAGGCGCTCGAGCAGCCGCAAACACAGACACAGATGGTTGTTTACCATCCACCTGAGTATCAACCCCAGTACATTGAGCCATGTTCTCCACCTCCACTTCTCATTCTGAGGTGAATGGCGTTCAGAGTAATGGTCAGTGACTGACCCGTCCTCAGGGACAATCCTAGGGTTAGAACTCAATCACTTGACCATGTCACCATCAACAAGGAGGGTGGAACTTTCAACCCAATCAAAACCATCACCAACACCTTTCACTGCACGGATACACCTGGATGCAGAATTATCAACGATCCGGATACTGATAGAAACATTATCAACAACTGGTTGCTCAGTACCTGCATCAGTACTCCTCACCATAGTACCAGCATTACCCATATCTTCCTGCTCCTCCTCAATACTCACAGGGTTACCAACAACAACCTCCCCCATATCAGCACAATCAGAGGTCACACCAGGTCGAATCCTCCAAGATCACATCCATCAACCCTGCATTGGATTATTTGGCCCGACTCATCATGACTATGGCTAATATGAGCCAGAAGATAGATGACCTAACAACCAACAAAACTGCAATTCCAACCTAGGTCAAAGCTAACCCGAACAACTTCCATCACAAGGAAAATGTAGTCTGCAGTGCCCCACATGATTCAGGTAAAAATACTATTGTTGTATGTAATTCTGTAACTCTCAAGAGCGGTCGGACACTTTAGCCAACTGCGACAAGAAAGGGTGAATCCTCAGCTAAGTCAACCGAAGGGGCCCAAGTATTTTTTATTGATGCAACACCACCTCCAAAAAAACAAAAAAATGAAGAAAACAAAAAATACAAAAAGAAAGGAACATACAAGGTGAAGTCGTGCCAGTTATGGAGAAACTAACAACAGCCGAACTAGAGCCAACTGATGGAGCCAAGTCTGTAGAATTTTTTGGTCCACATGATGTAGATTATTTTGCATATTTTGCCATCTACTTGTAAACAAAGACATGGATACAAATCTACAGAATATAGTTTATTCTGATATATGTATTCCTTTTCTCAATGCTATTAAATCTAAAACCATAAAAAATTAAAAATGTTTTATCTGATCCTAGCATTGTGAAAATATTGCAAAATATAATGCTTGAAATGTCTTTGCTAAAAGCCATGGATTGCATGCCTTATGTGAAAAAAGTACTGAAAGAAGCATGTACAACAAGCATCTGAATCGTAGAAATAGACAGAGAAAATCAGAGACGCACATCCTCACCATGGTCACTGCTAATACCATCAGCAATTTCCCAAATAAAAGGAAAGATAAGGGAGCTCTGCTCGTCAAATGCCAAATATTCAATCAAGAGTTTGAGCACACACTGCTCGATAGTGGATCATCTATAAATTTGTTTCCTTCTTCCCTGCTCACCGAATTTGGAGTAGGGCCGCTCAAGCCTACAAAGATGATTCTACAATTTGTAGATAGATCGGTTAAGCAGTTCAAGGGCATGTTGGAGGATGTGATCGCCATCGTTCAAGGGATGCAATTCCCTATAGATTTCATTGTCCTGGGCATGGACACCTCCAAGCCTCTTCTCCATACCCCAATCATCCTCGGACGAATATTCCTTCGAGTAGCCAAAGTAGTGGTGGATTACGACACTAGAGAGATCACTTTCTGCTCTAGTAGTGACAAAGTGCTGATAGAGATGGTCCTTGAATCGAAACCCGCTGAAGTGGAATTATTTTTGAGATAGCTCCAGCCACATGGGCAAGAAGATTGTGATTTTTTTGCTGAGATTAGAGACACCAATTTTTTCTTGGATGAAAAAGAAATACAGGAATTCCTCTTTACCGAGGGATGCTTGGAATGTGCAGTCGAATTTACCGAGGTCTTTGATGTGAGATCTTTGCTGATGGTTATCCTAAAATGATTGAACAACCATCCTCATCTAAGCACGATGATTTCATTGTAGATATGTATGATTTTTAAATTCAGCTTTAGAATGCACAATAGTGGACAATAGGCAAATGAAAGATCTAACACCTGTAATAGTTGCTGATTTTGCCACCAAGTTGACTCCCACCCCATCAGAGATCAAACCTTTTCCCTCCAACTCCAAATATGCCTTCCTTGCAAGTGAACCTGATATGCATCTGGTCATCATTAATTCCCATTTGACCGTAGACCAAGAATCTCGTCTGCTTGAGGTTATTGAAAGAAACCGCAAGGCGATAGGCTGGAATATAATAGATATCCACATGATAAATCTTTCACTTTGCTCACATCAAATCTATCTTGAAGAACACAACAAACCCTCCAAGAATTCCAGAGCAGATTGAACCCCAACCTGTGGCCGGTTGTAATGAAAGAAATTACAAAATGGTGTGATGCATGATTCATCTATCACATCTCCGACTCCAAATGGGTGAGTCCCCTGCACGTCGTGCCAAAGAAATCCGTGATCACCATTGTCACCACTGATAAAGGAGAGGAGATTCCTATCAAAGTAAAGACCTCATGACGCATCTGTGTGGACTGCAGATGCGTAAATCTTGCAACCAGGAGTTACCATTTTCCATTTCCCTTCATCGACCAGATAGTTGAAAGATTGGCTGCGAATGAATATTTTTGCTTCTTGGACGGTCACTCTAGGTACAATCAAGTCGTCATCGCTTCAGAAGATTAGGAGAAAACCACCTTCACCTATCCATTTGGGATATACACCTTCAGTAAAATATCCTTTGGCTTGTACAATGCACCCGCACATTCCAAAGGTGCATGTTGCCAATTTCACTGATATGGTTGGTAGTTTCCTCGAAGTAATTGTGGATGACTTCTCAGTATATTGGGATAGTTTTGATCAATGCTTGGGTTATTTAGACCGATTATTATAGAGATGTTGTGAGGTGAATTTTGTGCTCCCATGGGAGAAGAGTCACTTTATGGTGACTTAAGGAAATTTATCGGGTCACATCATCTCCAAGCATGACATAGAGGTTAAACCAGCCAAGGTGGACGTGATTTCAAAACTTGATCCATCGACAAATCTGAAGCAAGTTCGGTCTTTCTTAGGGTATGTGGGTTTCTATAGAAGATTTATCAAAGACTTCAAAAAAATTTCCTGACTGCTGACTAAGCTTCTCGGAAAGGAAACCAATTTTGTGGTTGATGATCGAGTTCTCCAATCCTTCAATTTGCTGAAGAATCTCATCACACATGATCCTGTCCTCCATCCACCCGACTGGTCTCTACCCTTTAAGATCATGATGGATGCCTCTTATTTTGCCATTGGTGGTGTGCTCGGACATAGATGGGATGGGATGCCAGTAGCAATTCATTACGCTAGCAGAACATTAGATGAGGCCCAAAAGAACTACACTGTTATAAAGAAAGAGTTGCTAGCTATAGTGCTTGCCTTAGAAAAGTTCAGACCACACCTTTTGGGATCCGAGGTCATTATTTATACATATCACTCTACCATCAAGTACTTAAAAGCAAGAAGGATGCCAAGCCTCGTCTGATCTGATGGATCCTTCTACTCCAAGAATTTGAACAAGAAATCCATGACAAGCCTGGAGTTAAAAATGTGGTGGCAAACCATCTTTTCATAGTTATTGAAGTTGAAACCCCTAACCAGAATACCATCCCAATCATAGAAACTATTTTAGATGAGGAAATTCTGTATGTCTCCTCGCTTCCCTTGTATGCCGACATAGTCAACTAGCTTGTCTCCAAGAAAACTCTATCTGATTGGCCAAAGATCAAAATTGATAAATTATTATCAGACGTCCCTTTGTATCAGTGGAAGGATCCACATCGATTCTGTGAGGGAGCATCTTGCATCTAGAGGAGGTGTATACCTCAGGAAGAGATTACAGGTGTCCTAGACCATTGTCACAAACTTGAAGGCGGTGAACACCATTCTGGAAAGAGAACGGCAACAAAAGTACTTCAATGTGGCATATGGTGGCCAACAATATTCAAGGATACAACTGATTATGTCAAAAGATGTACTTACTGTAAGAGAATGAGCAGAAATATCACTTCACATGGCATAATGCCTAAAAAATACATTCAAATTCTAGACGTCTACGATGCTTGGGGCAATAACTTTATGTGCGCGTTCCCTGACAGTTAGGGTTTCGAGCATATCTTGTTGATCGTCTATTATATGAGACGCTGGGTGCTGACAATCCTCGCTCGAGTTGTAGAAAGTCACACAGTTGTCGATTTCTGAAAGACAATATCATTTCACGGTTTGGGATTCCGAAAATTTTGACATCAGGGGGAGCCTTTTCATAAGCAAAGAAGTCAAGAAACTAACGGAAGAATACATCATTAAACATTGTGTTGTTGTGACATACCACCCACAATCAAATGGCTTTGCTGAATACTCAAACATGGAGATCAAGACTATCTTGTAGAAACTTGTATGACCTGATAGGAAGAACTGGTCATAATTGCTCGACTCAATTATTTGGGCATACCGTATAGTGTACAAGTCTCCTCTTGGTATGTCTCCCTACCACCTTGTATATGGCAATCCATGTCACCTACCCATGGAGATAATTCATAAATCATTATGGGCATTGAATATGTGCAACTTGGATTCCTAGAAAGAAGGGAAGAACCACAAAGTCGATATGCACTTCCTGCTAGAATTTCGAGACTATGCGTACAACATACTTATGTATAAGGAGAAAGTCAAGAAATAACATGATAAACATATATGAAGAAAGACTTTCAAGCCTGGACAAAGGTGTGGCTATTCGACACAAAGTTGAAAATCTTTCCAAGCAAGTTGAAGAGCAAATGGACAGGGCCTTTCATTTTAAAAATTGTGTGTGACGATGGAAGCCTCTTGATATCTGAATTGTCACCTGATGCACATCCTTTTGTAGTCAATGGATAGTTTTTGAAGATGTACCTAGAGCACAATACATTCCTATCCATTATCGATTTGATTGAAGTGGTGTTTCAGAAAGAGCTCATAGAGATCGATGGATCGGATAGTTGAGCTAAAAATCACATAAAAATGATTATCTTTTCTTCTTTTCCTTTTCTCATTTCTAATTCTTACAAAAGGTCCTCATCCCTTTCATCATCGCTATTCTTAGTACGTACTGTGCCCTAAATATAGGGGGGGATGAGCCCCCTGAGTTGTCATTCTTTGATCCCTCACATGTCTCCCAATTTGTTGAGATTTTATCTATACTTAGGGATATTTTACCCTAAGTATGGGGGGAGACATGTCGAGCTGATGATTTCACACATTCATGCCATTGACCATCCTTGCATTGTGTATAGTTTGCTATACTTACGATTATTTGATCCTAAGTATGGGGGATGGTCGACTTCTCATTTGTTGATTCTTTAGTCATTGTAGTATAGGATTTTCCACACTTTGTACGAGTTATGTTTTACTTTTTTTCTCTTTGATCTATGAGGGCATAACTCAAGCTAAGTATAAGGGGATCGTATCTAAGTTGTATATACTTTAGCCATAACTCAAGCTAAATATAAGGGGGTTGTATATAAGTTGTATAAACTTTAGCCATAACTCGTACTTGTGTTTTTTCAATAATATGTCTAATTAATAAAATACACAAGAATGCTTTATAAAGACAAGCAATAAATTGGATTAAAAATGTTTTGCAAAATGATTTGAAAAATGGTTGAAAAAGTATCTTGAAAAATCTTTTGAAAACTGTTTGGAAAACTCTTGCAAAATATTTTTAAACCTTTGTAAAAATATTTTGTTTCCAAAAAATAGTTTATTTCTATAACTAAAATTTTTGAAAATTAGTTTGCAAAGGATTTGAAAAATGATGGCAAAAATATTTCCAAAAATCTAGACATAATGTTTGAAAAATCTTTGCAAAACAATTATCAAATTTTGTAAATTTCTGAAAAATGTTTGTCAGATTATTGCAAAAATAAGTTTTCAAAATGTTTGCGAAAATGATTTCAAATGTCTTGAAAACCTTGCATAAATAACAATTAAAGTAAAGTTATGTACAAAGATGTACAAAACATGTATATAATTCTTGTAAATAATAACTAACATTCAACTTGTAAATTCTCATTGTAAAATATATTTTCACCCTTACAAATATAGATGCATTCGGTGTAAATATCTGCACATATTTCTTTCATTGACTATATCCAACAATCCCTAAAAAGGTTCAAAAATTCAAAAATCGTAAAAATTTACAAAATATTTTTAAAAATCCTCATAAAAATTTGCAAAATCTTTATACAAAATTTCATAAAAAGTTCAAAAATAGAAGATGGATTCAAAAAAAGATTTTCTTCTGCATTGTACATAGCATGTGCATTTTTCGGATTGATCAAGACAATTGAATAAGTCTGAATTAAAGTCTCGAGATTGAAGCTTGGTATAGACCTTAATACACCTATATTCAGAGGAACTCATTAGGAAATTGAATGGGGATACTTCATGTTGCCTTGACTTAATTTTTTGTGTCTAACTATAACCCTTCATGAGACTATGTTCATGAGTCGATTCATT
The DNA here is from genome assembly GCA_037367405.1 of Ottelia alismoides. NCBI lineage: Eukaryota > Viridiplantae > Streptophyta > Magnoliopsida > Alismatales > Hydrocharitaceae > Ottelia > Ottelia alismoides. The sequence continues at coordinate 736,026 of JAZKJV010004701.1, forward strand.
GTGTCTAACTAGAACCCTTCATATCATTCTTAAGACACTTGAGATAGCGGCTTGACTAGAAACCTCACACTTCAACTAATCTCAACTCAGATGGATCGTTGAAAAATCTTGGAGTCTAAGTCAGGATGATGCTAGGCTGCTTCGTCAAGGGTGGCTAAGTAACCATTCTTGGGGATTGTCGAAACCAGTACTCTAACCCACTTATTGTGGTTATGAATTTTTTAGAGCAATGAAATTATTTAATCCAAGTAAAATAGACAAGAAAATAAAATGCAGAATAATATGGAAGAAACTACAATATCTGGAAAGTCTTTAAGCAAATAATAACAGAGAAAAGCAGAGCTATTTATGCAATACTCACATAGAGCACGTGCATGCTCACATGAAACAATTGTACAAGTATTAGTTTGCTAATACAAAGAAGTCCGGGGGGTTGAAAATTAACCAAAAATTATTTCATAGCACGTGCAGGTCACATGCGGCCCATAAGAGGTGGGTCGGTGGGCTCACTGGTGATGATGCTTGGCTTAGAGACGTCCTGGATCAGATCTGATCCAAGGGTAGTTTTATGATATGGAAATCAAAATAAAGTGAAAGAAAATTAGAGAAGCTAAGATTACCTGAATGAAGGGAGTTCATGTATTGGAGCTTCGAGAAGCACCGAATCATTGCCTCAACGGCTCGGCCAGAGGCTCGAGCTCACTCAAGGAGGAGCATGATAGTTAAGCCGAATCAGAGGCTCAATCCTCCTCTCTTTACTGCAACGAGGCTCAAGTTGTCACTCATATGGGCGATCAGAGCTCATTGGATGATGAAGAACATGCTAAAGATGGAAGAAGAATGAAAGATCCAGGGTTTCTATATGGTGAGAATCATGAATTTCAAACAAAATTTGAGCACGGAATATGAGGTGGATCAGGTGAAAATACATGGGTGTGAATCACGGTTGAGAGGACAATAATCGGGTGAAGAAATCAAGGGCCAAAAGATGGAAGAGGTGATCGAGAAAAATTTGCAAAGGAAGCAGGTTTGTAAGTTATTCGGGTCCAAGCCTGGAGGGGGTGAGTTGACCGGAGGTCAATGATCCATAATGGACCAATGGGAAGAGATTGGGTGTTGCTACGAGAATTGGAGGGGTTAGAAATTGATGGTAAAAGTATTGTCGTTGCTATCCCAAAAAATCCCGTGACAAACAAACATTTTTTTTATTTTGCTACTTATTAACCTATATAGCGGATAGGGCGAACTCAGGGAGGCTACAAATCCCGAGAGTTATTCAATTAATCAGAAATTAATTAAGAGAAAAATGGGATCTCAAAGGACAACTGTCCTTAGGTTTTGTGATTTTTATCTTTTATATTTTCTTATTTTTTTTTATTTCTAAATTTTTTGTATTTTTTGATTTTCAAATTTTAGTGGTTTTTATTTTGCAATTTTTTATTTTCAAAAAAGGAGAAAAATGCACGAGATATGAAACACACGCACCGACTATTTTTTTTAATTTTTCAATTTATAGAAAATGCTCGGAAAAATCTAAAGAAAATACTTTTGGATTTTAAATGTTTTGAAATATTTTTGAGAATGTTTGTGGAATTTTCAGATATTTTTCTATTTTTAAAAAATAAAACAGTGAGAAAATACGAAAATGTGCACATCCTGGAGTAATTTGCAACTTAAAAATATTTTTAAGTGTCAAACCTCCTAACAATTATTTTTATGACAAACTACAGGTAAATATCTACAATCAAAAACTGAAATCACAATTTTAGGATTTTTGTTCAATTTTCTACAATTTTTTTAGATTTTTAGTATTTTAATTTTTTGGTTTTATAGAGAATTATATGTGTGGAATTTACATACAAATTAAAAGACAATGAAATAAAACTACCCTAATTTTTTTGGAATTTTCGGAGTTATTTTCGAATTTTTATGATTTTTTGAATTTCAAACAGGGAAAAAATGACACGTTTTTTATTTTTTAATAATAATAAATGAAATCAAAATGCAATAGAAATTTTATGCTAGATAGATATGCACATCAGGAGCATAGCATAATTTTCTCAGAATATATTGACCAAACAAAACATTTATTTCAATATGCAACGTAAGTAAAGATAAGTTCTAGAATCCAAGGACTGAAATGCAATTTTTCAAAAGTTTTACAACAAGAATAACAAAAATAAAATCAGTGGAGGAAATAGCAATTTACCCACGTAAGGCGTGCTATGCACGTGATCTGTTGGAGTAGAGGGACTTTCGTGCAATATTGGAATTCTCCGGGGGCTGAAATGTAATTTTTACAATTTTATATTCAATTTCAAGCCCTAGGTTTCTTCTTTTCTTCTCAACAGGATCCAAGGGGGAGCACGGCCGTCGCCCCTTCTTTTGATGGCGATGGCAGCGGCGGGACACGACGCGAAGGGAGGTAAACAGTCGGAGTGTGGCACCCCTTCTTCTTCACCCATGCGTGGACGGAGGGGGCGCCACTCGATTTCATTGGCTGGACCACCGAGGGCTCCGCGGTCTGGGCGCGTGGCGATGAGCGGCAGCCTCTCACGAGGCGGCTGGAGTCAGCGAAAAAGGTACTCGCGGCTGGGGTTGTCGGCGAGCGGCGGGGCAGCTCCGCCCCCAAGCGAAGGACGGTTGAGACCTGCGGCGGAGGGGACGGGAAGGTGGCAAATGGCACGCGCGATGGCAATGCCACCACTTCTGGGAGATAGCAGGGGGAGGCCTCTGCCTCTACTGCAGGCTGGAAGGGGGCGCCGTCGCGCGTTCACGGGAGAGGCGGAAAAGAGGCGGTGCTCCGCCTTCGAGGTTGGCGGCTGGTTTGAACGGAAGGCACTAATGGAGGAGGTGCGAGTGGCGCGCGCTGATGAACGTAAAATTCGCCTCAATAGAGGTGTGGAATTATGCTGTAGTACAGGAGGCGAATTTTGTTCAGCAAAAACCACAGACTTTGAATGCTGTGGAATATTTATACTTGGCAAGTGTACCAAGGTCGAACACAAGGATACGGCAGCCTAAAGTGAGTATTGAATTTCGATTCATAAAGGCATAATGTCAGATAATTTCAGTTCCAGGTCCATTTGCAAATTATGATGCACTATGCTATTTACAAGGCGATGCCATTATTCATGCATTTTTTTTATTTTGTTTTTATGCAAGTTAAAATGATGCATGGGCAAATAATGCAAAGGAATATGCATGATGAATAAAATGCCAGAATTATACCCTAAAATGTGAGCGACGCAATATAGAACGAAGTTAGAGGCATTTTGAACACATCATTAAAAATCGGTCATCAAATAAAGCAAAACAAGTAGAGCATGGTCCCATTTATCACATAAAAAATCACTTAAATTTAAACAGTGTCAAATGGAACAAATAAGTATGCTAGAATGTAGAGGACAAAATAAGGATCAAAACGACACTAAAATCATGCAATTTGGACCTACGATGCTCAAGTTATGCTAAAAACAGTGCAAGGGCATAATGGTAATAAAAATGCAATAAAATAAAGGGATAAATATTGCATTTAGGTCCCTGGAGGGACCTAAATGCAAATATGAAAAACCGCCTGGGCCCAGTTATAATTTTTCCATTGTGCGCAGGGGCATATTTGTAATTTACAAAAGTAAGAAGGGCCTCCCTGTAAATAACCCCAGGTGTGCACGTGAGGCACGCGCCTGGAGGACCAAAATGCAATATCCAGAAGTTCCTGGGTCTGGCGTGCAAATTACCCAGCACCTCACGTGCAAGGCACGTGAGGGCTAGGCTCGGGAGGAGGCTTGTGGCTCGGGCCACATGGCTATGTATGGACGTTCGGCATTAGGCTCGGAGGACCCGAGCCTATAGGTCTGGAAGTAGGCTCGGGTCCACCACGTAGCGTCGTCTTAACCGTCCGATCCTGATGATCGGACGGTACCTGTAGCTCCTTCTTCCTCCGCAGGCGGTCGGAGGAGGCGGGGATCCGGCGAGGTAGACAGAGCTCCTCCACACGCCAGTCGCCCGCCTGATGATCGGCGAGGGTCACTGGGGTGCTGGCGAAGGCGGTGGAACTCCGGCGAGGCTCCAGGCATGGTCAGAACTTGAAGTCGATGAGGATTCGTCGGAGGCCATGAGCTCGAAGATGCTCCGATGAGAGATCCGGCTATTGAAGATACATGCAGGGGGTTAGTGATAGCCGAAGCGTGCGAGTGAGTGAGAGTGGAGTGAGGTGAGGAGCCGTCGGAGATGGAGAAGGCGGTGGCTCAGTTGGATTCCTCCGCCGTGAAGGCGGAGAAGTTGGGTCGAAATGCGAGGGGATTCTGGAGGAAGGAGGAGATGGGGCGAAGATGTAGGTGGTCGGGCGGAGCTGATGACGAGGTCAGATGAAGGTGGTGGTGGTTGTAGGCGACGGGGTAATTCGGAAAAGCGTAAGAAAAAGCACGGAGGGAGAGATCCTCATCAGGGAGGGGAACCCGGTGGCGGAGATTGCTTGGGATGAGGCTCGGAGGAGCCCCAGGGTCGTTGCCCAGCTGGTCAGCAAGCCAGCGAGCTCGGCGGAGCTTGGAAGCGTCCGCTACTCGGCGGCAGAGCATCGAGGGTCGACACCGGCAAGTACCAGTCGTCGCCTCGACGTTCCGCCCCTCCGCTGTCACCGGACGGGCGGAGGAGGCTAGGGTAAAGGCCAAGAATGGTGGACAAGGGCTTCCGACGATGAGGGTGGGGGTTTTATAGGTGAAGGTGTGCGGCGGTTTCAGTGGTGGAGGGACGTTTTGGATGGGCGAGGGTTTAATAAGGAAGTAATTGTGGGCGATGTTGATGGTGGCGCGAGGAAGGCGGGAGAACAGGCTGCGAGAGGGCGGCGTTACGAGCAGCGGTGGGTGGCTGGGACGGTGGCTAAAAAAGGAAGGGGGCGGCGAGTCAGAGAGGCGTAACGTCTGGGGGAGAGGGGGGTTACGGAGATTGAAGACGGTGGAGGACCGTTGGATCTGACGATCCAATTGCTGGGATGATGGCGCGAAGGGAGGGTTAGGATCAGATCAAAAGATCTGATCCGACGGTAGAGATTAGGCGCAAATGAGCGGGTTAGATGGCTAGGAGGGAATGATCGAACGGTGAGGCTTGAATGGAGACGTGGCACGTTGAGAGACGTTGGATGAGGAGGAGATCGTGCGGCTGTGGATGAGGTGGAATGTAGCGGTGGAGATCTGATCTCAGATCAGATCGGGCGGCTGAAGGACGATGCACGATGAAGTATTCAGATGAAAGGGGAATTGGCGTAATCTAACGGCCCAGGAGAGGGCCGGGTGGCAAGAGGTGAAGCGGGCCACGTGGGCGGCCCAGAGGGCGCCACGTGGCCCAATCAGATTAATTCAAAAATAAAAACAAAGAAAATTAGAAAAGAAATAGCTAGAGGCCGAATTTGGAAAAAGTCAAAACATGAAATTGCTCGTCTCGACGAGATCTACAACTTTCATGTTGGGCAAAAAGCCAAAAGAGGTCATATGTACAAAAGCTATTTTGGGGGTATTTTTAAGGGGATAAAAACACCAAGTTTGTGGCTTTGAGATTTTTTTGTATTTTTTTATCTTTTTAAGGGTCAGTGAATTAAAGACAACTTATCTACCTAATTTTTAGGGGTTTTTGAGTGATAAAATAATTACAGAAAAATAAGGCAAACTAAATACAATAAATTAATGGTAATTATACACAATATAGTACAAGATAAAATTAAAGAATTAGAGGTGATTTTATTGGATTAATTAAGACAGGGGTTTTAATAGAGAGTTTTTAGCATGATGAATACAAGATTCATCACGCGCGGGAGGCTAAAGGCCGCTGCGGAGGAGGCGAGGTGCCCGCGCGGGCTAGAGCTGCGGCCAAGGAGGAGGGGCGGCGGCGCCTTGGGACAACCGTCCCTTTATTTATTTATTTATTTATTTTTTGTTTTTACTGTAATCAGATGAAGAAAGAAAAAAATGATTTTTTTTAAATAGGGAATGTAAATAGTAAAAAAATTTATTATTTTTTTATTTTGATTCTACTACAAAACAAAGGTTAGAGAAGAAAAACAATTATATGGTTTTTTTATTTTTATTTTATTTATATACAACTCGGAAAAATGAACGAGGATCCGGCAGAAATGAGATATTCGAATCCGATCTCCCGCCAATGTACGCGGCCGGAGTTGAGAGATCGTGGACGATAGAAATAGAATGCGAGGAGATCGAGAAAGTGAGATAAAAATTCGGAATCGGAGACGGATCAAATTCGAGATGGATTTTTTTAAAGATCTAGAAAAACAAAATGACGATGGAATTAAAATGTGACAAAATAAACTACGATTAACCTAAGATAAAAATGAGAAAAATGATGGATCTCACCTTAGGAGCGGAAATGCACCGTGATCGCCTCGACAAGGCTGACTCGTTGTCACCGGACGGCTTGGAGACTAGACAACTTTCTCGACGAAATTTTTTCTCGGAGATCGGGCTCCTCTATCTAAAGATTGATCGAGTTGGAATGAGGGAGAAGGAACCATATAAATAGAAAAGATAGAGATGAAATTTGAATTTTTGAATGGAAGAGATAAGAGATGAAATTTGAAATGAGATAAAGCATAAGAGATAAAACTATTTACAAAATAATCTTTTTTTTTTGAATTTTTGTCACTTTATCTATTTGAATTAAAAAAATATTTTTTTATTTTTTTATGCTGGTTAATCAAAAATAGCATCTATATACATATACTATATACATATACATGAGGAAGTTGACATTTTTTAAAAAAATTATTATTATTATTATTATTTTATTTATTTTAAATAATTAGTAAGAATAATTTACAAATACATACAAATACAATATTCACAAAATACATGGGAAAATTGCACAAACCACCCCAGAAAACCAATTTTTTACTCGTAACTCCAAAAATTATGAAATCATAGCCATTTTAAAGATATTTAATTTAGAATCCAATGGAAGTGAGATTGGTTCAATTTGAGTTCACATGGAGCCGGAATCGGTCTTTCAATTAGTGCTTAGTGGCTTTTTCCAAGTGTGGTTACTTTTATTATGTACATGATTTAATTGTGCAATTATTTTTATTAATTAGAACACATTTTTATTTACAACTTTAGTTTTGAAAGTTATTTGATTTCAGGTCAATTAAGGCACAAATAAATTAGTGCCACTTTTATACAGATATACACAAAACTCAATTTTTTTTGGATTTTCTAATTGAGGACCCTATCTCCCCCTACTTTATTCCTGGTCAATCAGGTCAAGTCTTGACCTTCTCTCGGGGTTTGGGTCAGCATGTATATAGTCTTCCTTTTTTATTTTCTTTTCTTTATTTTTCCTTTATTTATTTATTTATTTTAGGTTAAAATTAGTAAGAAGTTTACAATATTTACACAGATGCAAGTTAGTAAGAATATGGAGTTAGTGTTATATGCAGCAATTTTAAGCTAAAATAAGTGAATAAAGATGATGAATCGTAGATTCATCATCCCCCTATGCTTTACCTTTGCTAGTCTCTTAGCAAACACTTATTTGAAAGAATAAGCGAAGAAAAAGAAGAAAAAAGGGAAAATAAAGAAAGTAGGACAACATTGATTATTAAACTTATCTTCAAAAAATTGCAGTTTGGAGCTCTGTCGGACCATTGGATTATTAGTCTGTCGGAACTTCTGTGAGACTTAGAAATTTAAAATCGATAACCTTTAAGTTCTACGCATCATTGTCACAGTTTCAGCTCAGAAGTCATCTTAGATCAATCCTTTTCCCAAAGCTTACCCTATGAACATTGAACAATCGACTCATGTGTGTGAAAGGTTTTAGCTCTTCCCATCCAGAATACCAGACTACCATGCAAATTTCCTCTCCAGTAACTCGTCTTCGGGGAGTCAGGTATTTCCTTCTAAGGTCCGTCTCGCTGTGTTCACAATTGAATTGGGGGAGAAGTTAGAAGAAGGAGAAAAGAACTGGAGGGTGACCACTGTAATCACCTCTCCTTGTGAAGCTGGCCAGTGTAGCCGAGTCTCCACCAAGATCTGTAGGTTTTCTTGAAGCTTGGACCTTTTTGGTCAGATATTTAATTGGTAGTGGCTTCTTTGTATTTTGATTTTTGGTGGTTCTGCTTGGATCTTGTTGTGCCCCTACGGATATAGAATCTTTTCATTTCCGTACATGTTTTGGGGTCTTAGAAAAAATTGTGCCCAACCGCCCATCCCTTTTCCGAAGCTTTATTTCAACCTGTACTTCGGTCTTTTGATTTCCACGCTACCATAAAAGAAACTCACACAGTCTTCCAACATCTCGTCTGAGTTGAGCTAAGTGCATAGTGCGAGAGTACAAATTGATTCCCTATTCCAGAGTTATACCCAAAATTAAGAGACCGGGTTAGACACTAAGAGTCAAACACCGCACATTGTCATGTGGAACTCTAAGAATTAAGTCAAAGATCTGAAGCTTCTAAAATCCTATTTCTCGGTAAAGTTCCTCTGAAAATTAGGTGGATTAAGGTCCAACTAAGCTCCATTCTTCAATTTTATTCCAGACATAGTTTAAATGTCAATATATCCTGGAAAATGCACATGCAAATGCAAGATATAAACTATTCAAAGAGTTTTTTTGAAAAGAAATGATGCACATGTGAAAAGAACATTTTTTTAACAATTTTCTAATTTTGAACTTTTTATGGATTTTCGGAGGAAAATGCAGATGTAAAAGAAAGGGTTTTTTTAATTATGCAAGTTTTTATATATTTTTGGCTTTGTAGTTTTTTAAAGGAAAAAGGGTTAATAATAAAGAAGTATAAGTATATACAAGTTTTTTTGTGTTTTTTTATTTGTTTTTTATTTTGTTTTTTATTATTTTTTGTTGTTTTTTTTGTTTTTTGTTTTCTTTTTTATTTTTGTTTTTTTTGTTTTTTTTTTGTTTTTTACACACGTGGATTTTACAAATTATATACATAACCCCCCAAATAAACATATTTAAAAGTACGAGTTAAGTCTAAAGTATATATACAATATATACGACACCCCCTATACTTAGCTTGAACTATGTCCTCATAGTGATCAGAGAGCGAAAAAGGAAGACATAACTCGTGCTGAGTATAGAAAAGTGAAAAGACTCCTACACTACAACGACTCAAAGAAAGGATAAAAACAAGAGAAGTTGGTGGTCCCCCTATACTTAGAATCAAGTAATCCTAAGTATAGTAGAGTATGCAAAAGGGAAAATCGATGAAGAGAATGTACAGACTAAAAAATAAAAAGACACGATATGAACAACATCACCCCCTATACTTAGGGTAGAGTATCCCTAAGTATAGGCGACAACAAGTGTGATGAACAGGATAAATATGAACAACACAAATCATTCACCCCCCATACTTAGGATAAAGCACGTCCTAAGTATAGCATATATACACACGGAAAGGGAGTGAATGATAAAATGGAAGAAGAAAGAGTGAAATGAAAGGTTATACAAGAGGAGTGGATGTACAAATGTCAAGAAGGTTGAAAGTGATCCTTCTTGCGGGACCGCTGAGGTATGGATTTGACAAGGTGTAGGTTGATATTGGGATCATCATTAGACATAAACTGATTAGGATCGACCAAGAATGTATCCTCAACGGTTTCAGATTGTGCACGCCTAAACCGGTTATTGGAAGTAGTATGGTCATGTACGGCCTGGGAAGTCTTGCAAACATCAAAGTAAAATGGCTCGAAATCATTATTAGAAAGAGTAGGATCAATTTCATCCCAGCGAGCCTCTACTGGATCATCATATTTATTAAAAGGACCTAATTCTTTTATAAAAGAAATCAAATCAAATTTGGCCTGATCGATCTCATCTGAATCAGGGTGAATAGGAACAGACTCATCAGTGGAAGTAGTCGAATCATGTATGTCCTGTCTAGTCTTAGATTCTACCTTCTGCTCTAAGGTATCTATCGTGTAAATTCTGCGGATGTCATCAATGCATCGCCACATACCATAAGGGGGAACTCCAAGGTCTATGCTTTCCGAGTCTTCCTCGTTGAAGAGGAATTCTTGGATTTCATTATCATCCAACATATAACAAGAATCTCTGATATTATCATCGAGGTCAAATTCCTTGGGGTTGGCTAACACGGGAGGGCTCTCATGCGATGCAGGTCTCTGGTCAGTAGTGGGTGTAGTGATTAACACATCGCTCCCTACATCAGAACGGAAGTGAATCTCTCCTGAACCATAATCAATTACGGTTGCCACAGATGCGAGGAAAGGTCGTCCTAGGATGATTAGAGGGTGTTCCATAGGGGTGGAGGTCTCCATGGGCATTACAACAAAATCCGAAGTGAAATTCATGCCCTGAATAAGAATGACAGCGTTTTCTAGAATACCCTTCGACCTCTTGATAGATCCATCAGCAAATTGAACTATCATCCTGGTGTTCTTGAGCGGCCCAAGATGAAGATATTGTACCATAGAGAAGGGTATTATATTAATTGATGAACCGCCGTCAAGGAGAGTGTTATCACAAGAATAGTCAGTTATGGAGAAACTCACAAGAGGTGTGGCAGTGTTCCCTTTCTTAAAATGCAGATGGTGAGAAATGGCGTAGGCAGTGGCCATGGTCAAGATGTGACGCTCAGATCTTCTCCTTCGCTTTCTCTTCTTGTATTGAGGAGTACATAAATCTGTCATGGCCTGTTGAAGTGGAGCTTTAATGATCTCATGAAGGGTGGCTACCACTTAATGAACAGTCAACATTTTTTTGAATTTTTGGACCTTATCCATACAAGCTAGGAGGTCGGAATCAGCATATACACGAGGATTGCCGAGTGTAGTCTGTATAGTGGCATCCTCGGGGTCAAGGTTGGGACATGATGTGAATATATGTGTAGGTAAATGATCGAGCATTTGGGTCCTCTCCTCACAAAATGAATCAATAATGTGTCTCCCATAATCTTTTTGGATTTTTAACTTTTTCTCATTTTTTTGTTTTTTGGGCGAATGTAAGCTCTCATGATTATCCTCAAGTGAATCCATATCCTCAAATAGTAGAGCAGCATTCTGGCTCGTATTTACATTAAATAGATTGCTAATCCTCGAATTCATATGCTCCATCATCTGGTTCAGTGTCTCAAGTGTGGAAATCATGAAAGGTGACTCCAAAATCCCAGGATCGGGTGGGTTGAATGAGGGTGGGTGAAAATCAAAGTCTTCCGATTCCTGAAATAATGAGTTAGGCGGATATGCACAAAAATCAGGAGGAAAGTCCTCCTAAAAAAAGGAAGGTAGATCATCTTGAGTGTAAGAGGTATCTGCGAAGATCGGATTAAAATAACTCCAGTCGGCCATCTCTGAAATAAAAGATGGGATCGAGAGAACACGAGTGGTCAAGTCAAAAGATATGGAGAAAAAGGCGCAAATGCACAGAAGGATCGAGTATGCAAACAAGCAATCAAACACAATACAAACCCCCAGTTCACCAACTTAACTCAAAGTGAAGACCGTGAAGGTTTGGTCAATTATCTTGTCAATTTTAGAGTTTGGTGAGAATACAATATATCAGAGCAGTTAGAGTGAGCTGTTAGGAAGCCAAGGCTTTCATAAGACTGGCCTAATCCCAAAGTTAGATCTTTCCCATATAGTATGAATTGCGAACCGTTTACCGGATACCCTATCAATTCAATCTATTAAGGACCTCACAGGCCGCTTTACCGGCTACTGGAGAGATCCTCACTGGAGAACGACTAAACCAAGATAGTAGTCTGAAAAGAGTTCGGACGTGACTCTATCCTAGTGTGTGGGTCGCTCTCTCGCTCAAGCAAAACAAACAATGAGGGGTTACTCTCCCCAAAATAATAATTTTTCCTTGTATCTTTTAGGGTCGAGTTTTCTTTAGCAGTCCCGATTTTAGCAGTTATCACTTGGATAAAATATTTTCAACGAATCGCCTACCGAGTGTCCAATTTCCTTTTCAACTTATGTGACTGAAAACAAGGAAGAAGATCAAAAATGCCAATGCACAATTAAAAACAATGATGCATGCAGGGGTTAGAGATGCGTACCTTGTCGCTAGCACTCTACATGCAAGTGATCCATGCATAAATTTCTTGTTTAGGGTGTTTGCACCTAATTAATTACCTGGCTCAAGCAAATTAATTAAAGAAATCAAGATGTAGCTCACGAAATCCACGGGAAACAAAGAAAAATAAAGGCGATGAAAACAAAACTGGTGAGGTCCCCCAAGTGCACTGGCACTTGGTGAAACAGACCCCGCAACAAATGAATGTTCGTTTACAAGAGTTCAATTGGTAGAAAGAAACTCTCTCTCTCTCTCTCTTAATTTAATTTTTTTCAATCTTCTTCTCCTCTTCTCACGCTATCCTGCAGCTTGGTGAAGAATCAAGCTGCCTCCACATCGCTTGGGTGCTTCGGCTCTCCTAGGATCACCTCCCTCGCTCCACGGGCCCTCGCAAGAAAAAGAAAAGAGAATGTGTAAGAAATACAATTATCAAATATAAGAGAGAAAAAAATATGAAATGAATGGAGTGGATATAAACAATGAATTGAATGACAAAAAATGTAAACAGATATTTACAACAAAGAATAGCACGTCAAAAGAGAAATCTAACTACCCTCGCCATGCCTCTCCGGCAACGGCGCCATTTTGTTGCTCGTGAGAAATCATTGGAGGATCGGAAATTAATGGTAAATTGGAAAGAAAGTCGTTGCTACCCCCAAAAATCCCGTGATAAACAAACTATTTTTTTTTATTTTGCTGCTTATTAACCTGGATAGCAGACAGGGTCGAAGTCAGGGAGGCTACAAATCCCAAGGGTTATTCAATTAATCAGAAATTAATTAAGAGAAAAATGGGATCTCAAAGGACAACTATCCTTGGGTTTTGTGATTTTTTTTTAATCTTTTTTAATTTTTTTTATTTTTTTATTTCAATTTTTTTGTATTTTCTGTTTCTCAAAATTTTAGTGGTTTTTAGTTTTGCAATTTTTTATTTTCAAAAAAAGGAGAAAATGCACGAGATATGAAATATGCACACCGACTCTTTTTGTAATTTTTCGATTTATCAAAAATGCTCAGAAAAATACAGAGAAAATATTTTTGGGTTTTAGTAGTTTTGAAATATTTTTGAGAATTTTTGTGGAATTTTCAGATATTTTTCTATTTTTTTTAAAAAATCAAATAGTGAGAAAATGCGAAAATATGCACAGCTTGGAGTAATTTGCAACTTAAAATTATTTTAAGTGGTTAAAACTACTGACAATTATTTTTATGACAAACTACAGGCAAATATCTACAATCAGAAACTGAAATCACAATTTTAGGGTTTTTGTACAATTTTCTACAATTTTTTAGATCTTTAGTATTTTTTATTTTTTTGGCTTTTATAAAGAATTAATGCATGAAATTTGCACACGAACTAAAAGACAATGAAATAAAGCTACCCTAGTCTATTTTGGAATTTTCGGAGTTATTTTTGAATTTTATGGATTTTTGAATTTTAAATAGGGAAAAATCACTTGTTTTTTATTTTTAATAATAATAAATGAAATCAAAATGCAATAGAAATTTTATGCTAGATAGATATGCACATCAGGAGCATAGCATAATTTTCTCAGAATTTATTGACCAAAGAAAATATTTATTTCAATATGCAACGTAAGGAAAGATAAGTTCTGGAATCCAAGGACTGAAATGCAATTTTTCAAAAGTTTTACAACAAGAATAACAAAAAAATCAGTGGAGGAAATAGCAATTTACCCACGTAAGGCGTACTATGCACGTGATCTGTTGGAGCAGAGGGACGTTCGTGTAATATTAGAATTCTTCGGGGGCTGAAATGTATTTTTTCTAATTTTATATCCAATTCCAAGCCCTAGGTTTCTTCTTTTCTTCTCAACAAGATCCAAGGGGGAGCACGGCCGCCGCCCCTTCTTCAGATGGCGATGACGGCGGCGGGGCGCAGCGCGAAGGGAGGTCGAAGGTCGGAGGGCGGCACCCCTTCTTCTTCACCAACGCGCTGACGGAGGGGGGCACCACTCGAAGTCGGTGGCTGGACCGCTGAGGGCTCTACAGTCTGGGTGCGTGGCGATGAGCGGCGGCCTTTCGCGAGGCGGCTGGAGTCGGCGAAGAAGGTGCTCGCAGCTGGAGCTGTGACCTAGGAGGAGGGGCGGAGATGCCTGGGGGTAGCCGCCCCTTTATTTATTTATTTATTTATTTTTATTGTTTTTACTGTAATCAGATGAAGAAAGAAAAAAACAAAATATTTTTTGTTTTTTTAAAAATTAAATGTAAATAGTAAAAAAAGTTTTTTTATTGTTTTTTTATTTTGATTCTCCTGCAAAACAAAGGTTAGAGAAGAAAACAATTATATGGATTTTTATTTTATTTTATTTATATACAACTCGGAAAAATGAACAAGGATCCGGCAGAAATGAGAGATTCGAATCTGATCTCCGGCCACCATATGTGATTAGAGTTGAGAGATCGTGGACGATAGAAATAGAATGCGAGGAGATCGAGAAAGTGAGATGAAAATTTGGAATCGGAGACGGATCAAATTCAGATGGATTTTTTTTAAAGATCTAGAAAAACAAAATGACAATGGAATTAAAATGCGACGAAATAAACTACGATTAACCTAAGATAAAAATGAGAAAAATGATGGATCTCACCTTAGGAGCGGAAATGGATCGTCATCGTCTCGACAAGGCCGATTCGCTGTCACCGGAACGGCTTGGAGATTAGGAAATTTTCTCGATGAAATTTTCTCTCGAAGATCGGGCTCCTCTCTCTAAAGATTGATCTAGTTGGAATGAGGGAGAAGGAGCCATATAAATTGAAAAGATAAAGATGAAATTTGAATTTTTGAATTTTTGAATTTTTGAATTTTTTGGTGGAAGAGATAAGAGATGAAATTTGAAATGAGATAAATCTAAGAGAGAAAACTATTTACAAAATCATCAATTTTTTTGAATTTTCGTCACTTTATCTATTTGAATTAAAAAAAGTTATTTTTTTTATTTTTTTATGATTGTTAATCAAAAATAGCAACTATATACATATACTATATACATATATGACATTATATACAAGGGTAAATGAGGAAATTAGCCTTTTTTAAAAAAAATCTTATTATTTTTATTTTTATTTTAAATAATTAGTAAGAATAATTTACAAATATATACAAATGCAATATTCACAAAATACATGGGAAGTTGCATAAACCACCCCGGAAAGCCAACTTTTTACTCGTAACTCCAAAAATTATGAAATCACAGCCATTTTAAAGATAATTTAATTTAGAATCCAATGGAAGTGAGATTTGTTCAATTTGAGTTCACATGGAGCTGGAATTGGTCTTTTAATTAGTGCTTAGTGGCTTTTTCCAAGTGTGGTTACTTTTATTCTGTACATGATTTAATTGTGCAATTATTTTTATTAATTAGAACACATTTTTATTTACAACTTTGGTTTTGAAAGTTATTTGATTTGAGGTCAATTAAGGCATATATAAATTAGTGTCAGTTTTATACAGATATACACAAAATATAATTTTTTTGAATTTTTTAATTGAGGATCCTATCTCCCCCTACTTTATTCCTGGTCGATCAGGTCAAGTCTTGACCTTCTCTTGGGGTTTGGGTCAACATGTATACAGTCTTCCTTTTTTATTTTATTTTCTTTATTTTTCCTTTCTTCCTTTATTTATTTATTTTAGGTAAAATTATTAAGAAGTGTACAATATTTACACAGATGCAAGTTAGTAAGAATATGGAGTTAGTGTTATTTGCCGGTGTTATAAGGGTTTTTAAGCTAAAATAAATGGATAAAGATGACGAATCGCAGATTCATCATCGGGGAAAAGACAAAAGAAGTTAAAAGACAAAATAATAGAATAAATAAAAATAATTAAAATAAAACAGAAACTTATTTTAAATTAAAAATTATTAAAATAAATAATGTTAATAATTTAATAAATAATTCTGCGATGATTTTTAATAAATTGAATAAACTAATTAAATAAGGTAAAATAAATAGAAACCTTTATTCATAGGTAGAAAATACATATATATATATCACAAGAACCCAAGTTTTAATTAATTTTTACAAATAATTACATAATTTAATTATTTATTTATTTATAGAATAATTTAAGTATTTTAAGTATATTTTTATTTTATTTTATTAGCTAATTTAATGGTACATATAATTACAAGTATATACAATATTGGTACATTATACCTACATAATAAATACATTATTTATTTTTATTTCATTAATTTTTTTGTATTTTATATAAATAAAATACAATATATATATAATATTTTAAAATACAATATGTGCAAATATATACAAGATAATAAATAAATAAAAATATATACTACATGTACAAGTATACCAAAAGGGTCCCAAAACTAGCTTTTTGCATCTTAACTCTGATTTAATGAAACCACTTTATTTTATAGATAATTTTATAAAATGAACTCTAAAAGTGGGTACACCCAATTCGGAGTTCATATGACCAAGTTATGAGGTTCGTATATTAGGCTTTACGACTTTTTAATTTTTAGATTTAATAGTATTTATTTATAGTTATTTTTAAGTTATATTTTTGTATTTTTGTACCGATTTTTATATACAATTTAGAAAAAGAAAAAGTTAATTAAATTTTATAAAAAATAAAGAAGGTTTATATACATATAGTATATATACAATTGGGTCCAAATGCTCAAAATCACGATTTATTCTATGATTTTTTGGTTATTTTAATAAATAGCATTAGTTACAAAATGAAGTTTAAAATTGAGTTTGGTCAATTTGGAGTTTTCTATAAATATTTATGAACCTAAAAAGTTGGCTTTTGCAGCTTTTTAGGCTCATTGTAATTACTTATTTATACATTCATTAAATTTTTTGATATTTTTATAAATTAAATTTATTATTACAAACAACTTTCAAGAAGGAAATAATTTTATTTGAGATAGTTTTATTTATAAATAAAATAGGTGAACATATGTACAAGGTGAAAAATGTTGTTTATGCACAATGTGACATTGGTTTCTGAGATTTTTATAAGTTATGGACCCAATCTTCCCCTTATTTATTCCTTATCGACCATCCCCATGCTTAACCTGGTCTCAAGGTTCGGGTCAATCTATATTTATTTCATATATACAACCTTCTCTTTCTTTTCTTTTTTTTTCTTCTTCATTCTTTTATTTTGGTGTAAATAAGTGATAAATATACAATTAACAAATGAATGATGGATGATAAAAAATGAGGATTTTTATTATTTATAGGTCTTTTCTCAAGGATGTTAAGCTAAAATAAAAGAATAAATATGTTGAATCATGGATTCATTAGTTAGCCATGATATCGAAAGACTGGAGACTGGATTTAGACAATGATTCAGATGAGGAATGGTCTGTTAGCGCAACATTTTTCAAGATCCAAAAACATGGATGGACCAAAAAACTCAATATCCGTCAAGGCACAAATAAGAATGTATAGCAATGCAATATCAAAGAAAAATCCAAAGAAGAAGCCTACACCAAAAATTTTACAAGAAGTTGAGATTCCAGAAAAAACATGCTTCTTTGTGAAGAATCGGTTACATTGGTCGAGCTTCAAAAGGGAATGAAGATTACATTGGTCCATTCCCACTTCTTTTCCCATTTCTTCCAGCTTCACCCCCTTTTATTATAAAGACTGGAAGCACCTGACCATAGAAGGAAATATCTATCTCCACGAGACGAGCTACCAGGAGAGCAGAATCTTTTATAGTTCAACAGTTTGTTTGGGAAGAGCTAAATAATCGCATACATGGATCTGTCATTTCAAGTTAGCAAGAGTATGTGACTGAGAGGATGGCCCTCACCAGACTGTAATAAAATTGGATAATACGATTATGGAACCTAAGGGTTGTTGTGTCACACTTCCTAAGCTAGATGTGGTTACAAACAAACCAAGAATCCAAAGATCTTAACAGAGCTCCAAACTTTGGTTTTAATAAGACAAAAATTTAGAATCAGAAAGTGTTTCAAGTTCTTTCTTTTTCTTTTCTTTCTTTTCTTTTTTTGCACTTATAGGCCATAAGTGTCTACTAGGGACTAGCGAAGGCAAGTATAGGGTGTGATGAATCCTCGTTTCCTTACATTTATTCTTTCATTTTGGCCTTAAATCCATAGTTAAATGCATAAAAATGGCATTAAATTACATAAATAATATTTATACTATAAATATTGTATTTAAAGCCAAAATAAAAGAATAAAAAATTAAAAGGAAAAGAAAGGAAATTTCAAAGGTATTAATTGATCCTAAACCCTGAGACCTAGGCATCATGATGACTTGGTCGACAAAGAATAAGGTAGGGGGAGATATGGGCCAATAAATACACAAAATCTAGATTTTTAATTCATCAAAAAATAAATTTTGGGACCCATTTTATTCTGTATTATCTATACCTCAAATTAATAAACTTTGAACATTAAACTTGTACATAAAAATATAAAGAAAAATACAAAATTTATTTCATTTAAAAATAATGCAAAGTGTGCCCTAGACACAGAATAAAAAACCGCAAAGAAAACTTCCCAGACCTATATCTTTTCCATACATGCTCAGAATTCATTAAACTCAATTTTATTGTTTATAAAATTAAATTATCTAGATAATGAAGGTGGTTTCATTCAATTTGGAGTTCACATGCAAAATTTAGATTTTGGGCTCTCATTGTGCAATATACCTGAATAAAGTAATCACTATACTTATCCCTTTTATTTCTCACTTCCTTATATTTTTATGATTTTGTAAATATTATTTGAAGTAAAAGTACATAAATAAAATAGTTAAAAACATTAAAATAAATATCTATATCATAATATATAGATGAATTATGCATGTATATACGTATACAATAAATACAGATAATTATTTTAATTACAAATAAATTCAGAAAAATATAATAAATACCTACATGTATTTAAATAAGTTATAAATATATAGAAAATAAGTGTATAAAATAATAAAACCTAAAATAAAACTAAAAATAAAATACCCAATATATAGGTAAATATACATATATTTGTACATGCAAAAAGTAACACACAATAAATTAACTCGAAAAAATAAATGAAAATTACCATAAAATACTATATAAAATAATAAATATTTTTTATGTTTAAAAAAAATTAATAAAATCATTTACTATTTCATTTTGAATTATTTTTGCATTTATTTATGTTTTGTTGCTTAGTGGCCTACGTGGCCTGATGAATCACCTTCCCCTATCATTTCTGTATGCCTGATGAATATGCATTTCATCATCTTTATTCATTTATTTTAGCTTAAAATCCCTTCTTAAACACATGTAAATAATAATAGATTATTGTTTTTATAATTTTTTATTTTTTGTAAATATTGTATAAATATCATTGTTTTTAACCTAAAATAAATAAATAAAGAAATAAAGGGAAAATAGAGAAAATAAAGACTATATATACAGGTTGACTCTAACCCTGAGTGGAGGTCAAGACTTGACATGATCGATAAGGGATAAATTATGGAGATACATGGCCATTTGTAGAAAAATGTAATCAAAATCAAATATCAACATCATTCATTATTTGCACATATCTCATTATTTTGTATAGAATTCTTCTACCATTTTATTTATAATTCTATTCATCTCATATAAAAATGTTTTCTTCTTGGAACTTGTATGTAAAAATAAGTTGTAAATATTAAAAATAATTTCTAGAATATTCATTATTCGTTGCGAAAATAATGGCACTTTGAAAAGGTTGCAAAACCAAACTTCCCAGACTCATATATGCTCCATAAAAATTAAAGAATAAGCAAACTCGCTTTCATTGTACTTTAAATAAAACAAACTTCAAAATGATAGTGATTTCATTAAAATTTGGAGATAAGATGCAAAATGTGGCTTTTGGAGTGTATTGCACAACGTTCCTATACTGTATACTGTGTAAAAATAGTGTTTTATCTAATTCTTGTACATATTATTCATAATAGTATTTTTAAATATTTGTAAATATCGTATTTTATTCAACTAAAAGGAAAATAAAAATTATAAAAATCAAAATAAACCAAAAATAAATTCATTCCATATAGTGTACATATAAACACTGTATATTTTAATCGTACCTATTTATTTAACTTGATAAATTATTTTGTAAAAATAAATAAAAATATATTTGAAATTCTTTTAAAATATGTAAATTTATAAAATAATATATTATATCTAGTTATTTGTAAAATAATTAATTAAAAATCAATTTTTGTATATATAGGTATATATACCTATGAATAAAGGGTATTATTATTTTTAACCTATTAAATTAATTTATTTAATTTATTAAAAAACATCATAGTTAAGATTATTAATTTATTAATATCTTCTATTTACATTATTTATTTAATATCATTTTTCGATTTTTTTATTTAATTTATTCAATATTTTATCTATTTTTTATCTTTTCTGGTTTTTTCTTATTCGATCTGCATTCTGATTGGAGGACCCAGGTCCGTTGACCTCGGTCAACTCCTCTACTCATTTGCCCGTTAACCTTCTTCCATTTTTCCCTTTCGATCCGACCAACCAATCCACTTGCTTTCTTATTGAATCTTTTAGCATGATTATCCCTCTACTTTCCCCAATCATCCATTTCGAATAAATTCACCTCGATCTACGCACGAACCACCTTCCATCTTCATCGGATCTCTGCGGATATAAAACCTCCTCTGAGCTCCGCCGCTTCCTAGATCCATTTTCTACCCACTTTTGTGCCTGAAGTCGATTATGGAAATGAGTTGAGGTGACATTGATTCTCTCCCACGACAGGGAGTGAGTGAAAGTGCTTGGGAGGCGCGACCCAGATAACCCGTTAGAACTCCACCACGAGTCCAGTTTCTCCATTTTCCATCACAGATCGAGGCATCTTTTCCTTCATTAAATATAAAGTGCATAAAAATATTTTAAAAATCTAGCTCGTTTGTGATTTGTGCATTCGCTCACGATGATCATCCTATAAATTACTTTGCTAAATATTTGGCTTTTAGATTCATTCATCGAATTACGCATGTCCTTGTGTTCGACCTTGGACTTCCCAGGTTTATAAATTCAAGCCAAGTCCTCCTCGCAGAGACTTTCGACTCAGTTATGCATGATTTTCTAAGTGCCCGCGCTACAACGTATACATATCTATGCATTTAGCGAGTCATCAGATGGCACCGTTACCGAGGATGCGACACATTTCGTGATTTTGTTTAGGTCAAAATATTTACTTATTGATTTTTAGGTTAATTAGTTTGAGCTTGTTTTGTTGACTTTGTTGATCTTGTGACTCGTTGCTGTTATATAATTGACAATTGTAATTCTCTCAAGAATTATCTAATCATAAATTATTTTGTGCTAGGCCCATGGAGCCGACGGCTTTCGAAAGACCATAGAGGTGAGGGGCTTGGAGTTTCTTGGCGGACGGTCCACGAAGCAAAATAATTGGAGAGCCTACTTTAGTTAATTAGTCCATTTGTTGTGTTGTACTTAATTTGTAACTTAATTGCCTATTTTATAACAGCTCTCGATTGGGATCTCGCATGTGCAATGAAGGCCTGTTAATTTCATTTTTCTATGTGATGGTTGTGTCGAGAGTGGTTCTCGACTTGAGTGACATTTTAGATCAAAGCACTACTCCAAATTAGACATATCGTAGGCCATTTTTGCTTTATCTATTGCATAATTTAGGACACACCACAATCTCATAAGCTTCACAACATTTGTTCTACTAAGTATTAAATAAATTGATTTCTTCACCCCTTTATAGAACTTCTACTTAAATGTGGTTTTTTGACTTTCATTTTAGATAGATTTATATATTCAATCTATGCATCCACATGGAGAGTGCTGGGAAGCATTGTAAGTATCTCTAAATGACTGCATGCATCATTGATTTTCAATTGCATACCATTTTTCACTTTTTCCCTCATATTTTACCAACTTAAGGAAAAAGGAAAAAGGATTGTACATTAGGCGATGCTTGTGGTCACATAATACAAAGAGATAACCTAATATCTTAAAATTGGGACTGAGTTGATGCAAGTTAACCTAATTTAAATTGGAATAAAAGCAACCTTGTATTACGGGCAGTAAAACCCCCATTGATTGCATGTACTTACCTTTGGACAAAGTGGGTGAGGGCATAGCCCCCAAGGAATAGGGCCAAAAATCCTTGGACTTGTGCCCTAAGTGTTTGGACTCACTTTTAGGATCCTGTTATTGCTGCAAGCACTTGCCTCCGGCCATTAGATGGAGTTACCTGGTTCTTGTTGGTGTGTTCCGCCGGTGTTAACTTGAGCTACCTTAAGGAACAACACTTGTGAGATTGCATAAGATTGTTATTAATCACTAAATTATAATTAACAAGATAATAAAGCCATCATCCTTGACCTTCAGTGTTAAGTTGGTGAATCAATTCAAAGGGGTTTGTATTTATTATTTTTGTGTGAGTAACTCCATATATTCACATGCCCAGTAGTACGAAAATCTTTTTTTATCGAGCATGCTCCATTGTCGTATTTTTTGAAACTCGAAGATGGATAATTGGTCGGATATTTTCTTGAACTTTGTGAGCTTTTTGTTGAACCATCGAAATATCACATCTTCAAAAGTCCATCCCCCTTCTTCTTCTTTAATTGGACCGTCCTGGTTTAGAGATGACCTTTATTTTGAACCGTATATCATTATTCACTCCTTGGGGGTGGTTATATCACAACCATCCCCTTTATTTCTTCTCTACTCACTAAGGAATATCATTGCCTTGGTGAGATCAAATTTGATTTTGTTTTCTTCATCTAGATCTCACTCTAATCCTTTCTTTGATTAGGGGATGAAGATACAAATAAGATGCCTCCTAAGAGATAGAATGGTGAGGAGGAAGAACGAGAGGACCCAATGAATGCAATATTGGCTAGGCTAGCAGAATCTGAGCACAATCAAGCACTTATGAGAGCACAATTTGGCTTGTTACATTTGGGTAGAGATGATCCTATGGACGCAGCATACAACCCTGGGCAATATCAGATGACCAATTTGTTGAGTCCAGCTGAGCCTGAAGTAGAATATGAGTTGAAGCCACAGTTTTTGAGCTTGTTACCTCACTTTCATAAGAATTCACATGAGGATCCATACACATTCCTTATGGACTTTGAGTTGGCCAGCTCTAACCTTAGGATTCCCAGGGTTATCCAGGAATACATTAGGCTCAAATCCCTTCCATTGCCTTAAATGATAAGGCAGATTATTGGACGAAGAACCTAGGGGTAGTTATAACTACCTTTGTGTAGTTCAAAGACCTCTTTCTGAAGAAGTTCTACCCTTTGAGTAGAATTAATTTGATGCGCTCATGCATCACGAGTTTCTCCCAACTTCCCAATGATGCTTTCTGTGATACATGGGAGATTCGAATATCTCTTACATAAGTTTCCTTATCATGCCTTAGAGCCTACCATCCTGGTTAAACCTGCATATTGTGGTCTACACCCTGAGGTGCATGGTCTAGTTAGTGTTTCTTGTGGAGGCAGCTATACTTCATGAGGTGCGGTCACCATCTAGAAGGTGTTCGAGCGGATGGCCGAGATGAGTAGAGCACAGACCGTGAATAGATCTCAGTTAGAGACCCCCATTCTATTCTTATCTAGTGGGGGAGTGAAGGCTATAATAGTCCTTTTAACATGGGCCTTATAGCAGACAAAATCATGGTTGTTGAGAGGATCTATAGGCGGGTAGATGAGTTGGACAACAACTTATCCAAACTACTTAAGCAGATGGCATCGCTTTCTAAGAAGGTATCCAAGATTAGGGTACCTGTCGTGATTACATCTGCAGCTCCCATTTACTGTGTTCACCATAATCAGGAGCAGCAGATGTCATGGCCATCCCCGCCATGGGTAGAGGACCAGCCTCTAACCAATTCTTGTCAGCAGTAGTCACCTTCTGTAGAGAATTTCTGAGGAGCCTTCACAGGTGTGGGAGGTAAATGGTGTGTGGTACACCAATGACCTTGCCAGGTAGGTGAGTTCTGAGGATCGTTTCTTCTACTAGCCTCCCTAAACATTCTACAACACATCATTTACTCTGACACCTTTTCGAGCAGCACAGAGATCTTAAGCCAGTCCTTATCAGGCACCAAGGTAGCAGCAGTACGGGCATCAACATACATACCAGTTGGGCCACCATGCCCCACATGTTCAGCATCATACCCAACAGTAGCAGTACCATCGCCATCTAAGCTAATCTTCATGTTCTTCTTTTCCTTATTCACAACAGCATCATTCATCTTTAGATCCTATTGATTTTCATAGACAGATTCTTGAGGAGTTGTGTTCCTACTTGAACAAGGTACATGATTTGAGGATTGATCTCAACCGTCTTTTCCGTCTACATGATGAGTACTCTACACCTACTACATCCATTCATGCTCAGGTTCAGGATAATCTCAATAGTCTGAACAAGCCTCAGCATCAATCATTTGATCAGGTATACTACTCATATTGTCACAAATCTGATCACGAGGTCTTTCCATTTGATTATATTAACCATACATCTCTCAGGAGAGGACGGACCGTGGTCGTACTTGATGGGGAAAGGGATATGGAGAGGACTGACTCAAATGCTCAGCCTGAGGACACTTCAGAGGATGATGAAACGAGGCATCTTCATAGAGAGGATCACCAGAGAGTAGAGACTTCTAAAAGGAGATTGAGGAGGAGTACGAGAGCAGCACAACACGCATCAGATTCAAAGTCTATGGAGGACCTTGCACCTTCAATTGAGGAGAATGCACATTCAACAGGCATTCCCCAACCTATAGTAGATGATTCAGTTTTTTTATACCTAATGTAAAAGATTCAGTTGTGAAAAACTCAATTTCTAGAGATAATAAAGTGCATGTTTCTAATTATGATTTTGAGTCTTCACATCCTTCTTTAACTATCCCTTTCCTCCATGTTCTTACAGCAAGAAAGCACATCATAAATAAGATTCAATAAGATGATACCGAAATGGCACGATTTTGTAGTGATAACATTATGGTTAAGGTGACATTTGATGAGTATGTGGCCAGTCATCCTACATTTTAGAAGTACTTGAAGGTGAGATGCACTCCTAGCAGAGCCAGTAGGATGAAACCGAATAGTTATGTCAGGACATATATTCTCTCGGTTGCCAATACATTTTGTCTCAAGAACCAAAATTTGCCAAAGAAGAAGAGAGATTAGGTGTACATTATGTAGTGAGTCATATCGATGACATCACATTTGCATGCACTCTCCAAGATATTGGTTATTTGATCAATTTATTACCTTATACCTTGTGTGAGAAATTGAAGTTGGGACCTTTACACAAATCTAGAGTTATAATTCAGTTTGTGGATAAGTCGACGAAGACGGGTAGGGGTAAGATCAAAGATGTCATTATCTCGATTGAGGGACTATAGGGTGTACTTCACTATCCTTGACATGCATATCCCCAATCATAGGAGCTTATCCTTGGGTGGCCCTTTCTTAGGACCGCTGGAGCTTCATTCGATTATCAGACTTGGATGATGAACTTCCATTCTCCAGATAGAGAAATGGAAATACAGATGAAGTAGATGAAATGAAAGTGACCTCATTCAAAGTCTAGCATAGATTACTATTCATTTTCAGAGGCAGACGACAACATAGCTAGCATAGTTGGGAGTCAGAACCCGACAGTAAAGAGCGAGACTCCCTCATATGGAGAGGATAGTATATGTAGAGTAGTTTACAAGACGTTGCAAGAGTTCTTGAGAGTAGCATCACCCTATTCCTTTGGTGACTTAGAAGTTCCTTTGGACTTGTCGGTTCCTTCTTCTTTGGAACAATCAAGAGAAATAGATGATGAGTCAGACATTGTTTTAGCAGAACTACCATATTTCTTTGGTGATCCAACTCCTTGTTCTTCAGTTCAGCTGGTGGACAACATTACAGATGATTCACCTCCACTATACAACACAGATACAGATTCAGTGGCAGTTCAACTACATATTCTTGATAATTCCTCTTTGCCATAGTTGAAGCCACTACCTCCTACATTTAAGTACTCATTTCTTGTGGGAGCAAAGAACATGTTTCTTATCATTATTAGCTCTAGGTTGATTGTAGAGCATGATACTAAGTTGTTAGAATTGTTAGAAAAGAACCGCAAGGCAATAGGATGGACAGTATCAGATCTCATGGGTATAAACCCTGCACTCTGTTCACACCATACGTATGTTGAGGATAATGCTAGACCTTCCCGTGAGTTCCAGATAAGATTTAATCAAAATTTATGGGAAGTAGTTAAGAAAGAGATTAAGAAGTGGTGTGGAGCGGGTTTTATCTACCCAATCTCTTACTCCAAGTGGGTAGCATCTTTACTTGTTCTCCTGAAAAAGTCAGGAATTCAGATGGTCACCAATGAGGAGGGAGTTGAGATTGCAACATGAGCACCCACATCATGGTATGTTTGTGTTTTTTTACATATGCCTAGATGACACGAACAAGAAAGAACACTTTTCCCTACATTTTATTGATCAGATTTTGGAGAGATTAGCGAGGAAAGAGTTCTTCTGTTTTTGTGATGGGTACTCAGGCTACAATCAAGTGGCCATCGCCCCTGAGGACAAGGAAAAGACCACTTTTACATGTACTTTTGGAACATACACATTCAGGTGCTTTCCTTTTGGACTATGCAATGCCCCAGGTGCTTTTCAACGGTGCATGATTGTTTTGTTTGCCGAAATGATTTAGGATTGCCTAGAGGTCTTCATGGATGATTTCTCAGTCCATGGAGATTTATTCGATTCTTGTTTAGCAAACCTAGACCAATTCCTTCAGAGGTGTAGAGAGGTGAATCTGGTACTCTCTTGGAGAAAAGTCATTTTATGATAAAGGAGGGTATTGTGTTCGAGCAAGTCATATCAAAAAAGGTAATGGAGGTTGACTTTGACAAGGTGGATGTGATCAAGAAACTTGATCCACTAACCAACATCAAATCAGTGAGTTCATTTCTAGGGCACGTTGAATTTTATAGACGAATTATTCACAATTTTTCTAATATTATCCGACCCCTGACCGAGCTTTTAGGAAAGGACACCGAGTTCTTTGTAGATCACAAGTGTCTTGAGTCCTTTGAGCTCTTTATGAAGAAGACTTATCACTCGTCGATTCTGTAGGCTCATGATTGGTCTCTTCCCTTTGAGATCATGACTGATGTTTCGGATTTTGCTATATGAGCTATGTTGGGCATCGACAAGATCAGATTCCATTTGATATTCACTACATATGCAAAGTTTTGAACCCAGAATAGAGAAATTTCATAGTGACCACCGTAATATGGGCTTTAGAGAAGTTTAGGTCTGTTACTCTTGGCTCTAGAGTGACAGTATACATGGATCATTTAGCCATTAGGTATCTCCTGGAAAAGAAGAACGTGAAGGCACATCTTCTTAGGTGGACATTGTTATTCCAAGAGTTTGATTTGCAAATTAAGGATAAACCTAGAGTAAAAAAATGTAGTGGATGATCATCTTTCAAGGATTGAGATAAAGAGTTCCCCTGATTTTGAGCCAATTCGAGAGACCTTTCCAGATGAGTCAATCTGTCTTGTTGATTTACTTCTATTGTATGCCAACATGGTGAACTACCTTGTCTACAAGAAAGTTCGTCATGGTTGTTCTAGGAGCAGTATAGACCGACTTAAGTCGGATTCAAGGAGATACCGTTTGGAGGATCTGTTCCTTTTCTTTGAAGGATTGTATTGTGTTTGAAGAAGGTGTATTCCTCAGGAGGAATACCATAGTGTCATCACGTATTATCATTCACTTGAGGATGGAGAACACCATATAGGAAAGATCACCGCTCACAAGGTGTTAAAATGTGGATTGTTTTGGCCGACCTTGTTTCGAGATGCCATTGATTCTGTACGGTCGTGCCCTGTTTTCCAGAGGATGGGAGGGACTGTTGGTTCTGGAGATGATATGCCCATGTAGCCTGTGATTTTTTGTGATTTTTTTGACACTTGGGGCATATATTTCATGGGTCCCTTCCCTAATAACCAAGGTTTTGAGTACATCTTGTTAGTGGTAGATTATTTGTCAAGATGGGTGGAGGCTATTCCAACCCTAGCTGCAGAAAGTAGGACTGCATGCAAGTTCATAAAGGATCATATTATTTCACGGTTCATGGTTTCAAAAGTTCTGATGTCTAATGGGGGTAGCGACTTTGTGAATGGAATGATGAAATCTTTAGCACAGGACTATGGGTTCGAGCATAGAGTAAATAGTCCTTACCACCCACAATCGAACTACATAGCAGAGGTTTCAAATAGGGAGTTGAAGAGCATTCTTCAAAAGCTAGTTCATCCTGATAGGAAGAACTGGTCTCAGTTGGTAGACCAAGTTCTGTGGACCTATCAGACGACTTACAAGACACCTCTTGGCACTTCACCTTTTAGGATGTTATACGGCAAGCCATGTCATTTGCCTGTTGAATTAGTTCACAAGTCTAAGTGGGCAATAAAGAAGATTAATTAGATTTGTCACTTAGGGAAGTTGTGTAGAGACCTTGACCTAAATGAGTTAGTGGAAATATGTAACCAAACATATGAAAACACCTTGATCTATAAGTACAAAGTTAAGAATTGACATGATACACATATTAGATGAACGAACTTTGTTCCGGGACAAAGGGTATTGTTGTTTAATGAAATGTTAAAGATTTTCCACGGGAAACTTAAATCAAAGTAGATGGGTCCTTTATAGTAAAGGAAGTGCATGGAAATTACAGTGTAGAGCAGAGCTTTCAGAGAATGCACCTTCTTTGTGGTTAACAGGTAGTTACTTAAGCATTTTGTGGAATCAATTGAAACATTAACTCATGTTGAAGTCATTGACTTCATGCCTTATGATTCATTTTAGATTTCTCAAAAAAGTCATGATTCACTAGTATATATTCACATCACAAGATTCAACATCAGCAGATTCTTATTCTTTTTGACTTCATTCATGTAGATGTAGTTTGACATTTATTCCTTTTTCCTTCCTACATTTAGGCTATTTTCAGCCTAAGTATAAGTGGGAATCTATATCTATAATCATTATTATTTATTCTTGTGTTTATTCTTTGGTCCTTTCTATATGTTTACCTCTTCTTCTTTACTTAGGTTTATTCATTCATTTTGTCTTATTCTTTCTCATTTCCACACTTGTATTATTTTGTTCATCAGTTCTAGCATTCTTTTATACTTAGTTGAGCTATGGCTTCATTTCAGTTTGTGCTATGAGGACATAGAAAAAGCTAAGTATAAGGGGGTCTACCATATGTATTACATATATACTTTATCCATAGCTCATAATTTTAGAATTTTTCAAACATTTTGGGGCTACGGGTATTGCATTATATTCTTGGAACTGATTTTTGTACAAAATATTTCGAAAGAGATTTTTTTTTAAATTATATAAATATTTTATATAGTTTTCAAATGTTTTACATGGCTTTTGAAAATATGGATGGACATATTTGAAAAATAATTTGTAAAATGTTTTGAAAACCTATCTACATGACAATGTTTGTAAAAAGTTTTCAAAAATCTTTTTAAAGCTAAGGGTGCGTGGGAATTAGCTTAAGTCTTGTAAATAATTTATAACTTAAAATAAAAAAATATTTTCATGAATTCTGTTGTGTCTATTTACTCTCCTTTAGTGTTTTAGGTTTTTAAGAGGTTGTGATGGTTCAATGAACTGTTTTGTTCTTAGTCTATATAAGGTTGTCTTGATTTATAGTCTTTCAGAGTTCAACATGGAGGAATGTCTTGATTCCTACTCGATATTTTGGAAGATCTAGTTGATTAAGAGTTCACTAAAAAGAGTGTTGCCGATCAAGGAAGATGATTTATTGATAGAGGAATTAGATATGGAGGTACCAACACCTTTTCATGAGGATATTCAGTTCTTGAATTACCATCCTTCTTGTAAGTTGGGTCATCCTTGTGTGTCTAGTTTTTCTCTTCTAAGGAAAATCCAGAAGTCTATTACACGTTCCAAGTGTTTGGTTTGTCTTCCCATGATTTTGAAAATCTTTGCGGCTTCCCACGTAGATATAGACATCACTTTTGAGGAAGAATGGCATCATTCTAGGAGATATAGATTTCCAGTCGATGAGTATATTTCCTATTCAGATTCTGAAGTGTTCTGTGTGAGGAAGAAAGAAATAAAGCATAGCGCAACCTATCATTTAAAACCTCGAAGATTCAATATTGATTTTTAAGGAGTTGAAGTTTGTAGGTGTTGGGTATCCTAGTGTTGTTTTTTGTGTTGTCTCTCTGTTGTTCTGTCAAGGGTACCCATTCTCTTGTTCTTTTCTTTAATTCTTTTGTGAATACCTAACTCATTAACTTATTAATTGGTTTTTGCCTCTAACACTTTCACTGTGCACTCAGGGCTTGAGATGATCTTTAACATTGGGTTTAAGGAGTCCCTAGACTTAGAGTTATCATGTCTTAATCATTAGGGTTTTTATCTTAAAAATTCAAACTCTCCTAGTAAAAATATATGCATGTTATTTTGCATGCTTAATCTCCCTTAAAAGAATTGGACTATCACATCACATGCACGACTACATACATGATTGAGATGAGTCAAGGTATCACATGAGGAACTGGGATTGAAAGCTTGAGTTTGGACTTGGTATATATGATGCTCGAGGATGGGATAAAATTAATGATAGCTTCATGAAACCTGAGTGTCAGCATCTTAGTCAGTATGGGACATGATTCTCATACTATCTCTTGGCTTTAACCTAAAGTGCCAGGGTGATAAAATGAAAATTAATAAGTTGATCATTGTGCACAAGCACTTGGTAAAAGTAGTGGACCTAGCCAAAAAGAAGGGAAGTTCCCACACAAAAAAAATGATGAAAAATGAAATGAAAAGATCAAAGCATTACAAAGTTACATCATATGAGCATATATTCAGGGAGAGCGCTAACAACCTTTGAGTGTTCATTTGGACAAAAATCATTAGGTTTTTAGGAGTTGGGCCAGTACCACAAAAAGAGCTCTGCATCATTAGAGATACAAGTCCCGGTGCAAGTATATTAGATACCTTAAAAAGACTCGTTCTCGTGTATTCCCAAGAAAACAAGTACAGACAACTTGATCTCTTTTGACGGACACACTGATGGGAAAATAAAAAATATATAATTGTTTTGAGTATTGGTACTTGAGAGAATCTTGTTCTAATGAGAGGAAGTGAAAATAAATACAAAATCCTAAATCTTCCACCAACTGGCCATCCATCTATTCCTTTTAAGTCTGTCAAACTAAAGAGACAGTGGAATGAAGCAAGACTAGATTTATTCCCTAGAGTTGAGGGTTGGGTCCTTAGGAGAACTTCTGAGTTTGGAACCTTTGATGAAATCCTAACTCAACTTCTATGGATGAAGTCAACACTAAGTCATATTTCTTATATTTATGTACACTGAAAGTTCGATAATTAGAGGTGTTGAATTTCTTCTAGTTAACATGTGGGTCAACTTTAAGTCCTAGGACTTCTTAAACCAAGTGTTCTAGGTCAAATCAAACTTTGTATACTCACATGCACATGTCAAGAATCTCACTGATTTGTCTAACTTTCTTACAAACTTAGGAGCTTGTTAAATCAGAGATACACTTATTTTTTTCGAGAGCTTAAAGGCCTCTAGACACTTGTGATCGATAATGAACTCGGTGTCTTCCTAAGGAATCCTGTTCCAATGAGAGGAAGTGAAAATAAATACAAAATCTTAAATCTTCCACCAATTGGCCATCCATCTATTCCTTTTAAGTCTGACAAACTAAAGAGACGGTGGAACGAAGCAAGACTGGATTTATTCCATAAAGTTGAGGGTTGGGTCCTTAAGAGAGCTTTTGAGATTGGAACATTTGGTGAAATCTTGTCTCTACTTTATGGATGTAGTCAATACTAAGTCATATTTCTTATATTTATGTACACTGAGAGTCTGATAATTAGAGGAGTTGAATTTCTTCTGATTAACATGTGGATCAACTTAGAGTCTTTGGATTTCTTAAACCAAGTGTTCTAGGGCAAATCAAGCTTTGTATACTCACATGCACATATTAGGCATCTCACTGATTAATCTAACTTTCTAACAAATCCAAGGGCTTGTAAAATTGGAGATACACTTATTTTTTTCAGGAGCTCAAAGGCCTCTAGACACTTGTGATCGAATATGAACTCGGTGTCTTACCTTGAGAGCCCAGTCAGTGGGCGGATGATCTTTGAAAAATCATGAATAAATCATCGATAAAATCCAACATGCCCTAAGAATGGTCGCGCTGACTTTATGTTGGTTGGTGGCTCAAGTTCTTGATCACATCCCCCATGACAAGGTGAACCTTCATTCCCTTTTTGGAGATAACATGCCCCAACACGATACTGTAGGACATGCGAGCCCACAGCGAGCCATTATGCAATAAATGTTATATCATTCCCTAATTTGAAATGAAGAATAAATAATTTGCATAATAGGTCCCTTAATACAATCAGGGTTATGTACCATGGCCATCTTGATGATCATACAGCTATTGATTCAAGTATTGAATCATAGAGGCTGGTGCTTGGATGAATATCTAAAGAGTTGGATTGAGGACTCATCGAGCACCGTCAAATGATTATTAAGAGATGATCTCCAGCCTGAGAAGGAGATGGCAATCCTTTCTCTAAAGGTTGATATCTAACTGACCTCTTGATGCAGGTCCTCTGCATAGGAATAGAGATTCGGAGGTGTTAGATAAGTTAGGTCAAAGAGTTGACTTAACGAGATCGAGATAATCAAAGTCCTATATCGTATGCTGTCATGATATAGGCACGCATCCTCTGACCCGAGATAGATGTGTTACTATATGTCTGAGTATGTACATTTGGCAGACCAATAGGTTGATGACCTAATCAAGGCCTATACATCGGTGCATTGGTGTGCATATAAGGGCATATGAGTAATACGATCTCTCCAAGGGATCATACAGGTTCATTACTGAACCGGAAGACATGAGCTCACTCATGAGATATTGGGAAGAATCAAATTCTGTGCACGATCATCTCGCTTTGGAAGCTTGACTGAATTTGTGGTTTGATATATACTTTTGGAAAGTATATGATCAACACCCAGGTATGATATATGCTTTTTGAAAGTATATGATCGATACCGACTCCCCATGATCGAATGAGAAACTTAACGATAAAACCCTGAAGTAGACAGTGTAAAATTGATCTTATACTTCTAGTTTATTCTGAGTCTTCCAGTATGCAGGATGTACATGTATAGGGAATACCTAAGGGTGATGTGATCATAAACGATTGTATAACCACGACTCTTCCATTCCTAGGGAGTGATGAAACGAGTCCGGATTTTAGTGACTCTTCTCAGTAGAGAAGTAATCTGATCTTAGTCCAAATATTGGACATTGATCTGAATGTGATTCAGATTCAATGAGAAGATTAGATTTGCGATCTTAATTTAATCAAGCTTCTATGGGAGGCCGGAGATTTGGATTTGAGATGTGATCTCAATGTCCAAGTCGCTATACGTGGAACAATGCAATCGCCCTGTCCTTATCTCCAAGTATCCGCGGAGAAAAAGCATTATCCTTGAAAGAGTTCGGGATAATTTTATTGTTGATATATGTATCCAAGTATTGAGAAAATGGATAATTAAATGTGATTTAATTATCATGAATAATATGAATTTGATTCATATTATAAGGAGAGTTATCTTAGATAATTAAATGTGATTTGATTATCAAAGATGTGAATAATGTGAATGTGATTCATATTATTTGAGCACGCGAGAATAGAGATCCAAGATGATTAAATGTGATTTAATTATCATGGATATGAATAATGTGGATAACACTATCCATATTATTCATAATATATTATAAATGTGATTTATAATGTATTAGAGAGAGCTAATTATAATTTATATTTGTTAATTAATTTTTGATGTGTATTGGATACACATTGTGTAATTAATTGAAAATGTAAATTATATTTTATTTTGGGTTGTGAATGTGATTCACAAATTTCCAATGGCAAGATTGCAATATTCTCAAAATTAATTGTGAATTATTTTTGAAGAATAAATCACAACAAAAGTTGTTGGATTAAATAAAGGAGATTTACATGGAGATATGCAATCTCATGAGATTGCCCCACTTGTAATCAAGTGGACGGCCACCATAACCAATATGGAAATTGGTGGTCGTCCACCATGATAAATGGGGAGACAATCTCCATGTTGTAATCTCCCTTATTTGATTGGTTTAATTTTAGGATTGATGTATATTTGATTTGTCAAATATATTTGATCTAAATTAAATCATAAGTTGTTGGTTTTTACCAACAACAATCTTGACCATTGGATTAGACATAAATCAATCTCATCCATTAATTTTATGTGTCCCATGGATTGAGTTCCATGGATCCCAAAACCCTATAAATAGAGAGGCATACCATGCTCTCTAGGTAATTCTATTGAAGCACATCTCTCTCTCTCTGTCTTTCTCTCTACATGCCTACTCTCTCTCTCTCATATGGCCATCCACCATGGATACCCTAGAGGGAGTCTCTATCACCGCAGCGTCGTCGTTATGCTGCCCGATCGTTTTCTCGTGGATCTCCGTCTCCTTCAGTGTGCCTCGCTCGTAAAGAAGATGTCGGATCTCGTGTGTCGAGATCAGGAGATTCGCCGCTTGGATCATCAACATGGATTGCGAGAAGCACACGATTCATCCCCGCGCTCGCAAGCATCTCCTCCGTCTGGATCGGACTTGAGACAGGAGGTCTCTTTATTTAGAGACTCGATCGCAACCACGCTTCAAGAGGTAATCCTATTACTTGTCTGTGGTTTAGACGAAACGATCCGAGAATTGTTCTTGGATCATGTGGTTTTGTTGCATGAAAAAATTTTAATTTCCGCTGCATAGAACAACTAGTCCGACTAGTCGTTCCGCGTCATATTCGATACGACTTCCAGGAAGTCACCGACCATCTCGGCAAATACGGTGTTGATGCACCGCTGAAATGTGCCCGGGCATTGTAGAGCTCGATTGGAATGCGCCTGAATGTGTATGTGCTAAACATACATGTAAATATGGTCTTTTCTTGATCCTCGGGAGTGATTACTACCTAATTGTAGCTTGAGTACCCATCAAGAATAAAGAAGAATGCTTTCCCTCCAAGTCTCTCCAAGACTTGATCAATGAATGGCAGCGAAAAGTGATCTTTCTTGGTTGCGGTATTCAGGTGCCTGCAGTTGACACAAATGCACCGCAACGTGGGGTACTCCTGTCACGATCTCTACCCTCCTAGTTGATGACCATATGGATTCCCAACTTCTTTAAAATAACATGAAGCATGGCTACCCACTTGGAGTCAAAAATAGGGTATATAAAGCCTGCTTTGCATCATTTCTCAATCTCTTTCTTAACTACTTCCCATAGTTTAGGGTTTAGTCTTCTATGAAATTCACGGGAAGGTCTCGCATTATCCTCAACATATATTTGGTGCGAGTAGAGAGCGGGGTTGATCCCCATGAGATACGACACTGTCCATCCAATGTCCTTGCGGTTCCCCTCAAGAACGTCAAGTAGCCTGAACTCATGTTCTACAGTTAATGTTTAGCTAATGATTACATGAAATCTCTCTTAGGGTCCAACAAGAAATGCATACTTGAGTGTATGAGGAAGTGGTTTCATCAATTAGGTTATGCTGAATGGCGTTTGATTTTGGCTCTGTGTAAGATGATGGTTGATCAATCTGTGATGTGCTGGCTACCAACTCTAATGGAAGGAGAATCAGATCGCAAAAGTAGTACAGTAATTCGGCTATCACTGTCTGACTCGTCATCTATGTCTTCGTAACTGTCCCGAAGAAGATGGGACTGAGCAGATCCAAAGGGATCTCTATGTCATCAAGGGTATAGGCATATGTATCTCAAAGTAAATCAAGCAACACCTGGCAAACTGCACTTTCACTGCGTTCTCTTCGGATGAGAGGGTCTCTCTTAGATTTGGAGTCGGGTCTCTACAATTTTGTCTGCCTCATCTCTAAATCAACTTCTCCACCTGGAGAACGAATCTTCATAATTCTTGTGTTGTAAATGAATACTGCCCATATGGTCCTAAAGAATGGCCTTCCAATAATGACATGAGATTCTCTCCAAATGATTGGAAGTTTCCATATCAGGACAGTGAAGTTCACTTTGTATTTGTGCCCCTCAACCAAGATAACAACATTCTTTACATCTCCCTTAGGTCTCTTCATTGATTGATCTACAAATTAGAGTGGAGCTGATGATTTTCTGAGAGGTCGTAACTCTAGTTTGTAATATAATACAAAGAGTAGAAGATTCATTGAAAAACCGTTATCTAGGAGAGGTGTGCACAAATGTAATGCCGCTGATGCAACTCTCTACATAGTGACCACCCAGGTCTCTCTTTTTCCTTAGTTGATGCTGATTTTTGACACAATGGGTAGTGGTAACTGTTGAACATGAGTCTCCACAAATTTATTCAATTTCTTCCTACGACTTCCCATAAGAGTGCATCTCATTTTCAAGTACTTCAGAAATGCAGGATTGTTGGCCACATACTGATCAAATGGCACCTTAACTGTGATGTTTTCTTGACAAAACCATGCCATTGCTGGGTCATCTTGAATGGTCTTTTTTTATTTGCATTTTCTTCCGTAATAGCACGAGGGAAAGGAATGGAAGCATTCGAGATAGGAGATAAAGAACCCAAATCATAAACAAGAGCATCGTACTTTGATTTAGTAGAAACAGAGTTCTTATTACTATGATCTTTATTCTTCAACTGATCAAAAAATCAAAATTGTATACATCATGTTGCAGAAAAGATGACAAAGGTGAATTAGACGCGACTAGAGGAGCATGGTCCTCTGTAGACTCCATTTGTGCTTTTCCCTTCTCTAGAGCAGGAATCCTCATCCTCCGTGTATATGGTAGTGAATCAATATTTCTTTCTTCTTCCTCCTCGGAAGTGTCATCAAGTTGATCTCCCAAATCATCTTGCTCTATTTCCCTTGCCTGGTCAAGTATGACCACGATCCTTCCGCTCCTAAGTGACATAGCATTAATATTGTCAAATGAAAGGATCTTGTGTTGAGATCTAAATGAGTATGAATAGTGTACTGACCACCATAATGATGAGACAAGTTAGGGCTATCTTGAACTTGGGTAGGAATGGTTGTAGTAGGAGCCGTCTGTTCATCTCTCCAACAGAATAAGCAATTCACGTCAACCCGTAGATCCTAAAATTCATTCCGGAAATAGCAGATCACCTCGAGAATCTGTTGCTGGATATCAATGGGTTCGGACTGAGAGATAGACGACTGTGAGGGTTGCTTTGAAGATTCGCTCTGTAGGGCCTGGTACTATTTTCAATACTGCTGGTGTGCCTGATAGTGCAAACCCTGCTGGTTTGCTTGGTATTGGCTATGTTGGTCGTATTACTACATTGGTCTCTGATGTTGGATTGGGGTGGGTGGGATACCAAATGTCGTTCACTTCGAACACCAGAGGTGGTACTTCTTTAATGATCTCGGTTGATGGTGGTGACTACTAGAAAGATTGTTCATTAGACTGGTCATGAACCCAAGGCTGAGGTGGCCCTGACATCAGTTGCTCCTAGACATGAAGTACTTGGTAAATAGGACTAGCGGATGTAGTCGCAACAGGTATCCCAATCTTGGACTCCTTTTCAGTCAGCTCCTCCATCTGCTTAGGAAACTGGGAGATCCTGTTATCGATGTTGTTCATCCTCTTGTGAATCTGATCCACTACGACAAGCTTGTCAGTGGTGATGCCCATTTTTGGAATCAGATCCTCAGTTATTTCAACAATAGTCCACTTCCCTCCTTTAGATTGGAGTGTATTAAGGGAGTCAATATATTCCCTGCTCGCGATTTGTGAGCGGCTTGTTCAGCCATCTGCTTGAATACCTTCTAGAATGCTTCCACACCTCATTATGTATAGTGGCCTCCACAGGCAGCGTTCACTAAACCTTGTGTCTCGTAGTTGAGACTAGAATTGAGTGACTGGACCAAGATATTGTCATCCAAAGTATGGCATGACCACTTTTATAATAAATATTTTGAATCTATCCCATGCATCACAGAATGGTTCATGAAGCATTTGAGAGATGGTGATGCATGTCCTCATCTGATTAGTCCTACTCAAATGGTAGAACCTCTTTAATAATAGGTCCTTGAATTGATTGTATGTGGTAACCATCATGCCTAAATTCTTCACCCAGTAGTCAGCTTTGCCTTTCAAGACAAATGGAAGTGCAGTGAGATGAATGCAGTCTTGGCTGACCCTAGGGTGTTTGATATTTCATCATACTACCCCCCAATCTCGTAAGAATGCATACAGTTCTTCAACAGTATTTCCATGAAATTGAGGAAGCTGGTAAAGAAGGGTGGCTTTAGTTTGTAGTCTACTTCTGGCTAGGGTGGCTGTAGATAATTCCTTCTCTGTATTGGCCAAGGTTATAGGTCACTTCCATTGGTGGTTCACCCCCAACATTTAATGGTTAATTTATTCCCTCATTAAAAGCTATTACTGCTCAGATGTAGCTAATCTTACTAATATCATTTGTATTGTGTCTTCATTCTGTTCTTCTTCATTATCTCTTTTCTTTTGAGGCATCTTCGGGTGTACACCAACCCAAGGTGTCCAGAGTAAGAGTGTCTCTGAGCTATTTAGGATGGCAGCTTTGTGGTTGTAAGTTGAAGGTTCCCGGAGTCTGAACAAAATTCACCACAATCCTCCATTCTCGATTTCAAGGGGTAGGAAGAGGATTATGATTCATGAATCAAAGCAGGAGTGTAAAGGCACAAGTGTACGGTATTTGATGATTGATCTTGATCTACACACTATATAAACACAATACAAACCTCATGTTCACCAACTCAAGTAGTGAAGGCAGCAAGACTCCGACCAATTATCTTTTCAATTTTAATTGGTGATAATTTCAATCTTTAGTCCTTTAAGCGAGTTGTTAGGTGCCAGAAATTTCCCTAAAGACTAGCCTAAATTTGTACGGCTAGTTGCATCCACTTTCAACCAGTATGGGTGTTTGTGCGAATCATAAAATAGCTACCCATGTTACTAAAGGACGGTGTCAATCTCGTTGTCCTTTAACCATCCACTCTGCAAAAAGAGATGGTAGTTCCCTCACCAAGAAGTAGCTAGTCGTTTTGAGAATCAGTAGACTGAATGAAGATTCCGGAGCTTGTCTCTATCCTAAGTGTGTGTCCCTCGCTCACTTCAAAAATAAATGAATCTAAGGATGTGGTTATTCTCCCGCAACAATTTTTGATTTCATGGTTTAATTAAAGTCGGTATTTTTAGTAGTATCAATTTTAATTTAGGCGATCACTGAAGAATAAAGTGAGAAGAAATACGCGTCTATCATCCAGTCCCAATTTATTTAGATCTTAAGCGACAGAATAAGAGGAAGAGATCAAGAAGAGCCAATGCACACAAAGAAAACAATGATGTATGCTCAGTTAGAAGACTTGCAGTGATTCCTCGCAATCCTCCGTGTGAGATGTAATACAATAATTGAAAATTATTCTTTTTTGATATGCAAGCTGACAAAACCACACATAGCAGAAATTTCTATTAGCTGCGAAGAATTGAGTTAAATTTTGACTAGGTTGAACGATATAAAAGTGGGTCTCGATTAAGTGTAGTACGGTCCTAGGTTCTACGTGCACAGGCAATATAAACCATATTAGCTCTAATAGACGTATGCATGTATAACCTACGAACTACTAGGTTCTACGTGCACAAGCAATATAAACCATATTAGCTCTAATAGAAGTAGTGCATGTATAACCTACGAACTACTCAAGGCGAGCCCACTTGATAAATCTACATTTATCATCTTTATTGATTTATTTTAGCTTAAAATCCCTTATAAAACACTTGTAAATACCAATAAATCCATACTTCTACTAACCCTAACTCTTGTGTAAATATTGTATATTATAAAAAACAAAAATAAATAAATAAATAAATAAATAAATAAATAAAGGAAAAATAAAGAACATATATATGTAGTAGATACAAGCTGACTCTGACCCTGAGAGATGGTCAAGACTTGACCTGATCGACAAGGAATAAAGTAGGGGGAGATAATGCCCAAAATACAATAAATCTCATAAAATTATTTGTCACTTGTATATATTCATCAATTGTACAATATTGTCTATAATGCACATTATTTTATTCAATTTATTCATCACCAAATTCTATTTAAATAAAAATGATTTCTTCTTGAAAATTGTGAATGAAAAGCTTTTGTAAATAATAAATAATTGCTATAAAAATATGTGTGTATTGTGCAAATTACAAAACTCTCAAAAATCCACAAAGCTCAACTTGCAAGATCAACTTCTCCACCAAAACTCCAAATTCATCAAACTCATTTTCATTATACTCCAAATTAAATAATCCTTAAAATGTAAGTGATTTCATAAAAATTGATGCTAAGGTGTATATTATAATCCTTAAAATGTGGCTAATCGGGGTACAATTGTATATTATACTAATGTATACTGTGTATATTATTTAATTACATATTTCTTGTACATATTTGTAAATATTGTATTTTTAAATTAATTGTAAACATTGTATTTACCTTATATAAAATATAAATAAAAATATAAAATCAAAAATCTACAAAAAAATCTTTTATATATTGTATAGGTATCACTATGTATATACTTTACATATACCTATTTATTTATTCTAATAAAGTAATTACTAAAACTTAAAAAAAAATCATTCAAACCCTTGTAAAATATTGTAAATTGATAAAAATATTAAATTAATATATATTTTTATAAATATCTAATTAAAAATCAAAACCTTCTATATATGTATACATACCTACGAATAATACATCATATTTATGTTAACCCTTGTATATACATTATTTAATTAATTAAAAATCACTTTAAATTAGATATTTAAACTATTGACATTTTTTATTTACATTATATTTTACTTCTAACTCATTTCCTATTTTATTTTACATTTATTTTCCATTTCCATTATTTTCTCATTTTCCCTATTTCGTCTTTTCCCGTTTGTGTTCTCATTCCAGTCCACCTGCTAAACTGCTTCGCTCGACTTCCACCCATCTTTCTTCCAATTTCCTCATGTGCCTCTCTCATAAACTAGCCTGATTCCTTCTCCATGATTATAACCCATACATTCCTCTCCATCGCCAACTCCTTAGATCCATCAATCACGCCTCGATTTGCTCCAATTTAAAAATCAAAACCTTACCAGACTCCACTACTATAAATATATTTCCTCCGCCCCCTTCGCATTTTTGATCCGATGTTTAGCCCAAAAATCCCCTAGAATGAGTGGGAGAGTGTCTTCTTTAGTGATAAAGTAGTTGACTTCCAATCAGGAGAGTGACTTGAATGTTGAAATTCGTGATCTATCACACGTCGGAGTCTTTCGCCACACATCCCCGACTCTCCGCCAGCCGCTTTGAATCGAGGTTGATCTTCCTCCACCTTCCACCATTGGGTAACATAGAGTTATTTAGATTTAATTTTAGTTTTTGTTTCATTAAATTTTGCTTTAATCTCAATAAGTTAGATCCACTACCTTAAACCTCCTATCTGCATGATCGGAGGAGTTCCGATCACCTTCAACCTATTCCGATGACACCTTCACATTCACAAAACCTTCTTCAGCTCTTCCACCTTCTTACCATCCTCAGATCCCTCCGTATCTGAATATTGGCTCCCTCTCCAATCATCATCGTCGGAGCCCCCGCTCGCTCAACATTTTACCCATTTTATACATCAATAAACCTGTCGGAGAAACCCACTCCAAGCACTGAAATCATTGTAGACCCCTAAAGCACATTTGAGGGTGAAAAACAGCATAGATAGGTCCACCTGAAGCGAAACCTTTCCAGAACTTGGGACCTTCATTTTGCCATCTCCGACCATCTTGAAGTGATTAAATCCTAAGAGAATAATTGTAGGAAGACGTAGCATTCCTTAGAGGTGTATTCTTGTTATAGACGAGTGAGATCTCCTCAATCGAAGCTCGTTGGAGGACACTTTCAATTCAGTTCCTCCAGAGGCCTCCTCATCCGTTGGATCAAGAATGCAAGTGCCAGATTAGATCTTGACCGCTGAGAAAGCCCCAAAAGACATCTATGGATTGAAGCTTCCAGATCGAATCTTATCCGTCCATGCAATTTTCATTCTCTACCATCGGATCTACACTTCAACGCCATCCAACTGTCCAAGCTGCCACGTACATCAAAGGGTATATTTGTGCCCAACCCCCTGCATTTATTTCTTTTACCAATAAGTCCTCATCGGATACGTGTATGTTTGTCTTTTATTGAACTATTGCATTATTTGCCTTGATATATATTTTATTTGCATAATTGTCCTGATTGAAGTTTAGCGTGTGTTTCACACATGATTTTTTTTGAAAATTGCAATAAAAGTTCACATGTTTTGATTAATATTTGGACCCTAGAAGTATTTTATTTGAAAATAGGTCCTGTCTAGGGAGGCTCTCATGCGCCAGCACTCATTTCATTGTGTATTTTACACAATTGGTGCCATATTTATTTATGAGTTATCACTCAGTCTCACAACTATAAATATTTTTCATATATACCCCTCCGAACCACCCAATTTATTTTGCATGATAAAAATTAAATAAAAAATACAAAACACCTATAAAAATTCTACAATGATTACGTTAGCTTTATGTTAAGTTCATCTTACACACGCAATTTTAATTTTGCATTTT
Source organism: Ottelia alismoides (assembly GCA_037367405.1). Classification (NCBI taxonomy): domain Eukaryota; kingdom Viridiplantae; phylum Streptophyta; class Magnoliopsida; order Alismatales; family Hydrocharitaceae; genus Ottelia; species Ottelia alismoides. The sequence goes on from JAZKJV010004701.1 coordinate 779,003, forward strand.
TATTATTTAAAATTATTTTTAATTATTTAAAAAGCCCATAAAAACTCCTTGTTTGCATTTAAAAGTAAATAAAAAATAAAACTTTTCTCAAAAACTCTAAAAAAATTCTTATTTATTTCTTTTCACATATTTTCGTTTCTATACATTTTGGATTTTTTATTCCTCGTAAAAATATAAAAATAATAAAATACTCAAAAATATAAAAAAGTAACAAAATTCTTAAAAAAAATCAAAAAATATCATAAAGTACTTTTCTGGAAAATATAAAAAATCATCTTTCATTCTGTGTATATTTCAGTCATTTTAAGGCAATAACTGTTGCTAGAGTCGCAATGTAAGACATACCTACATAAAGCTCCACGATAGTGTACAGTGAGATGGAATCGACCAAAGATCCCCTCAAACCAAGGTAATAAATCTCGTATTTATCATCATTATTCATTAATTTTTCTCTCTTGCTTAAGAAAATACCAAGATTCATTCATAATTAATCTTGACTATTAATTTATGTGTTGTAAACAATTGGTATAAATATACTATATTATCTAACATATTATTGTGTATATTTTATGTATTTCTTTACTATCAAAAAATCAATAAAATTAGTATAATTTTGTTTATAATAAAATATAATTCAAAATACAAAAAAAATAATAAAAGGAAATAAAAAGAAAATTGTTTCTATTGTTTTTAATGTCTGTTTATTTCTTTTATATGTACAGATGACTTTTTCTCGGGATGAATTCTACATGAAAGTTGTAGATCTCATCGACATCTACGACTTTCATGTTTTTGATTTTTAAATTTGCATCCCAATTATTTATTTTCCTATTTTCTTTGATTTTTCCTTTTCTTATTTCCCATTGGGCCGCATGGCGCCTTCTGAGTGCACCACGTAGCTGGCCTTTCTTCCTTCAATGCGCCTCTTCTACAGCGGTCGGCTCCATATCCAACAGTCTGCATCCTTCTTCAACCTCTAAACTCCCTCTCCGTCCAAGCGATGCCTCGCTAACCTGCCAACTTCTCGCCGCTCCACCAACCGCCTCCGAGCAACTTCCAGCCAGTAACCACCACACAATTCAACCCCATTCAACCCTCATCTTCATCCATGCCCTAACTCCTCTTCACTCTCTTTATCACAATTTATAGGTGGATGAAACCACCTCAGTTCTTAACCACCTGCAACTTCATCTTCTTCATAAACTATAGATCTGTCATCTGCAACCGCTATCCGCCCATTGTGAGCGAATCTTCTAACCCTCATACACCTCTGAATGACAATTATTTGTGTCTTTGAGTGCAACGACAGAGTGATTTCGCCGGTGAGACCCAAGGTGATTAACACCTTATTGCAGCCATCACAGTGCGTTGCTTGAGCTTCAATGCGTGTCGTTGTGGTGAAGCGACAACCCTGGAGCCTTAAAGCTCCAAATCTGACATTGATTCTTCATCGATTCTACTTCGTTTTTCATGTCTTTAATCTCTCAATAATCGGAGAGTGGGCGTGAGGTCCAATCTCGGATTTCTTTTCCAGTGATCAACCATTGAAATGGAGTGCTGAAAGCCTTCGTCGATTATTGATCGCATCATCTTCATCGCGAGAGCAAGACGAAGGTGCTTCGACCATAACTTTTCAAGGAAACGATTGTAGGAGCTTCAACTCGCTCGTCAGAGCGCAAGCTTCGTACTGCCGCTTGCGCCCAAGATTGAAGAAGAAGGGAACCACGTTAGTAAGAAGTCATCGTTGGATCTGCTCAAATTTGGTGAGATCTGACGATCGAGATTCAACCATGTAGCCATCCGAAAACCTTCGTTTCTCCTGATCCTGGGTTGAACCATCAGAAGCTGACACGTCATATCTACACCGACATCCGAATCTCTTTCTTATCACGTGTTTCCTGCACGTGACTGGGCATATTTGTAGTGACGCCCTTGCAAGCTTCTGTTATTACAATCAAGTCCAATCTTGCACATGTGCCAAGCAAATGTAATCAGGTGTTTTTTGCAGATAAGCCATCATGTTTCTTGTTAATCACATTTGCATCCTTCTGCCTTATGTAACAATTGCACCTTTGCCCTGCGGCTTTCTTTTATTGTAATTAAGCCCATTTTAGACATGTTTGTGATAAATGTTCATTTAATTTTCATTACATGCGTACCCCTAGATTAAAACCTCAATAACTTTTTTATCTGTAGGTCTAAATAAAGTGATTTTGGTCTTGTTTGAAAGCTATTTGAATTTTCTACTCTTTGGCGTGATTGAATAAATAAATTGACATGTAATTCACGCTTCTCTTGTTAGATAATTAATTGGTATATTTTGGCTCATGATCTAGTTGAAAAAGTATTTCTTCTGCATTAATTGATGTTTTTAAAATCCTGAAGTGATTGATTTGCTAATTAGGATCTTTAAACTATTAGTTGATCTTTTTATTCATGATTAGTTCATTATTAATTAGTGACTTAGAGTCATATTGTTATTAAGTGCATAAAAATCAAGTTTTGATTATTTCGAAGCATTGAGATCTAGCCATCTTATAATTTGGATTGCTTCCTTTAATTATTATTGTTATTGATAAGTTCAGGAGTTTTAGTGTATTATATATCATTGTGTATTAACTGTGCATTGTTGTCTTCATTTAAACTAATTGCATAAAAATGTTTTAAAAATTGCATTCATTTTGTGTCTTGCATATGCTCAATCAACTAGCTTCCGAATCACTATCTTATATGTTAACACTTAATAATAAATCATAAATTGCTCATGTCCTTGTGCTTGACCCTGGACTTCCCAGGTTTATAAAATTAAGCCGAGAAACTCTTCGTAGAGATACTTCTCTCGGGCTCTGTGTAGAGTTCTCTAAGTGCATGTACTACAACGAGAACATTTTATCATATGCATTTAATGAGTTATCAGATGGCACCGTTGCCAGGGACATGACATATTTTGTAATTATTTACAGGGTTAAATATTTACGTAGTGATTTCTAGGTTAATTATTTGAGCATGTCTTGTTGAAGTATTTATTTTGATTGTCTTGTGATTTCTCGTTGTTACTAAAATTGACTATTGTAACTCTCTTAAGAATTAACTAATCATATATTGTTTTTGTGGTAGGCTCATGGAGCTGATGATTTTTCGAAGAACGCGGAGGGGAGAGCTTGGAGTTTCTTGCTGGAGAGACTACGAAGCAAGATATTAGACAGATTCCTTTAGTTAATTGCGTTCAAGTGTTGTCTTGTAATTTATTCATAACCTTAATTTCCTATTTACAACGGTTCTCGATTGAGATCTCGCGTTTGTAATTAAAGGCCTATTTATTTATTCTTATTGGGGTGGTTGTGTCAAGAGTGGTTCTCGACTTGAGTGGTGATTTTAGATCAAAGCATTACGTCAAATAGACATATCTTAGGTCATTTTTGTTTGATGTAAATCATAATTTAGGACACACACTTGATCTCATAAGATTCACAATTGCAAAAATCTTAGGAGATGCATAGACTCACATAGCATACATTCTACTTAGTCAAAAATAAATTAGTTCTTCATCTCTAATAGAACTTCTACTTAGGTGTGGTTTTTTTACTTGCATCATTTACATAGATTTTTATATTCAGTCTATGAATCCACATGGAGAGTGATGGGAAGCAATGTAAGTATCTCTAAATGACAACATTCATCATACTTTTTTCCGTTGCATTCTGATTTTCCGACTTCTTCCTCAGTTTTCGAAACTTATGATTAAAAGGAAAAGGGATTGTTCGGTAAACATTGATTGTGTGCTCACATTAATTCAAGTGATAACCTAATCTCTTAAAATTGGGACTGAATTGATGCAAGCTGGGCCTAATTTAATTTGGAATAAAATCAACCTTGTATTATGGGTCGTAAAATCCTCATTGCTTGTAGGTACTTACCCCTGACAGAGTGGGTGAGGACGTAGCCCCTAATGAATAGAGCCAAAAATCCTTGGACTTGTGCCCTGAACGCTTGGACTTACTCTTAGGATCCCGTTGTTACTGCAAGCACTTGCCTCCGACCATTAGAAGAAATAATCTCGCTTCTTATTGTTGCATTTTGCAAGCTTGAACTTGAACTACCTTAGGTGACTATACATGTGAGCTTGAATAAGATTGTTTTGAAATCTTTACACTAAAATTGATAAGATGATAAGGCCATCATTCTCAGCCTTCAACGTTGATTGGTGAATCACTTCAAAGGGGGTTTGTATTGATTGTTTTATGCGAGTAACTCCGTATATTTACGTGCCCAGTAGTACTAGAATCTTTTTTTATCGAGCGTGCTCAATTCTCATATCTTTTGAAACTCAAAGATGGATAAGTGGTCGGGTATTTGCTCGGACTTCATGAGCTTGTCGTTGAACCGCCCAAATATCACATCTTCATAGGTCCAATCCCTTTCTTCTTCCTTTTACTAGACTGTCCCAATTTAGAAATAACCCTTGTTTCGAACCGGTATATCATGATTCACTCCTCGGGGGAGGTTACATCCTGACCGATCCCTTTCTTTCTTCCTTACTCACTAAGGAAGATCATTGCCTTGATTAAGTCGATTTAATTTTGTTATCTTTATCTAGATCTTACTCCAACCCTTTGTTTGATGAAGGCGATGAAGACATAGTTAAGATGCCTCCAAAGAGAACAAACGAGGAGGAAGAGTGAGATGATCCTTTACAACAAATATTGGATAGGGTGGTCGAATCTGAGAGGAATAATGCACTATTAAGACAATAGGTCATTCAGTTGAATATCGGGGTAGATGCACCCATGGATTATGCGTACAATCCTAGACAATTTCAGATGACTAATTGGTTGAGTCCAGTGGGTCCAGAAGTAGAGTATGAGCTCAAGCCACACTTTCTGATTTTGTTGCCTCATTTTCACAGGAATGCACACGAAGAACCTTATGCATTGCTTAGGGACTTTGAGCTAATATGTTCTAACCTTAGGCATCCTAGGGTTAGCAAAGATTACATCAGGCTCAAAGCCCTTCCTTATACCTTGAAGGATAAGGCCGACTATTGGATAAAGAACCTAGGGGTAGTTATACCTACGTTTGAGTTGTTCAAGGACCTCTTCTTTAAGAAGTTCTACCCTTCGAGTAGAATTAATATGATGCGATCATGTATCACTAGTTTCTCCTAATTGCCGAATGAGCATTTATGTGATACTTGGGAGAGATTCAAAGACTTGTTGCAGAAGTGCCCTTGCCACAAATTAGAGCCTACCATCCTTGTTCAGTCATTGCATTGTGGTCTTTTACCTTGAAGTGCATGGCCTTGTTAGTGCTGCTTGTGGGAGTAGTTGCACTATACGTGGTCCAGACACCATCTAGAAGGTGTTCGAGGAGATGGTCAAGACGAGCCGAGCACATATTGCCAGTAGAGCTCAATTAGAGACCCCCAGTTCATTTCTATCTAGAGGAGGTACGAATGCTACCGCAAACCTTTCTGATGACTTGATTCCTAGCATGGGATTGATTGCTGATAAGATGTTAGTCGTAGAGAGGGTGGACAGGAGAGTGGATGAATTGGATAGTAACTTATCCAAATTACCCAAGCAGATGGCAGAGTTGACAGAGAAGGTATCCAAGTTGAGGATACCCACCGTGATTGCATCTGTTGCTCCAGTTTACCGTATACACCATGTTCAAGAGCAACAGATAGCATGGCCACTTCAATCTTGGTGAGAGCACCAAGCTCTTGCCCAACCCTTTTTAACAACAGCTACCAGCCGAGGATACAGTGTAGGAGGAGCCTTCCCAGGTGTGGGAGGTAAATGGTGGGTGGTATACTCAGGACCCCGCTAGGCAGAGTCACTCTGGGAATCTTTACCTTACCAGTGTACCCATACCTTCCACAACACATCGTTTATCACTACATTTCTTCTAGCACATCCAAGCTCATCAGCCTACCAGACTCAGTTACCAAGGCAGCAGCAACAGCAACCGTACATATGACAGTCGACGTACCCAAAGGGCTAGAAGTGCCCACCTGTGCATCATCCACTTCACCAGCCACATTTCCATGGACAATAGAGTCAATCTTCACGCTCTTATCAGTAGAAACAACAGTCCATTGGTAGATTCTTGAGGAGTTATGCTCCTAGAAGAATGAGTTATACGACATGCAGTGTGACATCAACCTCATATCCTATTGTCAGAAGGAGAAGATTGTCCCATCTACTTCCATTCCTACCCAAGTTCAGGCTAATCCCAACAACCTGAACAATTCTCAGTAGCAGTATTCACATGATCAGGTATACTACTCAGATTTACATAAATCTGAGCACGGGATCTTTCCATTTGATTGTATTAATCACATGTCTCTCGGGTGCAGAAGGACACTGTTCATACCTGATCGGGCGAAGGATACGGAGAGGACCGACTTAGAGGCTTAGCTTGAGGAGACTTCAGAGGACGATGTAGCCAGGCATCTTCACAGTGATGATCATCAGTGAGTAGAAACTTCTAGAAGGAGAATAAGGAGGAGTATGAGAGCAGCGCAACACGCATCAAATTCAGAGTCTACGGAGGACCTTGTACCTTCGGTTGAGGCAAAAGCACATTTAGCAAGCACTCCCCAACCTTCTGTAAATGATTCATTTTACATTCTAAATTAAACGTAAAAGATTTAGTTGTGAAAAATTTAGTTTCTAAGAATAATAAAGTGCATATTTCTGTTTATGATTCTGAGTCTTCACATTCTTCTATAGTTATCCCTTTCCCTTGTGTTCTTAAAGCAGGTAAGCACAACGTGAATAAGATTCAAAAAGATGATCCCCAAATGGCACGATTTTGCAAAGATAACATTATGGTTAATGTTCCATTTGATGAGTATGTGGCTAGTCATACTGCATTTTAGAAATACTTGAATGTGAGATGCACACCTAGCAGAGTTAGCATGAAGAAACTGAACAGTTATGTCAAGACACATGTTCTCAATTGCCACATTTTATATTAAGAACCAATAGTTGCTAAATAAGAAGAGAGGTTTAGGTGCACATTATGTGGTGAGTCATATCGATGACATCATGTTTGCACACACTCTCCTAGTCAATGGCTCTTCGATCAACTTGTTACTATATGCCTTATATGAGAAACTGAAATTGGGACCTTTATGCAAATCTAGAGCTTTACTTCATTTGTGGATAAGTCAATGAAAAAGGCTAAGGGTGAAATCAAAGATGACATTATCTCGATTGAGGGGCAAGATTACAGGGTGGACTTCTGATGAATCTGTGATTCATCACTCTAAAAGTTGAAAATAGAGCCTTGTTCCCAAGTAATTAGATGCATTTCATCACCTATATTGCATAATTAGCATTTATGCATGCATAGATAATACCAGCATTTTAGCATTCACATCTGCATTAAATAAGAAGCCAAATTCACTTGTAAAATCACCTATTTGTATGTATTTTATGCTAACTCCAAACTCCATAAATTCAACTCTATAGTGTATATATTACTAACACTAATATAAGAAAAATACCAAAAAATGCTAACTTGTAAAATTGACCAATAAAACCTGAGTCCAAGTTTGAGACCATGAACCTTAAAATGTGTATATCTCTCTCATATAGCATCTGATTTAGGTCTACTCATTTTTAAAATAATATACATTCAGAGATCTTCAAAACGAGGCCAATTTCATTAAAATCGGAGTCCGTATGCAAAACTTGGGTTTTGGGCCCCCCATTGTATAATGTATGTATTTGTATTTGTACCCTTGTACTTTATCACTTCATTTGACCTCGTTTCTGTTTTTAGTTAACATATAACTTGTAGATCTCATCGAGATCTGCAACTTTCATGTTTTAAGTTTCTCCAAATTCGATCATTTTCTCCCTCATTTCTCCATTTCTTCTTCACAATAATCTGATTGGGCCATGTGGCGCCTTCTGGTTGCGCCATGCAGCCCGTCTAAGCACGCGCCATGCACCCCGCCTTTCAGTTGTTGGATGGCTTTCAATCAGCCTACATCTCAGCCGCCCACGCCTGTATCATCTTGTAGCCATCTGATCAACTCCAGATTGCATCTGGATTGCCCACCATCACCTTCACCTCCTTACGCCACGTGGCACGCTCCATCATCGTCCGATTGCTCTCCTTCTCTCCAAATCGCCTCCGTCCGTCTCTGCCCTTATCTCAACCCTCCGATCAAACTCCAGACGCCATCTCATCTGTCCGCAAGTGCCACGTTCTCCTTTGGCCAGGTATCGCACTCACGTCTGCCTGATCATAGCCTTGATGCTTTGATCTCCACCATTCCTTTCCGCTTTGATTCTATCCCTACGATCCCATTTTCCGATTTCATCGTGGCCGTTCGCCAGCGCCACTTCCACCGTTCGCCATGTGGCGCTCTCTACACCCTTTGATGGCGTTGCTCTGATCTAATCCCAACCACTCCCTAGTGCCCCGCTCAGAGTCATTGGATCACTAGATCCAACGATCGAGAGTTCGTTGTCAACCTCCAGAAGTCCCCTCGCCCACGTCGCCCACCTAACCAACCATCTCCGCCCCTTTCCATTTCCCTCGCTTCTCCAGCCACTATCTCCACTTCCCGACGAGCCCTCGTCCAAGACCCAACTTCCACCACCCTCGCGGGAGTCCACTATCTCCATGATTCCCTCCATGTCGCTCCAGCAATTCCCACACAAACCACCTCCACCATCATCAGACCACCACCTTCCCTCTTTAAATACTCCACCTCCGCCCATCGTCAGCGCCCATCCGTCCTTGCACGAGCGACCCTAGAGCTCCCTTCCTCCGATCTGTGATAGAGATTAGTCTAGAAAGCGAGCGACGATAGTGGTATCATCTCCGGCGAGATCCACGGCGACCTTCATCGTGCAGTAGCTCCTCCATCGATCTGCGTGAGCTCGGGCCCCTGCCGACCTAGAGCAACGACCAGCAGCTTCATTTTGAGCCTCCATTCCCAGCTAGCAGCCTACATCTTCTTCTCCGATCACTTTCTTCTTCCCCTCCGATCATCTCCGAATTTCTCTGCCTTCTCCGCTCAATACCACCCTCACCTGATCATCGATCGAGCTTTGCATCGAAGCTACCATGTCCGTGTGCCCTTCCGTTCACCTTCACGACGCATCGAGCCATCTCCGCCACTGCTCTGCCCCTCTCGACGGAGGAGCACGCTGACCACTCCACCTCTTCACGCCATAAGGCCTTGAGCATTCACTGAACCCACGCGAGCACAAGCACCATCTTTTTGGCATTCACTAACACTGTAGGAGACATCTTAGTCATTGATCGGACTCGTCACCGAAGCTTCTTCGAGCTCCTTCATCTTCGACATACCATCCATGTCTGCCTCTTCCAGGATGCCCGGCTTCTTTGCCAAGCTTCAACGAATCTCTTCAGCCAATCAGGAGCTCCCGGGGTTCTTCACCGAGCACGGGAGAAGGTGGCGGAGCTCGTTGCCCTTTGCCGGAGCCTAGCCAAGCCCGCCGCAGGAGGCGGCGGAGAGGAGGAACACGACGCACAGTTACCGTCCGATCCACTTGATCGGACAGTCCATGGCACGCCACGTCACTTTCTCCAGGAGTCACTTCCACCGTTTCATCTATCTTGATCGGACGGTCGCTCAGGTTGACACGTCTCCTGCTCCAGCCACCATTCGATCTTTGCAATCGGAATGTCCATCTTCAGCTACGTCTCCAGCTCCGAGCCTCTTCCCCACCCCTTATGCTCGGAGCATCCGAACCTCATCCGAAGCAGCCCAGCACTTCATTACTGGGTTCAGAGCACCCGAGCCAAATCCGAAGTTGCGCTGCACGTGTGGCCCCAGGTCGCCCCCTCATCCGCTCTTACGCTCCCTCCAGTCTGTCGTGCTTCCCTAGCCTAGATCTCACATGGTCTTCACATGATATCTGGGTAATTTACATCGAGGCCCCTGCAAGTTTTCAAAATTACATTTCAGTCCCTGACAGGCATGTCACGTGAGGCGCGCGTGTTCTAGTGGAGAAATTGCACCCATATCCTCTGCATTATAGGTAATTGCATTTTAGTCCCTGCAAGCATGTTTATGATTTAGTCAATTTTATTCATGTTTGCATTTTGGTCCCTATGTTTGCACGTTTATTTAGGCATTCATTTAGCATCATTTTATAATTCCAAAAATTGCATGTTGTAGAGACACTTGTGCTTTATAATTGTGAACACTTGATTCATTTTTGTGATCTTCGAGGAATTTAATATAATTCTTTTTGTGGAAATTTACATAGTTTGACACTATGTGCCTTTAATTCCTTATTAAATTATTTATTGCTCCAAAAATCATCAAAAAATCACAATAGGTCTAGTTTAAGTGTTCTACTTAGTAACCAAATATTACATCATTTGCACGCATAACGAGGTCTTAATAAATTAATTAATATTTTGCTTAATTATTTTTAATAGGTCCAATATTCATCATTTAGGTTTATAAATTTTCCTGGATTCATCTCATATAGAAGTATCTAGGTTAATTTTTGTAACTGAGAATGACGTATTTTGGTTTTTATTAAAATTAATTTTGCAAAATCTTTACCCTGCATTCATTCTTAATTCATATTTAATTCATTTAAAGTAAAAAAATTCCAAAAAAAATTGCAGTAGCTTAATTTCATTGCATTTCATATTCTTGCCAAGTTTCATCATTTTTTGACTTAATTTGACCATACTTCAAATTTTAACCTTCAAATTTGACTTGAATTGCATCGCATTTTCTTAATTGCATAAAAAATACAAAAAAAATTTCCTGAAAGTCTAACATCGAAAATGACTTTAAATTAATCTAAGGAAAAAGCTGCCTTACTGAGTTCGACCTTGGACTTGCCCAAGTAAAATAAAAAATTGTCGCTTGCATTTAATTTGATATTAATCTAAGTGGTTTTAAACAGTCTTGATTTACCCAACTACAACAAACACACATTGAATTTAATCGATAATCCGGTTGAATTAGGTAGGGAAACCGCGAGGCTCTTCAAATGACGTCGTTGTCGTGGTCTTTGAGAGGACTTGTAAAAAGAAAAAAAAAGTTTTTGGATTTCTAGCGGTTCTCATTTGGGTTCTCGTGCATGTAAGTAATAATAAAAAGAATCTATGTGTGTTGTGTGGTTGCTTGACGTAGGATAGGACCTGCACTTGCGGCTCTTAGAGCTCTCTTAGGACTGTTTGTGCTCGTAATACCTAGGATCACACTTCACCATTAAAAGACGCACTTAGACCGCAGGACTTTAGCCAAATCTAACTTGTTCTTCACTCGCTAATAGAACTGCTTCTCAAGGAGCGGCTTTTCTCGCGTGCATTCATATAGATAAAATTTCAATTCTATTTTTACATCCCGTATGTAGAGCGCGAGGATTACTGTAAGTCTTCTGAACTTGGCATACATCATTGTTTTATCATGCACCAGCTTTTCTCGACTCCTTCTCCCTTGGTTTTCTAACTTAGGATTAAAGGAAATTGGGACTGGATGATAGGTGTACCTTGTGTGTTGGACTAATCAGGTGATCATCTAACTTAAAATCGGGACTGCTAAACAAATTGACCGAAAAATCAAAATAAAATCAGAAATTATGTTTGCGAGAGAATAACCCCGACCTTGATTTCAGGCTGAGTGAGGGTACAGAGTGTGTGTGCACACCCTAAGGCAGAGCGAAAATCCCCGCCTTCCATATCATGTACCCCGAGCCGAGTCGCAAACGGCAGGACTATCTGTAAATTTATTAGAGATCACATCATCTCTAGGTTCGGGATTCCCAAAGTGTTAATATCCGATGGGGGTAGCCATCTTGTGAACAGAGACGTGAAGAAACTCTTAAAGGATTATGGCATCGAACATCATGTCACTAGTCCTTACCACCCACAGACCAATGGCATGGCAGAGGTATCGAATAGGGAGGTTAAGATCATATTGCAGAAGCTTGTCCGCCCAGACAGGAAGGATTGGTCTCAGATCTTGGATCAGGTCCTTTGGGCCTATAGGACAGCTTACAAGATACCTTTAGGAACCTCCCCATTCAGAATGGTGTTTGGGAAGCTGTGCCATTTGCCTGCAGAATTAGTGCATAAATCTGAATGGGCAATCAAGAAGGTCAACTGGAACACACACCTAGCGCAGAAATAGAGAGAGATGGATCTGAATGAACTTGTGGAGATCAGAAACCGAGCATATGACAATAGTTTGGTGTACAAGGACAAGGTAAAGCGTTGGCACGATAGATATATTAGACGAAAGACCTTTGTTCCTGGACAGAAGGTATGGTTGTTCAATGCGACGTTCATAGTCCATGTTGTGCATGATAGTGGATGTGTAGAGATCTCAGATCTTACAGATGGAGCACAGACATCCCTAGTTAATGGAAAACTCTTGAAACACTTTGTCGAACCCAATGAACAATTAGTCCATATTGAGGAGATTGATTTCACGCGCGAGGAAGACTCGGTAGACACAAATAAAGCCACGCATGAGATCTTGCAATAGTGAGCTCTCGCCTTCAGCAGCATCAAAAAGATCCAGATCATAATCCCTATATATACTCACCCTTCTTGTATATTCTTTCCCTCCCTCCCGCGACTCCAGTCACTCGCCCTAGCTCCATATCTTTTCATTTTATGACTATACTTAGGATGACCAGATCCTAAGTATGGGGGGAGAGTGACCCGAGTCTATTCACCATTCACTGCACATCCTCCAGATCTCATCAGTTCTCACATCCACTCATGTCCTATACTTAGGCTAACCTGAGCCTAAGGATAGGCGGAACCGATGCCCGCCATGTATATATACTCCTCCATTTTCCTTCTTAACCTCGCACGCCCCATTTTTATCTTCTTCTACACTTAGGCTGCCATAGCCTAAGTATAGGGAGGCGGGACGACTTCTATACATTTTTCTTACTTTAGCTCTCCTACGTATATCACATGCTAAGTATAGGGGGCGTGTATATATCACATATATACTTTACCCATAGCTCGTACTTTCTCATATTTTTGTATATACTATACAATAATTACGGGGTGGGTAACAATTGAAAAAAATTGTAAACAACATGTATATCTGCAATACTCTTGTATAATTTTATGAAAAAATCATCAAAATCAAAGGCTTCTTATTTACTCTTGCATATCATCCCTGCATTTAAAAGGAAAGGAAAAAAAGAGTCTTGCATTCATCTACATAGCACGTCATCTGCACCTCATCTGCATATCTAGCATATGCAAAGTGAAAAGCTAGTGGGTTTAGAACCAAGTTATGAATAGATGTTGATGAGGGACTTGATTTGACCTTAATATACATAATTTCAGAGGAACCTTATAGGACTCGAGTTAAAATTTTTCAGGTCAAATGACTTAATTATTTGATCCGCAAGTCTATGTTCACATGTCATCTTGATTGGTCTAAATATAATATCTCGTACACACGCATGATTCTTTTAGACAGTGACCTAACTTGAACAAGCACCATGCACGTAGCTCTTCACTGATGAGGTGGTGAGGAGGTAGAATCCTTTAGCTTGGAGTAGCACACGGGTGGAAACATCCGTCCTCCTCTAGGGAGGGACGTGCATCCCAACCTAGTCTGGTGGTGTTGATATCTAAGGATGGGATGTTATGGGTTGCAATAATGTTTCAAAAGAGGGATAGTCTACTTGCTCAAGAGGAAAAACTCCTTATGTACATGCTACACCTTGTATATAGTTCAAAAAAATGCAAGAACTTAAAAAAAGTAGCCAGGCTAGATTGAAAAAAAAAACCTGCCAGAGTATGTGTATTTACAAGAAGCCTGCAGTTGGATGACTTGGCTATACTTATCAAGCATCCTAGGATAGGTAGCTACCCTGGCTACTGTCCATTCTTCTCTCCACCCCCTCTTCTTGAGCTGGTCGCACTTGAACTTAGAAGGGAATACCCCGCTCCTCGAGGAAAGAGTTACTGGATCGGGAAATTAGAGTTACCTTGTTAGAGGAGGCTGGTTCTTTGCCATTTCTGATGTGGAGAGCTATATTTCACTTACACAGTACAAGTAAGAATCATAGTCATCAAAAATTTGCGTATGAGGATTTGTTCTGACCTAACTGTTGAGGCATCTTGAATAGAAGAGTTGTGGAACTTAAAGTCTGTCAGGTCTTAAGTTCATAACCCAATAAGGATCTGCTACACAATTAATCCAAAGGTCGAGTCAAGCTCCATTTTCAACTTTTTTTCATGACCTTGGTATGGAACCCAAAATCATTTCACCTTTGCATTTCATTTTAGTTGCTCGGGGACGAGCAAGGTTTATTTGGGCATTACCCAGATATCACGTGAAGACCACGTGAGATCTAGTCTCGGGAAGCGTCGGAGGCTTGGAGGTTGCTTCGGGTCTTTTGCATGCTTGGACGTGCTTCGGATGAGGCTCAGATGCTCCGAGCCTAAGGGGCAGGGAAAATGCTCAGTGCTGGAGACATGGCGCGATGCAGACTATCAGATCCTCAAGCGATCCAACGGTGGCAGTGACTCCTAGAGCGGGTGACGTGGAGCACTAGGGACCATCCGATCAAGATGATCGGATGTCAACTGTGCTGCGAGTTCCTCCTTGTCGCCGCCTCCTGCGGCGGGCTTGGTTGGGCTCCGGCGAAGGAAGCTAGCTCTACCGCCCTCTTCCTTGCTCGGTGAAGATGCCCGGAGCCTCGTGAGTGGTTCTGACGATCCATGGAAGCTTGGCGGAGCCGCCAGAGCAGCTGGAAGAGGTGGGGGTGGTCTGCACGTCAGAGATGAAGCTTGGTGAAGAAGCTCTGGTAAGGGTCCGGCCAGTGACGATGGTGGTCCTGCAACGTTAATGATAGCCAAAAATCATGGTGCAAGTGCTTGCATGGAGGAAGTGAGTGATGCGAGGCCTGTAGGGCGAAGTAGGTGAATGGTCGTCGTGCTCCTCCACCGTGATCGGCGGAGCAGTGGTCGAGGGTGATTCGGTGGTCTCGAATGGTCGAGGGGAAAAACGAAGGGGTGCGTGAAGATGGGAGATCCAAGGTGGAGCTTAGGCGATGGTCAGTGGGAGGTGATGTCGAGCGAGGAAGCCTAATAAATTAGGAGATGATCGAAGGGGAAGAAGAGGAAGATCGAAAAGGAAGATGGATGCGTCTACTTGGGGATGGAGGCTCGAAATGGAGCTGTCGGTCATCGCTCGAGGGTCGGTAGGATCCCGAGCTCACAGCTCGATGGAGGAGCTGCTGCACGGTGAAGCTCATCGTGGATCTCGCTGGAGAAGAACCGTTGTCGTTGCTCGCTCTCAAGCCTAATCTCTGTCATCGATCGGAGGAAGGGAGCTCTAGGGTCTCCATGCAGGGGGGGAGGCGGCAGAGCTCGCTGCCCTTCGTCGAAGCCCAGCCAAGCCCGACGCAGGAGGCGACGGCGAGGAGGAACACAATGCACAGTTACCGTCCGATCCTCTTGATCGGACAGTCCATAGCATGCCACGTCACTTTCTCCAGGAGTCACCACCACCGTTTGATCTATCTTGATCGGACGGTCAGGTTGCCACGTCTCCTACTCCAGCCACCGTTCGATCTTTACGGTCGGACGTTCCATCTTCGGTCACATCTCCAGCTCCGATCCTCTTCCCCGTCCCTTAGGCTCGGAGCATCCGAACTTCATCCAAAGCATCCCAGCACTTCATCGCTAGGTTCGGAGCACCCGAGCCAAATCTGAAGTTGCACAGCCCGCGTGGCCCCAGGTCACCCCCAGGTTGCCCCCTCGTCCGCTCCTGCGCTCCCTCCATCCAGTCGTGCCTCCTCACGTCGCCCACCTGCGGCCAACAGCGCCACCAACCGTGAACCGCTCTGCGAGGCCCTCCACGACTTCAGCCGCTGGGCCACCGCCTCTTCGTCGTGTACCCCCTGCGCCAGTGCACGGCTTCCTCCAGCCTGGTCGTCGTCCTCCTCCACAGTCGTTGCCCGCCTCTACGCGCCCCCGCGCGCTACTGCCGCCCCCAGCGGATACATCCTCCCCCGCACCGCCGTGGTCCAGCCTGTCCACGCGCCCTCCAGTGACTCCCTCCTTGCTCTACCCTCGCCCGCGGGCGGCGCGTCGCCCACCCCGTGCCCCAGAGAGGCCACGGTGATCCACCGCCCCTCGCGGCGCCCCGCTGCCGTGTGGCTGCAGCCTCGCCATTCCCGCGGCCCGCACCTCCCCTCGCTCCAGGTCATACCGCCCAGCCGCCCCTTCACCCCGCGTCATTCGCCGCTGCCTTCCAGCAGCCCCACGTCCGCGACGTGATGCCCACACAGCCGGCCACCCTCCATCGCCGCTGCTCCACCACCCCTACGGCCACCACCGTCATGCACAAGGTCGTGGAGGGCCATCGCCCTAGCCGCTCCCCCTCTGCGTACGCTAACTTGGGCTGCAAGTTTGGAAGGAACGAAGGTCTTTCTTCTTTTTATTTTTGTTTTTATTTTTTTGTGAAAATTACACTTCCATCCCTTCATGTTCTTTATTTACAAAAACATCCATGTGCACAATTTATTTATTTAATTTAATTTTCTATATTGCTTAGACACCCCTAACTTTATGCATTAATTTGGACAGTCATCTAGCATCATTTTATTTAATCAAAAATAGTGTTTTGTTGAGCAATTAATTCTTTATCTTTTGGCAATTTTTTAACATTTTTGTGAGCTCCAGATAATTTATTAAAAATCAGAGTTTGAAATTATGTGATATTTTACCCAATTAAGCTATGAAATTCACCCATGTTCATTTATTCCTCCAAAAATTGTGAAAAAAAATCAGATTTGATGCCTTTAATTGTGCTATAATTACTGTCCAAATTTTATTGAAATTGGAAGTGTCATTTGCCTAAATAAATTATTGAGTGATTTCTGAGACTGATTCTAATTAAATCCAGAAATAAGATTTTTACAAAATTCCAAGTCTCTTGTGTTTATCATTATATTTGGGATAAATCGCTTTCTAGAAAATTTGATTTCGTGGATTTACTAGGAATTAAATACTCACGGTCACTCTGTTTCATTAAAAAATTCATAAAAATCATAAAGTGTCAGAAATTTCCAAAAAAAATAGTGTAGCTTTCTTTTAGCATATTGATCAAGTAAATTTTTCATAATTTTTACATTTCATTTGCACGAAAAATTGCATATAAACCCCCAAAAATTTTGCATTTTTCATTTGTGCATCTTAAGCCCAAAAATTCCAAAAAAAATACATTTCGCATTCATCGTTGGATTAGGTTTTCAGAAAAATTGTAACTTGGCTAATTTGGATTAGTTTCACATTAAAATCAATTTAGCTGTTGTTGATTTTCTTAATAATCTAGTTCATCCGTATTAGTGCATTTGCATTTTTATCGCATAAAAAATTACAAAAAAAAATCCCACTTAGAAAACCGTGATCTAATTCATCTAATTTGATCTGAAGTTGTTCCTTTGCCTCTTTGAGTCGACCCTGGCACATGCCAAGGTTAAAAAATTATAAAACTGTAAATTAGCTAATTAATCAATTATTCTATTCGTGTGGTAAATTTTTGATCGATTCGAATTTATCTGACTGCAACGAAATCATTAATTCGATACTATTAAAAGGATACAAATCCGGGTCAATCAAATGGCGTCATTGCCGGGGTATGTGTATTACTAGAAGCCTGCAGCTGGATGACTTGGCTACACTTGTCAAGCATCCTAGGATAGGTAGCTACACTGGCTACCTCCCATTTTTCTCTCCACCCCCTCTTCTTGAGCTGGTCGCACTTGAACTTAGAAGGGAATGTCCCGCTCCTTGAGGAAAGAGTAACTGAATCAGGGAATTAGAGTTACCTTGTTAGAGGAGGCTGGTTCTTTGCCATTTCTGATGTGGAGAGCTATATTTCGCTTACACGGTACAAGTAAGAATCATTGCCATCAGAAATTTGCGTATGAGGATTTGTTCTGACCTGACTGTTGAGGCATCTTGAATAGAAGACTTGTAGAACTTAAAGTCTGTTAGGTCTTAAGTTCAGATCCCAATAAGGTTCCGCCACACAATTAATCCAAAGGTTGAGTCAAGCTCCATTTTCAATTTTTGTTCATGGCCTTGGTATGGAACCCAAAATCATTTCACCTTTGCATTTCGTTTTAGTTGCTCGGGGACGAGCAAGGTTTAATGCTCCATACCAAGATGAAAATCAAAGGTGAAATGATACTTCTGATGTCATTGTAGTCGGACCGAATCGGATCGATCAAAGATCATCTAATTAAATTAACAATCAAATCAAATGGTCGAATTTATATTTTACTTGGGCAAGCCCAAGGTCGAACTCAGGGACACGAGCCGACTTTGCATTATTTGGACTCTAATTATTTGAATTAAGTGCTGGATTAAAGAATCGTAGGTCAAGACAGGCATGAAGACAAGACAATATGCATTGAGTAAACATGAATATATGCATTTTTTTATTTGATTTTTATCATGCAAAGCAATGCGAGTAAATGCAATGCAAAAATATACCCTAATTATAAAACTACTTGAGCCATTTAATCACAAGTCGAATCAGGTTCAATTCATGAAGCTATTATCATTGATGTAAAAATAAGGCATGCGAAGTGGATGGCTTGGATCGTGAGATGTAAGGGGTGATCAGACGGCAGAGGGATGAGGGCGCGTGGCATGTGCAGAGATGGGCCGCTGACGCAACCAGAAGGCGCCACATGGCCTAATCACATTATTGTGAAGAAGAAGGTGAATTATGAGGGGGAAGATGACCGAACTTGGAAAACTCAAAACATGAAAGTTGTAGATCTCGATGAGATCTACAAGTTTCATGTTGGCTAAAAATGAAGATGAGATAAAACTAAGGCAGAAAATATTTTTGAGAGCGTTTTTAAGGTTAAAAACACTACGATTTTTAATTTTGCCATTTTTATGTATTTTTAATTTATTCAATGACTCTGACAATTACAGGGATTTGTCTGGTTTTTATTGACACTTAGTCTAAGCTAGGGGGTTAATTTCAGCGAATTAAGAGCATGAAACATGTTTTCATCAACCCTCTATACTTAAAACTATGCTCATCTCCGAGCATCAAAGAAAATGAATGAGCTGGAATAACCCCCTTGTGCATGTGCGTACAGGATCTGATCTGTTCAAGTCCTCTCAATTTTAGAGATCCAAAATCTTAGAGCTCAACCCATCCTTAATCCAAGAGGCATCCAATTCCTCTAGTTTTTCCAGACTCTCTCGGATATACATATAAACTAAGGGTATGACATTTAGTGTTGACTGCGTTCACGAGAGTAGAGTTAAAATGTCACCCAAGGTCTCGGTCCAAGAAATTCTTCTAAGGACCCAATCCTCAATACAAGGGAATAAATCAGATCTTGCGTCCAATCCACCGTCTCTTTAGTTGTCAGACTTGGAAGTGTAGGCGGCGGGCCAGATGATGGAGGGATTTTAGGATTGTGTAATTTCTTCTCTCCCTCTCATTGGAACAAGGATTCTCTCTAGTGCCTTATTACGCAACACATATTTTTGGTGTTGATCAGTACGTCAGTCAAGAGAAGTTGGAGTCGTCTGCACTTGTTTTCCTAGGAGTACACCGGGGTGTGCCTTTTTTGAGTACCTATCGTACCTTCTACACCCAGACTTGTAGAATTTATGATGCAGAGCTCTTTTTTGGTGCAAGCCCGACTCCTGGTCCTAATAGCGGTGGCCCAAGTGGACACTTCGAAAATGGTTTGGAGCTCTCGCCTTTGGTGGAAGCTCTTTCATGATTGACTTTGTGGAATGGGAGCTTTATTTTCAACATTTCATTGCTTTGTAATATTTTTGGCTAGCTCCACAGCTTTTATCAAGAGTTAGCGCACAAAGATCAACATTTTTATTTATTTCACACCCTGGTACTTAGTCAATGTCAAGAGATTAGTATAAGAACCAAGTTCTCATACTGGAAAAATTCTGACACTCATGTTTCCTGAAACCTTCAAAGATTTTATCCCGTCCTCGAGCATCATTAGATCAAGTCCAGACTCGAATCCCTCATCCCAGTTCCTCAAGTGAAATGTCAACTCATCTCATCGAAACCGTAGTCGTGCATGCGATGTGCTGATCATATTCTTATGGTCTGAGACTAAGCATGCAATATAGCACGCAAATCTAGAAACCTAGGGAAATATGGATGATTAAGTCTAAGACCCTGATGGCTAAGGCTGGTTAACCTAAAATCTCAAGACCTCATATACCAAGTTTCCTTGAACATTTTTGATCCTGAGTGGAAGTGAAAATGTAGGGGATTTAATTCAACTCCTTCATTCAAATTTTTTTATAAAGACTTTAAAAGACAAAATGACTGCCTAAACTCAAATGAGTAGACGCATATGTATTCAGCCAGTATAGGTGTAAGTACAGGCCGGAGCCCGTTGCTTGAGGATGGAGCCTTACGTGATGTCCTCTAAACCACCTACTCTACTAAGGGCAAAGCCTCACTGAACGCAGCTACTTATTTGGGTTTAGTAGTCACTATTGACTCTTAAAGGATTTTGAATTTTATTGGTTTTTTATTAAAGGTTAGACACAGGTTAGAAACTTTCCTTGAAAATCAAAAAGAATTTTCAACACTACGTCACATAAATAAAAATTATAAAAAGATTTTTCAACAAGAGAAACTTATTTTTCGAATCATTTTCGAAAATACTTTTCTTGAAAAATAGTATAGAAAAGCCTTGAAAATAATTTGTCCACTTAGTTCACAAGATTATACTTAAGCCAAAAAGTTTTAAATTTTCCATTTTTTTCAAAATATAGCTAAAGTACATATATTGTATATACGGTATACCCCTCTATACTTAAACTTTGCTATGTCCTCATAGCACTAGATGATACAAGGGCAAAGTTCTATTTAAGTATAGAAAAATATACGAGAACTAAGGTGGCTCCTCCTATACTTAGGTTAGAAATAACCTAAGTATTGAGGCAAGGAAAGATGAGTAAGAAAATCACGGGGACTCGGGTCATCCCTATACTTAGGTTGAGAGTAGCCTAAGTATAAAGATTAAGAATTGATGTTGGGAGAGACCCGAGGTGGACGAAGAAGTCGAATGGATATACACAAGAGCATATGAATCTTCTGAGATGGATGGAGTACCTAGGGTCTAGGGGAGGGTGTCTAAGCAACCAAGGCTCAAACAAGCATGCAAAACCCTTTGATTTCACCAACTCATGCGTGAAACCAACAAATGTTGGTTGATTATCTTGTCGGTTTTATTGGTGATTAAAAATATTCTATTTTACACAAGGCAAATGTCAAATAAAACCAACTGCATAAACACGGGTGTTGCTCTCCCAAAACAAGATTTTACTCCATTATTAGGTTGACTTGCAATTAACAGTCCCAATTTATTTGCTTAAGCTTATCTCTGATTAAAAGTGAGCACAAAAATCAAGAAATCACCATCTACCGCTCATTCCCATTTTCCATTAACATAGGTGATCAAGCTAGGAGGGGGAGTCGAGAAAAGCCATGCAGTCGATAAAAATCATGATCTAGGCTACGCGAGAAAACATTCAGCGCTTTGAGAAAGAACCGTGAAAACTCGAACTGAATTGAAAATCAAAATCATGTGTATGCTAGTCGATGAAAAACCACACCTAACATGCTTCTATTAGTGGGGAAGAACATCTTTTAAATTTGGCTAAGTGAAGCGATGCTTATGTACGTCTATTATTAAAGGGTGTCCTACCTACGAGCAAGCACGTAAAATAAAAATGTGAAAGAAGCTCGAAGAGCCGCGTGCCTAGTCCTAGGTCAACACTCAAGTGGGGACGATCCCCACACAACCACATATAAGTCGTTTATTTACAAGCGTGAGTCTTCGATCGAAGACCATTGTAAAGACGATTATTACATGTATATGTAAAGAAATAAAATGCGAGACATTTTTTTCTTTGAATCATCTCCAAATTTGCTTCTACGGCTCCTCGCAGCGGGGAAGTACCTTCACCTCGCCTCCTTGAACCTCAAGGGCCCTGCCACAAAAGCACATGTTAGATATCAATCGAAAAGAAATTTTAATGATGCAAGACAAATGGACAAATTAGCCAACGTATAGAAACACTCAATTAATTAAATAAAAATCCAAATAAGACAAAAGATGAGTTGTGTCCTCGGCAACGGCACCATTGACAAACCCTTAATTCAGCCCTGTAATAGTGTTGAATTAACACTTCCGATGTCATTGCAGTTGGACTGAATCGGATCAATCAAAGACCATCTAATTAAATTAACAATCAAATCAAATGGTCGAATTTATATTTTACTTGGGCAAGCCCAAGGTCGAACTCAGGGACATGATCCTCCTTCGTATTATTTAAACTCTAGTTATTTGAATTAAGTGTTGGATTAAAGAATCGTAGGTCAAGACACGCATGAAGACAAGACAATATGCATTGAGTAAACATGAATATATGCATTTTTTTCATTTTATTTTAATCATGGAAAGCGATGCAAGTAAATGCAATGCAAAAATATGCCCTATGTATAAAACTACTTGATCCATTTAATCACAAGTCGAATCAGGTTCCATTCATGAAGCTATTTTCACTGATGTAAAAATAAGGCATGCGAAACATTGAAATAAAAACACTAAGCTATTAAAATAATACATCAAAATTCATAGTGTCAAATTTGAAATCTAAGTATGCCATTAAGAAGACAATGAAACGAGCTTCAAAACACCACTGAAATCGACTCAATCGGGGCTAGGATTCTCAAGATATGCAAGAGTGAAGTCAGAGGCATAAATGCAAGAAAACATGAAAGATAAATAGCAAACAGGTCCCTAGGAGGGACTAAAATGCAAATAAAATAAAGCTCGAGACCTTACCTGTAAATAACCCACACGCACGGGGGTATTTTTACAATTATAAAAACTTGCGAGGGTATAAGTGCAAAATACCCCAGTCGCACGTGCTCTGCACGTGAGCTCTAGATCTATCTGCAATTTGGAGAAACTCCGGGGGTGTCCTTGCAAAATACCCAACCATCACGTGACCGAGACATGTAAGGCCAGGCTCAGGTGACTTTGCAGGATCGGATGCTACTTCGGCTAGGCTCGAGTGTTCTGTTACGGCACGATGCAGGATCGGCATATCCGAACCTTGAGGTATGCATAGATGGCTAGGAGGACGGTTTGGACTGACGCATGGGCACCAGTGATCCATCATATCAAGATGATCTGGTGTCATCTGTGATGCATGAAGATGTCGACGTGTCCTCCTCTGGACCGTTGGATGAACACCGGGATGGATTCATCCAACGGTCATTGTATACTCTTCTCCACCGTGGTGGTGGTGGCGAACTCTGGCCTCCGGCAAATCTGATGGAACTCCGCCACCTCCTTCCGCTCAAAATATTGCTCCTACGAGGTTCCTGAAAGGTCCTTCATCTTCTCCAAAGCTCCTGGAGGGTGATGAGCATCCTGGACGCTAATGGCGACATCTATATGCCTAAAAAGGAGCTCGTAAACTTGGCTTAGGCGAAGTTCCGACCAGTGAGGAATGAAGCACATGTACAGTTAGATTCATAGTTGAAGCATGTACACGGAAGCATGTGTGTGAACTGAGATGGAATGGAGGCCATGCGAGCAGAGAAGGCGGTCGACCTTGATCATCTTCTCCGGTGAATCGGAGAAGAAGGGAGTCAAAATGGTCTGTGGGCATGGAGGACGGAGAAGGGAATCTAAGGGTGATGCGTGAATGGTGGAAGCGAGGCAAAGCTACAGGGGTGATCAACGAACAGAGAGGTGACAAAGGAGTCTTAATTAAATGAGAGAAAGAGGTTGGAAAATACAAAGAAGATTAGAGGAGCTTACCTGGCGAATGGCGGAGCGGGGGCCTGGGCTTGAGCCTCTTGGAGAGGCTCGGGGTCTTCGCATGTCGAGGGCGGCCGATCCTCGGA
Source organism: Ottelia alismoides (assembly GCA_037367405.1). Lineage (NCBI taxonomy): Eukaryota > Viridiplantae > Streptophyta > Magnoliopsida > Alismatales > Hydrocharitaceae > Ottelia > Ottelia alismoides. Next base: position 802,947 of record JAZKJV010004701.1, read on the forward strand.
GCTCAAGCAGGGCGGAGCTGCCGCATCGCCGCCATGGAAGATGGCGGGTCTCACCGAGGGGCGACGGTTGTCTTCGCTCTATCCTAGCACCCCCCCGTCACTGGGAGGTGGCGGAGGGCTGGGCCTCGCCCCTCGTGAAGGTGGACGGAGTTGATTTGGGGCAGAGGTGAAGTATTTAAGGTTGGGAGATGTTGAGTGGTGACGGGATTTGCGGGGGCATTAGGAAGAAAGAGGAAGAAGGACGTGGGTCAAGTGGACACTCGCGAGGGTCGTGGATGAGTGGGCTTGATCATGGTGTAGTCGGGAGGTTGCGAGGTTAGTGGAAGAGGTGGGAAAAATAGGAAGGGGGGAGATGGTGCGTGATAGGGGCGACGTATGTGAGGAAGGAGTTCGGAGGTGGAAGAAGATGTCCCGACTGTTGGATCTTGCAATCCAACGGCCAAGAGATGGGCGAGAAGAAGCGGACCAAATCAGATCTAAGCAGTGTGATCGAAGGGAGTAGAACGCACCATGTGGCACGCTGAGAGTGTGGCGCTGACGGACGGCCTTGATGCAATCATGGGGTTAAGTGAATGGTCAGGAGTTGGGCGGGAATGAACGGCGCGGATAGAGGCGTCATGGAGGATATCTAGTGGTACATGATGAGCCACGTGGCGAGCTATGATTTAGGCACTAAAGAAAGGTCCAGATATGATCTGGACCTTGATCAATTGGCCGAGAAATTAAGCGAAGTGGATGGCTTGGATCGTGAGATGTAAGGGGTGATCGGACGGCAGAGGGATGACGGCGTGTGGCATGCGCAGAGATGGGTCGTGTGGCGCAACCAGAAGGCACCATGTGGCACAATCACATTATTGCAAGGAAGAAGGTGAATTATGAGGGGGAAGATGACCGAATTTGGAAAAACTCAAAACATAAAAGTTGTAGATCTCGATGAGATCTACAAGTTTCATGTTGGACAAAAATGGAGATGAGATCAAACAAAGACAGAAAATATTTTTGAGAGCGTTTTTAAGGTTAAAAACACTATGATTTTTAATTTTGCCATTTTTATGTATTTTTAATTTATTCAATGACTCTGATAATTACAGGGATTTGTCTGGTTGTTATTGACACTTAGTCTAACCTAGGGGGTTAATTTCAGCGAATCAAGAGTATGAAACATGGTTCCATCAACCCTACTATACTACAACGACCAACATTGCTCGTCCTCGGAGCTTAGCGGCGCACGGAGGCGACCGCAACATGGTCGGAGGACCATGGGTCTCACCGGGGACGACGGTCGTCTTCGCTCGATCCTAGGTAAGTCCTCTGATTTTCTTTGTATTTTCCCCCTCTTTTCTCTTAATTAATTAGGATTCCACTCGCTCTATCACCGTTCACTGGTCATCTCTTCAGCTTCGCCTCGCATCCACCGTCTTCACGCTCACCTCCGATCACTCTCCATATCCTTCATAACCCCAGACCATTCCGACCCCCCTCCTCCGAGCTCATCGGAGAAGATCACCGGTCGCCGCCTTCTTCATCCCTTTCACGGCTGATCACCTCACTCCACCTCACATGCGTAATGTTTGGCATGCTTCGGCTATGAAATTAACCATGCAAGTGCCCGAGTATTCAATAGTCAGAGTCTTCGCCGGAGCTTCTTCACCAAGCTTCGTCTCCGACGTGCTGGCTTCGCCCGCCTCCTCCAAGATGACCAGCGGCCCCACCGAGCTTCAGCGATGACATTCCACCATCCAGGAGTTGTCGAAGACCTTCTCTGAGCCCCAACGACGGAGGCGGAGCTGCAGCCGCTTCGCCGGAGGTCTGATTCCTCCACCAGCCGGAGAAGCATGAAGAAGTACAGGTGCCGTTGGATGCACCTCCCCGGTGTTCATCCAATTGTCCACCTTTGACCACATCGACGCCTTCTTTAGCAGCAGCGACCGTCTGATTTTTCATGATCAGACGGTCTTCAAACATCCACGTGTTAGCCCCGAGCAGGTCCGAGCCTCAACCTCTGAGCTTACAGGTCTGGGGCTATCGAACCTCTACCAAGCCTTCTTCGAGCCAGAGCCTCCATCGAGCCTGCATCGAGCCTTCAGCGCCACCCGAGCCTAGCCGAAGTAGCCTCGAACCTTCAGCGCTTCTTGAGCATGGCCTCACGTGATCTTCTTGTGCGGTCTGGGCAAATTGCAGGGAGGCCCTCGGACGTTTCCAAATTTGCATTCAGGTCTAAAGACCATGTGACTCCTACGTGAGCTTGGGGTATTTTGCACTTATACCCCTGCAGGTTTTAATAATTGCAAAGATACCCCTACGCATGTAGGTTATTTACAGGGAAGGTCCTGCACTTTATTTTATTTGCATTTTAGTCCCTCCTAGAGACATGTTTGCTATTTATCTTTTATGTTTTCTTGCATTTATGCCCATGGTTTCACTCTTGCATATCTTGAGCATCCTAGCTCCGATTGAGTTGATTTCAATGGCGTTTTGAAGCTCGTTTCATTGTCTTCTTGATGGCATGCTTAGACTTCTAATTATACACTCTGATTTTTTATGATTAAGGTCAATAACATAGTGTTTCTTGTCGAATGACTACTCATGCCTTATATCATTACATTAATAAAATTTGCTTCATAATTCGAATATGAACTCGACTACACCCAATTGCTCAAATATTTTATAATTAGGGCATAATTGCATTGCATTTACTTGCATCACTTTGCATACTAAAAATCAATTAAAAAATACATTATTCATGTTTACTTAATGTATGTTGTCTTGTCTTAATGTGTGACTTGACCTACGATTCTTTAATCCAACATTTATCCTAAATAATAAGAGTTTAAATTAGACTAAAGAGGTATGTGTCCTTGAGTTCGACCTTGGGCTTGTTCAAGTAAAATATAAATTTGATTGTTTAATTGTATTGTTAATTTAATTAGATGGTCTTTGATTGATCTGATTCAGCCCGACTACAATGACATCAGAAGTGGTAATTTAACACTATTAAAGGGCTAAATCTCGAGTTTGTCAATGGCGATGTTGTCGGGGCTTCTTCACCAAGCTTCATCTCTAGCGTGCAGACCACCCCCACCTCTTCCAGTTGCTCCGTCGGCTCCGCCAAGCTTCCACGGATCATCAGAACCACTCACGAGCCTCCAGGCATCTTCACTGAGTAAGAAAGAGGGTGACGGAGCTAGCCGCCCTTTGCCGGAGACCAGTTAAGCCCGCCGCAAGAGGCAGCGGCAAGGAGGAACTCGCAGCACAGTTGTCGTCCGATCATCTTGATCGGACGGTCCCTGGACTTCCATATGACATCCAAAAGGTTGGATGAATGCCAACACTGCAATAAGTTGATTTGTTGATAGTATGACTATCAAGTCTCTCTAGAATCCTTAGTGAAGGACTCAAATAGAGTGTTAGAATAATCTACATATAATCATTGATATTGACTTGCTTATTTGATAAGATAAAGTCTAAAAATTGTATCTCAATCTTCTAATGACACTTGCAATTGGCTGCATATATATTAGAAGATTAGAAATTTGATCTTAAGGTTTAATGGCCATCCATGTTGGAATTGATGCAATTGTTGCAACAATTTCCATTGGATCAATAGACTTCATATTTTCAGTGGGAGCCCTTAGTCTTAGAGAATGTCTCTATGACCTAGATATTAGATTGCACTCATTGTTTATTTCTAAATGTTGGAAATAAATATGAATTCTGTAATAGACCTATCACAAGAGTTATGATGGATATATTTCAGATAGTAATCTGACATCTGGAGGACTCTGCTAAATTAGAATATTAATGAATGGTTCATTAAGATTTCTAATATTGAAAAATTAAACTTTATAAGATCAATAGGAGGACGAAGATCATTCGAAAATGATCCGACATACAAGCCTTGGACGTATGTCTGTTGAGAGATCAATAGACAAGTAAGAGATGAAATTTTAGAGTGTCTGAAATTTCAATCTTACATACTAGTGAATATTGTATTCAAAAGTAAAAACGTCCAATACACCCTTCTCTATGAATGGTGTAATATGTCAAGCTATTCAAGATCTCATACATATTGATGTATGTGAATCATCTATATCAGAATAAACATTATGGATATGTGATATCTATTGATGATTATTTGTGATATGAGATTTATTCTCTTCACTTAGAAACCTTTGAAATGTTCACAGATTTCACAATTTTGGTTTAGAACCAAAGTTTGAAGGAAGATTAAAAGAATTTGATCTAATCTAGGTAGTCAATACCTATTAGATGAATTCATAGAATACCTTATAGAGATATGAATAACATTTCTATCTCACTCCTCCTAATAAACCTAAACTCAAGAGAGTTGTAGAGAGATACAATTGGATCATGTGTGACATGATATGATCAATGATGAATATTAGCATAATTTTCTATTAGTTTCCAAGGTATATATGTAGTAGAGACTACAATATGTATCCTTATCAAGGTTCCATGCAAGTAATATGGAATCTGGCACTGGAGAGTGCTACTTCATTAGGAAAATAAAGGATGGTATTAGATACCTACTTTATGACCTTGAGATTCTTAAAAGATCTCATCTTTGAGAATATGATTCTTATAGGATGACTCTCTTGAGAATCAAGATAAAAATGAAGTAAAGGAACTCATTTAATCTTGAGATGATAATGAGGCTCCTGGAATCGGAAACTAAAAGGACAATTAAAGATGAAACACTAATACCTTTTCAAATAAGTTTGAAGATGGATTCCATGTATCAGTTGAATCTGACAATGATCTAACTTGATATGATGAAGCTTCTAAAGATCATGACATGGAAAGATGGATGTTAGCAATAAAGTATAAAGTAGACTTCATATACAAGTGTTGTATATGGACCCTCGAGGATCCACCTACATGGGTGAGACCCATTAAGGTGTAAATGGATCTTCAAGAGAAATAGGGAACCTGATGAGAAGGTAGAGACCTTCAAAGCACGGTTCGTAGCCATGAGCTGCAAACCGAAGAGAAGACATAGCTTGTGATGAGACTTGCTCTTTAGTGACCATGCTTAAACCCATCAAATTATTGCTAACTTTAGCTACACAACTTGACTTCGACATCTTCAAGATGGAGGTCAAGATTGCATTCCTCTATGAATACCTCTCTAAGAACATTCACATGAAGTAGCCCTAGGGCTTCATGGTTGAGGAAAGCAAGGCGTGCAAGCTAAAGAACTCCATCTTTGGACTCAAATAAGCTTCTTGTAGTTGGAACATAAGATTTGATGAAATTATAAAGGTTATGATTTCAGATAGAATCGTGACGAACCGTGTGAAGCTTAGTGAGAGTGCCATTATGTTCATCGTGCTTAATGTAGATAATATCCTAATCATTTGAATGATATAAAGATGATAATAAGTGTTTTATAACTAGGTGTTCCATATCTTGAGATATGATCTCAAGGATACCTCTTAGATCTTAGCTCTGAAGTTGTTCAGATGTAAAGAGAAGAGGATATTGGGACTGTCACATTTATAGTACACCTTGGACATGTTCTATTCTTGGAAAAATTCCAAGAAAGGCTTCTTTCCCTCAAGATATGGTACTGACCTATCTAAAGGGACAGCACCTCAAAAGAGTTGAGGAAGTGAATGCTAAAACTTGTTGCCCTTATGCATCAGTTACGAGAAGCCAAGTGTATGCTGGATGTGTACAAAAACCAGATGTATGCCATGCAGTGGGAGTAGTAAACTGTTACTAACCCTACTATGGAGATAAAATACTTGATTGCAGTAATAATAATATCTTCAACGATGACAAGACTTTAGAGATAGTGATCTCTAAATCTTATCTTCAAGAAATTAAGACCTTATAGATGGAGATCTAAAAGATCTTAACTACGAATACCTTAGGAGATAGAGATCTCCAAGAATAAGGGCATTCTGATAAGGATAATGGAAAAAACTGGTTATGATAATTATTAAGCTGTAGGGTCAAGGACACTATAACTAACAAAAATTGAGTATTGGCTGCAACCTTCGCATGGGATGTGGGCATTGTTACCTTGGGATATGCAAGTGCCGCAAAGGACTTGGCATAGTCTCTTGGGAATAGAGTGATTGATCAGCTTACCTAGCTATTTTCTAAATAGCCTATGATTGTCACATAAGTGCGCGTTTAAATGATTAGCCCATTAATGGCTCTTTAGGCTAGTGGGAGATTGTTGGACATGCGAGCCCATGATGAGCCATTATGCAATAAATGTTATTGCGAATATCATTCACTGATCTGAAATGAAGAATACATAATTTGCATAATAGGTCCCTTAGTACAATTAGGGTTATGTACCATGGCCATCTTGATAATCATACAGCTGTTGATTCAAATATTGAATCATAGAGGCTGGAGCTTGGATGAACATCTAAAGAGTTAGATTGAGGGCTCATCAAGCACAGTCAAATGATTGTTGAGAGATGATCTCTAGCCTGAGTAGGAGATGGCAATCCTTTCTCATTTAGGTTGATATCTGACCGACCTCTTTATGCAAGTCCTCTGCATGGGAATAGAGATTCGGAGATGTTAAGATAAGTTAGGTCAAAGAGTTGACTTAATGAGATCGATATAACCAAAGTCCTATGACTTATGCTGTCACGATATAGGCACGCATCCTTTGACCAGAGACAGATGTGTTACTATATGTCTGAGTATCTGGCAAACCAATAGGTTGATGACCTAATCAAGGTCTATACACCAACGCATTGGTTTGCATATAAGGGTATATGAGTAATACGATCTCTCAAAGGGATAATACAGGTTCGGTTACTGAACTGGAAGACATGAGCTCACTCATGAGATATTGGGAAGAATCAAATTCCGTGCACGGTCGTCTCGCTTTGGAAGCTTGACTGAATTATAGGTTGATATATACTTTTGGAAAGTATATGATCAACACCTGGGTATGATATATGCTTTTGGAAAGTATATGATCGATACCAACTTCCAATAGTCAAATGAGAAACTTAAAGATAAAACCCTGAAGTAGACAGTGTAAAATTGATCTTATACTTCAGGATTATTCTAGGTCTTCCAGTATACAGGATGTACAGGTATTGGGAATACCTGAGGGTGATGTGATCATAAATGATTGTATAACCATGACGCTTCCATTCCTAGGGAGTGATGAAACGGGTCTGGATTTTAGTGACTCCTCTCAGTAGAGAAGTGATCTGATCTTGGTCCAAATGTTGGACATGGATCTGAATGTGATTTAGATGTAATGAGAAGATTAGATTTACGGTCTTGGTTTAATTAAGCATCTATGGGAGGCCCGAGATCTAGATTTGAGATGTAATCTTAATATCCAAGTCACTATACGTGGAACAAGATAATTGCCATGTCCTTATCTCTAAGTATCCGCGGAGAAAGTACATTATCCTTAAAAGAGTTCAGGATAATTTCATTGTTGATATATGTATCCGAGCATTGAGAAAATGGATAATTAAATGTGATTTAATTATCATGAATAATATGAATTTGATTCATATTATATGGAGAGTTATCTAAGATAATTAAATGTGATTTGATTATCAAAGATGTAAATAATGTGAATGCGATTCACATTGTTTGGGCACATGAGAATAGAGATCCAAGATGATTAAATGTGATTTAATTATCATGGATATGAATAATGTGGATAGCACTATCCATATTAATCATATATATAATAAATGTGATTTATAATATATAAGAGAGAGCTATTTGAAATTTACATTTGTTAATTAAATGTTAATGTGAATTGGATTCACATTGGACGTTAAATTGAAAATGTAATTCACATTTTATTTTGGGTTGTGAATGTGATTCATAATTTTCCAATGGAAAGATCGCAATATTCACAAAATAATTATGAATTATTTTTGTTGAATAATTTACAACAAGTGTTGTTGTAAATCTTGGAGATTTCCATGGAATAATGTAATCTCATGATATCTCATGAGATTACATGAGATTGCCACCAAATCCCATATTATGGAAGGAGGCAATCTTCATTCCATAATCTCCATGCTTCATTGATTTAATTTGTGATTAAATCATATTGATTTATCAATATATATTTAATCTAAATTAAATTAATTGTTGTTGGTTTTTACCAACAAAATCTTAGCCATTAAAAGAAACACAATTCAATGAGAGTCATTGGATTTGTGTTACCTATTGATTGAGATCCATGGATCCCAAAATAATATAAACAGAAGGGCACCCTTTACTCTTCATATGCTAATGAGAACATAAGTCTCTCTCTCTCTCTACATGCCCACTCTCTCCCTCTCATATGGCCGTCCACCATGGATGCCCTAGAGAGAATCTCCATCGTCACATCGTCGTCGTTATGTTGCTCGATCGTTTGCTTGTGGATCTCTGTCTCCTTCGGTGTGCCTCGCTCGTGAAGAAGACGTCAGATCTCGTGTGTCGAGATCAAGAGATCTGCTGCTTGGATCATCAACATGGATTACGGGAAGCACGTGTTTCATCGACACGCTTGCAAGCATCTCCTCCGTCGGATCGGACTTAAGACAGGAGGTCTCTTCATTTAGAGACTCGATCGCAACCACGCTTCAAGAGGTAATCCTATTACTTGTTTGTGGTTTAGACGAAACGATCCGAGAAGTATTCTTGAATCATGTGGTTTCGTCACATGAAAATTTTTTAATGTCCGTTGCCTTGAGCAACTAGTGCGACTAGTCGCTCCCGATTGCATACGATGCGATCCTCACGCTTTCGTGATGCGCTTAAGGATCTCCCCATATCCTTCAATTAGGCTTGAATGGAACCCAAAATCATTTCACCTGACAATCCCTAAATTCGGCCCTTTAATAGTGTTGAATTAACACTTCCGATGTCATTGCAGTCGGACCGAATCGGAACGATCAAAGACCATCTAATTAAATTAACAATCAAATCAAATGGTCGAATTTATATTTTACTTGGGCAAGCCCAAGGTCGAACTCAGGGACATGCGCCTCCTTCATATTATTTGGACTCTAATTATTTGAATTAAGTGCTGGATTAGAAAATCGCAGGTCAAAACATGCATGAAGACAAGACAATATGCATTGAGTAAACATGAATATATGCATTTTTTATTTGATTTTTATCATGCAAAGAGATGTGAGCAAATGCAATGCAAAAATATGCCCTAATTATAAAACTACTTGAGCCATTTAATCACAAGTCGAATCAGGTTCAATTCATGAAGCTATTTTCATTGATGTAAAAATAAGGCATGTGAAACACTGAAATAAAGACACTGAGCTATTAAAATAATACATAAAAATTCATAGTGTAGAATCTGAAATCTAAGCATGCCATTAAGAAGATAATGAAACAGGCTTCAAAATGCCACTGAAATCGACTCAATCGGAGCTAGGATGCTCCAGATATGCAAGAGTAAATCCAGGGGCATAAATGCAAGAAAACATGAAAAATAAATAGCAAACAGGTCCCTGAGAGGTACTAAAATGCAAAAAAAATAAAGTTCAGGACCTTCCATATAAATAACCCATATGCGCAGGGGTATTTTTGCAATTATTAAAACCCGCGAGGGTATAAGTGCAAAATACCCTAGGCGCACGTATAAGTGAGCTCTGGACCTATATGTAATTTGGATAAACTCCGGGGGTGTCCCTGCAAAATACCCGACCATCACGAGACCGAGACACGTGAGGCTAGACTCGGGTGACTTTGCAGGATCGGATGCTGCTTCGGCTAGGCTCGGGTGTTCTGTGACGGCTCGATGCAGGCTCAGCATATCCGCACCTAGAGGTCCGGATAGATGGCTTGGAGGACGGCTTGGATTGACGCATGGGCACCTGTGATCCATCAGATCAAGATGATCCAACGACATCTGTGATGCGTGAAGATGTCGACGTGTCCTCCTCTGGACCGTTAGATGAACACCGGGATGGATTCATCCAACGATCACTGTATACTCTTCTCCCCTGTGGTGGTGGTGGCGAACTCTGGCCTCCGGCGAAGCTGATGGAACTCTGCCACCTCCTTCTGCTCAAGATGTCGCTCCTCTGAGGTTCCTGAAAGGTCCTTCATCTTCTCCAAAGCTCCTGGAGGGTGCTGAGCATCCTGGAGGCTGATGGTGACATCTGTACGCCTGAAGAGGAGCTCGCGAACTTAGCTCAGGCGAAGTTCCGACCAGTGAGGACTCAAGCACATGCACAGTTTGATTCATAGCCGAAGTGTGCACAAGGAAGCATGCGTGTGAACTGAGATGGAATGCAGGCCATGCGAGTGGAGAAGGCGGTCAGCCTTGATCATCTTCTCTGGTGAATCGGATAAGAAGGGAGTCAGAATGGTCTGCGGGCATGGCAGACGGAGAAGGGAATCTAAGGGTGACGCGTGAATGGTGGAAGCGAGGAGGAGCTATAGGGGTGATCAATGAACGGAGATGGTGACAGAGGAGTCCTAATTAATTAACAGAAAGAGGGGGGGGAATACAAAGAAGATCAGAGGAGCTTACCTGGCGAATGGCGGAGCGGGGGCCTAGGCTTGAGCCTCTTGGAGAGGCTCAGGGTCTTCGCACGTCGAGGGCGGCCAATCCTCGGAGCTCAAGCGGGGCGGAGCTGCCGCATCGCTGCCATGGATGACGGCGGGTCTCACCGGGGGCGATGGTCGTCTTCGCTTTATCCTAGCACCTCCCCCTGTCATAGGGAGGTGGTGGAGGGCTGGGCCTCACCCCTCGTGAAGGTGGACGGAGTTGATTTGGGGCAGAGGCAAAGTATTTAAGGTTGGGAGATGGTGACTGGTGACGGGTTTTACGGGAGCATTGGGAAGCGAGAGGAAGAAGGACGGGTCGAGTGGGCACTCGCGAGGGTCGTGGATGAGTGGGCTTGATCATGGGGTAGTCGAGAGGTTGCGAGGTTAGTGGAAGAGGTGGGAAAACAGGAAGGGGGAAGATGGTGCGTGATAGGGGCGACATGTGCGAGGAAGGAGGCCGGAGGTGGAAGAAGATGTCCCGACCATTGGATCTTGTGATCCAACGGCCAAGAGATGGGCGAGAAGAAGCGGTCCAGATAGATCTAAGCAGCGTGATCGAAGGGCGTAGAACGCGCCACGTGGCACGCTAGGAGCGTGGCACTGACGGACGTCCTTGATGAGATCATGGGGTTAATTGAATGGTCAGGAATTGGGTGGGAATGAATGGCGCGGATGGAGGCATCCTGGAGGATATCTAGCGGTACATGATGTGCCACGTGGTGAGCTATGATTTAGGCACTAAAGGACGGTCCAGATATGATCTGGACCTCAATCCAACGGCCGAGAAATTAAGCGAAGTGGATGGCTTATATCGCGAGATGTAAGGGGTGATCGGATGACAGAGGGATGAGGGTGCGTGGCATGCGCAGAGATGGGCCGCGTGGCGCAAGCAGAAGGCGCCACGTGGCCCAATCACATTATTGCAAGGAATAAGGTGAATTATGAGGGGGAAGACGATCGAATTTGGAAAAACTCAAAACATGAAAGTTGTAGATCTCGATGAGATCTACAAGTTTCATGTTGGACAAAAATGGAGATGAGATAAAATAAAGGCATAAAATATTTTTGAGAGAGTTTTTAAGGTTAAAATACTACGATTTTTAATTTTTCCATTTTAATTTATTTTTAATTTATTCAATGACTCTGACAATTACAGGGATTTGTCTGGTTTTTATTAACACTTAGTCTAAGCTAGGGGTTAATTTCAGCGAATTAAGAGCATGAAACATGGTTTCATCAACCCCCTATACTTAAACTATGCTCGTCCCTGAGCATCAAAGAAAATGAATGAGCTAGATTAACCCCCTTGTGCATGTGCGTACAGAATCTAATCTGTTCAAGTCCTCTCAATTTTAGAGATCCAAAATCTTAGAGCTCAACCTAGCCTTAATCCAAGAGGCATCCAATTCCTCTTGTTTTTCTAGACTCTCTCGGATATACATATAAACTAAGGGTATGACATTTAGTGTTGACTGCATTCACGAGAGTAGAGTTAAAATGTCACCCAAGGTCTTGGTCCAAGAAATTCTCCTAAGGACCCAATCCTCAACACTAGGGAATAAATCAGATCTTGCGTCCAATCCACCATCTCTTTAGTTGTCAGATTTGGAAGTGTAGGTGGCAGACCAGATGATAAAGGGATTTTAGGATTGTGTACTTTCTTCTCTCCCTCTCATTGGAACAAGGGTTCTCTCTTGTGACTTATTACGCAAAACATATTTTTGATGTTGATCAGTGCGTCCGTCAAGAGAAGTTGGAGTCGTCTGCACTTGTTTTCCTGGGAGTACATCGGGGTGTGCCTTTTTTGAGTATATATCGTACCTTCTACACCCAGACTTATAGCATTTACAATGCAGAGCCCTTTTTTGGTGCAAGCCCGACTCCTGTTCCTAATAGTGGTGGTCCAAGTGGATACTTTGAAAATGGTTAGAGCTTTATTTTCAACATTTCATTACTTTGTAATATTTTTGGCTAGCTCCGCTGCTTTTACAAAGAATTGGCGCACTGATCAACATTTTTATTTATTTCACACCCTGGCACTTAGGTCAATGTCAAGAGATTAGTATAAGAACCAAGTTCTCATACTGGCTAAAATGTTGACACTTAGGTTTCCTGAAGCCTTCAAAGATTTTATCCCATCCTCGAGCATCATTAGATCAAGTCCTGACTCGAATCCCTCATTACAGTTCCTCAAGTGAAATGTCAACTCATCTCATCAAAACCGCAGTCGTGCATGTGATGTGCTGATCATATTCTTATGGTATAAGACTAAGCATGCAATATAGCACGCAAATCTAAAAACCTAAGGAAATGTGTATGATTAAGTCTAAGACCCTGATGGCTAAGGTTGGTTAACCAAAAATCTCAAGACCTCATAAACCAAGTTTCCTTGAACATTTCTGATCCTGAGTGGAAGTGACCATGTAGGGGATTTAATTCAACTCCTTCATTCAAAAATTTTTTTATGAAGACTTTAAAAGACAAAATGACTGCCTAAACTCAAATGAGTAGATGCATCTACATTCAGCCAGTATAGGTGTAAGCACATGCCGGAGCATGTTGCTTGAGGATGGATTCTTACGCGATGTCCTCTAAACCACCTACTCTGCTAAGGGTGAACCCTCATTGAACGCGACTACTTTTTTTGGTTTAGTAGCCACTATTGACTCTTAAAGGATTTTGAATTTTATTGATTTTTTATTAAAGGTTAGCCACATGTTAGAATCAACTTTCCTTGAAAATCAAAAAGAATTTTCAACACTACGTCACACAAATAAAGATTTTCAAAACATTTTCAAAATATTTTTCAAAATAAGAGAAACTTATTTTTCAAATAATTTTCGAAAATATTTTTCTTGAAAAAAAGTGTAACATAATATAGAAAAGCCTTGAAAATAATTTGTTCACTTAGTTCACAAGATTATACTTTAGCCAAAAAGTTTTAAATTTTCCAAATTTTTCAAAATATAGCTAAAGTACATATGTTGTATATATGGTATACCCCCCTATACTTGAACTTTGCTACGTCCTCATAGCACTAGATGATACAAGGGAAAAGTTCTATTTAAGTATAGAAAAATATACGAGAACTAAGGTGGCTCCCCCTATACGTAGGTTAGAAATAACCTAAGTATTGAGGAAAGGAAAGATGAGTAAGAAAATCATCGGTACTCGGGTCCCCCTATACTTAGGCTGAGAGTAGCCTAAGTATAAAGATTGAGAATTGATGTTAGGAGAGACCCGAGGTGAACGAAGAAGTCAAATGGATATACACATGAGCGGATGAATCTTCTGAGATGGATGGAGTACCTAGGGTCTAGGGGAGGGTGTCGAAGCAACCAAGGCTCAAACAAGCATGCAAAACCTTTTGATTTCACCAACTCACATGTGAAACCAACAAATGTTGGTTGATTATCTTATCAGTTTTATTGGTGATTAAAAACATTCTATTTTACATGAGAAAAATGTCAAATAAAACCAACTGTGTAAACACGGGTGTTGCTCTCCCAAAACAATATTTTACTCCATTATTAGGTTGACTTGCAATTAACAGTCCCAATTTATTTGCTTAAGGTTATCACGGATTAAAAGTGAGCACATAAATCAAGAAATCATCGTCTACCGCTCATTCCCATTTTCCATTATCCTAGGTGATCAAGCTAGGAGGGGGTCGAGAAAAGCCATGCAGTCGATAAAAATCATGATCTAGGCTATATGATAAATCATGCAACGCCTTGAGCAAGAAGCGTGAAAACTCGGATTAAATTGAAAACCAAAATCATATGTATGCAAGTCGGTAAAAAACCGCACCTAACATGCTTCTATTAGCGGGGAAGAACACCTTTTAAATTTGGCTAAGTGAAGTGATGCTTATGTGTGTCTATTATTAAAGTGTGTACTACCTACGAGCAAGCACATAAAATAAAATTTTGAAAGAAGCTCGAAGAGCCGCGTGCCTAGTCCTAGGTCGACATTCAAGTGGGGACGATCTCCACACAACCACATATAAGTCGTTCATTTACAAGCGTGAGTCTTCGATCGAAGACCGTTGTAAAGATGATTATTACATGCATATGAAATGAAATAAAATGCGAGACATTTTTCTTCGAATCATCTCCAAAATTGCTTCTGCGGCTCCTCGCAGCGGGGAATTACCTTCGCCTCGCCTCCTTGAACCTCAAGGGCCCTGCCACAAAAGCATATGTTAGATATCAATCGAAAAGAATTTTTAATGATGCAAGACAAATGGAAAATTTAACCTTTGTATAGAAAACATTTAATTAAATAAATAGAAATCCAAATAAGACAAAAGATAAGCCGTGTCCCCGACAATGACGCCATTGAAAAACCCTTAATTCAACCCTTTAATAGTATTGAATTAACCCTTCCGATGTCATTGCAGTCGGACCGAATCAGATCAATCAAAGACCATCTATTAAATTAACAATCAAATCAAATGAATTTACATTTTACTTGGGCAAGCCCAAGGTCGAACTCACGGACATGAGCCTCCTTCGTATTGTTTGGACTCTAATTATTTGAATTAAGTGTTGGATTAAAGAATTGTAGGTCAAAACACGCATGAAGACAAGACAATATGCATTGAGTAAACATGAATATATGCATTTTTTATTTGATTTTTATCATGCAAAGCGATGCGAGTAAATCCAATGCAAAAATATGCTCTAATTATAAAACTACTTGAGACATTTAATCACAAGTCGAATCAGGTTCAATTCATGAAGCTATTTTCATTGATGTAAAAATAAGGCATGCAAAACATTGAAATAAGGACACTGAGTTATTAAAATAATACATCAAAATTCATAATGTCAAATCTGAAATCTAGGCATGCCATTAAGAATACAATGAAACGATCTTCAAAACACCACTGAAATCGACTCAATCGGAGCTAGGATTCTCAAGATATGCAAGAGTGAAGCCAGGGGCATAAATGTAAGAAAACATGAAAGATAAATAGCAAACAGGTCCTTGGGAGGGACTAAAATGCAAATAAAATAAAGTCCAGGACGTTCCTTGTAAATAACTCATACGCACGGGGGTATTTTTGCATTTATTAAAACACGTGAGGGTATAAGTGCAAAATACCCTAGGCGCACATGCTCTACGCGTGAGCTCTGGACCTATCTGCAATTTGGAGAAACTTTGGGGGTGTCCCTGCAAAATACCTGGCCATCACGTGACCGAGACACGTGAGGCCAGGCTCGGGTGACTTTGCAGGGTCGGATGCTGCTTCGGTCAGGCTCGGGTGTTCTGTGACGGCTCGATGCAGGCTCGGCATATCTGCACCTAGAGGTCCGGATAGATGGCTTGGAGGATGGCTTGGATTGACGCGTGGGCACCTGTAATCCGTCAGATCAAGATGATCCGACATCATCTGTGATGCGTGAAGATGTCGACGTGTCCTCCTCTAGACTGTTGGATGAACACCGGGATGGATTCATCCAACGGTCACTATATACTCTTCTCCGTCGTGGTGGTGGTTGCAAACTCTGGCCTCCGGCGAAGCTGATGGAACTCTGCCGCCTCCTTCTGCTCAAGAGGCCGCTCCTCCGAGGTTCCTGAAAGGTCCTTCATCTTCTCCAAAGCTCCTGGAGGGTTCTGAGCCTCCTGGAGGCTGATGGCGACATCTGTACGCCTGAAGAGGAGCTCGCGAAATTGGCTCAGGTGAAGTTACGACCAGTGAGGAATCAAGCACCTGTATGGTTAGATTCATAGCCAAAGCATGCACATGGAAGCATGTGTGTGAACTGAGATGGAGTGGAGGCCATGTGAGCGGAGAAGGTGGTTGGCCTTGATCATCTTCTCCGGTGAATCATAGAAGAAGGGAGTTGGAATGGTTTGTGGGCATGGAGGACGGATAAGGGGATCTAAGGGTGATGCGTGAATGGTGGAAGCGAGGCGGAGCTATAGGGGTGTTCAATGAGCGGAGATGGTGACAGAGGAGTCCTAATTAATTAAGGGAAAGAGGGGGAAAATAAAAAGAAGATCAGAGGAGCTTACCTGACGAATGGCGGAGCGGGGGCATGGGCTTGAGCCTCTTGGAGAGGCTCAGGGTCTTCGCATGTCAAGGGCGGCCGATCCTCGGAGCTCAAGCAGGGCAGAGCCGCTGCATTGCTGCCATGGATGACAACGGGTCTCACTAGGGGCGATGGTCATCTTCGCTCTATCCTAGCACCTCCCCCTATCACAGGGAGGTGGCAGAGGGCTGGTCCTCGCCCCTCGTGAAGGTGGACGGAGTTGATATGGGGTGGAGGTGAAGTATTTAAGGTTGGGAGATGGTGAGTGGTGACAGGTTTTGCAGGGGCGTTAGGAAGCGAGATGAAGAAGGACGTGGGTCGAGTGGGCACTCACGAGGGTCGTGGATGAGTGGGCTTGATCATGGTGTAGTCGGGAGGTTGCGAGGTTAGTGGAAGAGGTGGGAAAATAGGAAGGGGGAAGATGGTGTGTGATAGGGGCGACGTGTGCGAGGAAGGAGGCCAGAGGTGGAAGAAGATGTCCCGGCCGTTGGATCTTGCGATCCAACAGCCAAGAGATGGGTGAGAAGAAGCGGTCCAGATCATATCTAAGCAGCGTGATCGAAGGGCGTAGAACGCGCCACGTGGCACGCTGAGAGCGTGGCGCTGACAGACGGCCTTGATGCGATCATGGGGTAATTGAATGGTTAGGAATTGGGCAGGAATGAATGGCGCGGATGGAGGCATCATGGAGGATATCTATCGGTACATGATGAGCCACGTGGCGAGCTATGATTTAGGCTCTAAAGGACGATCCAAACATGATCTGGACCTCGATCCAAAGGCCGAGAAATTAAGCAAAGTGGATGGCTTGGATCGTGAGATGTAAGGGGTGATCAGACGGTAGAGGGATGAGGGCACGTAGCATGCGCAGAGATGGGCTGCGTGGCGCAACCAGAAGGCGCCACATGGCCCAATCACATTATTGTGAAGAAGAAGGTGAATTATGAGGGGGAAGATGATCGAATTTGGAAAAACTCAAAACATGAAAGTTGTAGATCTCAATGAGATCTACAAGTTTTGTGTTGGCCAAAAATGGAGATGAGATCAAACAAAGACAGAAAATATTTTTGAGAGTGTTTTTAAGGTTAAAAACACTACGATTTTTTATTTTGCCATTTTATGTATTTTTAATTTATTCAATGACTCTAACAATTACAGGGATTTGTCCGGTTTTTATTGACACTTAATCTAAGCTAGGCGTTAATTTTAGCGAATTAAGAGCATGAAACACGGTTTCATCAACTTCGTTGTCCTTGAAATGAACAACCCCAATCATTGGAGAGAGTCACAGATTATCCTTGGACGGCCTTTTCTTAAGACCGCTGGAGCTTCATTCGATTATTAGACATGGATGATGAAGTTCCGTTCTGCAGGAGGAGAAGCATAACTACAAATGAAATAGACGAAATAGCAGCGGGCTGACTCAGAGTCTAGCACATATTTCTCTTCATGTTCAGACTGCAAAGTAGTTAGCACGGTTGGGATTTGGAGTTGGAAGCCGGCAATACAGAGCTAGACCCTCTCATTTGGAGAGGACAGTGTATGCAGAGCAGTTTACGAGACATTGCTAGAGTTCTTGAGATTTGCATCTCCCTATTCCCTCGATGACTTAGAAGTCCCTTTGGACTTGTCGGTTCCTCTTCCTTCAGAACAATTAAGGGAGTTAGATGATGAGTCGGACGTAGCTTTGGTCGAACTACCATGTTTCTTTGGTGATCCAACTCCTTGTTATTTAATATAGTTGGTGGATAGCATTACAGATCATTTATCTCCTCTATGAAACACATATCCAGACTCAGTGACTGCAACTAGATGTTCCTGACGCTTCTTCTTTGCTAGAGTTGAAGCCACTACCTCCTACACTTAATTATTCCTTTCTCGCGGGACCAAAGAACAAGTTTCCTATCATTATTAGCTCTAGGTTGATTGTAGAGCAGGAGACTAGGTTGTTAGAAGTATCGGTAAAAACCACAAAGAAATAGGATGGACCGTGTCGGATCTTGTGGGTATAAATCCCGCTCTTTGTTCACACCACATTTACATTGACGAAATGCTAGACCTTCATGTGAATTTTAGAGGAGACTAAATCCAAATCTTTGGGAAGTAGTTAAGAAAGAGATAGAGAAGTGGTGTAGAGTCGGGTTTATTTACCCCATTTCAGATTATAAGTGGGTGTCCCTTCTTCATGTTGTCCCAAAGAAGTCGGGAATTCATATGGTCATCAATGAGGAAGGAGTCGAGATCGCAACACGAGTACCCATGTCATTATGTGTCTATGTCGATTACAGACGTCGAATGCTGCAACCAAGAAAGATCATTCCCTTACCAATTTTATTGATCAGATTTTGTAGAGATTAGCAGGGAAAGAGTTCTTCTATTTTCTTAATGGGTACTCATGCTACAATCAAGTAGTCATCGCCCCTGGAGATCAGGAAAAGAACACTTTTACTTGTCCTTTCAACACATACGCTTTCAGGCGCATGCCCTTTGGGCTTTGCAATGCCCCAGGCACTTTTCAGCAGTGCATGATAGTTGTATTTGCCGAAATGGTAGGGGATTTTCTAGAGGTCTTCATGGATGATTTCTCGGTTCATGGTGATTCATTCATTTTTCTTGTTTAGTGCACCTAGATCGAGTTCTTCAAAAGTGTAGGGAAGTGAATCTGGTACTCTCCTTGGAGAAGAGTCATTTTATGGTTAAGGAGGGTATCGTGTTGGGGCACGTCATCTCCAAAAAGAGAATGTAAGTTGACCCTGCCAAGGTGGATGTGATCAATAAACTCAATCCGCCAACCAACATCAAGTCAATGCGGTCATTTCTAGACACATTGGATTTTATAGACTGTTTATTCAGGATTTTTCTAAGATTGCTCGACCCCTAACGGAGCTCTTTGGGAAGGATGCCGAGTTCTTTATAGATCACAAGAGTCTCGAGGCCTATGAGCTCCTTAAGAAGAAGATCTGTGACTCGCCGATTCTACAGGCTCCTAATTGGTATCTTTCCTTTGAGATCATGACTAATGCTTTAGATTTTGTTATAGGAGCCATACTGGGGCAACGACGAGATCGGATACCATTTACGATTCACTACGCAAGCAAGGTTTGAGATGCTTGTCGTAGTTTGGGCTTTAGAGAAGTTTAGGTCTGTTATTCTTGGTTCTAAAGTGACAGTGTATACCGATCAATCAACCATTAGGTATCTCATGGAAAAGAAGGATGTGAAGGCACGTCTTCTTAAGTGGATGATGTTACTTCAGGAGTTTGGTTTGGAAAATAAGGATAACCATAGAGTCAAGAATGTAGCGGCTGATCATCTTTCAAGGATTGAGACAAAGTATTCCCTTGATTTTGAGTCAATTCAAGGAACCTTTCCAGATGAGTCGATCTGTCTTGTTGAGTCACTTCCATGGTATGCCAACATGGTGAACTACCTTATCTCCAAACAAGTTCCCCATGGTTGGACTAGGAGCAATATAGACCGACTCAAGTCAGATTCGAGGAAATATCATTGAGATGATCCATTTCATTTCTTTGAAGGACTGGATTGTGTCTGGAGAAGGTGTATTCCTCATGAGGAATACAAGAGTGTCCTCATGTACTTTCATTCGCTTGAGGCTGGAGGACACCATTTAGGAAAAAAGAATTGCACACAAGGTTCTACTATGTGATTTGTTTTGGATGACCTTGTTTAGAGATGCCAGTGATTTTGTACAATCGTGTCATGTTTGCCAGAGTATGGGAGGGATTGTTGGTTCTAGAGATGATATGCCCATGCAGCCTGTGATTTTTTATGATGTCTTTAACGCTTGGGGAATAGATTTCATGGGTCCCTTCCCTAATAGCCAAAATTTTGAGTACATCTTGTTAGCGGTGGATTATTTATCGAGATGGGTGGAGGTTATTCCAACCTGAGCCGGAAACAGTAGGACTGTCTGCAAGTTCATAAAGGATCATATTATTTCATGGTTCGGGGTACCTAAAGTTTTTATTTATGATGGGGATAGCTATTTTGTGAATAGATAGATGAAATCTTTAGCAAAGAGCTATGGTTTTGATCATAGAGTCACTAGTCCTTACCACCCACAGTCGAACGACATGGCAGAGGTTTCAAATAGGGAGGTGAAGAGCATTCTTCAAAAACTAGTATGTCCTGATAGGAAGAACTAGTCTCAGTTGTTAGATCAAGTTCTTTGGGCCTACAGGATGGCCTACAAGACACCTCTTGGCACTTCAACTTCTAGAATGATATAATGCAAGCCATGCCACTTTGCATGTTGGATTGGTTCATAAGTCTGAGCGGGGAATAAAGAAGATCAACTGGAGCTATCGCTTAGAGAAATTATGTAGAGACCTTGACCTAAATGAGTTGGTGGAAATTCGTGGCCGAGCATATGACAACAACTTGATCTATAAGGACAAAGTTAAGAAGTGGCATGATGCACATATTAGATGCAAGAACTTTGTCCTGGGATAAAAGATATGGTTGTTTAATGCAAAGTTAAAGATTTTTCACGAGAAAATTAAATGAAAGTGGATGGGTCCGTTTATAGTGAAGGAAGTGCATGGAAATGGCAGTGTAGAGATTTCAGAGCTTTCAGCGAATGCACTTTCCTTTGTGGTTAACATGCAGTTACTTAAGGAATTTGTGGATTCAAAGAAAAGATTAACTCCCGTTGAAGTGATTGACTTCATACCTAGTGATTCAATTTCAAAGATTTCAGAAAATGCATGATTCATCCGCATAGATTCAATTCAAAAGATTCGGCATCAGCATATTCTTATTCTTTCTGACTTCATTCTTGTAGATTTACTTTGACTTTTTTTCTTCTTCCTTCCTACACTTAGGATACTTTCAGCCAAGTATAGGGGGTATCCGTCCCCACATTCTTCATTTTTTTATTCTTGTATTTATTCTTAGGGATTTTTACTCGGTAGACCCTATAAACTTTATCAATTACCTCCACGACCTTTGAAACGATATAATTCCTCCCTCGACCCCGTAAACTTGCCAACTCTTACCCCATAAACCCTGCGGTTAATCTGCTTGAAGCTCAAGAGGGTTCTTGAGGTAATTTATAGGGTCGATGGGGTAATTACGTTGTGCAAAAGGTCGTAGCGGTAATTGGCAAAGTTTATAGGGTGTGTCGAGTAAAAATTCCTTATTCTTAAGTCTCTTCTATGTGTTTACCTCTTTTCTTTAGGTTTTTCAAAACCTATGTATAAGGGGGGACCATCCATGTTTATTCATTCTGACTTATTCTTTTCTCACTCCCACACATGTATTATTTTTGGTCATCAATTCCCGCATTCTTTTATATTTAATTGAGCTATGGCTTCATTTTCACTTTGTGCTATGAGTATAAAGCAAATGCTAAGTATAGGGGGGTGTACCATATATATTTCATATATACTTTATCCGTAGCCTATTTTTCAAAAAAAATCATAATAAGACTAAGGGTATCGTATTATATTTTTGAACTGATGTTTGTAAAAAGGATTTGAAAATTTTTGAAAACTGTATACATATTTTTACATGATTTTCAAAATGTTTTACTTGATTTGTAAAATTATGATTCTACTTTTTTAAAAAAGTCTTCCATAAAATATTTGGAAAATCTATACATGTGACTATATTTGTACAAAGCTTGCAAAAATTATTTCAAAAGCTGAGGGTGTGTGGGAATTAACCTAACTCTTGTAAATAATTTCTAACTTAAAAAATTAAAATAAATAATATTAATTCTATTATGTCTCTTCAGTCTCCTTTAGTGCTTTAGGTTCCTAAGAGGTTGCGATTGTTTACTGAACCGTCTTGTTCTTAGCATATATAAGGTTGTTCAATCCTAGATCCATACAGAGCCTACATGGAGGAAAGTCTTTATTTCAACTTGATATTTTGGAAGATCAAGTCGATCAAAAGTTCACTAAAAACAGTGATGCCGATTGAGGAAGATGATTTATTGATAGAAGAATTAGACATGGAGGAGCCAACACCATTTCTTGAGGATGTTCGGTTTATGGATTATCGTATTTCTTGTAAGTTGGGTCATCCTTGTGTGTCTAGTTTTTCTGTTCTAATGAAAACCCAAAAGTCTGTTGTAGGATTCCAAGGCTTGATTTGTCTTCCCATGATTGTGAAGAATTTTGAGGCTTCCCACGTGGATATGGATATCACTTTTGAGGAAGAATGTCATCATTCTAGAAGATTTAAATTGCAAGTCTATGACGATCTTTCTCATTCAGATTCCAAAGTGTTCTCTGTTAGGCGGAAGCAATTGAAAAATAAGGCGGCTGTGATTTTATACCTCCAAGATCCAATCTTAATTTCTAAGGAACTGAAGTCTGTTTTGTTTTATTGGGTATCCTAGTGTAGTATGTGTTGTTGTATTGATTTGTCTGGGTACCCATTATGTTGTCTTTATCTTTATAAAAACTAACAATTTCCTTAATTCTTTTATGAATAACTAACTCGCTAACTTATTAATTTATGTTTTTCTCTGACACTTTCACTATGCACTCAAGGCTTGAGATGATCTTTAACACTGGATTTAAGGAGTCCATGGACTTAGAGTTATCATGTCTTAATCATTAGGGACATGGACTTAAAAATTCGAACTTTCCTAGTTAGAAGATGTGTATCCTATATTGCATGCTTAATCTCCTTTAAAGAATTTGATTATCTCCTTTAAAAGAATTTGATTATCACTCACATGCACGACTGCATTCATGATTGAGAAGAGTCGAGGTATCACTGAGGAGACTAGGATTTGAGGCTTGAATTTGGACTTGATTTATATGATTCTCGGGGATAGGATAAAATTAATGATGGCTTCATGAAACCTGAGTATCAGCAACTTAGCTAGTATGGGACATGGTTCCCATACTATCCATTGACTTTGACCTAAAGTACTAGGGTGTGATGACATAAAATTAATAAGTTGATCAGTGTGCACCAATCCTCAGCAAAAGTGATAGAGCTAGCCAAAAAAGAAGGGAAGTTCCCTCACAAAAAATGATGAAAATAAGAAAATGATGATGAAAAGCTCATTAGATTGCGAAGCTACTTCATATGAGCTTAAATTCAAGGCGAGCGCTTCCAACCTTTTAAGTGTACACTTGGACCAAATCTTAGGCTTTTCCGAGTCATGCTAGTACATCAAAAAGGGCTCTGCATCGTTAGCGCTACAAGTCTGGGTGCAAGTATATTAGATACTTTAAAAAGAAGCATGCCGGTGTATTCCTAGAAAAATAAGTACAGACAGCTCAATCTCTTTTTTATGGATACACTGATAGGCAAATAAAAAATATATAATTGTGTTGAGTATTGGTACTTGAGAGTAAGCTTATTCCAATGAGAGGAAGAGAAAAGAATTACACAATCATATTTCCCTCTATTATCTGGCCTACCATCTATATATTTTAAGTCTGACAAACTAAAGAGATGGTGGCTTGAAGCAAGACTAGATTTATTCCCTGGTGTTGAGGGTTAGGTCCTAAGGAGAGCTTTCGAGATTGGATTTTTTGGTGATATCGATACTCTACTCATGTAGATGCATTCAACACTAAGTCATACTTCTTATATATATGTATGTATCATGAGAGTCTGATAATTAGAGGAGTTGAATACCTTCTGATTAAGACATGGTTTAGCTTAGAATCTTAGGATCTCTAAAACCAAGGGTTCTAGGTCGTTCAAGACTTGTATACTCACATACACATGTTACGGAATTCACTAATTAATCTATTTTTCTAACTAATTCTTTATTTATTATCTAGAGGACGAGCTTAGCTTAAGTATAGGAGGGTAATAAATCTCGTATTTATCATCATTATTCATTAATTTTATCTCTCTTGCTTCAGAAAATTGCCAAGATTCATTCATAATTAACCTTGATTATCAATTTATGTGTTGTAAATAATTGTCTATAAATACACTACATTATCTAACATATTATTGTGTAATATTTTATGTATTTATTTATTATAAAAAATACATTAAAATTTGTATAATTTTGTATATAAATAATTTAATATAAAATATAATTCAAGTATACAAAAAATAATAAAAGGAAATTAAAAAATATTTCTATTGTTTTAATGTATATTTATTTCTTTATATGTACACATGACTTTTTCTTGCTATGATTTCTACATGAAAGTTGTAGATCTCATCGAGATCTACAACTTTCATGTTTTTGATTTTTTTTCTAATTCGCATCCCAATTATTTCTTTTCCTATTTTCTTTGATTTTTCCTTTTTTAAATTCCCATTAGGCCATGTGGCGCCTTCTGAGTGCACCACATGGAAAACCTTTCTTCCTTCAATGAACCTCTCCTACAACTGTTGGATCTCCAGATCCAATGGCCAGCGTCCTTCTTCAACCTCTGAACTCCCTCTCCGTCGAAGTGACACCTCGCTAACCTACCAACTTCTCGCCGCTCCACCAACCGCCTCCGAACAACTTCCGGCCAGTAACCACCACTTAATTCAACCATGTTCAACCCTCATCGCCGCCGTACCTAACTCCTTTTCACTCTATCTCTATCACAAGTTACAGGTTGATGAAACCACCTCGGTTCTTAACCACCAGCAACTTCCTCTTCTTCATAAACTCCACCTCTACCATCTACAACTGCTATCCGCCCTTTGTGAGCGAATCTTCTAAGCCTCACAGACATCTGAGAGATAGTTATTGGTGTATTTGAGTGCGATAACATAGTGATTTCACCGGCGAGATCCAAGGAGATTAGTGCCTTGTTGCAGCCATCACAGTGCGCCACTCGAGCTTTTATGCGTGCCAACGTGGTGAAGCGACAACCCTGGAGCTTTGAAGCTCCAAATCTGGCACCGATTCTTCATCGATTCCACTTCATTTTTCAGGTCTTTGACCACTCAATGATCAAAGAGTGGGCGTGAGCTCCGATCTCGGATCTCTTCTCCGATGATCAACCATTGAAACTAAGTACCGAAAGCCTTCTTCGACTATTGATAGCATCATCTTCATCGCGAGAGCAAGACGAAGGTGCTCTAATCATAACTTTGTAAGGAAATGATTGGAGGAGCTTTAACTCGTTCGCCGGAGTGCATGCTTCACACCGTCACTTGCCGCAAGGTTTAAAAAGGGAACCTCATTAGTGAGCAGTCACCGTTGGATGTGATCGAATAGGGCAAGATCTGACGATCAAGATTCAGCCACATATCCATCCAAACCTCCTTTTCAGATCAGAGCTTTATTGCTCCCGATCTTGGGCAAAACCATCTAAAGCTGACACGTCATCTCTACACCGACATCCGAACCTCTTTTTTATCACGTGTTTCCTGCATGTGACTTGACATATTGCAGCGACACCCTTGCAAGTCTCTGTTATTACAATCAAGTCCAATCTTGTGCACGTGCCCAGTACGTGTAATCAAGCATTTTTTTGCAAATAAGGCATCATGTT
Source organism: Ottelia alismoides (assembly GCA_037367405.1). Classification (NCBI taxonomy): domain Eukaryota; kingdom Viridiplantae; phylum Streptophyta; class Magnoliopsida; order Alismatales; family Hydrocharitaceae; genus Ottelia; species Ottelia alismoides. Next base: position 828,964 of record JAZKJV010004701.1, read on the forward strand.
TCTTGTTATTATATTTATAAACCTTCCGCCTTATGTAACAGTTGCACATTTGCACATGCGAGTTCTTTTGCAATTAAACCCATTTTGAACATGTTTGTGATAGAAGTTCATTTAATTTTCATTACATTTGTACTCATGGATTAAAACCTCAATAACTTTTTATCTATAAGTCTAAATAAAGTGATTTTGATCTCGTTTGAAAGCCATATGAATTTTATACTCTTTGGCATGATTGGATAAATAAATTGACAATTAATTCATGTTTCTCTTGTCAGATAATTAATTGGTATATTTTAGCTCCTTGATCCAATTGAAAGATGATTTCTTCTACATTGATTGATGTGTTTAAATTCCTGAAGTGATTGATTTGCTAATTAGGATCTTTAAGCTATTGATTGATCTCTTTATTCCTGATTAGTTCATTATTAATTAGTGACTTGGAGTCATATTGTTATTAAGTGCATAAAAATCAAGTTTTTCTTATTTCGAAGCATTGAGATGTAGTCATCTTATAATTTGGATTGCTTCTTTTAATTATTGCTGTTATTAATAAGTTTAGAAATTTTAATATGTTGTATATCATTGTGTATTGTTTGTGCATTGTTGTCTTCATTTAAACTAATTGCATAAAAAATGTTTTAAAAATTACATTCATTTTGTGTATTGCATCTGCTCAATACATTAGCTTTTGAATTGTTATCTTAAATGTTTAACCCTTAATAATAAATCATAAATTGCTCGTGTCCTTGTGTTCAACCCTGGATTTCCAGGTTTATTAATTTAAGTCAAGAAACTCTTCATTGAGACACTTCTCTCGGTTCTGTGTAGTTCATTAAGTGCATGTACTACAACGAGTACTTTTTATCATACACGTTTAGCGAGCTATCACAAGGTAGAAAGTCTGATCAAAGAAATTACACATCCCATTCCAGTGAAAAAGATCAGAATCAGAGGAGAAGTGGTCTCACAAAGTTAAATAATGGATACATCAACAAGAGGAGACATGGAGACTTGAAAAATGGAGGGGACAATCTCAGCAGGCTAAGGCTTGGGAACCGCTTGCAGCGATGCAAAACTTTTTAGAGCCATAGGAGAGGATGGGTTGAGGTTTTTGGGGATTCCTGTGATAAAGAACAGAGAGCCAAATCCAAATGAGTTATTGAGTTCGTGACAAGAATGGGGTCATCAAAGAAAATATAACCAAGAAATAGTAGTTGATCAATCACCTGAGTGTGTTTATCGACCACTCGAGAACTTGTGATTGATTAGGTGGAGAGCAAAAGTTGGGTTTCCTTTGCTTCTGGAGAGAACGATAGAGAAGGGAAGGCGTGGGGTGATTCTTGGAAATGAGAAGAATAAATATGGCTAGCTAGAGATTTGAATTGAGAGGTTTGTTAAGAAATAAATACGATTTGATAGAAACCCATTAAAATTTGTGTTTCCTAAAAAGTAGTGCACTTATTGGGAATGTCTTAATTTTATGGTAATGTGTTTGAATTTCAAAAAGCATGGATATTTTACAAAAAATTCAAAAGGCAGTTAATCGATTAGTCCATGATAATTGATGGATCACCTTTTTATCGATCATGTGGAAACTACTGACCGATCAACATATCATTTTTAAAATATTAAATAATAAAACTTTTTAGAAAATGTCTCAAATGATACAAACGTTACTCTTTTCTACTTTTCTCAAACTAAGGGGGATGCTAGGGGTAGTGAAGATATCTGTAAGTTTCCTATCTACAGAAGCAAATTCCATACAAATCTCTCCTTTCAAAGCATTTTCATGAATGAAATGGTGTTTGAAATAAATATATTTGGTCCTAGAGTTATCGATAGGGTTCTTAGTCAAGTTAATTTAACTAGCGTTGTCACAAAGAATACGATTCAAGTCAAAGGTCAAACCGAAGGAATGTTCTTTATCCAAAGTAATTAGGAATATGATAGAGGGGATACAATATACTCCGCTTCAATGGGTAAAAAAGCCTTTGATTTTAGGAAAGAAAGACATTAGGGACTTCTCCTTGACTAGGGTCACTAATACTTTTTCTACATGTATAACTACCGCCACAATCGGTGTCGCTACATGCAAATAAATCAATGATGTGTATCTTAGATAAATAACTCTAAATCTTGAGTGAAAATTAAATAACAAAAGAATTCTTTTAACAATATTAGGGTTACTTCCATTTTTATTAGACTGAATATATTCTACTAAACAAGTGCTAAAAAGGATATCAGCTCAGTTTGCAGTTAAGCAAAGTAATAAATCAATCATACATGTATACAAATTCTGGTCAAACAGTCTTTGGTCAACGGTCTTTCCCACCTCGTCTAGGTCAAGATGTGATGATGTAGCTATTGGTTTATACTTTCCTTTTGTATTTTTCCATCTCTAATGTCTTTAGTATTTTTCCATATATTTTTGTTGTGAGAATAAAATCCTTTAGCATATTTAATTGATCTATAGATCAAGAAAGAACTCCATCTCTCCCATCATAGTTTTGACATAGTATTAGTGAAATATTTGTATAAAAATGTATTAGTAGAATTGGACACAATATCATCAATGTAAACTTCTTAATATAAACTTCTTTAAAGAAGTCACTAATATAAATCACTTTTCACATCCATCTGATGCAGTTCGATACCCTTAACATATAAATGCCAATATCATTCCAATTATTCTATCATGTCCTTGAAATTAATGCTTTCCTTCTGAGTGTATCCTTGTGCAATAAGTCTAACTTTCTTGTTTTTGAAAACCCACTTGGTTCTTATAATAATGTATTCTTGAGATTTAGGTACAAGATTCTATGCTTAATTGATTTCAAATTGGACAAGTTTTTCTTGCATTATCATTAACCAAGATTCATCATTGCATGCCTCATCCATGGATTTCGACTATATGAGGGATATAAAGTCTGGCATTCAAATTAGACAAGATCTTTCTAGATTACATGTTGTTAGACATGTGAGCCCATGGCTAGCCATTATGTAACAAAAGTAAATGTGATCACTCTTTTATATGGAAAAATTATAATAAAGTTTGCATCAATATGTTCCTTTATACAATCAGGGTTTTGTACCATGATATCTTGATATCATATAGTTGTTGAACTAAAAGTTAGCTCATAATTTGACGCAAGATTGCACATCTAAAAGGTTACATTGATGACCCCACTAACATAGTCAAGTGCTTATTAAGAATGATCTCTGGTCTTAAAAAGAGATGGCATTCTTTATCAATAGGTTGACATCCAACTGACCTCTTGATGTAGGTCCTCTTCACAGGAATAGAGATTTGAAGGTGTTGGGTAAGTGAATGTTAAAGAGTTGACTTGACGAGATCGAGATAACTTAAGACCTGTACTGTATACTGTCATGAAACAAGCACACATCCTCTGATTGGAGATGTATGCGCACGTGTTTCTATACGTGTGTGCGCATGTGTGTGGGTGTGTGCATGTGTGTGGGTGTGTGCATGTATGCGTGTATATGTATGCATGCATGTATGTATGTATGTGTGTGTATTATAGGGATCATTTCCAAGGAGGTTGGTTTTTCCCTTATTTAAAGAAAGCCCATCGCAAGATCCATTAAACCTCAATCAACGGCTCGATCAACTTTCCTTAACCAAGAGGTATTTCAATCATTCTTTTCCACATCAATGATTGATTTCATTTTGTATTTCACATTATTACCTTTAACCTATTTGATTTGGTATTTTTTGTTGCTACTTATGATTCTTTCGTTAGTCTTCAATGGGGTCTACATCAAACATTGTAGCAATTTCATGCTCTGTATAATAAATATTCTCTTTATAATTTTGCATTTCTATTGTAAAATTATTATACACTGCTTTGTAAAATGACATCTTAGTTAGCAATATTTTGTTAGCTGTTACATCCTCATCAAATAGTTTTAAGTAAAACATGTATCCTTTTTGTAAACTTTGCATGTAGTTGCAAAAAAGAAGTGAATATTACTAATATTCAAGGAGGTTTTAACCAATGTTGTAGCATTTTTTCGCTCTACACAAAAACCAAAGATGGTTAATGAAGAAGGATGGATTGGATGAGGATACCAGAGGACAACGACGGGGAGAGAATGAAGATCATTGACTATATTAATTTCGATATAATAATATTTATAGCATTGAGATATCTGCAGCGCATTGGCGACAACGCATTATCTAATATATCTCTGATTTTTTTATAATTCGACATGTTACCATCCATAACCAATGTCATGGTTTCATTACTGTAATGAAAAAATTTCCTCCACTCTGGATTGACTATTAAGAATTTTTTTTACCATACAAATCCTTTCCTTCCTTTTTGCACTTGAAGAATCGTCCACGTGTCTGTTGATTGCCTTACCCTGATCTCCCGCTCAAAACCTTCCCGGCAAAGCTGAACCGAGGAAAGAGATCAGGAAAGAGAGAAGGGGAAATAGCGCACCACTGCTCTGCCATGAGAAGCCACTCCCTCTTGTCCTCGACTTCCCCGAGATTACCCCTCTGCCCTCCTTCACTGCCTCTTCACACCAATCCCCTTCTCCATAGCCTTTCCTATAAAATTCCATCCGCAGCTCGTCTTTACCTCCCCCACTCCCCGCCGCCCCTCCTCGCTTCCGTCCAAAACCCCAGTACTTCCCCATCCAACACGTCGGTGCCACCGCGCTTCTCCGTCCTCTTCGTCTGCCTGGGTAACATATGCCGGAGTCCCGCTGCTGAGGGCGTGTTCCGGTCGCTGGTGAGAAAGAAGGGTCTGGACTCGAGCTTCGTCATCGATTCTGCCGGGACCATAGGATATCATGCGGTAATGCCGTGTTGTTTTAATGGCGTGTGGGGTTTTGCGTTTTGGTTTGGAACTTTATGGGGAAATGGTATTGGCGTGACAGGGGGATCAGGCGGACCTGAGAATGAGGGAGGCGTCGAACAGGAGGGGGATCCAGATCACATCTATTTCGAGGAAGATTAGGCCCTCGGATTTCAGGGATTTCGATTTGATACTCGCGATGGACCTGCAAAATAAAGGTAGTTTCGAGATAACTTCGTTTCCTGTTCTCTTTTCTTTTGTTTGATTAAATTAGTAAGTAATCGATTCTGAATTTGTATCCGTCAGTCTGACTGCAGGATGGGCGTGCATTTGCACGTGAATGATCTCTTTTTTCCTTGTGGTCCAAACTTACTTGTTCTGTATTATTTCTGAACACATAGCAAGTTGATTGGGTTGAAATTGATGTCAGGGTTAGCTGTATGAAAAGATTGAGCTAGTGCTTGATAGTCATGCATTTGGTGGATTATTGTTTGTAACTTTTGCTTTCTTCGTTTGCAAATCTGGTTAGATGACATTATGGATGCGTACGAAAGATGGAGTGTGAAAGAGTCCCTGCCAAACGATGCTTACAAAAAGGTTAGCCTTGTTACTTGAGCCACTACAAATATGAATTCTGAACGAATGCCTGTAAGACTAGTTTGTAGCTTCCCAGCATGTTGTGATTTATGATTTAGCTGGAAATCCAAGGCAGGATGGAAGTGATCTATGTTGATATTCAAGTTGCATTTTTCCTTTCAATTGTGCAACAGATTAGGAAGTTCAATCTCACAAATAGTTTTTAAACACTTCAGCTAAGTGACACAAGGAGGTAAATGTCTCAAAATATGATATCTCTATCTAGGTAAATAATTAGTATGTAATGGGACTTAGTGAATGTTTTAGATTAAGGAGGGTCAATTATGTTTTTACTAATGCTTCCCTCATTCTAGGGTATAGATCTCGACCATGTTTAGCTTGCCATATAGGGAAAAACATCACTTCTTTTTTAATGCTTTGGAAGCTCTGTGATAAAGTGGAGAGGAGCCTCTCCTGTTCTCTGTGATAATAAAATTCCTTTAAAAATTAAAAGAAAGTTTTACAAAGTAGCCGTGAGACCTTCTATGCTCTATGGATCTGAATGTTGGCCTGTGAACCATAGACATGTGCAAAGAATGGCTGTAGGAGAAATGAAAATGCTAAGGTGGATGTGTGGATACACACGTAAAGATCGGATTAGGAATGATGCAATCAGAAAGAAAGTTGGTGTAGCTCCGATCGAGGATAAGATGCGCGAAAACCGCTTAAGATGGTTTGGTCATTTGCAAAGAAGATCAACGGATGCACCAGTTAGGAGATGCAAGTGTTGGGATGTTGAGCCGGCTAAGAGCGGACGAGAACGGCCCAAGAAGTGTTGGAAAGAGATTATACGAAAGGATCTTAGTTTTTTGGATATAAGCCCAGGATTGACCCAATATAGATCTGAATGGAGGCGAAGAATCCATGTAGCCGACCCTACTTAATTGTGGGAAAAGGTTTTGTTGTTGTTGTTGTTGGTTAAGATATCCATAATATTTCTACTAATCGACCTCAACATGTTTCATACACCCATGGAAACATGTGATCAGAGGCAACGCAGCCGACAAAGTAATTGTCTCATAGCTGATGAAGAGGCAACCATATTGGTATGAACAATGGTATGTTTCCTGGTATGCCAAAATAACTAGATTACCACTTTAAAAAGGTGGGAATACTCATGCTAGACTTGCGATTATTAAAGGAACATGCATAAGCAGCATTGCAATAGGAAGAAATATCAAGAGTTACTTTACATCCATCCTCGAGACAACCCTTGATATATTTCAGGATAAAGGCGAATTCCTTGCTAATGAATAAAGTCATTTTTCCATCTACATGCATGCTCAACAAAAATGGTATTAGGTTTATGAAAAATTAGGATGAAACAAGATAACCTTGTTGAGGTTGTATGGATTCTTATATAGAGGTGAAACCGTAGACACCAAGAAAGGGAAAAGTACAATGGTGTCTTCATAGGAAATAGTAAATATAAAAACACTAAATAAATAAGAGATCAGTACTCCCCTTTAAGTTCGAGTATATCTATCAATCATGACCAACATGTGTTGGGAATAACAAAGGAGTTGTTTATTCATGTGAACCCTAGGCTCTCTTATAGAAACCTATGGGCAAATTACAAAGGACAAAAATAAGAAAAGATAAATAGAGAACCGATACATAAAACACAAAACTATCTCTACACCCCCCTCAAGATGGAGCATAGATGTTGATCATACTCAGCTTGGATGAACACTTCTGAAAAGATTCTATGAGCAAAGCCTTGGTGAAAATATCTGCTGTTTAATCTCCTGAACTGACATGAGTGATAGAGATAACACCTTTCTGGATCATGTCCCGTGTATAGTGACAATCTACCTCAATATGTTTGGTTCTCTAATGAAATGCAAGGTTGTTGGCAATGAATAGTGCATTCTGGTTATCACACTGTAACTGCATACGAAGAGGAACGTCTATATGCAAATCTGCAAGTACAACTCTAACACACATCATCTATGTGCTTGCTTAAGCCATAGCCCTATATTCAGATTCATCACTTGACCTGGCAGCCACAGTTTGCTTTTTACTCTTCCAAGATACAAGAGAACCACTAACAAATACAATAAAATCTGAAGTGGACTTTCTGTCCTTGGGGCACCCTATATAATCTGCATTTACACAAGCTGAAATGGTAAGATATGTCCCTTTCCTAAATAACAATCCTACACCTAGAGATGACTTCAGATATCTCAATATCATATATACATCATCCATATGTACCTGTCGGGGTTGCTCTGTGAGCTGACTCATCAGAGTGACTGTAAAGGAGATGAGATATCATGCCTAGTAGTGACATAGAGAAGTTTCCCACCAATTCTTTGTATCTTCTCTTGCCTACTTCTTTTATATCATCCTCATATAGTCTCATACTAGGATGCATAGGAGTAGTAGTAGGTCTACACTACCATTCATGTCTTAACAAGCATATCTGCGACGTACTTCATCTGGATCATCATAAGACCATGCTGATTCCTGGCAAACTCTAATCTCAAGAAATACCTTAGAGTGCCAAGATCCTTGGTGACAAATTGACGTCCCAGAAACTACTTTTCTCTTTTTATCCCCTGCACATCATCTCCTTTGACAAGTATGTTATCAACATAGATCATAATAATGACAGTACCTGTAGATGTTCTCTGAAAAATAGAGAGTGATCTGCATTTGACCTAAATCCCTGCTTCTCATATAAATTCGAGAGCTTCTGAAACCATGCACTCGGGCTCTGCTTTAGGCGGTATATTGCCTTGCGAAGTCTACAAACCTGTTGACACTCCCCCTCAACAGCAAACCCCGGAGGCTGCTGCATGTTGACTTCTTCCTGAAGATCACCATACAAGAATGCATTCTTAACGTCAAATTGAAATAAAGGTCAATCATGTACCACTGCAACTGAGAGAAGAACATGTAGAGTAGAATGACGAGCGACAGGTGAAAAGGTGTCCATATAATCCATGCCATATGCGTGAGTAAAATCCCGTGTAACCAACCTAGCCTTGTAACGATCTATGTTTCCATCTGCATTGTGTTTCACTGTAAACATCCACTTGCAACTGACAATAGAAGCCCCAGTGGGAGCGGGGACCAGGCTCCAAGTACCACATGCCTGTAGGGCAGCCATCTCCTCTTCCATTGCTAGATGCCACTGGATCTCTTTCAATGCCTCCTGATAAGTCTGTGGTATAATCACGAAAGATGGGGCAATAACAAATTTCTTGGAATCCCCTATGAGGCGATCAAATGAAACCTGAGAAGCAAGTGGATATGAGGCACATGTATGCCTTTGCTTTCTAATGGCGATTGGAACATCCAGGTCAACAGGTAACTCCTCAGAATGAGTACTAGTCTCCTGCAAAGGATCCTGCTCATACACATTTCCAGAACCATCGTTAGAAACCTTGTAGTTAGTACATACATGAGGCGTGCTGGATGACAGGTGTTGACCATGAGCAGACGATGGCCGCAACTATAAAAATGTGGGAAGGGTTGAACAACATGCACCTGTGGTGGTGTAGGAGAGGGGGATGTAGGTGGCGGAGGCGGTGGTGGTTGGGTTGGAATGACCCATACAGACTGGACAAGTTGTGTACTCATAGGAGGATGTGATATGTAAACCTCATCATTCGAAATTGATGAAGTCAACCTATAACCTGTAGGAGAAAAGTACATAACCGACTCGAAGAATGTAGCATCAGTACTCTTAATATTTCCCGCTCTATGGATCATAGCAACGATATTCCTTCTGTGTTCGGGAGTACCCAACGAACGCACGCTTGGCGTCTCTAGGAGAGAGCTTGTCCAGACTTGGAGACAACTGGTGGATAAAAGCAATCGGACCAAACACACGAGTAAGAGAGAACAATTCCTTCTTTAGAAATGCTAGAGAGAAAGGATTTTTGAGGAGGACATGCGATTCACAAGATAACAAGCCGTAAGAACTGCATCACCACAAAATGAATGTGGGGCACGACTATGAATAAGAAGAGTACGGGTAACATCGAGTACGTGGTGATGCTTTTTCTCTGCAACACCATTCTGTTGAGAAGTATATTCACACGATGTTTGATGAATAATACCACAGGGTGAAAAGAATTTTGAGAGAGAATGCGTACGAAATTTCAAAGCATTATCAATTCTCACAAATTTCACAAACAACGAAAAAATATTATGTACTTCATTAATAAAAGTTTTGATGACATTCCCTTCTTCAGATTTATTCTTTAATAGAAACACCCAAGACAAACGAGAGAAATCATCAACTACAACAATGTAAAACATGTGCTCTTGGTGATCATGAACAAGACTTAGACTCAAATATCAATATGAAACAACTCAAAAAGGGAGTGACTGTTCCGACTCTGACGACTAGGGAAAATAGATCGATGATGCTTTCCCAACTGACATGCCTCGCACTTGAAGGAAGAGCAAGGAGAGATCTGAGGTAGAACATGACACATCTTCTGTAGAGGGTGATGACCAAAGCGCAGGTGCCGTTGAAAGGAGAGTCTGATCCAGAAGACTGGGAAGATAGGCTAGCATAGGGGGTTCGGACCAGTTGATAGAGGGCTCTGCTCACGGCCACAACCAATCACCCTGCCCATAAGTATGTCCTAAAAAACAATGGGCGATTGATAAAAAATAGCCCGATAATTAAATCCTATGTAATCTGACTGATAGATAATAAATTCAGAGAAAATTCAAGTGCATGTAACACATTTTGCAACTGCATTGACGTGGTCAGACTGATCTCCCCATGTCCTGTAACTGGGGAATGAGTCCCATCTGCTATGACAACAGTTCTCCCTGGAGGTACATGTCTGTAAGCTGCAAGTTGATCTCTATCACTACATATGTGACGTGTCGCTCTAGAGTTCACAATCCATTATGTAATATCGGAACCATGACAAGTAATAAGAGCATAGGTGCTACTTGAGAGGAGGCAGAGGCTGCAAAATCTGAGTGACCTCCTAGAGCAGGAGAAGAGATAAGGGAACTCCTCGAGTGCATAATGTCCCTAAGTTGAGTAACGAGGTCATCATACCTTTGATTCATAGAAGCAGTATCACGAGAATCTGCTTGCTCCGCTACATGAGCTGATGCAGAAAAACCATGCTTGGAGTAGCATGTATCCTCTGTATGGCCACAACGATGACAATAAGTGTATGGCTGACGATATGGCCTCCTCTTCCACGAGGTCCAAGTCCACGGAATTGAGAAGAGCCCCCTCTATCGCGGGAGGCTACCATCGCAAAAGAAGTCTGACTCGAGGTAGGAGATGGGACAATGACCCTACCGAGTCATCTGAAAGCCTCCTCCATAGGAGGAATGATAACATCTGCTAGGATCTGTGAACGAGCTGCCTCATTTTCAAGGTCTAGCGCCGCAAGGAAGACACCAATCATAGTAGCATTCCTATATGCCTTCTGCTGCTCAGGATTAGAAATGTGAGAGGCATGAAGCTGTGCAACTTCTCAAACATCCCAAATAGGGATGTGTACAGAGAATGTAGCGACCGTTTATTTTGCTTGACGATGAAGATATCATGTTGTAATTACAGTATCTTGATCTCATTCCTCGCTTGAGAATAAGTTGCGACGAAGATATCCCACATCACCTTGGTGGTGTGTTGATGTAACACATCATTGACAATCTCAATCGCTAATGTACCCGACAACCAGACCTTGCCATATGCATCATCTGCCTCCCATGAGGCATCAACTCCTATTTTCTCAGCCATCTTCTCCTTAGTAAGAATGTGTTTCTTACCCGTGGATTTCACGAGGCTCATGAACTGCATTGTCTAGAGCTCGTAGTTCGTCTCGTCCATCTTGACAATCGGCGTTGGACCTCTGAAAGCGTCAATAGCGGGAACATCGACCTTGCTCTCTAACATAATAATGGATGAAGAAAATTAGGGTTTTGTAGATCGATAGAAGTTTGTCTACACATGCATATAGGGATTTGATCGCATGTGTAGTCTCATGCAATCAAACCCATCACCATGATCATGCCTCTACGCAAGGAAGGGGTAGAGGAGAGCCACGAGGATGATGCGGATCCGTGATGGTGTCCGCACAAGCTGCACAACCTGCGACCGAGGAGGAGTGGGGCTCGGCCTGTGCGCCGCCGTCGAGAGAAAGAGAGGGCGTGAGAGCTGTGCCACCACCGCCGAGGAAGGAGAGGGTGGTAGGCTGTGCTACCGCCACCAAGAAAGAGGAGGAGAAGGGAGCCGCGTCGCCGTCGTTGAGGAAGGGAGAGAGGAGGGGCTGTGTCGCCGCAGAGGCTTGAAGGAGGAGGGGGCTAGGGTTTTCTCGGGTAATAGAGCTCTAGCCTAGGACTGCCGCTCTTATACCTTGTTAGGGAAAACAAAAGAGTTGTTTATTTCCGGTGAACCCTAGGCTCTCTTATATAGGGGAGAGACCTATGGGTAAATTACAAAGGACAGACATAAAAAAGATAAATATAGAAACATTACATAAAATACAAAACTATCTCTACAGAGGTTAATAGTGAAATGTATATCTTTTGAAGAACTTTGGTTAAAATATATGCATGATGTATGTTTGTAGAAATATGAGTGTTAATTCTCCCTTCATGCATTGCATCTTTGGTAGAAAATCTGCTTCAATGTGCTTGATGCACTTATGAAAGACATGATTAGTAGCAATATAGGTTTCTGACTTCAAGGTTGCAGAAGTCGGTAGTCGGTACTCGGTCGGCAAGATCATTGACTAAGGATAAATCAACAGTCGAGAGAGTAATCGGATTTAGGTAGGCATTAGTTGATTTTGATTATTTAATTTTTTAAATATATAAATAAATTTTTAATACATACACTCTCATATATATGCATAGATTTAGCCGTTTTCATATTTATAAGAGCTTGAAAAAAGAAGCAGTTATAACAAAAGAAGGAAAAATTGAAGCAAGTTAAGAACAAAATGTTTTCTACATAGCAGTATCACGAGCTAATGTTAAAAAATAAATACAACATGTTAAAACAAAAAATAATTCAAAGAACAAGTGACACAAATCATTCATTCTCATCAATGTCACCATCCAACTCAAGCTCTTCTTTTTCTTCATCTTCATCCTCCTCCTCACCATGTTCTTCTTCTATGTCTTCAAGATGTAACTACTCCTCATTTATCGGCATTGCATTTGAGCTCGAAGATGAAGCTCGCCTGCCACGTTCACATCGCTGGCTCCTTCTCGATTTCAAATTCTCTTCGGCACCACTAGCATGTGCTACAATACCCCTAGTTAATCTGACACCTGGAAAAACCATCTCATCCTAAGCTATGACATCTCCAGTCCATTCACTCAAGCGTACACGATCACGAGAAAGAGGATCTCTTTCTTTCTCAGCTTGACGTTCCTGCAGGTTGGAATTGAAACACACGCACACAAGATTGTTCAGCCTCTTCATCTTTAATCTGTTTCTCTCCTTGTTATGGATCCGAAGGACAAAATACAAGTAAAATTGTAAATTTATATCAGCTGTTTTGATTTTTACTATCAGTAATTCTATTGGTGAGTCAGCAGAGTCATTACCAAGTCAAATGTACTCCAGTTACGCTCACATCCAAAGGATGAAGACATCAAGCTCAAGATCTTGATGGTCATGACTTTCAAATGAGGCATGTCATCCCGTGGTTATACCATCAATTAGCTATTAAAATAGAGATTTGGTTAAGTTAATAAAGTAAAAGGTGATTCAAATGACATGAATTGAAAATAATTATCGATATATCTAGATCGTAATTGCCATCATTTGTCATCCTTTGTCTCATGGCTAATGGCTTGTCAAAATCTCCACGACCAAGCATGTAAGTCGGACGCTTGTCCATGGTGATGGCATCCTATATATCCAAATCTGGATAAAATCTTTCCATGCAGTACTTAAAACCTCTCCTCACCACAATATCCGGATCACCACGAGACTCCATGTAGAAAGAAGAATGGGTTCTAATAATAAGCTGCTAGTTGCAATGAGGTATCGAGCCTTCTTGTAGTCTTGGAGGTAACGTCTACAAAAAATTTATAAGCTGACTCTACGTCACACGTATCTCCCGCTTGGCTTCTTCAAGTCCTCCGTAGATAAAGCCCACTGATGGACGTTGATCCGCATCCAGCACATGCAATAAATGAACCAAAGGTGTGAAAACTCGAATAACATGTGCGGTGTGGTTCCAGAATTTAGGGCTGAAGACTATGGAACTTACTGCTTCTCCCTTGGTCTTCCACCATTTGTGTTGAGATTCTTGTATCTCTTGGTCTTTATTTCTATTTGTTATTTCTCCATTCTATCTTATGCAATTTTCCCATAGAGCTTTTCTCCTATATAAGAGAGCTCTAGGGCTTTGAGGAATACTATCTTTCATTTTTCTCCTTCTACATAACCCTACCAAAACCCTAGCCCACGCGGAGCCTCCTCCTATACGCTCCACGCGCCACCGCTCCACGACATCCGCCCCACACGTCGCCGATCTGCGACGCTCCACTGCGACCTCCAGTCGAAGCCGCCGCCGCTGTCCACATGCCGCTGCCAGCCACGTGTCGCCGCCTGCTCGGACCGTCCACGGGCCACGGCTCCAGTCGAAGCCGTTCACCCCATCCCGTGAGGGCTACGACCTCCTGCTCTCCCGCGCCTCATTGCCAACGCTGTGTATTTGGGTTCTTAGGACGTGACATCATTACCTAAAATACCCTAGGTACCCAAAGAAGTTTTCAAAAGAATGGAAGAGGTTGTGGTATGAGTCTACACTCACAACCATCTTCCTGTATGTCAGTATAGGCGCATGTCTTTCTTGTTGCTGACCCAATCTTGGAGATTGTTGTCATCATGTCTAACAACAAAGCTGGCGTTCATCCTTGGGTGCATTCAAAGGTCCAGCACCCATCGTCAAATTGGATGGAACAAACTATGAACTGTAGGCCATGCAGTTCATGAGTTTAATGCAATTCCATGGCAAGAAGCATATCCTCACGACGGAGGAGCCATGTGACAAGACTGAGACAAATGCCTCATGAGAGGCAGATGATGCCTATGCACACATATGGCTATCTGGGACTGTGTCCACAGGGATAGCCAGTGATATTTTGAGTCAGCCTACTGCAAAGGCTATGTGGGATATTCTCGGTGCTACATATTCTCCAACGAAGAATGAGTCGAAGATACCGCAACTACAACACGATATCTTCACATCGAAGAAGAATGGTCATCCCCTTCATACCCTCTATACTTTTTTGAGGGGTATGTTTGAGAAGTTACATGGTTACATTCCCTTGACTGCTAATCCAGAGCAGCTCAAGGCGTACATGGACTCTGTGATGACCGGGGTTTTTCTAGCCGCTCTTGATCCCAAGTACGATGCAGCTCGAGCCAAGATTCTCACTGATGCTACTGTACCTCCGATGGAGGAGTATCGTAGATTGAGCAGACTTTCTATATCCACTGGTAGTACTCTTCAGTCTCAGACATCCTCTGCTATGGCTGCCTCTCGAGGCAGGGGAAGCCCTACATCATATCGCGGATTCGCGGTAGGGGGAGCTCTAGTCGTGGCAGAGGAGGGGGTGGTCAACCCCGTCAGCCTTGCACCTACTGCCATAGATCTGGCCACTCTGAGGAAACATGCTATTCTAAGCATGGATTTCCTTCTTCAACTCGAGTTGCAGAGCAGACACAGCAGGTTGGGAGTCCTTCACCTATTTCTGATAAGAGGTTTGATGAACTTGTAGCTCGACTCAGGGAGATTATGCCTACTACTGGGTCAACTAGCTCTCCTTCAGGATCCACAGAGGTGGCTGCCTCAGCATCAACGTCTACTTCAGGTATAACATATGCCTTTACTACTCGTTACATGGCAGACTTGTCAAAATGAATCATGGGTTCAGGAGCATCCCATCATCTCTGCGGTGACAGAGGCCAGTTTAGTGTTTTTCGTCCGACTCAGCCTGGATGATCTGTTGTGATAGCAGATGGGACACACTCTCCCATCACCGGTCAGGGGGAGGTGCAGTTGACCCCCGCAGTGAGGCTT
Source organism: Ottelia alismoides (assembly GCA_037367405.1). Lineage (NCBI taxonomy): Eukaryota > Viridiplantae > Streptophyta > Magnoliopsida > Alismatales > Hydrocharitaceae > Ottelia > Ottelia alismoides. The sequence goes on from JAZKJV010004701.1 coordinate 844,463, forward strand.
CAGAATGTTCGTTACGCTCCTGAATTTTCTATGAATCTACTTTCAATTAGTCAAATCACCAAGGATTTACATTGTCGTGCCATATTTGATCCATCTACTCTTGTGTTTCAGGACATACTGACGGGCAGGTGATTGGAATTGGCCGTGAGCAAGGGGGTCTCTACAGACTAATGCAATCTCCTTATGGTGGTGTCTCTTCCCTTTGCACTGGATCTGTTTCTCCCTATGTGTGGCACCTTCGATTTGATCATCTTCCTCTGCAAAAGCTATGTCACGTTCTTCCACAGATTTCTTCTCGCTCTACCTTTCAGTGCGAGGCTTGCCAGCTTAGGAAGCATCATCGCTCTACCTTTCAGAGTCGTCAGGGTCGGAGTAGTCATAGTTTGTTTTACTTAATTCATTTTGATATTTGGGGTCCCAGTCATGTCCCAGATCATCAGGGACATAGGTACTATCTTGTTGCAGTTGATGAGTTTTCAAGGTTGTCTTGGGTTTTTCTTCTTAAGAACAAGTCCGATGCTAGTCCTGTTATTCAGTCTTTTATTAATGAAACAAAGAACATTTTTTCATCAAAAGTTAAATTTATCTGGTCAGATAATGTACTAGATTTTTGCAGTACTCAGCTTTCTCAGTTCCTTAGATCTCATGATATTATTCATCAGACATCCTGTGCATATATTGCTTAAAAGAATGGAGTGGCTGAATGAAAACACCGCCTTCTTTTAGATGTTACCAGAATTCTTTTGATTCCGAGTCGTACCCCTCATTCATACTGGGGGGATGCGGTCCTAACCGCTTGCTACTTGGTAAATCGTATGCCTTCTTCGTTTTTGGGGGATAAGATTCCGTTCTTGATTGCATTTCCCGAGACGGATCTTTTCTCACTTACGCCTCGTGTTTTCGGTTCGGTAGCTTTTATTCATCAGATGTCTCCTGGTCTTGACAAGCTCTCTCCCAGAGCTGTCAAATGTGTTTGTTAGGTATTCCAAGACCCAAAAGGGATATCGTTGCTTCGACCCGGTTCGACGAAGGTACTACATCAGTGCTGATGTCACCTTCTTTGAGTCCATTATGTATTTTCCCCCCCACATGTGACAAGCTTATTCCTTCAAAGGATGGAGAAGAGGTCTATATGCCTCTACCTCCAATCTCCATTCCACCATCACCTCCTACACCACCTCCACCACCGCCGCCACCACCGCCACCGCCACCTCCACCACCACCCATTGTCTATCTGCAGGTTTACCAGCGGCGACCCCAAGCTCATGTGCCTCCATCATCCAGCACGCTCAAGGTATGTTATGAACATTTGAGTTCTTCTAATGGCACTGGTGATTTGAATGAACAGACTGCGGTACAGGAGGGCTTGGATGATTCACTTTTTGCATGTTTTGACGATCTGGATGTACCTATTGCTCTTTGGAGGCAGAAGAGGGTATGTACTATGCATCCACTTGCTTCACATGTTTCCTTGGACCGTCTTTCCAAGGACTTTCAGAAGTTTGTTATGGGGTTGTCTGCTGTGGAAATACTACGGACCTACCAGGACGCGTTGCAAAATAGCCAGTGACGTCTAGCCATGGAGGAGGAAATGGCAACCCTCCAATCTCGTGGCACATGGAGTATTGTACAAGCTCCGCCAGGTGCGTCTGTTGTTGGCAACAAGTGAGTTTTTACTGTGAAACATCGTGCTGATGGAACTGTGGATAGATATAATGCCAGATTAGTTGCTCGTGGGTTCATCCAAATGTATGGGTTGGATTACTAGGACACCTTCTCTCCAGTTGCACGTCACTCTACACTGAGGATTCTTATTGTTGTTGCCGTGGTTAATGAGTGGTCGTTGTTTCAATTAGATGTGAAGAATGCCTTCTTGTATGGTGATCTGCAGGAGGAAGTTTACATGCAACAACCACCAGGGTTTGCTGCCGAGGGGGATTCTAGTATGGTGTGCTGACTTCACAAGGCTATATATGGCCTTAAGCAGAGTCCGAGGGCTTGGTTTCAGAAGCTCTCAGAGTTGATTGAATGGAAGGGTTTTGTCAGATCTACTGCATATCATTTTCTTTTTATTAAGAGAACTCAGAAAGGTACCGTTGTTATTCTAGTATATGTTGATGATTTCATTGTTACTGGCAGCGATGAACACGATATTCGGGCAACCAAAGATTTTTTGGACAACAGTTTGTAACCAAGGACCTTGCCACACTATGTTACTTCCTTGGCTTAGAGTTTGCACAAAATCAGAAGGGCATGATTATGACGCAAAGGAAGTATGTTACTGATATGCTATCTGAGATATGCATGACTGGATGCAGACCTACCGCTACACCAATGGATCCTAATGCTAGGCTTTATGATGATGGCTCTGAAGAGGTGGATAAAAGAAGATACAGAGAGCTGGTAAGGAAGTTGTTATATATATGTTACTATCATATGCTGGGTGTCCCAAGGACATGAGGTCCACCTCGGGCTTCATTGTATTTGTTGGTAGCTCGCTGGTCTCGTGGAAAAGTAAGAAACAAATAGTTGTTGCTCAGTCCAGCGCTGAATCCGAATATAGAGCTATGACACAAGGGAGTACAGAGATGATGTGGGTCAAGTCTGTTCTGACTAACCTAACTATTGAGGTGCCTCTTCCTATGCACCTCAAATGTGATAATCAGGCAGCACTATTCATAGCTAATAATTCATCTTTTCATGAGAGAACAAAGCACATTGAAGTCAATTGCCACTACACTCGTGATTTGATCCATAAGGGGCTGATTTCCACCACTCATATTTCTTCAGGTGATCAGATTGCAGACATGTTTACCAAAGCTCTTGTGAGGGGTCCATTTCACCGTTGTTAAGCTGAGCATGATAGGCATATATGCTCCCGCTTGAGGGGGGGTATTGAGATTCTTGTATCTCTTGGTCTTTATTTCTATTTGTTATTTCTCCAGTCTATCTTATGTAATTTTCCCATAGAGCTTTTCTCCTATATAAGAGAGCTCTAGGGCTTTGAGGAATCCTATCTTTCATTTTTATCCTTCTACAATTTGCAGTTCCTCCACTCGTCTAAAGAAAACATCAACCTCGGCTTGTCTTTTTTATCGCAAAGGCTCTCAAGAATGAGGAAAGTGGTTACAAATCTCGTTTGCCTTGGCATTGCAATGCCCCACTTGTTGATGAACTTATGCATGATCAAACTAAGAATTTTGGTGTGAGAGTAAATGAACACCGCCTCTTTGCCTTTGTGATTGCACTCATCACCTTCGTCGCTTTGCTTATCTCCTCCAAAGCAAGATCAATGGGATGTGCAACACATGTGATCCATCAAATTTGCGGATATTTTGTAAGCATCAATCTTCCCACTGCTACATTGGCGAATTCATTATCCGCCACAATCTGAATCATATTTTTCACTCTCACTTCATTCAGACAATCCTCCACTAGCTTGAAGATGTATTCTTTTCCGCAGTGTGAGCCTTATATGAGGCATCTATGGACTTAAAAAATGAAGTATCCAAGGTGCAATTGACACATAATTTCATGATGCTCATTCCTCGCATGTTTGTCCATGCATCAGTCATCTAGGAGCATCCCATCAACTTCCACGCATCTTGATGGCATTGCAAATCATCATGCATTTTGTTCCTTCTTTAGAAATGGATTGTTGAACTCTCATCCCATGGGAGTCTTTAGTCCAGAACTGTACTTCCTAATTGCCTCCATCTGTACGAAGAGCATCATCGTCAATACATTGAAAGGAATTGTCTATGTATATGCCCGATTGCATATATATGAGGCAATCCTTTATTAATATCTGACATGATGACCCTTCTACTGTGACATTCTGCTCCAAGGAGTCGGATACTCGTGATCTCTTCACCGAAGCAGCATCTTCACTGATATCAATCTCCTCTCTTGTCTCTTGAACATCAACGGCTTTCCGCCTTTCTGGCTCTTCTTCTTGACAACGTCATTAAGGTATGCAATCATCTTCTTCTTCATCTCCTCGTCCACCTTGGGACATACAACCACGTTTCCTCTTCGGTGTGCTAGATGTTGCTTGAATATGTGCATACCTCCCTTGACAACCTTTTTGTACAGTATGCAAGTACCATATTCGAATCTGCGTGGTTTGAAAGGTAACCATATTGCCATACATGATCACTTAATCCTGGCAACACATAAAAAGATGAGTCGCTACTGGAAGCGAAGTTCGTCGGAGGTGTAGCTTTCTCCATAACCACATAACTCACAAGTTACTAATAAATAAACATTAAATTTTATAAACACAAAGATAAATAAAAGTGCGATAATCGGCTAATTTAGATTTTATTAACATGAATTTGATGTACCACATTTAGCATAATAAACACGAAGCTACTAATCATCCTATGAACAAACATCCTATGAAATTAATGTGTTCAAACTTAGGTTTCAAACTCATGAAAGCAGGGTAGAGCAACTGCATCATGAATAAAACAACTACAAGCAAGATAAGACACATGAAAGATGCATGTAAGCAGGGTAGAGCAACTACAAGCAAGAGGGTAAATCTTATCAATAATAAAACACATGAAATCTTATCAAGATAAGGTAGAGCAACTACGACATATTAAAAAATAGAAAGCAAACAAGGTAGAATGACACATGCATCCTTTACAACAAATGAAACAACAACAACAACAAAGCCTTTTCCGATAATTAAGTAGGGTCGGCTACATGGATTCTTCGCCTCCATTCAGATCTATCTTGGGTCAATCTCGGGCCTATATCCAAAAAACTAAGATCCCTTCGTATAGTCTCTTTTCAATAGTTCTTGGGCCGTCCTCACCTTCTCTTAATCGGCTCAACATCCCAACACTCGCATCTCCTAAGTGGGGCATCAGCTGATCTTCTTTGCAAATGACCAAACCATCTTAAGCGGTTTTCTTGCATCTTATCCTCGATCGGAGCTACACCAACTTTCTTTCTGATTGCATCATTCCGAATTCAATCTTTATATGTGTGTCCACACATCCACCTTAGCATTTTCATTTCTGCTACAACTATTCTCTGCACATGTCTATGGTTCGCATGCCAAACATTCAGATCCATAGAGCATAACAGGTCTCACGGTTGCTTTACAACAAATGAAAGTTAAAATAAAAATAAAAAATACCATATAAAAGACCTAACCTAGGACGCCACTATTGGTGGCTGAAGAGGCTCGGAGGAGTCCGCCAAAGAGAGCTGGGACCTCCCTTGTGTTGGAGACACGGAGGAGGAGGCTCCAGTGACCGGAGGTGGAGGAGAGGAGTCCATGGAGTGTCACGAAGCAGAGGAGTTGGGTGAGGCTTACTGTCGAATAATAAGCCCCACTTAGACCCCTAACGAGCATTCAACTCAATCGGGTTGAATATTCCAGGCTCCAACAAAAACGACCAAAGCTCCTAAGCAAAAATCAGCCAAGTAGTCAACCAACTAACCCGACTCCTCGCCCGATTAATCGGTTCCAACCGACTAAGACCTGATTTGACCTAGTCGACTTGGCTACCTGTCCGAGTCGACTAATCATACCAACTAACCGGGTAAGTTATTGGATTTTTGCAACAATGGGCCCATTTTTCTATATGAGCAGTAAGACCTGGTATGCTCTATGGATCTGAATGCGCAGAGAATGACGGTAGCAGAAATGAAAATGCTAAGGTGAATGTGTAGACACACACACACACGTAAAGATCGGATTCAAAATGATGCAATCAGAAGGAAAGTTGGTGTGGCTTTGATCGAGGATAAGATGCGAGAAAATCGCTTAGGCTTAAGGTGGTTTGGCCATTTGCAAAAGAGGTCGGCTGATGCACCAGTTAGGAGATGCAAGTTTTGAGATTTAGAGCCGGCTAAGAGAGGGCGAGGAAGGCCCAAGAAGTGTTGGAATGAGACTATACGAAGGGGTCTTAGTTTTTTGAATCTAAGTCTGATATTGACCAAAGATAGATATGAATGTAGGCAAAGAATCCATGTAACCGGCCCTACTAAATGTGGGAAAAGGTTTTGTTGTTATTGTTTTGCTTCTGCACTAGATTTGGAAAAACCTGCATGCTTCTTATTAAGCCAAGCGACGAAATTTCTACTAAAACATAGCAAAACTAGTAGTGGGATGTCTGTCCTAAAGAGAACTTGCGTAGTTTGGTTCCTCTCAGTTGCATACTGTAGAGATATATTATTCTCTTCTGTACCTTTATAATATTTTCTTTTTCCTATTGGACTCTTTATGTATTTTACCCATAGGTTACTCTATATAAGAGAGCCTAAGGAGTATGGAATAAATAAGTTTTCTCATTTTCCCAACATGGTATCAGAGCGACGGTCCTAGACCGGAGTTCTCGAACCAAACTCTAACCCTAGCCTCCACCTTCAAGCCCTCCGCACGCGCCGCGCCGCCTCGCTCCGCCTCGGCGTCATGCTCCTGTGCGCCGCCTCCTGCCCGCCTGCACACACTTGCGCATCAGCACACGCATCTGCGTGCCTGTGCGTTGGAGCATCTGCGCGTTTGTGCACGCGCATCTGCGCACCTGTGCACGCGCATCTGCGCACCTGCTCGCTTGCGCGCCTGGCGCACATCTGCACGCGCCCATGCGTGCCCTTGCTCGTGATCCTGTACACGCATCTGTGCATCTGCACGCGCATCTGTGTGCCTGCGTGTGCTCTTGTTCGTGATCCTGCAAGCGTATCTGCGCGCACATCTGTGCGTGTGATTTCCGTGCGCGTGCAGCCCTAGGCCAGCGCGCGTACGACTCCAGCCTCGTTCCGCGCGCGCGTTTCCAGATTAATGGGTTTGGTTGCTTGCGTCTACACATGCAACTAAACCCGTTAATGTCCAGGTAGACAATCATATCTTTAGGGCCCGTTCGGTAGGAGAATAAGCAGGAATAAGGATGGAGAATAAGGGGAATACAGGTCTATTCTCCGTTCGGCTGGAGGATAGGAATAAGGAGAATAAGGTGAAATAAAGGTAGGTAAGGTGGGATAAAGATAGGAATAAGAGTGAAATAAGATGGAATAATGGGGAATAGTCGTACCACTGGGAACCGTGTCGGGAGAAGAATTGACCCCTTATTTCAGGGCCTATTCTCCAACCAAACAGGGCCTTAGTCTACTCCCCTAGTCTTCCAATATCATAATGTCAGAAAGCAAGGCAGATATTTCATCTATAGGCGCCTTCAGAGGTCCAGCGTCTATTGATAAGATGGATGGTTCGAACTATGAACTGTGGGCCATGCAGTTCATGAGTGTGATGAAGTCAACCGGTAAGAAGCACATTCTTACTGAGGAGGAGCCTGCTGAGAAGACAAGGGTTAATGCCTCTTGGGAGGCATATGACGCATATGCCAAAGTCTGGCTTTCCAGAACATTAGCAATTGAGATTGATAATGATATTCTCCATCAGCCCACTGCCAAAGCAATGTGGGACATTCTGGCTGCCACCTATTCACAGGCAAAGAATGAGACGAAGATTCTGCAACTTCAGCATGACATCTTTACAATCAAGCAGAATGGACGACCTCTACACTCATTGTACATGTCTTAATGTGGAATGTTTGAGAGGTTTTATAGCTTCATGCCTCTCACAGCCACTTCAGAGCAACAAAAGACCTATCGGAATGCCACTATGGTGGGTGTTTTCCTGGTTGCCTTTGATCAAGAGTACGAGGCAACACGTTCCCAGATCTTGGCAGATTCCACTATTTCTCGTATGGAGGAAGCTTTTCATAGGCTGAGTCGTATCACTGTTCCTTCGTCTGCTACAAATCAGACCGCCTCGGCCATGGCAGCCAATCGAGGTCGTGGGGGTCATCATCAGTTCCGTGTTCATGGACCTCGGGGCAGAGGAGGCCGTGTTTGGCCATCATGTACTTTTTGCCATCGTTCTGGACATACCGAAGACACATGCTATTCTAAGCATGGGTTTCCTGCTTCTGCACGAGTAGCTGAACAGATCGAGCCTCCACCTGCTTCATCTATGGATCAACGCTTTGATGACCTTGTAGCCCGTCTGAGGGGCATCATTCCTCCATCTGGTCCCGCTGCTTCAGCACCTACTTCTGAGAGTCACTCCAACGTTGCTGCGTCTGCATCCACCAGTACATCAGGTAGCACCTATGCATTCACTACCAGTAGTGGATTAGATACTTTAGAGTGGATTATGGACTCTGGTGCCATACATCATCTGTGTGGTGATCTAGTTCTACTTACAGGATACAGACAGGTTTCTCCAGGCCGTACTGTGGTTATTGCTAATGGAACACATTCCCCGATTACTGGTTAGGGGGAGATTAGACTGACACCATCCATGCATCTCAAGAACGTGTTACATGCACCTGATTTTTCGATGAATTTGTTGTCCATTTAGCCAACTTACAAAGGATTTACATTGTCGAGCAATTTTTGATCCATCTTCTCTTGTTTTCAGGACATCCTTACGGGCAACGTGATTGGGCGTGGCTATGAGCAAGGCGGCCTCTATCGCCTTAGTCGGACTCCTTATGCTGGAACCTCATCTCTACCTGCTGGATCCATCTCTCCATTACTGTGGCACTTGCGCTTTGGACATCTACTGCTTCAGAAACTGCGTCATGTGTTACCTCAGGTTTCACCTCACACGTCCATCCAATCTGAGGCTTGTCAGTTGGGAAAGCATCATCAGTCTACCTTTCCCAGTCGTCAGTGTCGGAGTAGTACCTCCAAGTTTGAGTTGTTTCATGTCGATATTTGGGGTCCTAGTCGTGTTCCTGATCATCAGGGATACATGTTTTATATAGTTATCGTGGATGATTTCTCTCGTGTGTCGTGGGTCTTTCTGTTAAAGAATAAATCTGAAGCGGGGAATATTATCATCAATTTCATTAATGAAGTTCATAATGTTTTTTCTGCATCTGTTAAAATTGTGAGAAGTGATAATGCCCTGGAATTTTGTACTCATACCCTCTCCAGTTATTTTTCATCTCAAGGGATTATCCACCAAACATCATGCGCCTATACTTCCCAACAGAATGGTATTGCTGAAAGGAAACATCGCCATTTATTTGATGTCACCAGGTCGCTTCTTATACAGAGTCATGCCCCTCATTCTTTCTGGGGCGATGCTATTCTTACGGCATGTTATCTCATCAATCGTATGCCGTCATCTGTCTTAGGTGAGAAGAGTCCTCTCTCTTATTTTTCCTGACAAAGAATTGTTCTCCCTCACTCCTCGTGTATTTGGCTCGGTCGCTTTTGTCCACCAGTTGTCTCCCGGGATTGACAAGCTCTCTCCTAGGGCTGCCAAATGTGTCTTCGTCGGGTACTCAAGAACACAGAAGGGGTACAAGTGTTATGATCCATTGCGAAGGAGGTATCTTGTTAGTGCTGATGTTACCTTTTTCGAATCTGTTATGTACTTCTCATCTATAGGTGATCAGTTGGTATCCTCTGACACTACTGATGCTATATACATGCCACCACCACCACCATCACCTCTACCACCTCCACCGCTACCATCTCCTACACCTCCTGTCACTTACCTGTTTCACCATTGCCATTCCACTATACCCGTAGGCCTGCTTCTGCTCATGGTCACCGCTCATCATCGAGCTCGCCTGAGGTATGTTCTGAGAATATTAATATTGATGGATCTGGTGATTTTCCTGAGCAGGATGTGTTACAGAGGCCAGATGAGGAGGCGGGTGATTTAGATCTAACTATTGCTCTACGAAAGCAGAAGCGCAGCTGAACATCATATCCTATAGCATCTTCTGTGTTTTTTTGATCGCCTAACTGGAGAATTCAGGAACTTTGTCATTGCATTATCAGCGGTGGATATTCCATGGAATTACCAAGATGCGTTGAAGGATAGTCGATGGCGTTTAGCCATGGAGGAAGAAATAGCCAGAGGCACCTGGAGCCTTGTTACTGCACCTACTGATGTGTCTACAGTTAGCTGCAAGTGGGTCTTTACAGTTAAGCAGAATGTAGATGGCAACATTGATAGATACAAGGCACGCCTAGTTGCTCGTGGCTTTACACAGACATATGGGGTGGATTATCTTGATACATTCTCTTCGGTTGCTCGCCATTCCACCCTACGAATCCTCCTCTCTGTTGCGGTTACTCATTATTGGCCACTATACCAATTAGATGTGAAGAATGTATTCCTATACGGTGACTTACAGGAGGAGTCTACATGCAACAACCACTTGGTTTTGCTGTTGAGGGGGAGTATCCTAAGGTGTGCAGACTTCAAAGGCTATCTATGGCCTTAAGCAGAGCCCCAAAGCTTGGTTCCAGAAGCTCTCAGACCTGTTTGAGAAACAGGGATACAAACGTTCTATGCAGATCATTCCTTGTTCGTACAGAAGACACCCAGAGGTATTATTGCAATTATGGTGTATGTAGACGATATCTTGATTGCAGGTGATGATGAACATGGAATTCAGGGGCAAAAGAAATGCTGGGTCGTGAACTCGTCACCAAGGACCTTGGAGTTCTTAGATATTTTCTGAGACTGGAGTTCGCCAAAAATCCTCATGGGTTGGTAATGACCCAGAGGAAATATGTCACTGACCTGTTGAGTGAAACATGAATGCTTGGTTGCCGACCTGCCACTACACCTATGGATCCCAGTATGAAATTATATGATGATGACACTGATGAGGTGGATAGGAGAAGATACAGAAAACTGGTGGGCAAGCTTCTCTATGTTACTATTACCAAACCCGATATCTCCTTTGCTGTGAGTCGAGTAAGCCAGTTCATGGAGCAACCATGTCAGGTACACATGGATGCTATACATATGATACTCAGGTACCTTAAGTCATCTCCAGATGTGGTTCTGCTGTTTAAGAAAGGCAAGGAGGTTACTATCTCAGCATGTGCAGATGCAGATTACGCATGATGTCCTAAGGATAGGAAGTCCACCACTGGGTTTGCTGTGTATGTTGGAGATTCTCTAGTCTCATGGAGAAGCAAGAAGCAAACGGTTGTAGCAAGGTCTAGTACTGATCTGAATATAGGGCTATGGCCCAGGTCAGTACATAAATGATGTGGGTAAAGGCTGTGCTTACAGATCTATATATAGAAGTCCCGCTTCCTATGGCTCTGGAATGTGACAATCAGGCGGCTCTATTCATTGCAAATAATCCAGCATTTCATGAACGAACCAAGCATATTGATGTTGATTGTCACTTCATACGTGATATGATTCAGAAGGGGTTTATTGTTACATCCCATGTTAGCTCAGAGGATCAAACTACAGACATTTTTACCAAGGCATTACTTCGAGGGCCGTTCCAGAAGTGTTCGTCCAAGCTGAGCATGATTGATATCTATGCTCCACCTTGAGGGGGAGTGTAAAGATATATTATTCTCTTCTGTACCTTTATAATATTTTCTTTTTCCTGTTGGACACTTTATGTATTTTACCCATAGGCTACTCCCCTATATAAGAGAGCCTAGGGCGTATGGAATAAATAAGTTTTCTCATTTTCCCAACACATACAGTTCTTGAGACTCGCTTTCGCTACGGCTCCGATGGGTTCCCTTATCCATGCCACTTCCTATGAGTCACCGGCTCATTCTTCAACAGGCACGCGGTCGGAGATCACATTCTCCTCCCACTGCTTGGGAGCTCACGGTTTCATGTTCCATTTCACTCCCCGATGGGTTTCTTTTCGCTTTTTCCTGTATCGTGGGGGGTTTTTGATGCATACAAATATTTTTGTTGGAACGTTGATATATAACTAATGGAATGCTTATAATGCTCCCATTATTTGATAAAATCATCTTATGAATATCAGTATAAATGACCTTTCCTGCGTGTTCAGATATAGCTGAAACCCCCCGAATCTAGGGCCGCTTGGCGTTCCAACCCAAAAACATCTAGTAGGCTCTATAATGATGCTGACTCGTCTCTGTTGTGGAGGATCGGGTCAAAGCGGAGGCATGTGCGGAAAGTGAATGCAGAAGACTTAGGATAGAGTCATGGACTTATTCTTTCCTTGTATTTGCTTCTCGAAAGTTATCATAGTTCGGAGGGATAAGACTATACACTAGAGACATGATACAAAAAGGCTTCATCTCCACATCTAATGTCAGTTTAGCAGAACAAACTGCAGATATATTCACTAAAGCTCTAGCTAGAGATCCGTTTCAAAAGTGTTCTTCCAAGCTGAGCATGATAGACATCTATGCTCTATCTTGAGGGGGAGTGTTATAGGAAATGTTATTTTTGTCATTTCTTTATATGTTATTTCTTTTTCTTTATGTATTTTCCCTTCTGTTGTTTTACCCTATAGGGTTTCTCTATGTAAAGGAGCCCTATGGCCTCTGAATAAACAACTCGTTCGTTTCTTTCAGCAATTATCCTTAGTGCATAATGCAAGATTGCTTGTTTTCTTGTATGGTTCGTCATCAGTAAAGATGTGCTCCTTGTCATGACCTTCGATTACATTGTTAGTGGTTGAGATCAAATCGCATAGTTGTCTCCATCTAATTTAGTGATGTCACCAAAAAGGCATTTTTCATTTTCCTTTGGGATTTTTATGCCATGACTCCTATAAACTTTGTTAATTACCCGCTCATCCTGTATACTTCTTAATTATCCCATAACCCCTGCAATCTTAGTAACTCCTACACCACAACACGTGATTAGAACCCATCCATTTGGCTGTTAAAATACACGGATTTTGTTAAACATATGTCAAATATACCCTTATTTTATATTAAATTGACAAACAATACCATTCTCTTTCCTCTCCTCCCCTCCCCTCCCCTAAGTCTCCCATCACCGCCTCTCTCGTGTTTGTGCCTCCGATGCAACATTGAGCTGACCTCCGTACTAATTGCCAGGATAAGTAAATCGTACATGAAGATCATGTTTATCATAAGATGATCCTAAAGCAATTTCTTCTCGTCGTTCACAATTACCAGCTCCCCCACCAATCCCTTACGCCCTGTTCCCCCTTCCTCCCATGCATCGATCCCTCTGCAGGCCGTCGAACTTGTTATTCAACGCATTGAACATCTTTAAAGACGATAAATTGATGTCGGAGATTGGACTGGAGAATTGATTATCCTCGAGATGGAGCTCCATCAGTAACACAAGCTTTGACAATGAAGATGGTATCAGTTCCTCGAAGGAATTGCCGAAGATCCACAACTCCTTCATGTGCACCATCTTCGCGAAGAAGCCATCTTACATCGGACCTGATAAGAGGTTGTTGGAGACCTAGTAGGACTTGAGTGCCTGGAGCTTGGTGAAGTCGCTGGGATCCCTCTAGAGATGGAGTTGTCGTTGAGGCTCGCGGAACATAGGCTACGTAGTTTCGACAGGTTATCGACATCGATGTTCCCTTATAGGCTCATAAAAGAGGTGTAAGCCGAAGACCTAGCCATTGAAGCACACCACACCTTCACACAATTTCGGTGAGCCGCAGGAGATGAAGCAAATCCAAGATGGAAGTGCTACATGGTTCTCGAAGGAGGATCTGACGATGAGGAAGGCCACAACTTCCTTCGCAGCGACATTTTGCATATCATGATTCGAAATATCACGGTGTCACTAAAGGAGATGTTTCGATATTCGTGCGTGCTACCAAATTTTAGGATATCGCTCGATATCTGGCGAGATATCGATAATTCGTCCCATATCGGTCAAAAATTGAAGATTTCAATACAAAAGTTCACAAATATCAGTCGACATAGACCAATATCATTGATATGCCGCTGATTTGTTCAATATTACCCATTTTTTAATTTTTGGTCTATCTATTTGGGATTTTGCTTTTGTATCTACTCCTAGTATTAAAACACATTATGATTTATATATTTTTTCGGACCCCCGTTTTCAACAAGAGTTTCAACCCCTTTTTGGCGATGGAGATGAAACAACTCTAGATTTGATCAAGGAATGTCTACATACATATATGTTCTTATGCTCATTAACTTGTTGGCGTGATATCCGATAGTGCTTGGCATTTTGTTTATATATAGCATGTGATGTGATGTAAAGTTAATGTGCTAAATGCATCTCCTTGGTGTCACTAAGTTATTAATGTTTGAATTTCATCATTTCCTTTCTGATATCTCTTAGCAATCAGTAGTCAACACTTAACCGTCAACAATCAACATTGATAGAAATGATATGTGCGATATAATGCGTATTGATATTATTAAAAAAGTGTATTGGTGTGCTAAATATTACTCATTCTTAGCATTTTTGTGAACATTTTTAGCATTTTAGTTCTTTATATGTTATCCCTAAATGTTTAACGACAAATGTACACGTAAATATATATGTTTTTTCGGGATTTTGTGAAATGGAATAAATAGGAGTATGAGTATTGTTGGTATCATAAATTCAATTTCGATTGTTGGAAGTTCTCGGAAGTGATTCACTCATTTTTATCTACTGTTATCAGAAAAATATGTATAAACCATATCTCTGTTCCCCTTAGAAAAACCCTATCTTGTGCTTTTGAGCAAAATCATTGCAAGTGCATTTGTTTAAGCATTGTTATTTTAAGATATTTAAGATTCCTTCCTTATAAATTAAATCTTGATGTTCCCTCTCGTTACTCATTTAGTTTTGTCTTTTAGGTTAAATTGATGTGTTCCTTCTGTAAGAAAAACAGCGAGACTCAAGTTCCGGATCCATATTATGGTGGTCCACAAGGTTTTGAGAAGGTAAGTTCCTTGTCATTAAACAACATAAGTTGTATTTCCTTGGAGATTCTTAAGTTCTTTTCCCCTTTGTTGTATTTTATGCATTTTAAAGAATTATATTTAGTTGTAGATATTTCCCGAAGGATCTGATATTTTTCTTTTTGCTTTGGAAGAATCTCATACATCGAACTCGTGATAGTAATAAATGACATGAAAAAAAATCATGTTTTTTGATATGCTAAGAGATAGTCTAAAGGCAAGGAAGGTCATATCCATATCGATATCGTATCGGTCTGCCCGGAAAAGGATATATCGGGAATATATCGACGATATCGGTGGAAATATTGGAAATTGCTCAAAAGCTATTTTTTGTCGTTTTTTTCAGAAATTAAGATCATCCAAGATATTAAAACAACAAATAACCTACAAATACACACTTATATCACACATATCGATCATTTATACCCTATTTATCGCACATGTCGTCATATCGAACATTTCACTGTTAATGTTGATTCCTGACTTATAGATATTTGAAATGGATTTCATTCAAGTTCTTATCACATTAAATAACTTATAAACATACACTTAGATAACACATATAGATCATCTATGATCCTTATATCGTGCATGATTCATATCAGTCATATCAGGCACACAGTGAATGGCATTGAGATGAGTCATTTGATTTAATTCAAAAACCTTAATGATTAATGAGCGGTGTTTCTTTGGTATACATATTTATCTATTCACAAAAATAAATAAAGAAATTACAAATTAATGCAATATTGTAAAATGGATTGCCTAGAACCAAGAGTTCCGCAGTGGATCTGAATCAATCCCTCTGCCCTGTTGTCTCTCATTGCAAATCGTGGACTCAATGAACTCGCAAATAGTTTTTCCATGTCATGTACGACTATATGGCCTTCTAATCCATGACATACTGCATGTTTGATGGTCATCGATTCCTGTGAGTATCCTGAGACAAGGATAAGCAACACTAGATCCGGTATCATGAGGTGCACGACGAGACTGCGAAGTACTGGCTTGAGATCCTCGGGATGACGAAGAGCAGGAGAAGATCTCTGTGGAGGAGGACCGGGAGGAGGAGGCATGGATGCATACTCGGGGAAGAAACTAAAACTGTCACCACCAAAGAAGCTACCCTAGCTCAGCTCGGGTTGGCTATCTTGGTAGTTCTCACCACTGTAACTGCTATATCCTCCATACCCACTGTAACCATATCCATATGATGGAGGAGTATACGCCTGAGGAGGAGGTTGATTACAAGGAATTTTGCGAGGGTTGCACGATCTCAAAAGGCGAGACTGCAGTCGATGCCTTGACCGCTCAAGAAACTCAAGTCAAACAATAATTAATCCACAATAAAATAATAGGAATGAATAGCAAGGAATTGGAGTTAAAATTTATTATACTCTACAACACAAAATATATAACATGCAAGTATGTAGAGGTCGATCCACTAAGAGCAAGTTAGGTAGCCTATGATTATAATCAATGTATATCATTTACATGTGTGTCTTTATTTATTATGTGGGTTTTTTTAAGTATATAATATATGAGTATATAAGGTTATATATATATTATAGGGGCAATAATTATAAATACTAATGAAAACAAATAAAATATAAGAATAAAATATTTCTAGGTTTTAAATAGTTTTATGATGTATTTGTTTTTTCTGCAATTTTTGCATATTTATATATATTTTTAAAATAAATAGAATAAATAATGAATGTTAATTTTTACAAAATAATGCTATTTTTATGTCTTAGCTAGGGTTTTTAAGGCCAAAATGATAGAATAAAGGTGATGAAATGGAGATTCATCACTCCCGTATACTAGTCTTTGCTAGTCCCTAGCAAACACTTATGCAATAAGTGCGGGAAATGAGAAATTAAGAAAAGACAAAGAAATAACTTGGAATAATTGTCTACTTTTAAACTAGTTCTTTAATAAAGTCAAAGTTTGGAGCTCAGGGAAGGCCTATGGATTAATGATGTGTTGGGAACCACACTGAAGTCGGGAAGTGTGACATTACAGGCATTAGATTCCATACTCCTATCATTCATCCAATCCACAGTTAGGTCAGAACCATCCTCCCAGTCGCATACCCTTGCTACCTTGAAATGATAGAATTATGTGTGTGGATTTGTTCATCTCTTCTCAGACAAAACTATTGAACCATCAAGGCGTCTGCTCTTCTGGTAACTCGTCCTCGTGGAGACAAATATTCTCTTCTAAGATCAGGTACTCCCAGTCTTTACAACCGAATGGGAGGAGTTAGAAGAATGGGAAGAGAAGTGGGAATGGCATAGTGTAGTCTTCATTCCCTTGTGAAGTCGGTCAGTGTAACTGATTCTTCACCAAGAAGCAGGCTTTTTTGAAACTCAAATTTTTGGTGGATTTTTTGGTATAGGTTTCTTTGGATATTTTCTTTGATTTTGTACAACTTCTGCATTCTTGTTTATGTCCCGGTGGATATAGCATCTTTTGTTCGACCCACTATTTTGAGGTCTAGGAAAAGTTGCGCCGGTAGACCATTCCTTGTCCGAAGCATTGTCTCAATCCATCTCTAGTCTTTAGATATCATTGTTACCAAAAGAAGTGGGTTAGAGTACTGGTGTTAGCAATCCCCAAAATGGTTCCTGAGCCACCTTTGACGAAGCGGCCTTGCATCGTCTCGACTTAGAATCCAAGATTTTTCAACAGTCCATCTGGGTTGAGGTAAGTGTTAAATGCAAGGTTTCTAGTCAAGTCACTGACTCAAGAGTCATACGGATGATACGAAGGGTTCTATTTCAACACATTGAATTGACTCATGAACATAGTCTTATGGAACCTAAAGAATTAAGTCAAGGTGACCTGAAGCATCTCCACTTTCCAGTCCTCAATGGGTTCCTCTGAAATTAGGTGTATTAAGGACTATTCCAAGCTCTAATCTCCGGACTTTATTTTGACTCGTTGAATTGGCTATATTATTTCGAAAAATGTGAATGCTATGTACAATGAAAGAAAAATATTTTTGTGATGCCATTTTCTAATTCTGAACTTTTTATGGATATATGACGTATCCTAAAATCACCCTTTTAATTAATTATATGTATCGTTTTGTTGTAGTCGGGCAATCAGGATCGATCAAAAAATAACCGCAAGAATCGATGAATCATCGAATTAATTAATGTGCGGTTTGATATATTTTCAACCTGGGCAAGCCCCAGGGTCGACTCAAGGAGGCAAAGGAACTACTTCGGATCAGATTAGATGAATTAGCTCACGATTTTCTAAACGGGATTTTTTTTGTAATTTTTTATACAATAAAAATGCAAATGCACAAATGCGATTGAATAAGGTTATTAAGAAAACGAGCCACTTAGCCAAAATTAATTTTAATACGAAATTAATCCAATTCAACCAAGTTTTATTTTTCCTAAAAATCTAATCCAACGATGAATGCAAGATATATTTTTTTTGAAATTTTTGGGGTTAAAATGCAATAATGAAAAATACAAACTTTTTTGGGGTTTTTATGCAATTTTGTGTAAACGATATGCAAAAATCATGAAAATTTACTGGAAGTGAAATATGATGAAATGAAGCTACACTATTTTTTTGGAATTTTCTGACAATATATGTTTTTTTTATGAATTTTTTACTGAAAACAGAGTGACTACTAGTATTTAATTTTTAATAAATCCACAAAATCAAATTATCTAGAAAAAAATCTCCACTAGATATTGTAATGAGAATATCTATTACAGAAATCAATTACAGAAATCTTATTTTATGCAAAAATCTTATTTGTGGGTTTAATTAAAAATCAATTACAGAAATCACTAAACGATTTATTTTATGCAAAGGACACATCCAATTTAGATGAATTTTGGACAGTAATTAAAAGACAACCCAAGGCATCATCCACAATTTTTTCACAATTTTTGAGCAAGAAATATGTCTGTGCGAATTTCAGAGCTTAGATGGGTAAAATATCACTGAATTTCAAACTCTGATTTTTAATAAATTATCCAATGCTCACAAAAATATAAATAAATAGCCTAGAGATAAAGATTTAAATGCTCTAGAAAATGCTATTTTTTTTAAATTAAAAAATGATACAAAACCGATGTCCAAATTAATGATCAAAGTCAAGAGTGTCTTTGCAATACATAAATTGAAATTGAATAAACAAACTGTGCACAGGGGCGTTTTTGCAAATAAATAAACTTAGAGGACATAAATTGTAATTTTCACAAAAAAATAAAAAAAGTAAAGAAAGGGGAAATCAACCTTCTTTAACCCATGCTAGGGCAAAGGCGTGGGGCAAGGAGGAGGCAGACTCGCTGGCGGCGGGCGGCGCTAGCAGAGTCGGTAGGCGGCCACATAGAGCAGGAGGGCGCGGCGGATGCTCCAGGCGGTGGGCAGCTTGCAGCGGCGCACTGCGGTAGAGGTGGCGTTGGAGCGCGGAGCGCGCTGGGCGGCGGAGCTCCTGGAGCCGCACGCAGGGAGGAGGTGCGTGCGGCCGCTCACGCGGTGGACGCGTGTCAGCAGAGGCGCGGGAGGACGAGCGGCCAAGGGGCGGGCGAAGCCGCGGATGCGGTCGCGGGTGGAGGCACGCTTGGGCCGCGGGGATGGAGGTGACGTGGAGTAGGTGCGGCTGGTGGCCGGCCGCGACTGGTGATCGTGAGGACGGGGGACAGAGGGTGTTGCCGCGTGCGCAGCAGGAGGGCGGCCTGGCGGACGCGGTGACGGAGGAGCCGCCATTGGTTGGAGGGGTTGGCGACGGTCGGCGGTGGTCGGAAGAGTTGGCGTCCGCCTGCTTCTTTTTATTTTTTAAATTTTGTTTTTGTATTTTTTTTGTATTTTTTTATACAGGAAAAAATGTAGAGATGAAATAAGGGTGATGACGATGATTGTGATGCTGGTGGTGGTTGTATGTGATGATGACGTGATTTGTGATGTAGAATAACAACAATGAAAATACTAGATAAAAAAATGACAAGGAAAAGTTGAGGGATACTTACCTGTGGTTCGTCGGGTTTTGGAGGAGCTATGGTATGCGGCCTCCGTCGTGGCCTCGATCAGCTTGGCGGAAAGTCGAGAAGTTAAAGCTCTTCCAAGAAGGAGCGACGAAGGCTGGGAACCTTCGGATCTTGCCGTGAAGCTCGTCTTCGCTCAAAGCCATCCTCGTCGAGCTGTCAACTGGACGAAGGGCCGGGCTAGCGATTCTCCTATCGGAAGGCGGATGGGGATGAATGAAGGAGGAGATGGGAATAAAAAGGAGGAAAGGGAAGTTAGAAAAGATGTGGAGAAAGTGGGGAGAATGGGGAGGTGACTTGGAGTAGGGAACAAGTTGGAGTAGAGAAGAAGTAAAAGGGAAATAAAATAAATAAAAAATAAAGTAATATAAGTACGCTACTAAAATAATGAAGGGAAAATAAATAAAAGAAAATAAATAAATAAATATAAATAATTAATTAGAATAAATAATAAAATTAATAATAAATAAAATAAAATACGAAATTAATACATTAATAAAAAAGGTGACACGTGGCGGCTCTAGGAGCTGCCACGTGTCGCACCTGGAAAAATCAAAATTTAAATATAAAGAAAATAAAAAAGAAATAATAAAAGGGTTCAAATAAAAAAGTGGTCAACACGAAAGTTGCTCGTCTTAACGAGATCTACAATTTTTGTGAAGGACCGAAAATCAAAAGAAGTCATATGTACAAAGTGTATTTTTGGGTGGTACCTTATAGATATAAAATACCGCATTTTTGTCTTTTGCATTTTTTTTTTCATTTTTTAAATAAGAGAAAAATCAAAATAAAAATAGAGAAAATATGGAAGAAATATTTACATATTAATCAATTTTTTGGGGGTTTTTTAATAATTACGAAAACAAAAGGATAAAATACAATGGCATTTTGGTCAATATGTACAATATACAATAGGGGCCTAAAATCCAAATTTCACATACGATTTTTTATGTACAATATATAAATGGAATATGCTACTAATTACTCGGGAACAAAGTTCTATTTTCAACTTTTAGAGTGATGAATCACAGATTCATCAACCCCCTATACTTGAACCTTGCTCATCCCCGAACAACTAAAATGAAATGCAAGAGTGAAATGAAATTGGGTTCCATACCAAGGTCATGAACAAAAGGTAAAATGGAGCTTGACTCGACCTTTGGATTAATTGTGTGGCGGAACCTTATTGGGAATTGAATTTAAGACCTAACAGCCTTTGAGTTCCACAAGTCTTCTATTCAAATCGCCTCAACAGTCAGGTCAGAACAAATCCCCATACGCAAATTTCTGACGACTATGAATTTTACTTGTACTATGTATGCGAAATATAGCTCTCCACATCAAAAATGGCAAAGAAACAACCTCCTCTAATAAGGTAACTCTAATTCCCCGGTCCAGTAACTCTTTCCTCGAGGAGCAGGGTATTCCCTTCTAACTTCAAGTGCGACCAGCTCAAGAAGAGGGGGTGAAGAGAAGAATGGACGCTAGCCAGTGTAGCTACCTATCCTAAGATGCTTGACCAGTGTAGCCAAGTCATCCAGCTACATGCTTCTATGGTATGAGGCTTTGAAGCATATGCCTTGCAAATATACATACTCCGACAGACATTTTAAATCAGGTCTGTCCACTTTTTTTGGAGTTCTCTCTTCTTTTTTTATTTTTTTGTTTCTTTTTTTTTCTTTTTTTTGAACTATGTACAAGGTGCAGCATGTACATCAGGAGTTTTTCCTCTTGAGCCAGTAGACTATCTCTCTTTTGAAGCTTTATTGCAACCCACAGCATCCCGTCCTTAGACATCAACACCACCAGACTAGGTTGAGATGCACTACCCTCCCTAGAGGAGGACAGATGTTTCCACCCGTGTGCTACTCCAAGCTAAATGATTCTACCTCCTCACCACCTCATCAATGAAGAGCCACATGCATGGTGCTTGTCCAAGTTAGGTCACTATCTAAAAGAATCGTGCGTGTGCATGAAATATTCTACTTAGACTAATCAAGATGACATATGAACATAGACTTGCGGACTCAAAGAATTAAGTCACTTGACCTGAAAAATCTTAACTCCAGTTCCTATAAGGTTCCTCTGAAATTAGGTAGATTAAGGTGAAATCAAATACATCCTCGACATCTATTCATAACTTGGTTCAGAACCCACTAACTTTTCACATTGCATAAGCTAGATATGCAGATGAGATGCAGATGACATGCTGTATGGATGAAGTGCAAGACTTTTTTTTTTGAATGCAAGGATGATATGCAAGTGTAAATAAGAAGCCTATTTTTTATTTTTTGTTTTTTTGTTTGTTTGTTGGTTTTTTTATTATACCTCCTATTTTACAACAAATTTTACAAGAATTTTTACAAGTGTTATACAATATATATATTTTTTCATTTTTTAGCCACCCGTAATTATTGCATAATATATACAAAAATACGTGAAAGTACGAGCTATGGGTAAAGTATATATGTAATCTATACACCCCCCTATACTTAGCGTGTGCTATTTCCTTAGAGCACGAGAAGGGAGGAAAAAGACATAGCTCATGCTAAGCGTAGGAGAGCTAAAATAACAAAAAGTATAGAAGTCATTCCGCTCCCTATACTTAGGCTCTTTTCAGCCTAAGTGTAGAAGAAGACAAAAAATGGGACGGGCGAGGTTATGAGGGGGAGTGGATGAGTATATATACATGATGGGCATTGGTTCCCCCTATACTTAGGCTCTGGTCAGCCTAAGTATAGGACATGATTGAGTGTGGGAACCGATGAGATCTAGAGAATGTACAGAGAATGATGAAGAGACTCGGGTCACTCTACCCCCTATACTTAGGATCTAGTCATCCTAAGTATAGCCATAAAATGAAACGATATGGAGCCGGGGCGAGTGATTCGAATCACTGGGGAGGGAGGGAAAGAAAATATATACAAGGAGTGAGACTATACAAGGATCAAGAAGGTTTATGACGAACCTTCTTGCGGGAGCGAGGAGGTGGGTAATATACACATTTGTCGCTGTCGGAAATCGTCCTCAAATGAATAATAGTGAGATGTAGGGATCGTCCAACGAGGATTGACACACGACTGCTTGCTTAGATACGGCTTAAGAACAACCGAACTGAGCTCACTCATATAAATCACCTCATTCGGACCCGATGAGGATTCCTCCAAAAATTCCTTCTCCGGAATGTTGAAGGAAACTTTCTTAGTCAGTTTTTTAGAACCTGAATCATTGAGAGGGAGTGGAGAGCGACGTACCTTGAGGGGTTCGGGGGAACTCCTCGAGGAATCATTTCTTGACTTCCTCTCATTAGATAACCATCTAGAGGAGGGAACAACCGTGTTTTTGTGTGAGGTCAATTTAGTCTTTGGTTGTTTCCTTTGAAGGTCCGGGATGTGGTGCGGTGCTGACCGTGGGTTCCTCATCAGACGAATCACCATATAGATTGTAACATTCCTGCAGGGTCAGCGCACGTCTCGGGAAGGTGCTAGTGATCTTAGTTGGCTTGGCATTATTGGGCTCTTGTGTCGGATCATCAAAGTGGTCAAGGCAATCAACAAAAGTAGTGTTCGACTCAATGATAGCTTCGGGTCGTGAGTCCTCTTAGAAGATGTCATGGTGATGGTGCAAGCAGTTGGTGAAGTGGAGGCGTGGGGAGTCTTTGAACCAACGGTCACCCGGACAGTCGATATCTCAAGTGTAGTAGAGAGACGGGACTCATCTATCTCTCTGTGGTAACGATTGTCTGCGGATACACGAGTCACCTTAGAGTAAAGTGTATCAAAGAATGGGTGTGGTCGGAGCGCTCCTACTGCTGAAAAATAGATCTCCCGAGTCTCGTAATCTATAGTCGTCTTAACTGAGGCTAAAAACGGCTTCCCGAGAATAATCGGAGACTGGATAAGCTCTCCTCGGTGCTCAATGTCAATGACCGTGAAGTCTACCTGGAGTAGAGCACCTTGGAAAGTAATGCTGACTGAAATGTTTCCTCTCGCCCGTTTTATAGATCGATCAACCAACTGAACGATCTCTCTCGACTTTCTGATTGGTCTGAGTTTGAGCTTGTCAAACACAGAGGTCGGGAGGATATTTATCGGTGAGTCATCATCGATTCTTGCATGGGTAAAGGTAGTGTCTTTGATTTCACATTCAACCATAGGCAACCGCTTCACTCTGCGGCTTTTGGTCTTTCTCCCCATAACCAAGGAGGTGGCCATAGACACTATGTGTCTCTTAGTCCTTGTCCTCTTATTGCCCGATCTCTTGGGCATCAATTTACTTCTCACAAATCGTTTGAGGTCGGGGATGTGATCTATGACCTTTATTAAGGGAAAATTAAAAATCAATTCCTTATCGAGTGCTTCCCTTAGGACAAGATCCAATTTTTTTAAGTCCTCTTCATTTTCTATTTTTATGAATTTTTCTGATTTTTCAATGTTTTTGGTCTTTTTGGGATTTTCCATTTTTTGGTGTTTTTGATGGGCGAATGGTCAGACACTGGATTGGAAGATAAGGGGTTAGTAGAAGAGGAATGTAGAAGTGACTCCAGCTGTACAGAATGTGTGGGTTCCCTAATGCTCGCTCGGTTTTCAACATCAAATCTACTTACTTCCTTTTTCACTTTCATACCCATGCTGGCAGAAATTGAGTGCAATATTTTCATGACATCTCTCAACTTGTTACCAAATGATTCATTTTTCTCAATAAGTGTAGAGATGTCATCCTCCACAAAATTCTCATGACGAATCATAGGAGAGTCTGCTCAATTAACGGATACTGCTGAGATATTGGGGACTCATACTCAACATACCTAGACTCTAGCATGTAATTCTGAGTCGAGTATGGACCATCTGTGTGGCAGATATTGGTTGTAGCCTCATATAATGGAGTCAATGAACGGGGGGCTCGTAAGTCTAGCTCATGAGTCCAATCCTGTGAATGTGTAGGCTCTCCGAATGCGTGATATGAAGGCTAGTTATTGTAGGCTTGATTACTAGGGTCAATCAAGTCAGGAAGATCATAAGGTGCATGCCTTTCCATTTGGTATGTTCAATCGATCATGTTTTGCCCTAAGGTCAAGTCGGGATGTGTATATGTGAATTGTTGTTCGGTCCCTACTTGAGGTGAGAATAAGGTATGTGGGGGTGAGTAATTCTGCCAGTCATCTATCTCAGCAGTATCTTGCTCTTCGTATGGAAGTGGAGAAGTCAGTCGAAGGTCTGACTTCATAATCGGGTCGATGTGGAACCGACCACGGGTAAGGGTCTCCCGTGGATGGCGGAGGATACATGAAAGAAGGAGAAGGTGAAGATGAACGGTATATGGTCAAGGAGAAATGACCAGAGGTCTCAGGGTATGGGGACCAATATCCCGACATCTTGAAGAAGAAAGGATGAACGTAAGCATATCGAGGTAGAAAATGTGCAATTACACATGATAACATACACAGACAGACACAAAGACAAACGCAAGAGCAAACCGTAAGTTCACACTCAACACGATGAAGGACCCGAAGCTGGGTCCGATTAATATGGTTGATTTTAAGTGTGATTTTCAAGCAAATAGCAATGATTATGTGATAGCCTAAAGGGAAGTCGGCTTAAAGCCGGATGCATCTCCCCTGTATAACCTGTCGCCTAAGATACCAACGTCCTTCCTCTCTTCGCTCCTATCACCAGCTGAGAAGTTCAAATACCTGTCCCTATCTACCTACCGAAGTAGGTGGAGGCTGTCAAGGCTTATAACTTTACCCCGGAGGGTTACTAGCAACTTGTTGCTGCACCGCTGCTTCACCCCTATCTACCTGCCGAAGCAGGAAGAGGCTACTTGGTGCTGGTCAGTTGAGCCTCAAGAAATTCAGCCTGTGATATTTGCTAGGATCAGGGTATGTGATATGGAAGGCGGAGATTTTGGTTCTATCTTAGCGTGTGCACACACACTCTGTACCCTCACTCAACCTGAAATCAAGGTCGGGGTTACTCCCCTGCAAACAAGGTTTGGTTTTAGTCATTTTTTTGGGTTCAATTCAATTAGCAGCCCCGATTTTAGAGATGAGTTGTCACTGTAATTAACCCACACAAGCAATCACGTCTAACGTTTAGTCCCAATTCTTTTATCCTAGGTTAGAAAAATCGAAAGAGAGAATCAGAAAAAGCCGATGCGATCGAGAAAATGATGATGAATGCTTGAGTAAGAAGACTTACAGTGCCTCCAGCTTTCTTCAATGCAGGATGCAATACTGAATTGAAATTTTTACACTAAATGAAGTGCAAGCGAGAAAAGCCGCTCCTAGACTGGCAATTCTATTAGCAAGTGAAGAATAAGATTAAATTTGGCTAAAGTCCTGCGGTCTAAGTGCGTCTCTTTATGGTGAAATGTGGTCCTACAAATTACAAGTACAAATAGACCTAAGAAAGCTCTAAGAGCCGTGAGTGCAGGTTCTATCTTACGTCAAGCAACCACACAACACATAGTCTTTTTATTTCTCTTACACATGCGAGAACCCAAACGGGAACTGCTTTAAATATGCAATTACAAGTTAATGAAAATCTCTCTTCAACGATCTCTTTGGCGTCTCAGCAGCCGACTCGATCCACGAATCGTCGGCCTCCTATGCACTTCGAGATGCGTCGACTTCAAGAAAGACGCTCCAAGTCCACCGGGCCCTCGCCCAAAAAGATAGAATTTTATGTCAGAGAGAGAGATATAAAAATATATACAGACATGATTAGAAAAATAATTAAGAAAGAAAAAATGGATAATTACAAGGTAGCTCGGGGGTCAGACTACCCGAGTGAATGGAAAACATAAATATAATTATCTAAACTGATCCTAAGCCGTTTGCCTCCCCGACAATGGCGCCATTTGACGTATCCTAAAATCGCCCTTTTAATTAATTGTATATGTCGTTTTGTTATAGTCGGGCAATCAGGATCGATCAAAAAATAATCACGCGAATCGATGAATCGTCGAATTAATTAATCTACGGTTTGATGTATTTTTAACCTGGGCAAGCCCTAGGGTCGACTCAAGGAGGCAAAGGAACTACTTCGGATCATATTAGATGAATTAGCTCACAGTTTTCTAAACGAGATTTTTTTGTAATTTTTTTATGCCATAAAAATACAAATGCACAAATGCGATTGAATTAGGTTATTAAGAAAACGAGCCACTTAGCCAAAATTAATTTTAATACGAAATTAATCCAATTCAACCAAATTTTATTTTTTCTAAAAACCTAATCCAATGATGAATGCAAAATGTATTTTTTTAAAATTTCTGGGGTTAAAATGCAATAATGAAAAATGTAAACATTTTTGGGATTTTTATGCAATTTTTCGTGCAAACAATATGAAAAAATTATCAAAAATTTACTGGAAGTGAAATATGATGAAATGAAGCTACACTAATTTTTTGAAAATTTCTGACAATATGTGATTGTTTTATGAATTTTTTACTGAAAACAGAGTGACTGCTAGTATTAAATTTTTGATAAATCCACAAAATCAAATTATCCAGAGAAAAAATTATCTCCAATAGATATTGTAATGAGCAATTCAGGAGACTTTAAATTTCACAAAAATCTTATTTGTGGGTTTAATTAAAAATCAATTACAGAAATCACTAAATGATTTATTTTATGCAAAGGACAAATCCAATTTAGATGAATTTTGGACAGTAATTAAAACACAACTCGAGGCATCATCCACATTTTTTTTCACAATTTGTGAGCAAGAAATATATTTGTGCGAATTTCAGAGCTTAAATGGGTAAAATATCACTGAATTTCAAACTCTGATTTTTAATTAATTTTCCAATGCTCACAAAAATATAAATAAATAGCCAAGAGAGAAAGATTTAAATGCTCTACAAAATGCTATTTTTTCAATTAAAAAATGATGCAAAACTGATGTCCAAATTAATGATCAAAGTCAAAGGTATCTTTGCATTACAGAAATTGAAATTGAAATAACAAACTGTGCGCAGGGTGTTTTTGCAAATAAATAAATATAGAGGACAGAAACTGTAATTTTCACAAAAAAATAAAAAATTAAAGAAAAGGGGAAATCGACCTTCTTTAACCCACGCTAGGGCAAAGGCGTGGGGCAAGGAGGAGGCAGACTCGCTGGCGGCGGGCGGCGCGAGAGGGCAGCGCTAGCAGAGTCGGGCGGCGGCCGCAGAGAGCAGGAGGGCACGACGATGCTCTAAGCGGTGGGCGGCTTGCAGCGGCGCACCGCGGCGGAGGTGGCGCTGGAGCGCGGGGCACGGCGCTGGGCGGCAGAGCTCTTGGAGCTGCGCGCAGTGAAGGGGGCGTGAGCAAGAGACGGAGGGTAGTCGTGAGGAGGGAGGAGGTGCGCGCGGCCGCTCACGCGGCGGACACGTGTCAGCAGAGGCACGGGAGGACGAGCGGCCAAGGGGCGGGCGAAGCCGCGGAGGCGGCTGGAGGCCGCGGGTGGAGCGCGCTCGGACCGCGGGGATGGAGGTGACGTGGCTGGAGCAGGTGCGGCTGGTGGCCGGCCGCGGTTGGTGATCGCAGGGACGGGGGACTGAGGGTGCTGCTGTGTGCGCAGCAGGAGGGCGGCCTGGCGGGCGCGGTGATGGAGGAGCCGCCACTTGTTGGAGGGGATGGCGACGGTCAGCGGTGGTCGGAAGAGCTGGCGTCCGCCTGCTTCTTTTTATTTTTTTTTAATTTTGTTTTTGTATATTTTTTTTGTAATTTTTTTAAACAGGAAAAAATGTAGAGATGAAATAAGGGTGATGACGATGATTGTGATGGTGATGGTGGTGGTAATGTGATGATGATGTGATTTGTGATGTAGAATAACAACAATGAAAATACTAGATAAAAAAATGACAAGGAAAAGTTGAGGGATACTTACCTGTGGTTCGTCGGGTTTTGGAGGAGCTATGGTATGCGGCCTCCGTCGTGGCATCAATCAGCTTGGCGAAAAGCCGAGAAGCTAAAACTCTTCCAAGAAGGAGGAGCGACGAAGGCTGGGAACCTTCCGATATCGCCGTGAAGCTCGTCTTCGCTCAAAGCCATCCTCATCGAGCTGTCACCTTGACGAAGGGCCGGGCTAGAGATTCTCCTATCGGAAGGTAGATGGGAATGAATGAAGGAGGAGATGGGAATAAAAAGGAGGAAAGGGAAGTTAGAAAATATGTGGAGAAAGTGGGGAGAATGGGGAGGTGACTTGGAGTAGGGAACAAGTTGGAGTAGAGAAGAAGTAAAGGGGAAATAAAATAAATAAAAAAATAAAGTAATATAAGGAGGCTGCTAAAATAATGAAGGGAAAATTAATAAATAAATAAAAATAATTAATTAGAATAAATAATAAAATAAATAATAAATAAAATAAAATACGAAAATAATACATTAATAAAAAAGGTGACACGTAGCGGCTCTAGGAGCTGCCACATGTCGCACCTAGAAAAATAAAAAATTAAATGTAAAGAAAATAAAAAAGAAATAACAAAGGGTTCAAATCAAAAAGTTATCAACACAAAATTTGCTCGTCTCAACGAGATCTACAACTTTTGTGAAGGGTCGAAAATCAAAAGAAGTCATATGTACAAAGTGTATTTTTGGGTGATACCTTATAGATATAAAATACCGCATTTTTGTCTTTTGTATTTTTTTTGTTTTTTTAAATAAGAGAAAAATTTAAAATAAAAATAGAGAAAATATGGAAGGAATATTTACAAATTAATCTATTTTTTTAGATTTTTAATAATTAAGAAAATAAAATGATAAAATACAAGGGTATTTTGGTCAATATATACAATATACAATAGGGGCCCAAAATCCAAATTTTACATACGATCTCCGATTTTAATGAAATTGATCTTGTTTTAAAGGTCTTTGAATTTATATTACTTTAAAAATGAGTAGACCTAAATCGGACACTGTATGAGAGAGATATGTGCATTTTAAAGCCTGGTCTCAAACTTGGATTTGGGTTTTATTGGACAATTTTACACGTTAGTATTTTTTTGGTATTTTTCTTGTATTAGTGTTAGTAATATATACACTATGGGGTTGATTTTATTGGATTTGGAGTTAATACAAAATAGATACAAATATGATATTTACATGTGATTTTTTACAAGTGAATTGGGCTTGTTATTTAATGCAAATATGAATGCTAAAATGCATATATTAATAATACATGCATGAATGCTAATTATGCAATATAAGTGGAAATATGTAGTTAATTACTCGAGAACAAAGCTCTATTTTCAACTTTTAGAGTGACGAAGACGAATCACATATTCATCAATATATTATTTTTTTTAAACTATTTTGCAAATTTTTATAAGAACATTTTGCAAATGTTTTTTTTTGGAATTTTTCAAATTTGCAATTTTTTAGAGATTTTTCAAAACAAAAAAAAACTTTTGGCACAAAAACAAGGAAGTATGCATAGCTATTTACATGGGCATGCCTTCTTTTATTTATAAGACTTGAGGTTGGGGGATTTACAGATTGGATGTTAGTTATTTTTGTAGGTATATTCAGTTAGTGAAGAAATGTTTTTTATTTGGATGATGTATATATATCCCTCAAATTTATTTGAAAATAATTTTACAAATAAATTTGAAAACTATAGTTCAATATATTTTTTTGCAAATTTTTTACAAGCATTTACAAGCATTTGAAAATCATTTTGCAAAGGTTTTTCGAACAGTATATATAGATTTTTCAAATATTTTTGCAATCATTTTCCAAACCATTTGCAAATAGGTTTTCAAAACATTTTTATTTCACAAAAAGAGAGAATTTTTTACCAATCAAACATTTTACGAAGGTTGAAAACATTTTACAAAATATTTTTCAAACAGTTTTCAAATTTTTTTTCAAATAGATTTTCAAACTATTTTAAAAATATTTTGCAAAATATTTTTACCCGATTTGTTTAACAGTATATACAAAAATAATTTGATGAATAATATGCATCTTTCTATTAATTGATTTAATGAATTGTATATGTTTATAGATATTGTAATTTAGCCATATTTATTAAAATTACGAAATTACAAGTTTATGGCTAAAAATACAGAGTATATACGACCCCCCTATACTTAACTTGAGCTATGTCCTCATAGATCGAAGAGAGAAGAGAAGACATAAATCTTACTATGTATACAAGAGTCTATACTACAACGGCTAAAGAATACTGAACGAAAGAATGAGAAGCCGACCGTCCCCCCTATACGTAGGATCAAATAATCCTAAATATAGCAGATTGTATCTACATGCAGGGAGGGTCGAGGGTGGGAATGAACAACTCAACAAGTCGTCCTGTCTCCCCCTATACTTAGGGGAAGATAACCCTAAGTATAGACATGAATATCAACAAGAGATGATACATGTGGTGAAATAAAAGAATGGACAAGTTACATAACTCATCCCCCTATACTTAGGATGAAACATACCTTAAGTATAGAAGCAACGAATGAGGAAAACAAAGCAGAAGATAGCGAATATACGGAAAAGGAGAAAATAAGAAAAGAAGAAAATACGAAAACTCAAAGGAAGAGTTTTTGAGTGACATTATCTGAATCTTGCGATGCTACTAAGGTCGTGGATGCTTCTTCATTGCATATCACTTGGACAGAATCGACAACGGCCAGGAAAGTGCTATGTTCGAGGTAAGGCTTCAGTAACTGACCGTTGACAACAAACAATTGTGTGTCAGGAGATAATTATGATATCACAATGCTTCCGTTGTCATGCACTTCTTGCACTCTTAATGGTCTTGTCCATTTACTCTTTAATTTGTCCGGGAATCTCTTCAACTTTGTGTCAAATAGACACACTTTCTGTCCAGTCTCAAAGGTTTTTTGTCTGATGTGTCGATTATGCCATCGTTTAACCTTTTCCTTGTACATCAATATGTTATCATATGCATAGTCTCGGAATTCCAAGAG
Source organism: Ottelia alismoides (assembly GCA_037367405.1). Lineage (NCBI taxonomy): Eukaryota > Viridiplantae > Streptophyta > Magnoliopsida > Alismatales > Hydrocharitaceae > Ottelia > Ottelia alismoides. The sequence continues at coordinate 876,118 of JAZKJV010004701.1, forward strand.
CTTGTTTAGATCCTTTTTTCTTTTCTGACCACCTTTTTGTGAGTCCAAATTGCAAATGTTGACTGCCCACAATGATTTATGAATTAACTCCACGAGCAGATGGCATGGTTTTCCGTATACAAGACGATAGGGTGGCATGCGCAACGGAGACTTGTAAGTGGTTCTGTATGCCCAAAGGAATGAGTCCAAGAGTTGGTACCAAATTCTTTCAATATGGCTTTACAAGCTTCTGCAAAATCGTCTTGATTTCTCTGTTTGATAATTCAGCCATGCTATTGGCCTGGAGATGATAAGGAGATGCGACTCCATGCTCGATGCTGTACTCTTTCTTTAATTTCTTGACCTTTCTGTTAATGAAGCGAGTACCCCCGTCTGATATTAGTATCTTCGAAATCCCGAACCGCGATATTATGTTCTCTCTCAGAAAGCGGCAAACTATAGGGTTATCTGCGGCTTGAGCGGGGATCGCTTCAACCCAACGACTCACATAATCAACGACAAGAAGGATGTGCTCGTATCCCTGACTGTTATGGAAAGGTCCCATGAAATTGATGTCCCGAGCATCGAATAAATATGCAATTTAATGACTTTCAGGGGCTTGAATCTTTTGCTGTAAGGATAGACAATCAATGTAACGCTTGACATATGCTGCGACATCCTTAAATAGTGTAGGCAACCAGAGGCACACTGCAGTATTTTTGCAGCCGTTCTGTCTCCAGAGTGGCATCCACCAGATTCAAGCAAATGACAATGCTCGAGGATACTATGATGCTTCTCCTGAGGGATACACCTACGCCAAATGCAATCCGCCCCTTCCATGAATAAGAGATGATCTTCTCATTTGTAGAAATGGATAGTGGACAAGAACTTGTCCTTCTTGATCTTCGTCCAGTCTTGTGGAACTACCCTGGAGACGAGGTAGTTCACAATATCGACATACCAACGGAGTGAATCCACGATCAGAATCGACTCATCAGGAAAGATGTCTGTGATGGGTGCACTACTCAGTGGAGGCTCTTGCTGCTCAATTATGGAGAGGTGATCTTCGATCACGTTCCGAACCTTAGGATTATCTTTGATTTCCAAGTCGAACTCTTGGAGGAGAAGGATCCACCTGATCAGTCTAGGCTTGGTATCCTTCTTCTGCTATAAGTATCGGATAATAGAGTGGTCAGTGTAGATGGTGACTTTAGATCCAAGCAAATAGGATCTGAACTTCTCAAGGGCAAAAACCACAACCAGCAATTCCTTCTCTGTGATAGTATAATTTCTCTGAGCTTCGTCTAGTGTTTTGCTGGCATAATGAATGGCATAAGACGTCTTGTCTTTCCTTTGTCCTAAAACAAACCCAACTGCAAAGTCTCACGCATCCGTCATGATCTAAAAAGGGAGAAACCAATCTGATGGCTGTAGGACTGGAGCTTGAGTGATTAGTTCCTTCAGCTGATTAAATGAACAGAGGACCTGTTGATTAACATTAAACTCATTTTCCTTGCATAATAACTCTGTGAGAGGTCGGGTAATGCGGCTGAAGTCACGAATGAATCTCCTATAGAAATCCACATGTCCCAAGAATGACCTCTTATTCCGAACAGTCTGAGGTGGCTCTAAATTGGTAATTACATCCACCTTCACTGGGTCGACATCGATGCCATATTTGGAAATGACATGACCTAGCATAATCCCTTTCGTGACCATGAAGTGACTCTTTTCCTAACATGGCACAAGATTGACTTCACGGCATTTCTGAAATACTCGGTTCAGGTGCTCAAGACAGGAATCGAAAATGTCATCATAGACAGAGAAGTCGTCCATAAACGCCTCGAGAAAACTGTCTACCATCTTGGCAAAAATTGCAAGCATGAATCTCTGAAATGTCGCAGGTGCATTACACAGTTCAAAGGGCATTCTCCTGAAAGCATAGGTGCCGAACGAGCAAGTGAAGGTCGTCTTCTTTTGGTTTTCTGGGGCGATTGCTACCTGGTTGTTCTCGGAATACCCATCCAAAAAGTAGAACTCATTGTTGGCTAGTTTTTCCAACACTTCATCGATGAACGATAAGGGGAAATGGTCTTTCTTGGTTGTTGCATTAAGGTGGCGACAGTCAATACATACACGCCAGGATGTCGGCATCTGAGTAGAAATCTCCTCTCTTCTGTCATTTGTAACCACAGTGAGCCCGTATTTCTTCGGAACTACATGCAGAGAGCTCACCCATTTTGAATCGGAGATGGGATAAATGAAGCTTGTGTCACACCATTTCGTGATTTCTTTCATTAGGACGTCCCGTAGATTTGGATTCAGTCTTCTTTGAATCTCTCGAGACGGTTTGGCATCTTCTTCCAAATAGATATGGTGTGAGCACAGGGCATGATTTATCCCACAGAGATCTGAGACGTGCCAACCAAGTGCGTTGCGGTTCTTTTCTAGAACCTCAAGAAGTTGAGATTCCTGATCCGGGTTCAGCCTGCTACTGATGATCACCGGATACATGTTCTCTGCACCCACAAGGAAAGCATACTTAATACCCGCCGGAAGTGGCTTTAATTCTGGTTCTGATCGGACCTGCTTCTTGGTTACCTCCGAAACTGTGCTGGTAGGTGGATGATCTGCCCTCACTCTAAAGGTAGTATTGTTCACCTCAGTGGCTTCTTGTTCAACTGACAATGTGCTGAATAGATTTGCAATGGATTCATCATGTTCGGACTGACATGAATTGTCTGAGTCAAAGAGATCCATCAGCAAATTGGATTCTGTCTCCCAAGTGCATTGAAGCTTGTGTCGATTGTGCTTTCTCAGTCCTCAGAACGAAGGATTTTCAGGGTCTATGTGTCATTTAAAGAGAGGTTTGTATCTCTGATCTCTGCCATAAAGTCACATTCTGCTTTAGGCAGTGATGCATGACTTTCATCAGATGCGATCTTTGGCTTACTGACAATGTCTATTGTAACTCTGTGAGTGCTCGAGCTGAACGTGATCTTCCCATACCCATAGTCACCTACGGCCTCTGCGGTCGCAAGAATGGCCGCCCAAGAATAATTGAGGTCTGAAGTAATGGTGCAGAAATCAACTGGGAACTGCATATCCTGCACCTTTACCACAACGTCTTTTAAAAGACCTCAAGATCGCTTGATGGATCGATCAACGAACTGAAGGATCATGCATATCTGCTTTAATGGATCCAACCCGAGTTTTTGCAATAATGATGAGGGTAAGAGGTTGATGGAAGAACCGTGGTCAAGAAGGGTTCGCTCAAAAACTTGGTCGAAAATCTCGCATCTGATCAAAGGTGCTCCTTTTTCTTGCTTTTTTCAGTGGGAGATTGTCGATGGCTGCAACTATGGCCATGTGAGAACGCACTGCTTAACTTGCTGACGTCTGTTGTTACGGTTCGGCCGACGCTTGTTTGTATATGTCTCCTTTAAGCCCTTCTTCACAGCGGTCATGTTTCCATGACCTTTATCAATGGTAACTCAACTGACAAATTGTTAAGAATATCTACAACTCCAGGATCAGACAATGCAATTTTTCTGTTTGTAATTTTTTTTGAATTTTTTGTATTGCATCTGGAAAAAGAATATTTACAGAACCGAAATCAGAAACAATGTTCTTATTTACAACAAAATTTTTGTCCACAGTGTTCTGTACATCCGAATTACAAAAAGGTGTACATGTTGTAGGTGAAGGTGCTACTGCTGGTGGACAAGCAAAAAGTGTGGTTGTTGCTCCGTCGACTGGTGGTGGATCGGTTGTTGATGCTCGCTCCTCCATGGCTGGCGCGACTTCACGTTGACTGCTATCATCTTTTTGGTCTTTTTGCTTTTTCTGATTTTTTGTTCTTTTTGCGATTGTGGTGGGTGACAGCTGACATGGCTCCTTCTTCTTCCTCACCCGAATCTGTAACTGGCGCGACTGATGCAGGAGATGACGATTAACCTGTCAAAGTTTTGTTTTTCCCTTTGTTGGTGGTATATGAGGCAACGTCCTACCGCTCCTGAGAGTGACAACATTAGATAAAACAAAGCTACGATTATCTGACTCGACAGGAACAAACATGGCATCATATTCTACCTGCTCTTTCCTTTTAAAATTATTGGGGTTTACTTCGACTTGTGTCGGAATAGGAGTTTAGTTGCAGTCAGGTCATCGAGCTTCTTGGTCATCTCTGCTAGACCCTTCACGAGTTGGGCCAAGCAATCCAGGGTGGGGTTCACTGGAATCGCCTCAGAAGTTTCAGCGTGCATACCACATTGTTGCTGATAGTTGGGAGGCTGAGGCTGGGACTGCTGATGTTGTTGTGGAGGAGGAGAAAGTTGATATTGATGGTATGGAGGAGGGGGATACTGCTGCTGTCCAACCGCATGCTGATGATACGACTGTGGATAACGGTATTGTGGTTGTGGGTACTGCTGAGATTGTCTCCAGTTTCCTTGGTATTGCGGAGACAGGTGATGCTGGTACTGAGGCTGAGGTTGAAAGGACTGAGCAAAACGACCACCTTGAGGTTGGTGGTAAGGTCGGTTGGCTGTTAGTTGGCTTTGGTATTGTCCCGTAGGACGGGTCAACTGTGCATCGTTACTCCATATACCATTGACTTCTTCGATCAGTGGTGGTGGAAACGCTATATCAGAAGATGAGAGGTAGTTCGGCTGGTAGACCAACATATGTTGCTGCGACGGGTGATGAGTTGCTAAATGCATGTATTAATATTGATCCGTTGTACAAAGAACATTTAGTATGTCATACAAAACCGAATGAATAATCTCTATGAAGAGGATTCAGCTTTAATTTTTAATCTGAAAAGTTCAAGGTCGAACACAAGGATGCGAGCAATTTAGTGACTAAATTTAAATATCAAATATTTTAATTGGCAATTTATAGGTTAATATAATGAGAAAAGCAGATTTCACAAAAGAGACAACTTTCAACACATGTTTTTGTGCTCTTAAATTATGTAAAAACAATAATGCACAACGATGATAGAACAACACTCACAAAGCAATTACAAACTCAACGAATAATTGGAGTTCATCACAGTGATTCCTTGAATTTATTGAAAATTCAATTAAATCCAAAATCCATTCTAAAGATAATTCTAATCGGTGATTGATCTAGAAAGCATTTCAAAGAAATAATGACATTCACTTCTACATTGTTACTAAAATACTTTTTAACTAACAATTAAATCAACTATTATCTTAATGGTAATGATAAAAATCAACTAATAATTATCTATTAGGAAGCAAGAAATTAATCGAGATCAATTGCTCAAAACAATGACAATTTCAACCTCCATTATAGATCTAATTGAGCATTTAGAAGACATAATGAATAATGCATAATTTTTATATTAAAAATAACCACAAAGCACGCCAATAAGAAGATCAACACAATAGCTTTCAAATGAGACCAAAATCAATTTAATTGGATTTGTATATACAAAGTTATTTCACAATCAATCCAGGGGCGTAAATGTAAGAAAAAACTCCAATTTTTATTGCAAATAAGGGCAAACAAATAATTGCAAATTTTCAAGGACGTGGTCTTATATGTAGTTTCTATCTGGAGGGGTTCCACTGCAAGTTACACTAGTCACACGCGCGTAGCACATGATTAGAGCCAGACCAACCAAGCCTTAGCAGAAACACGTGGTGTATTCCCAAGGCTCCCAACATGTTCGATCACTCCTAAGCTAAGGCAAGCACTGCTTCGTTCTGGATACGTGGCTTGATATAGTTCCTTAGATCTCGCCCAATATGTCTGATATGACGGTTGTTGTACTTCGTCTCTCAACCAAGCTCCTCCGCATGCGGTGGTTCTGTGACTAGGCTCCGACGAAGGTCATTGTTCTTGTTCACGCTTCACTGCTCCTCTTAAGGTCAAGGAACATCCGAAAGGATCCGGCGAAAACGATGATACTCTCAAAATCTGACAAGAACCTGAAGATTGCTGATTTAGCGCATGCTCGTCGGAGACGAAAATTAGCAACTCAGCTCCGATCGAATTCCATCCATTGAAAACTTGCGAGGATCAGTATACAGCCGAAGCGAGATACAAATCTTTAAGGATGTATGTGATAAGAAATGAAATGGAGTAGAGGGCTCCTGGAAGCGAGAGATTCGAGCCCTAAATTTAGTTCAGGCTTTTCCAAAGCCTTGAGTGGATCGACAGTGAAAAAATGATGGAGAAGAGTCGACGTTTCATGGGATATCTCGTGTGGATTGTGGATATTATACGAAGGATTTCATATGACAAGATCTATGAAAATATTAACTAAGATGAACTAGGAAATAGACAGGATATAAATAAGATGAATACTTATTTGGAAAATGAGATGATGTCGAGTGATTTGTGATGAATCTATGCCAAGTTGGATCTTCAGAAGCTCCAGGGGTCTTCGCTTAACCACGAGGGCTTGTGTTGAAGCTCTAGCAGCGTCGATGATGGCTGCAACTCGTGGATCTCACCGAAGCAACGTCCTCCATCGTCGCTCATCTCAATACCTCCTTGCTGTCACTGGAAGGTGGAGAGGCTAGGAGAATGGCTCACAAAGTGGCGGATAGCCGGCGCTGGTGGCCGATTGTGGGCTATTTATAAGTGAGGGTCGGAGTGGTTTTTTTGTGGTTTCAACAACCACTTATGTTTGGGGAAGAGAAGGATGAGCAACGCCAGGTAGTTGGCGAGGATGACAATCGAAGAGTGAATAATTGGTGATGGTTGTGAGGGAGAATGGCATAAGAGGAAGTTTGTGAAAATGGCGAGAAGTTGGATGTGTACGAAAGGTTGCGACTATTGATCGAGAAATGGGCAGAGGTTGAAGAAGAATCTTCGGTCGTTGGATCTGGATCTGACAGCCCACATTTGGGCGCGGAAGATCGGATGATATGCGTTTGATCAGAATATCGGGCGGTGCAGATTCATGCACAAACGTGTGCTTAGATCTGATCTAGAGATCAGATCGAGCGGCGAAGGATGAAGCGGGAATGAGCGGCCCGATTGGATTTGATCAAGGATCCAACGGTGAGCAACTAAAGGCGGGTGTCACATCAGGAACGGGCCACGTGGCGGGCATCTGAAGTGCCATGTGGCCCAATCAGAATTGAAGAATATGGAGAAAATAAAGAATAATCAGAAAGAATTAGATAGAATATGAATCAGAAAAAGTCATGAACATGAAAGTTGTAGATCTCGATGAGATCTACAACCTTCATGAGAAGTCATAGAGATCAGAGGTCATCTATACCTAGATAAAAATCAAATACTAATTAAAACTATATAAAACAATTTTCTTCTTCTTCTTCTTCTTATTATTATTATTGTATTTTTATTTTGTTTTGTGTTAATTTGTTTATATACAAAATTAATCTAATTTTTATTTGATTTTTAATAAGGAATAAATACTTAAAATAATACACTATAATAAGGTTATATTAATCTACAGTGTCAAATATATACAACACACAAATTAATAATTAGTGTTAATTAGTCAATGAATCTTGTGATTTAACTTAAGCAAGAGAGATAATATTGGTGAATAAAGCTGATAAATCTGGGATTTATCACCCCCTATTCTTAAGCTATGCTCATCATCGAGTTAATAAATAATTTGTTAGAGAGTTAGTTTAATTAGTGAGATCCCTGACAAATGCAAGTGAAAATTCAAGGCTTGATATAACCTAGAACACTAGGTTTTAGGAATCCTAAACTCTGAGTTGAACCAAGTATTAATCAAAAGGAATTCAACTCCTTTAATTTCCAAAAATTCCAACTCAGAAGCTCTCCCAAGGACCCAACCCTCAACCCTAGGTATGGATGGAAAGCTAGATTATGGAGGATATAGGAATGTGTACTTATTTTCACATCCTCTCACTGGAACATGATTCTCTCAAGTGCCAATACTCAATACAATTTTCATTTTATTTTTTTTGCCAATCAGTGTGTCCGTCAAATGAGAAGTTGGAGTCGTTTGCACTTGTTTTTCTGGGATTACACCGAGGTGTGCCTTTTTTTAAGTATCTAATATACTTTCTACACCCAGACTTGTAGCATTTACGATGCATAGTCCTTTTTGGGTGCTAGCCCGACTCCTGGTCCTAATAGCGATGGTCCAAGTGAACACTTTGAAATGGTTGGGAGCGCTTGCCTTTGGTGGAAGCTCTTTGATATTTGACTTTGTATCGTGAGAACATTTCTTTCAACATTTCTTTCTTTCTTTTCTTTGTTTTTGGCTAGCTCTACTACTTTTACCAAAAGTTGACGCACGCTGATCAACTTATTAATTAAATGTCATCACATCCTGGCACTTTAGGTCAAATTCAAGAGATAGCATGAGAACATGTCCCATACTGGCTAAGATGCTAACAATCAGGTTTCATGAATCCGTCATTAATTTTATCCCATCCTTGAGCATCATATAGATCAAGTCTAAACTCAAACTTCCAATCTCAGTCTCCTTAGTGATACCTTGACTCATCTCAATCATGAATGCAGTCGTGCATGTGAGTGATAGTCAAATTCTTTTAAGGAGATTGAGCATGAAATATAGCATTCATATCTTCAAAGTAGGAGAGTGTGAATTTTTAAGTCCAATACCCTAATAATTAATACATGATAACTCTAAGTCTAGGGGCTCCTTAAACAAAGTGTTAAAGATCATCTCAAGCCTTGAGCGCATAGTGAAAGTGCCAGAGAAGAACACCAGTTAATAAGTCAATCTTTTTGTGATTTTTTTATTTTTTCTTTTTTTAAGTTAGAGAGTTAATTTATTAGACTCGTTTACACCCTTAACTTTGAAAAGATTTTTGAAAACTTTTTGCAAACATTATCACATAAATATAGTCATTTTCCAAATATTTTACAAAGATTTTTTGAAAACAAGTAATACCCCATTTTTCAAACCTAAGTAAAACATCTTTCAAAATAATGTCACATAAATATGTAGGTTTTAAAAACATTTTACATATGATTTTCCAAACATGTCAAACCGTATTTTCACAAACCACGTAAAAATTTGAAAATCATGTCCAATGTATATATAATTTTCAAAAATTATTTTCAAAACATTTTGTACACAAATCAGTTCAAAAATGTAATACGATACCCATGACCCCAATAGTGGGAAAAATTTTAAAAATATCAGCTATGGCTAAAGTATATATGTAATATATACGGTAGACCCCACTATACTTAGTGTTTACTATGTCCTCATATCACAAAGTGATATGGAGCCATAGCTCATGCTAAATATAGAAGAAATATACACGAACTGTATCCAGAATCACAGGTGCATAAATAGTAAAAAGAATTAGTCAGAGGACTATAAGAACTCGGGAAATAGCTTAAATATGAAGATATGAATTTAAAACCAGGTGACCCGAGGAGAACAATCAGAACGACAAAGAATCCCCCTATACTTAGGCTGAAAATAAGACTAAGTATAGAAAATAGGAAGCTAAGTGATGAAGGTATAAATGTTAGTTGAATCTCTAGATGATGAATCTCAGGAGATGATAATGGAGCCTAGGATTTCGGGAGATCTGAAGAATCAAACAAGATCACGCAAACCCGATTATTTCACCAACACACCCAGTGAAGACCATAAATATGGTCCAATTATCTTGTCTCTTTTATTGGTGATAATACAAAATTTGTGTTCATTACGAGCATGCTTACTTAGGGTTTGTGCTCTATCCTTGGTGAAGGCATCTTCTGCGCTTCTCAGCGGGAACTCCATCTCGAGCTTCCAGCCTTTATTCTTCACAAACGTCCTCGATGAATGAGCCCTACCACAGAAGAGGAAGTATTAGATATTTCAAAGATTATCAACACACACATATACACACATATATAATAGTGCAGAAAATATTACAAGACAAGATTGACCTAGATAAGATAAAAATCAACTTAACCACAATATGAAAACCTAAATAATTATATTAATGAAGCCGTGTCCCCGGTAATGGCACCATCTGATGAGTAGCTAAATGCATGTATTAATATTGATCCATTGTAGCACGGATACTTAGCGTGTCATACAGAACCGAATGAATAATCTCTATGAAGAGGATTCGACTTTAATTTTTAACTTGGGAAGTCCAGGGTCAAACACAAGGACGCGAGCAATTTAGTGATTAAATTTAAATATCAAATATTATAATTGACAATTTATAGGTTAATTATAATGAGAAATGTAGATTTCATTATGTGAAAACAATAATGCACAATGATGATAGAACACCACTCACAAAGCAATTACAAACTCAACGAACAATTGGAGTTCATCACAATGATTTCTTGAATTTATTGAAAATTCAATTAATTCCAAAATCCATTTTGAAGATAATTCTAAGTAGTGCTTGATCTAGAAAGCATTTCAAAGAAATAATGACATTCACTTCCACATTGTTCCTCAAATACTTTTCAACCAGCAATTAAATCAATTATTATCTTAATGGTAATGATAAAAATCAACTAATAATTATCCATTATGAAGCAAGAAATTAACCGGGATCAATTGCTTAAAACAATGACAATTTCAACTTCCATTAAAGATCTAATTGAGCATTTAGAAGATAAAATGAATATTGCGTGATTTTTATATCAAAAATAAACACAAATCACGCCAATAAGAATAACAATAGCTTTCAAACGAGACCAAAATCACTTTAATTGGATTTGTAGATAAAAAGTTATTTCGCAATCACCAGGGGCATAAATGTAAGAAAAACTCCAATTTTTATTACAAATAAGGACGGGCAGGTACTAAAATGTGAATACATAAAACCGCTTAGATATATTTGCAAATTTTCATGGGCGGGGTCTTATTTGTAGTTTCTACTATCTGGAGGGGCTCCACTGCAAGTTACATTGGTCACACGCGCGTCCCAACAGGTTCTGTTGACGCATATGCTTTATTTGTACCGTTTTGTTATTTTATTTTCTTGCCATTCTCTTTATGTAATTTACCCATAGGCTACTCTCCTATATAAGAGAGCCTAGGGCTTTGGAATAATCTATCTCTTTCACGTTTCCCAACATGGTATCAGAGCGACGGTCCTAGACCGGAGTTCTCGAAACCTAAACCTAACCCTAACCCCACCCGCCGGCCTCTCTCTTCTCTCTCTCTCGAATCGGCGCCGCCTAGCCGATCGGCGACGCACCTCGCCCTCGCACGCCCTCGCCTGCGCATCGCCTGGGCCTGCGCATCGCCTGCGCATCGCCTGGGTCCTCTTGCGCCTCGCGCTGCTCGCGCCTGTGCGCATAGGCCCCCTTCGCGCCTGTGCATCATCGTGCGCATCGTGCGCATAGGCTCCCTTCGCGCTGCTCGCGCCTGTGCGCATAGGCCCCCATTCGCGCACCGTGCATCATCATGCGCATAACCTGTGCGCATCACCGTGCATCATCGTCATCATCGTGCGCATAAACTGTGCGCATCGTGCATAGGTGCGCGCATCATCGTGCTCAGCGGCACAGGAAATCAACTGTGCGCATAGGCGTGAGATCCTCCAGTTGAAGCACTCCAGTGCGTGCGTGTTTCTAACACGTACGTGCGTGCCCTAAGTCTCAAAACACTAGGGCACAGCACCAGATCTACATGAGGTTAGTTGCTTGAGGTCTACACAAGCAACTAATCTCGTCCATGTCAGTGTAGACAAAGATTATTTTCTCGGTCACTCCAATCTTCCGTCTCAAGTATGTCAGAAAGCAAGGCAGATATCCCATCTATGGGCGCATTTCGTGGTCCAGCGCCAATTGTCAAGATGGATGGTACGAACTATGAACTGTGGGCAATGCAGTTCATGAGTATGATGAAGTCTACGGGTAAGAAGCATATTCTTACCGAACCCGAACCTGCAGAGAAGATTGGAGTTCATGCCTCATGGGAGGCTGATGATGCTTATGCCAAGGTGTGGCTATCTGGCACATTGGCTATTGAGATCGCCAATGACATTCTACATCAACCCACAGCCAAAGACATGTGGGATATCCTAGCAGCGACATATTCTCAGGCGAAGAATGAGACCAAGATCCTGCAACTACAACATGATATATTCACAATCAAGCAGAATGGCCGCCCATTACATTCTCTCTACACATCTTTGAGAGGAATGTTTGAGAAGCTCCATAGCTTCATGCCTCTTACCGCCACACCAGAACAGCAGAAGACATACAGGAATGCGACGATGGTGGGTGTTTTTCTCGCTGCACTCGATCCAGAGTATGAGGCAGCACGTTCACAGATTTTGGCGGACTCGACTATTCCTCCCATGGAGGAAGCTTTTCACAGATTGAGCAGGATTACTATACCTTCAGCAGCCACTAGTCAGAATCCCTCAGCCATGGCAGTCAACAGAGGCCGTGGTTCTCAATACCAGGGCCGTGGACGTATTCCCCGTGGAAGGGGGGGGGGCGCACTAGGCCAACATGCTCATATTGTCACAGAGTCGGCCATACTGAAGACACATGCTACTCAAAGCATGGATTTCCTGCATCTGCACGAGCTGCTGAGCAGATAGAGCCCCCGTCTGCATCTACACTGGATCAACGATTTGATGATCTGGTTGCCCGTCTTAGGGGCATTATACCATCACCTGGCCCAGCACCGCCGACAGAGAATCATACTGATGCCGCTGCTTCTGCCTCTACGAGTACTTCAGGTAGTACACTTGCTCTTCACAGTAGTAGATCAGATACATTGCCGTGGATCATGGACTCGGGCGCTACACATCACCTATGTGGCGACCAGAGTCTACTTACAGGATATACTCAGATTCCTCCAGGACGGACAGTAGTGATTGCCAATGGCACTCATTCCCCTATCACGGGTCAGGGGGAGATTAGATTGACATCCTCGATGCAGCTCAAGAATGTTTTGCATGCACCGCATTTTTCCATGAATCTGTTGTCGATTAGTCAGATTACGAAGGATCTCCATTATCGAGCTATTTTTGATTCATCTTCTTTGATTTTTCAGGACATCCGTACGGGCAACGTGATTGGTCATGGCTATGAGCAAGGAGGCCTTTACCGTTTGAACCAGACCCCGTTTGCCGGAATCACAGCCTCTCCCGCAGAACAAGTATCTCCTCTCCTGTGGCATCTGCGCTTCGGTCATTTACCGCTTCAGAAGTTGCGTCTAGTCCTACCCTATAGTCTGTCTCACACAACTGTTCAGTGTGAGGCGTGTCAGTTGGGAAAACATCACAGGTCTTCTTTTCCCAGTAGTCAAGGTCGGAGTACTAACTCCAAGTTTGAGTTGTTTCATGTCGACGTCTGGGGTCCGAGTCGTGTTCCCGATCATCAGGGGCACAGGTTTTATATTGTATTTGTGGATGATTTTTCTAGAGCATCATGGGTATTTCTAATGAAAAATAAGTCTGAGGCTGGAGATATTATTATTCACTTTCTAAATGAGATTCAGAATGTCTTTTCCACAACGGTCAAAATTATGAGAACTGACAATGCCTTAGAGTTGTGCACCAACAATCTAGCCAAATACTACTCCTCAAAAGGGATTGTTCACCAAACATCCTGTGCTCATACGTCTCAACAAAATGGGGTTGCAGAAAGAAAACACCGTCATCTTCTTGACGTTACAAGGTCTCTTCTCATTCAGAGTCATGTCCCGTATACCTACTGGGGTGATGCAGTCCTTACTGCATGTTATCTTATAAATCGTATGCCCTCGTCTGTCTTGAATGAACAGGTTCCTTTCTCACTTATATATGCTGACAAGGAGCTGTTCACTCTTACCCCTCGTGTCTTTGGGTCTGTCGCTTTTGTCCATCAGTTGTCGCCCGGTTCTGACAAGCTCTCTCCTAGGGCTGTCAAGTGCGTCTTTGTGGGGTACTCCAGAACTCAAAAGGGGTACAAGTGTTTTGACCCTGTGCGTCGGCGGTATATGATCAGTGCAGATGTTACATTCTTTGAATCTATCATGTATTTTTCAGAATCCGGGAACATGCAGCCACCACCATTGTCTCCTGATACCGTATTCATGGCACCACCAACATCACAGCAGTCACCACCAACATCACAGCCGTCACCTCCAGTACCACCACCACCACCACCACCGCCACCAATAATATCCACGTTACCATTCCATTACACCCGACGGCCGAATCAAGCTCATGGCCCTGACCAGTCAACTAGCTCGCCTATGGTATGTAATGAAAATATTAATGTTGATGGATCTGACGACATTTCTCAGCAGGATGCAGTACAGGAGCAGGGTGCTACTACAGAGGATCTGGATGTCCCAATCGCTCTACGAAAGCAGAAGAGAAGCTGTGCCAAGTATCCAGTATCAGCTGCGGTTTCGTTTGAGAGGCTATCTGGACCATTCAGGACGTTTGCATTGGCACTCTCAGCTACAGATATTCCACGGAACCACCATGAGGCTTTGCAGGATTCTAGATGGCGGCTAGCAATGGAGGAAGAGATGGCGGCTCTTCAGTCTCGAGGTACATGGAGCTTGGTTACCATACCTCCAGATGTCACCCCAGTGAGTTGCAGATGGGTGTTTACAGTGAAACATAATGCAGATGGCTCTATTGACAGGTACAAGGCACGCTTAGTTGCAAGAGGATTCACACAGACATATGGGGTAGATTACCTTGACACGTTCTCCCCTGTAGCTCGTCATTCCACTCTGCGGATACTCTTATCAGTTGCAGTTACTAGAGACTGGCCGCTCTATCAACTGGATGTGAAGAATGCTTTTCTGTATGGTGATCTGCAAGAGGAAGTCTATATGCAACAGCCACCAGGTTTTGCTGTTGAGGGGGAGTGTTCCAAGGTTTGCAGATTACATAAGGCCATCTACGGCCTTAAGCAGAGCCCCAGAGCATGGTTCCAGAAGCTGTCAGACCTCTTTGAGAAACAAGGATATAAACGCTCCAATGCTGATCATTCCTTGTTCGTGCAGAAGACGGCGAGAGGTATTACTGTAATCATGGTTTATGTTGATGATATCTTGATTACAGGTGATGATGACCAAGGCATTAAGCAGGCAAAAGAAAAGCTGGGGACTGAGTTTGTCACCAAGGACTTGGGAGTCCTTAGATATTTTCTGGGGCTGGAATTTGCTAGAAATCCACATGGGTTAGTCATGACACAGAGGAAGTATGTCACAGATCTACTGAATGAGACAGGTATGCTAGGATGTCGGCCTGCTACGACACCAATGGATCCTAGCATGAAGTTGTATGATGATGACACAGAAGAGGTCGACAAGCGAAGGTACAGAGAACTGGTAGGCAAATTACTGTATGTCACGATCACTAGACCTGATATATCGTTTGCAGTGAGTCGTATGAGCCAGTTCATGGAGCAACCACGTCAGGTCCATATGGATGCAATATACATGATTCTGAGATATTTAAAATCATCTCCAGGTGCAGGCTTGCTATTTAAGAAAGGAAAGGAGATTTCTATCACAGCATGTGCGGATGCAGACTACGCAGGATGCCCCAAGGACAGGAAGTCAACATCAGGGTTTGCAGTCTATGTTGGAGATGCTATAGTTTCGTGGAAGAGCAAGAAGCAGACAGTAGTAGCCAGATCCAGTGCTGAATCAGAATATAGGGCTATGGCCCAGGCTAGCACAGAAATGATGTGGGTGAAATCCTTACTTGCAGATCTATGCCTTGACATACCTCTTCCTATGATGTTGGAATGTGACAATCAGGCTGCCTTATTCATTGCAAATAACCCAGCGTTTCATGAAAGGACCAAGCATATTGAGGTCGACTGTCATTACATACGTGACATGATTCAGAAGGGGTTCATTGCTACATCTCACGTCACATCAGAGAATCAGACTGCTGATATCTTCACCAAGGCACTACTTAGAGGCCCATTCCAGAAGTGCGCGTCCAAGCTGAGCATGATTGATATCTATGCTCCATCTTGAGGGGGAGTGTTGACGCATATGCTTTATTTGTACCGTTTTGTTATTTTATTTTCTTGCCATTCTCTTTATGTAATTTACCCATAGGCTACTCTCCTATATAAGAGAGCCTAGGGCTTTGGAATAATCTATCTCTTTCACGTTTCCCAACAGGTTCGATCACTCCTAAACTAAGGCTTGAAGCACTGCTTCGGTCTGGATACGTGTCTTGATATAGTTCCTTAGATCTTGCCCAATATGTCTGATCCGACGGTTGTTGTACTTCGTCTCTTAACCAATCTCCTCTGCATGCGGTGGTTCTGTGACTGGGCTCCGACGAAGGTCACTGTTCTTGTTCTCAAGGTCAAGGAACTTCCGCAAGGATCCAACGGAAACGATGATACTCTCAAAAACTGACAAGAACCTGAAGATCGTTGATTTAGTGCATGCTCTTCGGAGTCGAAAATTAGCAACTCAGCTCCGATCGAATTCCCTCCATTGAAGACCTGCGAGGATTAGTATATAGCCGAAGCGAGATACGAATCTTTAAGGATGTATGTGATAAGAAATGAAATGGAGTAGAGGGCTCGTGGAAGCGAGAGATTCGAGCCCTAAATTTAGTCCAGGCTTTTCCAGAGCCTGGAGTGGATCGGCGGCGAAACAATGATGGAGAAGAGTCGACGATTCATGGGATATCTCGTGTGGATTGTGGATATTATACGAAGGATTCCATATGACAAGATCTATGAAAATATTAATTGAGATGAACTAGGAAAAAGACAGGATACAAATAAGATGAATACTTACTTGGAAAATGAAAGGGTGATGATGTCGAGTGATTTGTGATGAATCTATGCCTAGTTGGAGCTTCAACAGTTCTTGGGGTCTTCGCTTAACCACGAGGGCATGCGTGGAAGCTCTAGCAGTGTCGATGATGGCTGCAACACGAGGCAAAACTCGTGGATGTCACCGGAGCAAAGTCATCCGTTGTCGCTCGTATTAAGACCTCCTTGTTGTCACTGGAAGGTGGAGAGGCTAGGAGAATGGCTCACAAAGTGGTGGATAGCAAACGCCAGTGGCCGGTTGTGGGCTATTTATAAGTGAGGGTCAGAGTGGTTTTTTGGTGGTTTCAACCACCGCTTATGTTTTGGGGAAGAGAAGGATGAGCAACTCCAGGTAGTTGGCGAGGATGACGATCGAAGGGTGAATAATTGGTGATGGTTGTGAGGGAGAATGGCGTAAGAGGAAGTTTGTGAAAATGGCGTGAAGTTGGATGTGTACGAAAGGTTGCGACTGTTGGAGAGAAGTGGGCAGAGGTTGAAGAAGAAGCTTCGGTCGTTGGATCTGGATCTGACAACCCACATTTGGGCGTGTAAGATCGGATGAGATGCGTTTGATCAGAAGATCAGGCGGTGCAGATTCATGCGTAAACGAGTGCGCAGATATGATCTAGAAATCAGATCGAATGACGAAGGATGAAGCGGGAATGAACGGCTCGATTGGATTTGATCAAGGATCCAACGGTGAGCAATTGAAGGCAGGTGTCACAACAGGAACGGGCCACGTGGCGAGCATCTGAAGTGCCACGTGGCCCAATCAGAATTGAAGAATTTGGAAAAAATAAAGAATAATCAGACAGTATTAGATAGAAGATGAATCAAAAAAGTCATGAACATGAAAGTTGTAGATCTCGATGAGATCTACAACTTTTATGTAGAAGTCAAAGAGATCAGAGGTCATCTATACTAGATAAAAATCAAATACTAATTAAAACCATATAAAACATCTTTCTTCTTCTTCTTCTTATTTGTATTTTTATTTTGTTTTGTGTTAACTTATTTATAGACAAAATTAATATAATATTTATTTGATTTTTAATAAGGAATATATACAGAAAATATATAGTAATTAGTGTCAAATATAGACAACACAGAAATTAATAATTAGTGTTAATTAGTCAATGAATCTTGTGATTTAACTTAAGCAAGAGAGATAATATTGGTGAATAAAGCTGATAAATCTGGGATTTATCACCCCCTATACTTAAGCTATGCTCATCATCGAGTTAATAAAGAATTTGTTAGAGAGTTAGTTTAATTAGTGAGATCCCTGACAAATTAGTGAATTTCCTAGTGGGTTAGGAATGTGGGGTTTGGGGGGTAACCCACCCAAATTGGGGGGTAATCCCCCAACAGAACATACCCTAAAGGATTTCGTATAAGTAGGGATAAAACTGAATATATGCAGTGCACTTTTGATGGAAGTAATGATGAAGGAATCGAGGTGAAGATTGGTGACGATAACATTCGGAAGAGAGATTCTTTTATATACTTGGGATCTATTTTGCAACATGATAGGGAAATTGATGGAGATGTTACTAATAGAATACATGCATGCTGGCTAAAGTGGAGAGGAGCCTCTGTTGTTCTCTGTGATAAGAAAATTTCTTTAAAAATCAAAGGAAAGTTCTACAAAGCAGCTGTAAGACATGTTATGCTCTATGGATTTGAACAAGCTTGCAAAAATCGGCCAACTAGGCCGACTAGTCGGTCCGACTAGTCGAGTCGGGGGGTAGCCGACTCGACTAGGCGTAGTCGGCCATTAGTCGGTCAGACCGACTAGTCGGCCGACTAATCAGCCGATTCTTACATCAAGCTTTTATAATTTTTTTGTTTTTTACTTTTTTTAACAACAAACTTATTCTAATATGCTTAATGTTATATTTAATGTCAATTGCTTCTTTTGTTTCATTATGTAAGTATAGAAAATGTACAAATCTATGCTAATACATAAGCAAACTTATTCTAATATGCAATAATGTTATATTTAAAGTCAATTACTTCATTTATTTCAGTATGAAAGTATAGAAAATGTACAAATCTATGTATAAAAATGATTTATATATTTGAAATAATTAAAAAATTCAAAACCGACTAATGGCCGACTAAATCCGATTAGTCGCCCGACTGCCGATTAATCCTTAGTCAGTGAACCCGTCGACCGAGTACTGACTACCGCTTTCAGCAACCTTGGATTTGAATGTTGGCATGTGAACCATAGACATGTGCAGAGAATGACAATAGCAGAAATGAAAATGCTAAGGTGGATGTGTGGGCAGGCAAAGAATCCATGTAGGCGAACCTACTTAATTTTGGGAGAAGGTTTTGTTGTTATTGTATCTCTAGGGAGGAGAGGAAGTCCTTTATCATAAGGTTAAACAGACTACTGGCACCCTTGGTTCAAAATAGTAGTAGTGAAGGGCAAACTCATTTCAATGGCATACATTCGTGGGTGATGTAACATCTTTTCCTTCAAACTGTGTCACGTATAGTTGCCTATCTTCCTATCTGCCCATATGGACGTGGATCAATTTTCTGCCATATGCACTTAGGTCAGTCAGGATGACAACCACCAATGATATGTCAGGTCACCTACTCTTGTGGCTTCCTGTAATGATGTGCAATGATGTGAAGCTGTTATGAGGAATGGAATACACGATAAAATCACAGAAAAGTGGGAGCTGATGAGGCCTGACTTGTCATCCCTTATAAGTTAGAGACCAGTTCATTCCTTCATCCTAGCCTACTGCTCACCAAGACCTTGTTTAGTGACTTTGTGAGTTCACTGCATCTGTTTGCTGAACTCACTTATGCTTGCTTGCTGGTACATACGAGGGGCTCACTTTCTCTCTTTGTAGCCAGGCTTTTTTTTTACTTTTGAGTCCAGGAAAGAAAGCTCCCAATTCTTCTGCCTCCTTTCAGCTCCATCACAACCATTTTTGCTTTGTACTATACTATACTTCTTTGTCCATCTTCTCCTACATACTCAGACCTAAATGGGTGCCCTTGGCCCCTAGCTGTGAGGTGTCTGCTGCCTGATGGCTTGCTTTTCCAACTGTCTCAGACTTGCCTGTGTGGAGTGACTGACATTTGATAGATGTTGGCCTAACAACCACATGCGCTACTTCATCTCAACAAATGGTGCAGGCGGTGAAAATCTCATGCATGGACCTTACAATCTTACAATGCCAAGAATTCTGTAAATCAATTTGTTAAAATATTGATATTATGCTTTTCTCGTGACATGGTGCTACCTAGGTAAATGCGCATATGTATATGATCTATCAATAATACATTAGGAAGACAGATGTGAAGTGCATAAACAGGTCTGTGTAGGATGGTAGTTTAAGAGTCATGTTCTCTAGATACGGGAATGTTGAAAGTGGAATAGAAAGATAGATACGTGGATGCAATTCTGAAGTAGCCGTAGGGCTGAAAAGTTCCCTAGTCACATTCCTTTGCTGTACTTCGCATCCAACTCATGGGGCTGTTCTGGGAGGGTACCATATCCCCTAATTACCAGGAGGAATCTGATATCAGTCAACTATTAATCCTTCATTGGAAATTGAAATTTGGCTACATCCAAGTTGTGAGTTCCCAAACAGGAGATTCGTTATACATTAATTGCAACTTTTCACTAGCCCGTTAAAGTTTTGCTTGGAAGTTTTCCTATTGTTAGTGCACTCCTTGTGTGTTGGGACTGAAGAGCAAACTGATTTTGGCTCCAGGGTTGTAATATATCATATTTGCATGGTATGCATTTTATTAATGCGTACATTTGCAGGTATTGGACTTGCTTGAAGATGCATGCGATTCGTTACTCGACGCTATTCTTTCTGGGAACGTATAAATAAGCTTCCACAGGCCAATCTTTCTGGTAACGTATAAATAAGCTTCCACAGACCAATGTGGTGACCTTCGCAAGCAGCATAGATGCTATACAGTATGCTCTCTCCCATAGGTTGTTGGATATCCATTTGAGTGGAGTAGGCACACTAAATCACGTGATTGTTTTCAAAGCGTTTTTGTAAAAACAACTTGATTGGTTCCTCGTTCATTTTAGGTGCTGAAGTGGGGAAGCCATTGCAATACAATTAATGCATGTAAAATGTAGAGATATATGTTATGTTATGCTATTATGTTATTTTGTACTGTTTCTTATTTTCTTTCATCTTATGAACGCTTTATGTAATTTACCCATAGGCGCATCTTCTATATAAGAGAGCCTAGGGTTTGTGGAATAAGTAACACACTCATTTCTTCCAACATGGTATCAGAGCGACGGTCCTAGACCGGAGCTCGAATACCTAAACCTAATCCCGACTCGTCGGCCTTTCTCTCTCTCTCCAGCATTGCCTCCTCCGTCAGCGCCGCCTCCTCCGTCAGTGCCATCTCCTTTGCCAACGCCCCTCCTCTCCTATGCGCTTGCGGGCTCAGCATCCGTGCGCCACAGCGCATCTACCTAGTGCGGCTGTGCGCTCACCCCCATGTGTTTGCGCGCCCAGCCCCGTGCGCATAAGCGCCCAGTCCCATGAGCCTGTGCACCTGTGCACAATCCAGACTATACGCCAGTGCGCCTCCACCCCGTACGTCTTCTCGCGGGTTTCTGTGTGCAGGTCTTCACCGTTGTCTAGTCCTATCCCATGATGAGATTGGTTGCATGAGCCTACACATGCAATTTAATCTCTTTATGTTGATGTAGACACAATCCTGTTAAGTATCCAATCTTAGTATTCTCAAGCTGACATGTCAGAGAACAAGGTCGATATTCCCTCCACAGGCGCCTTCAGAGGTCCCGCGCCCATAGTCAAGATGGATGAGTCAAACTATGAACTGTGGGCTATGCAGTTCATGAGTATGATAAAGTCTACTGGTAAGAAACATATTCTTACCGAGGAAGAACCGGGTGAGAAGATTGGGGTGAACGTCTCATGGGAGGCGAATGATGCATATGCCAAAGTATGGCTCTCAGGTACGTTGGCAATAGAAATTGCCAATGAACTTCATTAACCCACAACCAAAGCGATGTGGGATATTCTTGCCGCTACGTATTCACAAGCTAAGAACGAGACGAAGATTTTACAGCTCCAACATGATATCTTCACTATCAAACAGAATGGACGGCCTCTCCACTCTTTATATACATCCCTACGTGGGATGTTTGAGAAGCTGTATAGCTTTATGCCTCTCACGTCTACTCCTGAGCAACAGAAGACCTATAGGAATGCCACCATAGTAGATGTGTGCCTGGTAGCACTTGATCCAGAATACGAGGCGACACTTTCTCAGACCCTGGCAGACTCTACTATTCCTCCTATGGAGGAAGCTTTCCGCAGACTCAGTCTTATTACTGTCCCATCTTCTACTACAAATCAGACATCCTCAGCAATGGTAGCATCCCAAGGTCGCAGTGGTTCTTCTTTGTTTCGTGGTCGTGGACCTTGGGGAAGGGGAGGTCATGTTCGCCAACCATGTACTTTCTATCATCGCCCTGGACATACTGAGGATACATGCTACTCCAAACATGGATTCCCGGCTTCTGCACGAGTGGCTGAACAGATTGAGCCTCCAGCTGCTTCCTCTTTGGATCATCGCTTTGATGATCTTGTAGCTCGTTTGAGGGATATTATACCTCCATCTGGTCCTGTCATGCATTTGCCAGCATTCGAGAGCCATCCCGATGTTGCTGCCTCAACCTCCTTTAGTACCTCAGGTAGTACTTCTACTTTCACTAGCAGTAGTGGATCTGATACTATAGAGTAGATTATGGACTCTGGTGCTACACACCATCTATGTGGAGACTGGGGTCAACTTACAACTTACAGACAGGTTCCTCCAAGGCGCACTGTGGTTATTGCAGATGGGACACACTCCCCGATTACTGGTCAAGGGGAGATTAGCTTGACAACCTCTATGCATCTAAAGAATGTGTTGCATGTACCTGATTTCTCTATGAATTTGTTGTCCATTAGCCAGATTATGAAGGATTTACATTGTCGAGCCATTTTTGACCAATCTTCTCTTATTTTTCAGGACATCCTTACAGGCAACGTGATTGGGCATGGCCGTGAGCAGGGGGGTCTCTATTGACTAGTTTGGACTCCATATGCTGGAATCTCCTCTCTACATGCTGAACCTGTCTCACCTTTTATGTGGCACATGTGCTTTGGTCATCTCCCGCTTCAGAAGTTATGTCGTGTTCTACCCTAGATTTCGCCTCACACGTCCTTTCAATGTGAGGCTTGTCAAATGGGAATGCATCATCAGTCTACCTTTTCCAGTCATCAGAGTCGGAGTAGTACCTCCAATTTTAAGTTGTTTCATGTTGACATTTGGGGTCCGAGCCGTGTCCCTGATCATCAGGGGCACATGTTTTACCTTGTCGTCATTGATGATTTTTCTCGTCTGTCGTGGGTATTCCTATTAAAGGATAAATCTGAAGCTGGAAATGTTATCAAAAATTTCATAAATGAAGTTCGCAATGTTTTTTCTGCCCCTGTGAAAATTGTGAGGATTGATAATGCCTTGGAATTTTGTACTAATACTCGCTCTTGTTATTTTTCTACTCAAGTAATTATTCACCAAACAACCTTTGCCTATACTTCCCAACAAAATGGAGTTGTAGAGAGAAAACATCGTCATTTGCTTGATGTCACTAGGACACTTCTCATACAAAGTCGTGCTCCTCATTCCTTCTGGGGCGATGCTGTTTTAACGGCATGCTATCTCATCCATCGCATGCCATCGTCAGTCTTGGGTGAGAAGATTCCTTTCTCTGTGGCTTTCCCTGAAAAGGAATCGTTCCCGCTTACTCCTCGTGTGTTTGGCTCGGTTGCCTTTGTCCACCAGCTATCTCCAGGTATTGACAAGCTCTCTCCTAGAGCTGTCAAATGTGTTTTTGTCGGGTACTCCAGGACACAAAAAGGGTATTGATGTTATGATCTGATGCGCATGAAATATTATGTTAGTGCCGATGTCACCTTTTTTGAGTATGTTATGTATTTCTCTCATACAGGTGATAGGTTGATGTCTTCTGACACTGATGAATCCATATACATGCCACCACCTCCACCACAACCATCTTCGGCACCATCACCATCTCCAACACCACCACCACCACCACCCCTACCTACACCGTGCCCACTTCCTATTACAGTTCCTGTTCCACCATTGCCACACCACTATACCCGTCGGCCTGCTTCTTCTCATGGTCATCGCTCATCATCTAGCTTGCATAAGGTATGTCCTGAGAATATAATTTCTAATGATGGATGTAATGGTTTACCTGAGCATGCTTCGTTAAAGGGGACATATGAGGAGGCTAATGATTTGGATCTACCTATTGCGCTTCGAAAACAGAAGCGTAGCTGTGCGTCATATCCTATAGCATATGTGGTTTCTTTTGATCGTCTATTTGGTGAATTCATGAATTTTGCTATTGCACTATCTACTGTGGACATTCCATGGAATTACCAAAGATGCTTTGAAGGACAGTCGATGGTGATTAGCCATGGAGGAAGAAATGGCTTCTCTTCAGTCAAGAGGCACCTGGAGTCTTGTTCTTGCTCCTACGGGCGTGTCTACAGTTAGTTGTAAATGGGTGTTTGCAGTTAAGCAAAATGCAGACGATAGCATCGATAGATACAAGGCACGTCTGGTTGCACGAGGGTTTACACAGACATATGTCGTGGATTATCTGGACACATTCTTGCCAGTTGCTCGTCATTCCACCTTACAGATTCTTCTATCTGTTGCAGTTATTCGAGATTGTCCATTATTTCAGTTAGATGTCAAGAATGCATTCATATATGTTGATCTTCAGGAGGAAGTCTACATGCAACAACCACCTTGTTTTACTGTTGAGGGGGAGTATTCACAGGTGTGTAGACTTCATAAGGTGATCTATGGCCTTAAGCAGAGTCCTAGAGCTTGGTTTCAAAAGCTTTCAGACTAGTTTGAAAAACAGGGGTACAAACGGTCTAATGCATATCATTCCCTCTTTATACAGAATACATCCAGAGGTATGGTTGCAATTATGGTATATATTGATGATATTCTGATTACAGGAGATGATATACAAGGAATCAAGAGGGCAAAAGAAATGCTGGGTCGTGAATTTGTCACCAAGGACCTTGAAGTCCTTAGATACTTTTTGGGACTGAATTTTTCTAGGAATCAACAAGGACTCGTGATGACTCAGAGGAATATGTTACTGACTTACTGAGTGAAACATGAATGCTTGGAGTGACCTGCCACTACACCTATGGATCCAAGCATGAAACTATATGATGATGATAGTGACGAAGTGGATAGGAGGAGATATGGAGAACTGGTTGGAAAACTTCTCTATGTTACTATTACCAGACCCGATATATCCTTTGCTGTTAGTCGGGTGAGCCAGTTCATAGAGCAACCACGTTAGGTACATATGGATGCTATACAGATGATACTCATGTACCTTAAATCATCTCCAGGTGCAAGTCTATTATTTTATTTAAGAAAGGCAAGGAGATCACTATCTCAACATGCGTAGATGCAGATTATGCAGGATGTCCTAAGGATAGGAAGTCCATCACTGGATTTGCTGCATATATTGGAGATTCTCTAGTCTCATGGAGAAGCAAGAAGCAAACTGTTGTAGCCAGATCTAGTGCCGAGTCTGAATATAGGGCTATGGCTCAGGTCAGTACATAAATGCTGTGGGTTAAAGCTGTTCTTACAGATCTATATATAGATGTGCCACTTCCTATGGCACTTGAATATGACAATCAAGCTGCTATATTTATTGCAAATAATCCAGTATTTCATGAACGAACCAAGCACATTGAGGTTGATTATCACTATATACGAGATATAATCGAGATATAATCCAGAAGGGTTTTATCTCCACATCTCATGTCAGCTCAGGGGACCAGACTGCAGATATTTTCACCAAGGCCCTACTTAGAGGACCATCCCAAAAGTGCTTGTCCAAGCTGAGCATATCGACATCTATGCTCCATCTTGAGGGAGAGTGTAGAGATATATGTTATGCTATGATATTATGTTATTTTGTACTGTTTCTTATTTTCTTTCATCTTATGAACACTTTATGTAATTTACCCATAGGCGCCTCTCCTATATAAGAGAGCCTAGGGTTTGTGGAATAAGTAACGTAGTCATTTCTTCCAACATAAAAGAATTCCCTTCTTTTTAAAATCTCTTTTCAATAGTTGAAAAAGGAGATGGAGAGAAGATATAAGACCAATTGTGTATCGAAACAACTAGTTGAGTTGCAGTTTCTAGATCCGCCTTCATTCACATCATATACTTCAGGTACGGAGTCCTCCATATCTCATCTAGCAGAAAATGATTGGTGGGAAGTTGCGAGCAACTGAGATAATTATTAATCTTCACAAATATTTTACCTACACAACAATTTTGTTGCTAAAAGTGCAAACATATTTTTTTACTTCGACCCAATCTTCTCTTTCCTTGTGATTTTTTAAAAGACAATTTAGGGTGAAAAAATGATCAACAATTCTTAAAGAAAATGAGGTATCTAGAATTTCTCTTGAATTCAGACTATAGCTTGCTTGACCCGACTTAGATTATCTTAACATGATTTTGCCTGATCCATTCTATGAAAGCATAGTGTAGAAACTTACCGACAATCTATGATCCTCCCAAGGGTAAACCACATTTCACTGTCATTGTAATTAAGAAGGAAACCCACACTTCGATACAGATATTTAACACATAATATATTTAATAAATTTTGTAAATATTTTGAGTTAAAAAATCTACATGAATTTGATATCACGATGAAAGAATAGTTATACTTTAGAATCTAATTTACATTTTTGAAATTTCAATATATACCATTTTATTTTTCAATAAAAATGACATGTTTGTATATTGAACTACAACATATGAAAATATGTTGATGGAAAAATAGTTCATACTTTAGAATCTATTTGTAAATTTATCAATTTTAAAATTTCAAAAGATCTTCTTTATTTTTGGTAAATGACATGGATATATAAAGAACTGCAACAACCAAAATATTTTATAATTAAATATTTTAAATATTCCCAAATTGTATCAAACAAATGCATTGAAGTACATAAGAGGGTCCAAATTTTATATGCACAAAAAATGCCTTATGCATCTTGGATGTTATTAACCTTGTATGTATTTCTAATAACTGAATTAATATTAATGCTTCAACTTGATTTTTTCGTTAACTCCTATAACAAACCATACTCTGACTATTTTTTTAATCATGAATGTTTATTAATACGGAAATCATTTTTCATCTATTATTTGGATGATATATTATTTTATCCATCGTGATTGTTTTTTTAGGTGTTAGTAAGTTAAACTTATCCAAGGAATGAATTATATATACACGGTATGTCGATAACTAAAACTTCGATCATGTCTAAGAAAAGTGGTCAGTTGTAGTGTCGATCAAAGTCAATAGAAAAATATCAACATGTTCCCGTTATTAATCATGTTGAAGTCTTGGGTCAACACTAGGAGGCGGGCAACACTTGAGTGTGTGAGAATCTAAGTGTATACAAGTCAGGTGTACGCAAGTCAACGTATTGTGCAAATGTGTCCCATTCGTGTTGCTACTTTTTAGTTTTTAATTATAATAGATATTATATATTTTATTTTTATAATATAATAGGAAAAAGGAATAAAAATTATTTAATTAATAAATACAAAAAGGATTTAATTAATGCATATATATATATTATATTTGTAATTATTTTTTTATTATTTTAATTTTGCAAACTTTAGATATTTTTTATAATATAATATTAAATAAAAGAAAATATTTATGTATAAAGAAGGGGAAATGGGGGTATTAAAAATATATAATAAGAAATAAAATTATACTAAAAATATAAATATAATGTTTATATTTTTTATAATTTTAATGATTTTTGAAAATAGGGATTATATTAAAGTAAAAGAAATTAAAAATATAATTTTGAAATCTAAAATAAGGCTAAAGATATGGGTTTTCAAAAAAATATTTTTTTCTTCCAAAAATACCCTAAAATATTAACTATATTTTTACCGTATGCTACTAAATGAGGTATTCAAAACACTATTTTTTGCATTCTTAGGAATTATGTGAATATTTAGTGAATTTTGTGAATTTTGAATTGTTTGTGTGATTTTAGGGTATAAGTCCAATGGAATCAAAATAAAAAATATTGGAAGCGTGCCTATATACAATGAAGCTACACTATTTTTTAATAATTTTTAGGAATATATCGAATAAATGAAAAATAAAAAAAACAACGGTAAGAAAAATGGAGTTTTCAAAATTTTAAACATATTAGCCCATCTCCCAAAATTATACAAAAAATAGCATCTAGAGCAATCTAAGAGAAATCATATGATATTTTCCTTTTCAAAATTATTGCATATGGCTTTAATAAAAATCAAACAATGAATATGCAAATTAATTCATTTCAGGCTCATTTTTCAATATTTTTCAATAAACTCGACGCAAAATATTTTAAATTCAATCCATGCACAACACACTAAAAAACTTGGCACTATGGCATCTTTATGAAATTAGAGAGATTTAACAGGATAAAAGTGTCGGTTTCACTTCACAACTTCTTTTGTGACCTCTTTTGGATTAACTTCTTTACTTGCATGCATTCATAATACGAGAACACTTGCAAGTTTTTGTATTGCATGCGGACGATGATACAACTGAACTAGCTTATTTACTCATGTTCCTCATGCGAGAACCCTTGCAAAATTTGAACTACATCTGGTGCAATGTTATAGCGCCCCTTTTTAACTTCTCACTGCATTCCAGCGATACAATGAGTTTCTAATAGGTACGCTTAAACGAAATCGAAATGATTGATTAAATCTATGTTGAAAGATCCGACTGCTTTATGTTGGTTGTCGGCTATCTAATGCAACCATTCTCATTTACATAGGTTTGGGATCGGTAATGTTAAGTTTAAAAACCAACCATAGATTGAGTTGAAAAAAAATAACTAAATTAAAAGTTGAGAGTTTATTAAGATCATAACAAAAAATCCCTTAAAAACCTATAAACAATCAAACCGTACCTAAACTCAATACAATTTTGGCATCTTTGTCGACGTGGTGGCTTCTGCATATAGACTTCCTCTTGCAGGTCTCCACACAAGAAAGCGTTCTTGACATCTGACTATAAAAGTGACTATTTGCTAATTCACCTTTTACCCTTAGTTAATATATGAAGAAAGTGGTTGTATTCGGGTAATTAAGGATCAATCAAAATGAAATCACATGAATGAATTAATCAAGTGAGCATGAATATGTGGTTCTATGTTTCTTTAACCTTGGCAAGTCCCGGTCGACTCAAGGAAACATGTCTACTTAGTGTTTTTATGTGTTAAAAGTTGATTAGATTGAGTACAAGCTCAATTGGCTAACTTGGTGATGTGCATGCTTTTTTTAGCAATTTGTTTGATGCAAGTTAGATTCTATATAATGTATGATATGAGAAGGATATGGAAAGCACAAACAATCACAAACTACTCCTAGAATTAATGTTCAATCTTAAGCTCACAAATTATAGAAATTTATCTCCAGTTAAAGACCAGTGTATGCTCCAATTTCAACTTATAGGTCAATGTACATAAGTTTCCAAGTCCTCAGATTACTTAATACACTTCGGTAATTAAATTAGGGGCTCAAAGTCCTCAACTCAAAAGATTAATCATAAAATAAATACCTATGTAAGTCGACATTTAAGTGGGCTATTTATTGCATAAATTGGACACATGTGCAATTTATAACAAATAAAACAAGCTCACATAATCAATGGATTTCTTTGATTAATAAATGATTATTTGTAAATCACATCATATCATTGAGTACATAATTTGCAAGAGCATTAAAAGACCTTTCAAACAAGACCAATTTAATCAAAAAATCAAGTTCTGTAGCTCATATGATATAATCAAATGAATCCAATGGCATTAATGTAATAAAATTATAATAAAAAAATTAAAAATGAATTTAAATAAATCTACAGGGGCTTATATGTAATATTATAAACTCGGAGGGGGTTTCTTTCTAAAATACCAGAGGAGGGCCTCTTTTTTTCAAATGGAGGAAGGCGGAGAGGCCTGGTCGCAATTTGCCTACACCGGTCACTGATGACAAGAGCTTTGGTCAGATGTTCCTAACAAGGCTTGAACACCAAACATTGTGTTGACCAAACCCTCAATCAAGCAATAATCAACCCACAATTCAATCAAATCAATCAAGTATGTGTTAGTCAAAATTTATTATAACTCTACAATAGGTGTATAGATGTAAGTACAGTAGAGTGTCGAACTCAGGGAAGTCAAACGTGGGTAGATAAAAATAATATTAATTATTGCTAATTAATAATATTTTAGATTTTAGCTTTTATTTATTTTATGTCTTTTTGCTTTTTATATTTTTGTGGGTTTTTATTTATAAATTATTATGATTTTTAATGTTTTAAATTTTTTAGTGTTTTAATTTTGCAATTTTTTTAATTTCGAAAATAAAATGAATAATAACAATAATATGGACAATATACTATAGAATTACATATATAAGATATATATACATATATATACGACATGTAATATGTAGATAACGGTTTTTTAGGATGTTTAAATATGTCAAAATAAAGCCAGAATACAAGAAATAAAATGTTTTTGTGTTTTTATATTTTTCTCTATTTTTAGTATTTTATGTGGAATTTTTCTAATTTTTATGGATTTTAAAGTTTAAAAATATACAAAATAATGGATAATTTAAATCCAAAAACTTGTTTAAGGTTTTAAAATTAGAAATCGATTCAAAAATAATTTTGTTGCTAAAAGCGCAAACATATTTTTTTACTTCGACCCAATCTTCTCTTTCCTTGCGATTTTTTTAAAGACAAAATTTAGGGAGGAAAAACGATTGAGTTCTTAAAGAAAACAAGGTCTTTAGAATTTCTGTTGAATTCAGACTATTGTTGGCTTGTCTGACCTATACCATTTATGTACTTGGGCTTAGGCAGTATGGCACTAGCTCTTGAGTTCCACTTTAGATCATCTTGACTCGATTTTGCCTGATCCAATCCATGCAAACAGTGTAAAAAATCCCCGACAATCTATGATCCTCCCAATGGTAAACCACATATCATTTTCATTATAATTAGGAAGGAAACCCACACTTCATTACATATATTTAACACAGATTTTGTTTAATAAATTTTGTAAATATTTTGAGTTAAAAAATCTAAATGAATTTGATATCATGATGAAAGAATAGTTATACTTTAGAATCTAGTTTACATTTTTGAAATTTCAATATATACCTTTCTACTTTTAATAAAAATGATATGTATGCATATTTGACTACACCATATGAAAATAATTGAAAATATGTTGATGGAAAATAGTTCATACTTTAGAATCTATTTGTAATTTATCATTTTTAAAATTTCAAGATAGATCTTTCCTAATCTTTGGTGAAAATGACATGGATATATAAAGAACTACAACAACCAAAATATGTTATGATTAAATAATTTAAATATTTCCAAAGCTTAATAAAAAATGCATTAAAGTACATAAGAGGGTCCAAATTTTGTATGTACAACAAAAAATATCTTATGAATCTTGGATGTTATTAACCTTATATGTATTTCTAATAACGGAATTAATATTAATGCTTCGACTTGATTATTTCATTAACTCCTATAACAAGCCATACTCTGAGTATTTTTTAATCATGACTTCTTGTTAGTACAGAAATCATTTTTCATCTATTATTTGGATGACATTATTTTTACCATCATGATTGTTTTTAGGTGTTAGTAGGTTACAACTTATCCAAGAAATGAACTACTTGTACACGGCATGTCGATAACTAAAACTCTGACCATGTCTAAGAAAAGTGACCTGTTGTAGTGCCGACCAAAGTCAATAAAAAAATATCAATGTGTTCCCATTATTAACCATGTGGAAGTCCTGGGTCAACACTAGGAGGCAGGCAACACTTGAGTGTGTGAGAATCTAAATGTATCCAATTCAGGTGTACGTAGGTCAATGTGTCGTGCAAGTGTGTCCCACTTGTATTGCTACTTTTTTTAGTTTTTAATTATATAATATATTATATATTTTATTTTTTATAATATAATAGGAAAATAGGAATAAAAATTATTTAATTCATAATTACAAACAAGATTTAATTAATACACATATATGTTATATTTGTAATTATTTTTTATTCTTTCTAATTTTGCAAAATTTAGATAATTTTTTATAATATAATATTGAATAAGAGAAAAGTTTTTTTATAAAGAAGGGGAAAATAAGGGTATTAAAAATATATAATAAGAAATAAAATTACACTAAAAATATAAATACATTGTTTTGATTTTATATTTTTATATTTTTTTGATGATTTTTAAAAATAGGGATTATATTAAGTAAAAGAAAACAAAAATATAGTTTTGAAATTTAAAATAAGGCTAGAGATATGGGTTTTTAAAAATTATTTTTCTCTTCCAAAAGACCCTAAAATATTAGCTATATTTTTACCGTATGTTACTAAAATGAGGTATTCAAAACACTATTTTTTTGGCATTCTTAGGAATTATGTGAATTTTTAGCGACTTTTGTTTTGTTTGTGTGATTTTAGGGTATAAGTCTAATGGAATCAAAATCAAAAATATTGGAAGTGTGCCTATATATCGAAGCTACACTATTTTTTTATAATTTCTGGGAATATATCGAATAAATTAAAAATAAAAAAACCAACGGTAAGAAAAATAGATTTTTTCAAGATTTTAAACATATTAGTCCATCTACCAAAATTATGTAAAAAATTAGCATCTAGAGTAATCTAAGAGAAATCATATGATATTTTCCTTTTCAGAATTATTGCATATGGCTTCAATAAAAATCAAATAATGAATATGCAAATTAATTCATTTCTGGCTCATTTTTCAATATTTTTCAATAAACTCGATGCAAAACATTTTAAATTCAATCCGTGCACAACATACTAAAAAATCTTAGCACTATGACATCTTTACAAATTTAGAGAGATTTAACAGGATAAGTGTCAGTTTCACTTCACAACTTTTGTGACCTCTTTTGGATTAACTTCTTTACTTGCACACATTCATAATACGAGAACCCTTGCAAGTTTTTGGATTGCATCCGGACGTTGATGCAACTGAACTAGCTTATTTACTCATGTTCCTCATGTGAGAACCCTTGCAAAGTTTGAACTACATCTGGTGCAATGTTATAGCGATCCTTTATAACTTCTCACTGCATTCTAGCGATGCAATGAGTTTCTAATGGGGTATGCTCAAACGAAATCGAAATGATTGATTAAATCTATGTTGAAAGATCCGACTTCTTTATGCTGGTTGTCGGATATCTAATGCAACCATCCTCATTTACAAAGGTTTGAGATCGGCAATGCTAAGTTTAAAAACCAACCACATATTGTGTTGAAAAATAATTAAATTAAAAATTGAGAATTTATTAATGTCATAACAAAAAATCCCTTAAAAACCTATAAACAACCAAATCGTACCTAAACTCAATACAATTTTGGCATCTTTGTCGGCTTGGTGGCTTCTGCATATAGACTTCCTCTTGCAGGTCTCCATATAAGAAAGCGTTCTTGACATCAAGCTACAAATGTGACTAGTTACTAATCTACCTTTTACCCTTAGTTAATATATGAAGAAAGTGGTTGTATTCGGGTAATTAAGGATCAAACAAAATGAAACCACACGAATGAATTAATCAAGTGAGCGTGAATAAAAATTTCTAATAAAAAGGCTTCTTATTTACTCTTGCATATCATTCACACATTTTAAAAAAATCATCTTGCACTTCATTCATATGCATTTCATAACATCTGCATTTCATTTGCATTCATCCATATGCAAAGAGGAAAGTTAGTGGGTTCTGAATCAAGTTATGAATAGAAACTAAGGATGGACTAGATTTGACCTTAATCTACATAATTTCATAGGAACCTTATAGGAATTGGAGTTGAAAATTTTTAGACCGAGTGACTTAATTCTTTGATTCGCACGACTATGTTCATATGTCATCTTTATTGTTCTAAGTAGAATATTTTATAAACAAGCATAATTCTTTTAGACAATGACCTAACTTGGACAAGCACCTTACATGTAGCTCTTCATTGATGAGGTAGTGAGGGATGGAATCCTCTGGCAAGAGATGCACAAGAATGGAAACATACACTGTCACTTCGAGTGGCAAGTGTACCCAACCTAGTCTAATGGCATGGACGTCTAAAGACGGGAGTTGTGGGTTGAAATAAAGCTTCGGATGAGGGATGGTCTACTGACATAATTTTTTCTAAGACCTTAAAACATGTGCGGAAAGAAAGATTCGATATCTGTAGCGGCACAATAAGATCAATGCAGTGCAACAATTTTTTCCACCAAATAGAAGCAGATGTATTAAAAAGAGAGAGAATGAAGTTATGTATATTGACCACAATGGTCCAGCTTCAGAGAGATTGCAGATCTTCACGGAGAATTGGCTACACTTGTCAACTTCACAAGGATATGTGGCTACACTGGCCACACTTCACTTCTCTTCTTATTCTTCTATCTTCTCCCCCTTCGATTGTGGACGCAGAACACACCCGAACTTCAAAGGAAACACCCTGCTCCTCGAGGAAAGAGTAGCTAGATTGGGGAATTAGCCTCGCCTTGCTAAGAGAAGGTTGTTCTTTGTCACTTCTGATGTGGAGAGCTATATTTCACTTACACAGTACAAGTAAGATTCATAGTCATCAGAATTTACGTATGAGGACTTGTTCTGACCTGACTGTTGGGGCAACCTGAATAGAGACGTGTGGAACTTAAAGGTTGTTAGCTTTTAAATCTTTTTCCCAATAAGGTTCTGCCAAACTAATAATTCAAAGGTTGAGTTGAGCTCTATTTTCACTTTTTGTTCATGACCTTGTTATGGAACCGAAAATCATTTCACTTCATTTCATTTTAGTTGCTCAGGAACGAGCAAGGTTTAAGTATATGGGGTTGATGAATCTGTGATTCATCATTCTAAAAGTTGAAAATAGAGCTTCGTTCCCGAGTAATTAGTTACAATTCATCATATATTCTACATTTTTATCATTCATACACTTGGAATTAATATTCACATTTTAGCATGCATAATTGCATCGAATAAGAAGCCCAAACTCCCTTGTAATTATCACATATATAATACATATTTTCTCCTTTTATTATTTATTTTCACTAACTCATATTTGAATAAAATCAACTCTATATTATACATGTTACTAACATTAATAAATGAAAATATAAAAAATACTAACTTGTAAATTTGCCCAATAAAATCCAAACCATAGTTCGAGACTAAAAGCTATAGAATGTGAATGTCTCTATCTTATTGTCTTCTACGGATCCCTATTCACTTTTTAATTAATGTGCATTAAATTATCTACAAAACAAGACTATTCAAAAGAATCGCATTTCATATGTGAAACTTGAGTTTTGGGCCCTATTGTATATTGTACATATCGACTAATTTGACCTTATTATTTTATGTACAAAAATAACTCTTATTTATTTCTTTATTTTGTGTTTATTTTCTTTGATTATTGTTTTAATAAAATATGTAAAAATTTAAATAAAAATTGTAGCAAAAATCAAAGAAAATAAATCAACTGGAGTGTGTATATTTAGTATGTATATAAGTTCCCCTTATTTATTTCTTTATTTCCTCTTTATTAAAAATCCAAAAATAGATTAAGTTTAAATATTTATTTTACATTTCTTTGGTTTGTTTTGATTTTTATCTTATGTAAAATGCCAAAAAACTCGCAAAATACAAAATATGGTATTTTATATCTATAGAGTACCATCAAAATACTTTTTGTACAGCTGATTCTTTTGGTTTTAGGTCTTCCAATAAAAGTTGCAGATCTTATCAAGACAAGCAGCTTTCATGTTGACCACTTTTTTGAATTAACTTTTTTGGTTCTTTTTATTTTTCTTTGGATTTAATTTTTGATTTTTTGGAGTGACACGTGGCAGCTCCTGGAGCCACAACGTGTCACCCTCATTTTTATTTCTTTTTTTATTTATTATTCTTTTTTTCTTTGTTATATATTTCATTTATTTGATTATTTATTTTAATTTATTTTAAATTTATTTATTATTTTAATTATTATTATTATTATTTATTTTATTATATCTTTTTATATTTTATTAGTATTACTTTAATTTTTAAAACTTTAATTTTATTTTTTACTTTTACTTTAATTTTCATTTTTAATTTTTATTTATAATCTCATCGCTACATGGCTGCACTAGGGCTAGCCACATGCCCCCACTCTCCTCTCTCCCTGCCGCCCGCATCTTCTGCTCGTCTCCCCGGCATGGCGATTGCGCATCTGCCAGCCCCTCCCACGCCACTGCCAACATCGCCTCTAACCCATTCTCCCCTGGACCGAACCTCCTCACCGCAACTTGCGCTTCTATCTCTTCCTCGATCTCCATCTTGCCCACGTCGTGCAACCCCTCTTGTGACTTCACCCACGACTCCCATAAAGCACCTGCCATAGCCCCCTTCGCGTAGTATCTGCCATCCGTTGTTTGACTATCGACACATGAGAAAGATCTCGAGGAGGATCGGTGACAGTGACCCTCCTTGTAGCCATAATCTGTACCGCGGTGAGATCCACGAGAGAACCATTGTTCTCATTAAGCACCTTTCAGGAGCAGTCCAGCTTCTCGTCATCTACCGCTGCAGTGATTACGGTGAGGACCGGAGTTGGTCAGAGCCACTCCACACCCATGCGAGAACATGTACACCCTATTTTCCTCTACTTCTTCCTCTTCTCATTCCTCATCTTTACCCACGTCTTGACTTCCCTCTCTGTTGTTTCATCAACCATTAATCACACCCATCCCCACACCTTCCTCTCTACTTCAGATCTAATCCCCACAATATTCCATCTTCGATCTTGCTAAGGTCGGAACCACACGCTTTTGTTCCTCCTTTACTCTCTCTCTCTCTCTCTCTCTCTTCCGAACTAATAAATGTGTCGAGGACCTCCCCTCTTCGAGATTTTCGCTTCTTTGCAGGTGCCGGGGAGTACTCAAACACCTGCGTCGAACCACCCACCACAATGTCAGCCATCGACATGCCCCTTCCACCCCGACGACCCACGGTCATGTGTCAGCCACCACGATCACTGAGCAGTATTAGATCAGAGATCCACCATCTGGAGCCAAGCATCCCCAAGAACAAGAGCTACAGGAGCCCTACGATCAAGAACAAGCTGCATCCATGCCATTGGGAAACATCCAAAATACGATAGTCAATCCATCAACATCGGACGCAGAGTAACTCTCCAGGTGCATCATCCACGCCTAGATCCTCAGGCGCTACCGAAGCTTCTCGCAGAGCCATGTGGAGGCTCGGACCGAGCCATCGCCCAAAACTCCATCCGAGCCACAACGACCTCACATGTGTCGCATGCGTGTGGGGTCATTTGCACCCGACCCTCTCTTGCTTCTCAGAATCACAAAGTAGACCAGTCATGTGTATGATGCGTGTGATTCTGGGTAAATTGCAGAGACGTCCTCCAATGTTCTAGGAATTACAAAACGGCCCCCGTCGGGGTAAAATATCAATGAATCCCAGTTTACTCTCACATATTGCAATGCAGTACCTGTCGAAGGGTATATTTGCAAGATTTTGTTTATTTTAATTATTATTTCGTCCTTGAACTTCGGTCTTTATTATCTTACACATTTGTCATCATATTTTTATGTTATTGGTGCCGATTCAAAGCTTATTCAACCCTCTTTCATATATAATACTAGGACTCCACTTTTGAGATAGTATATGACAATCATTAATTTGAAGAGTTCTTTCCTTATTTTGAGCATATTTATTCTTGGATATTGATTCTGATTGTTCAATAATGTGTGTATCTATTTTAGGGGAATCTATTCGGATATTGATTGATAAATTATTCTTGAAATTAAATAAAGGGAGGCTCTTGAACTCATTGCTTCACTTGCTTGATCTCGGTTTGACCTTCTCATATCACTCACCATTTTGCATCATTTTCATCATCATTTAAAAATCAAAAAAATATTGCATTTATTTATTTCTTGTTTCACCACACAACATAGCATTATTTCTCTTTCATTAAAAATTATTTTGAAAATTCATGCATCATATTTCCTTGATTACATAATTACATCTTTCAAATTAAAAACCATAAAAAAGCTGAAAAAGATAAAAACCACAAAAAAATGTTTCTCTGAAAACCTAGGTTTTAGATCGACTATCAATTGACCTAAGGAGACAGTAGCCTCCATGAGTTTGACCTTGGGCTTACCCAAGTAAAATAAAATTCCGACCGCTCATTATTAATTGAATAATTAATTTAGTAGCCTTTTTTATTAATCTGAATTGCCCGCTTACACGAACATCAAACGTTAATTCAAACGATTAGCGAAGGTTAAATTTGTGTTTTTCATGCATCAAGGTGACCCGACGTCATTGATCGTCTTCATACATTCTCTATCGATGCTCGACGCAATGCCGGCCAACTTAATTGAGATTGGAAAATGCAAGAGATTCTTAGAACATGCCTGATTTTACTAACAACAAATATCCAATTCGCGGAAGACATGCTAATTTTCATGGAATTTAATGAAGAGGAATTGAAAATGGTTACAGTACTTTAAACATCTTTTCCAGGTTGTCTGGCCTTGAGATTAATCGGAAATAAATTAGAGTTCTTTGATTTGAATCTCTCGAACAATGAGATAAATCAAATTGATTGGTGGCTGGCATCAAGGTTCGCTACATTTATCTTACATGGGTTTTCCCTTGTTAAATAAAAGACCCTAAGTTAAATATTGGAGT
Source organism: Ottelia alismoides (assembly GCA_037367405.1). NCBI lineage: Eukaryota > Viridiplantae > Streptophyta > Magnoliopsida > Alismatales > Hydrocharitaceae > Ottelia > Ottelia alismoides. The sequence goes on from JAZKJV010004701.1 coordinate 914,799, forward strand.
TCCTTACTCGATAAATTCTCCTCGAAACTCCAAGGCTTTAAAGTTAAGGCCCTTCTGTTATAAGCTAGGGTTTACCTCCTCAACTCGTCCTTAACTCCACTTGCAACTCACCTCCGATCATGTATTAAAATGCCATACTTGATTATTGATAAAATAGATAAAATCTGTTGTAAATTCCTTTGGAATGGGAACTCAAGCAATTCAAATAAGGATAAAGTGTCCTAGAAAAAAATTTGTTGCCTTGAGGAAAATTATGGATTAGGCATTCTTGATCTTAGACACTTCAATCATGCTTTGCTTACTAAATCTATGATTAACATTATCAAGCGTCGAAAACCTTGGCTCTAAGGTGATCAGTGCTCACTCCTCTCGTGGTGGACCAATTGTTCTAACTCAAAACACATCCATCTCCCCCCTCTCCAATTTGGAAAGATTCCAAAAGGGAGCACAATTACTTCAACCCGTTCTCTCCAAACATCTTGGGTTTGGAGAACTCTCCTCCCTTAAAAAAACTTCTTAGATGGCAAAACACCTCTAAAAGATTCCTTTCCAGCTATATCGGATCTCTATCGTAACAAAAATTCATTCTTCTGGATGGGGTAGCCTCATGGTCTGCCATAAACAATTGGGTAATAGAACATTGATTAGATTCTGGAATCAAATAGGCAATTTGAAGACTATGTTAGACCATCTGTCCTACGCCCTATGGGAAAATGATGTGGACCTCTGCTCCTTACCCACTTTTGAATCTACCAAGGAGGTTAATATTAACCAAATAATATACCATCTTCTGGTCAATGGGGGGATTAATTATTCTGTCGATCCCAAGCTTTGGCCTAAAAATTTTGACCCTAGGGTTTCATGCTCTCTTTGGCTATTGACTCACTGGAAACTAAACACCCGCGACGGGGTGTGAAGATGAAGATTAGCTCGATCAATAGATGTTACCTTTGCTGTGACGATTCTGAAACTATATTCACCTATTTGAACGGTGCCCCATCACGAGAAAGATTTCCATGATTCAAGTTTTGATTCCAGCCAAATTGGCTTTAAAGGATTCTATGATTCGATCTCAAAGGCTCTGAATCTCAATGATTCATGGCAGATCCTTTGTATGAGGGCCTCTCTCTGGTTGACGATCTGGAGAGCTCGATGCAAAAACGCCTTCGAGTGCATTCCCATCTCTTGTGTAAAAATAATCCAAAGAAGCAGCACAAATCTGTTTGGGTTCCTCTTGGTTGATACTTGCCATGATCACTTGCATAAAATCGATGCTTCTGAAGCACCGCACCTTCCAATGTGTAGACTATTTGCCAATGTGATGCATCGGTTTCATATGATTTATCGTCTACAGAAATTGAAGATGATGATTTCAAACCTCGTGGGGTGCGTTTGTTTCGTGGGTTATCCAGAGGTGGATAACCCGATTTTGTGTTTGTGTGTTTGGTTGGTGGGTTAAAGGTTGGGAGGATTTGTGTGATTTGATTGTATTGGAATTTGAAAAAGTTGGTAGTTATTATAGTATGATTGTATTGAAATTTGAAAAAGTAGGTGGTTGTTGTAATGTGATTGTATTGAAGTTTGGTATAGTGAGTAGAAGTTGAGTATTTTATAATTTTTAGATGATATGATGGTATAATATATATTTTTTTGGTTGGAAAGAGAGTGGGCCCTACTAGTGAGTTGGGAATATGGGTTTTGGAGGGTAACCCACCCAAAGTGGGGGGTAACCCCCCAACCAAACGCATTGCGAAAAGTCCGACCAATGTGAAGGTGAATCCTCCAAGAAGCTTACCCAAATCCTTTGAAGAGGTGCTGATGCATGCACGATTGTGCCTGGTCTTCCTTTTGTCTAGCCGAAAATCTCCTCCGTCGTATTGATCTCTACTTACTTTTTTATGGCTTTTGTTGGATGTTTTTTGTTGTCGTCTTTTCCCCACGCTTGTGCGGGTCTACCATGCTGGTGTTGTATTAACTCTGAACCTCTTGGTTGCTTTAGATATATAAACGTGCTTGATAATTTAAAAAAAATCCAGATCGGGGATAGTATACATTTTTGGGGTGCTATCCCATTTCCCAAATCAGGCCTCAAGAAGTCCAAGTAGCTTAATGCTATGATTTCAAATGATAAGTACATTGGATATTTAGGAAAATATTTCTAAATAGTGTTTAATTAATTAAAGGGCCTTTATCAGTTGTGTCCCTATGAGATATTGCAATATCAGTTATACCCCTCTTTTTTTGGAATATCAATTCTGCCCCTGACTTCTTCCACAATGATCACATGTGCCTCTCGAGTTAGTTGCCATCCATCCCTTTCACAAGCGGATGTTAACTTTGAGGGCACAAAGATAATTAGATAAACTGTGAGGATAAAAATATATTTCTTCTTCTTATTTTCTTCTTCTTCCTTCCACTCTTCCTTCCTCTTCCTCCCCTCCAGCCCTTCCTCCTCCTCTGACCGCCTCCTCCTATACCCCTCCTCCCCTTCCATCCCCTCAACCTCCAGCCCTTCCTCCTCCTATGCCCTCCCCTTTCAGCCCCTTCTCATGCCCTCCTCCTCCCCCACGCCCCTCCTCCTCCTCCTACATATGCAAGCCCCTTCCTCTGCCAACCCCATGTGCAACAAAGCTCAGTAGAGGTAAGGAGGGGGCTCCGCTCCAACAAGTAGCGAGGGCTCGGGGTGGAGGAGTTCATGACGGAGGAGGATGATTTGAGTCATAATGGTAGATTGCTCCTCCTTGAAAGGATGAGGGTGAACCTGCAAGCAAGGTTCGAAATTTCGATTTCGTTTCGCTCCCCTCCAAAACCGAAATTTCGATGAAATTTCGGGAAATTTCGACCGTTTCGGTGGAAATGTCGAAAATGACTCAAAAAAAGCCATTTTTCGATGATTTTTTTGGAAATTAAGATCTTCTAAGTTATTACAACAATAAATAGCTTACAAATACACACTTATATCACACATATTGCTTATATATACCCCTTAGATCGCACATATCGGTCATATCGGTCATATCGGTCAAATCGATGTTAATGTTGATTCTTGACTGATATGTACTGGAAATTAATATCATCCAATCCAAGATCTTAAAACAGCATCTTACAAATGCGCACTTATATCACACACGTCTCTCATCCATACGTCTTATATCACACCATATCGGTCATATCAGACATATTGTTGAGCAGTCTGATAGATACTGTAAATGGAAATCAAAATAACTAAGTTAACAACTCTTAGAAGACATCCTTTGTTCATAAAAATAGAAAAGATTTTTTTTATTTAAAAATGTAGATAATGATTAATTAAACAATGTTTTGTTCATAGAAATAACCGTCATAGACAAAGTTCGAATGAATTACAGAATTAATTACATACTTACAATAAAGATGCATCTATTTACGAAGATAATTGATAAACAAATGAAAGGAACAAGCTATATCAAATATATAGAAGCTATAGAGTTTTTTCATCTCCATTGCTTAACCCAAAGGGGAAGAAGCTCCCCAAGTTGAATAATCGATGTATGTACCATTTTGTCTCAACATACCATGTATCCATTAATTTCAACCGAAATGGGTCGATATGTCGAAATATCACCGAAATTTCGATCGAAATCCAGGAATTTGTACTGAGACCCATGAATTTCAATCGAAATGGGTCGAAATGGATCAAAATGTCGAAATATCACCGAAATTTCGGTCGAAATCCGGGAAATCGATATATATAGGAGTTTCGATACCCATGACCTCTCGAAACCGAAATTTCGGCGAAATTTCACCGAAATTTCACGAAATTTCATTCCATGCCTGCAAGTGCCAGAAACTAGAACACAAAGGCTCAGTTAGTTGTGTGAGGATGATGGACGGAAGGGAGAGTGGTGGTATACTCCTCTGTGTTGGTTCAAATTGGGGGCGAGTAGCAGAGAGTGTTGTTATTCGGTTGAGCGCATGTTGGCGACACTAAAGACACGAAAGCTAAGGAAGTTTGGTCATTGTTGATGCTTCTTTCTTCACTGGAGCATGTGGATCTTGGGTTCCCTCCACTGCTGCTCGAATTTGATTGATGGTGAAGCTCCTTTGTGAGCTACAAATGCCCTATAATGATGATCGGAGCCTTGAAGGAGGAGATGATGTTGTGAACCTCAGACACTCCAGAGGATCTACATAATAAGATGGAAGATCAAGGTTTGGGTTTCTGTTGTGCTTTCATAGAAGTGGTGAGGGGTGGAGAACACAAGCAAGGAGCAGAGTGAGTTCTTCTGATGCTTTGGCTTTCCAGTGGAGGGTGGAGGATTTTGCTATGCCGACCTGCAAATGGGTACCCGAGCTCGAGCTGCTGAAGCTGGTGGTTGAAGTTCAGAACCCGGGAGGTACGACCAAGCTAGTGGTCGAAGCTTGGAACCCAATTTGGCTAGTAGTAGATGTAAGGGATTGAAGAAAGGAAGAAGAAGAGGAGGAGGAAGCATATGGCAATTATACCTCTCTAAATCACACCATGGTTTAGTTCATTTCTTAATGGCCAAAATAAATGAAGGGTACAAGTGATAACAGAGCAAGAAGTTAGGGGCACAACTGATAAAAAACTTTAATTAAATATGTTGGCTTTACATTTGAGGTTTTATGAATTGCGCGCAAAATCTCAATATGAAAGCTCCTTCTCCATAAAAATTTGAAACAAAAACTGGTATATCTTATTGTTAGAAAAGTACATATTTATATGCATAATCAATAAAGACTTATTACCTAATTAGCCCGAGATGACACAACGGGAGTGATGGACAAACCGAGAGGCTGACAATGGTAGATAAAGTCACTGGGCAAGCAGAAGTGACCGTGCGAAGCCTATGGGTCTTACCACCACCTTTGGGTAGGAGTGCAGAGATGTGGAGTCCCTTCACTTTTAGGGCCCATAGCGTCTCTTCAAAAGATGTCAAGAATGCAGTTATTTTCAAAGAGTATAATGCAAATTATCAAGGGTAAAATGGGGCTGCCCCCATGGGGGAGCTAACTTGGCTCCCCTTTCATCTCCTTTATTATTTTTTTCGAAATTTCTTCCGTGGATTTTTATCAATATATCCCTATATTATGTCATTCAAATTTCGCGCGAAACAAAGACTCCTATGGCCTCCATCCAAAAGGGTCGTTTTAGCAATTCTGTTACCGTTAAAAAATGATTGTCTGGATGGAGGCCGTAGGAGTCTCTGTTTCGCACGAAATTTTAATAGCATAATATAGGGATATAGTGATAAATATTTACGGAAGAAATTTTCAAAAAAATCGAGCGAAATAACACGGCAGTCCCATTAACCGAATTATCAACTCCAACTTTTGTAAAATTTGGAACTTCAGGTCTATGTCAATGATTGAGTCGTATGTCAAGAGTTTCGTCATATTATTAATGATGTTGAAGAGTTTTTTTTCTTCGAATAGAGATGACGTGCAACAATGTAAATAGTAGATGTGCCAGGTGAAGAGGACATGGAACTATGTAAATAGTAGATATGCCAGGTGATGAGTAATTAAGACCAAACTGCACTCACGAGAGAAGCTGAATGCTGACGGGATGGGTCATAACCAAGCATCAATCGATTTAACACATGACTAGATACTTCCCGAGGAAAAGGCTGACGGAATCTACAGATAATAAAGCAAAGCAACCCATAAAGAAAGCACTGTGCAGCTGCAGTTCGAGAAAGAGAGAACCAAATGTGATCCTCAACAATTCCTTTGAATGGAAGCTTAATATCAATAAAAAGAAGACCGGAAAGAGTATTCTAAAAAGTATAATTATACGACACGGGCCTGATCGAATATCATATTCTCCTTTGGAAATTCGAGCTCTGCTGCTGGCACCTTGGATGTGCTTCTTCCAGCTTCATCCACGTCGCTCATGATTAAGATCATATCAAACGAAATCAAGGGCCCTCGTTTTGAGCGGGCTATTTTTATCTCCCTTTATCGCGGGGGTATATATCTTAACGAAAGAACATCTATCTTTTTGTTCCAAGTTAGCGAGGATGACCACAATCGGCAAAGGTCCAGTTGCCCGTAAAAACCTGATCGACTATACACGAGTCCCGGTTTCCCATCAAAGGCGAGCCCAAAAAGGAAGAAAAACAAACTACTTTCAACAGCAATAACCCTCACTGGCGCACAGGACAAATCCTCAGGAGGAGGCAGAGTGTGGAATAAATTTTTCATATCATTTAATCCCATACATCACGTGATAGAAATAACAAGGGCGACGCACGTGCGTCCATAATCAGTAGTAGTCGATAGAACCCGGCGTGCTCCCCTCCGACAACTCCCGGTCGTCCTCTGCCACCTCTGGCGGCGGCAAGTATGGCGGCTTTGTGCACCTGAGCAGCGCCCAGTTGACACCACCGAAGAACGGGTGCCTCTTCACGGCTGCCGCACCCGTCGTTGCACCCAATCTCCTCGTGGAATCCTTGACGAGAAGACTGGTGATGAGGTCCCTGGCGTGCTGCCCCACCTGCACCTCCCTGGGAAACTCCAGAGCCCTGGCCACAATGTTGGCAAGAGTCATCTCGTTGTCGACCCCGCGGAACGGCGTGAAGCCGTGGAGGAGCTCGAACACAAACACCCCGAGGGTCCACCAATCTACCGCGCTGCCGTGGCCCTCCCCGGACACGATCTCTGGCGCCAGGTATTCGTGCGTACCCACGAATGACATTGATCGAGCGTCCACTGGCTCCGCCACAAACTCCATGCACTTGTTTTTGCTGCTTCCGTGGGTGGTGGTGTTCTTTGGGATCTTGCGGCGGCGGTGCTTGGGCTGGAAGCAGGACATGGCGGGGACTATGCAGGTTGGAAGGATGCATGAGGAGGAAGAGGAGGGTGGGTGGTGGCGGGAGGACGAGTAGCAGTGAGGAGTTGGAGGGTGAGGCGAGGCGAGGACGGTCGGGGGGTTGGAAGAATCCGTGCAGATGAGGGACAGGTCGAAGTCTGTGAGCATTATGTGGCCGTCGGATCTCACGAGCACGTTCTCGGGCTTCAGGTCACGGTAGACGACTCCAAGCATGTGGAGGTACTCGAGTGCCACTACCACCTCTGAGGCGTAGAACCTGTCATTCACGAAAAGTTAAAGGCATTGTTAGATGATCTGAGATTCCATGGCCAAAATAATCACATAAGAGCCCAAATGGTCTTAAAAACATTCAAAGTGTCCTCACGAACGAGATACGAAAGCGTAAGCAGGTGTTGAGCGGTCGCCCTCAGGGTCACATGGGAGAATTTAAATCCGTAAAGAACGGGACGCGTACATCGGTCCATGTGGTTCTATTTATCCGAATAGACCTCTTCTTTGGAATCTTGCGCGAAAGGGACCCAATTCGATTTTTTTCTGATCTTCGTGGCCAAGTAGGGCATTGCAAGAGCGATCGAGTAAAATGGCACGTCGGAAACAGTGTCCCGAAGTGCTTAATTGGACAGTTGAGGTCGAGAAATTCAAAGAAATTGCAATGGCAGCTTGGCATCAAGTTTTAAGGAGGGCGCATGTGGGTCACACAGTCTTTTTCCCTGATTTATTGCATGGATTTTTAGCCAGTCTTCTTCTGCTGCTGAGGGAAAGGTTTCAATTTCGGAACATGCAGTACTTGGGTGATTTTCGCAAACGATTATAATGGCACTCGAATTTTATCAAGGTTTTTTTGCATTCTTTTTTTTTATTTTTGCATACGAGGATCATGGCAGTCGAAATTGGCTGCGTTTTCCCAAAATACAGGTCTCCAGGCCCTGTTTGGTAGGAGAATAAGCACTGGAATAAGGGGCCAATTCTCCTCCCGACACGATTCCCAGTGGTACGACTATTCCCCATTATTCCATCTTATTTCACTCTTATTCCTATCTTTATCCCACCTTACAACCTTTATTTCACCTTATTCTCCTAACCTAAGGCAGCGGGTGAAGGCAGCAGGTGAACCAGTTTGCGAGGAATTTATTTAGAGTCCTAGAAAAGAAGACCCACGACGCGTCTCCTCGGATCTCAAAAACCGTATATTTAAATATTGGCTAAGACATTTCACATGTATCCTTTCCTCAAAATTTAATTATCTTCGTGCTCTCCACAATTATTTGACGTGACCTTTGAGGCTTTACTATTTAAATAAACTAATTACGTCGTCAAAGAACCAGGCATCTTCCTCCTCCTTACGCCACTTCCACCATGGCGACCAGAACTGTACAAATATTTTTCCCAGCCCAAAATGATTACTATTACTCGTTTCAAAATCATAACCTTCATGTATGACGAAATTAATTCCATGGCATTCGTTCTATTACAAAAAAAATGCATAACGCTTTTTCGGATGAGAAGCTGAGAGGTTAAAATTTCAAAATTCTGAAACTCGCGGAGAGAATCGGAAATCTAGAGGATGACCAGAGGTAGGATTTGCGCTGCTAACCCCGCAAAAAAGGAACGGGTAAGGAATGCAAATATGCCAATGGCCATTACCTGACGGCGGCCTCGTCGAAGCGCTTGGAGGGCTGGCGCTGGCGGAGGACGTGGAGGTCGCCGCCGGGACAGTACTCGGTAAGGAGGCACGACCACCTGTCGTTCTCGGCGCAGCCGAAGAGCCTCGGAAGGAAGGGGTGGTCGAGCATCTCCAGTATCCTCACCTCGGTCCTCGCCCTCCCCTCCTTCCTCCTCCCCTCCACTTCTTTCTTGTCCATCACCTTCGCCGCTACAACGCACCTCCCTTCTCCTTCTCGTACCTCCGCCAGGTATACACTGCCGATGTCCCCGCTCCCCAGACGCCTCAGGAAGCGCAGATCGCTAAGGCTAAAGACGGCCGTGCCTCCGCGCGCAAGGATGATGGCGGACGCGGCGGTTGAGGTGGATCTTGACGAGCCTGTGGAAGCGGTGAGGTCGGAGGCGAAAGAGCCGTAGCGGCTGGAGGTGGACTCGACACTTAGGCTCTTGAGATCGTCCGCGAGGTTGTCGGGCATGGTGGTCCTCTGTTGTGTCTTTGGGGGAAAAGAGGAGTGGTCAATATTCTGATGGGGTATTTGATTTATAGTGGCGCAAAAGATGGGAAGTCACGCCGACTTTGTCCTAATTTTTATAGTAAAAAAGTGCCATGAATTAATGTCAAGGTTCCTTAGACTAATTGGGTGATTTTAACAAGGTTTCTTGTTTTTTTATTTTATCCGTTATGCCCTTACCCGGTATTGCAATGCTCCTTTTTTGGGAATATTAGTTATGCCTCTCAAAGTTTCGCCATTATCAGTTGTGCCCCTTCATAACATCGTTGTTATTGGGAATGAGCTAACCGTGGTTAGACACGATTAAAGTGCGGTAATATCTCCAAATCTCGAGGTAATAGTGTGGATGGGGGAATTAAACTATCCACGTGGCTCAACACTCCTAGTAGCGGGAGAAGAAGACTTGGGTAGCATCATTTCCCCATAAAATCTCGACAACCATTGCCTCCCCTACCAAGGAATCTCACCATCGTCTCCACTCCACTCCTTTCCTTTCCCAGCGTCATCTCCGTTATTTCTTCCGCAGCAGGTCACGGAGCTTCGCACATTGGTCGAATCCTCGCGCATGCAATACCCTCTCCATTATCAACTTGTAGAAGCTAGGCCATTGCATTCTCTAAGTTAGTTAGGGTTTAGGAGTTTTCATTTTTATGACTTTAATGGATTTTTTTTATGCAACTAGGGTTTTCCCTTGTTTATGGGATATCTTCCTATTAATCAATTTTAGGGTTTGATGAGTTTAGGGTTTCGATGCCGCGATTTTGATTTCTTGGGTGCAAGGGTATTTGGCTCTTCTAACACCTTATTCATTGGCTTGAATGTGCGATGGGTTGATACAATGGAGAGCAAGGTGTTCTCACAGTTCGTGTGAGACATAGAGGGTGGTTCAAGGACACGGGAATGCCGAGAAGAGAAATATGTGGACTTTGTGGAGGAGGTTGTTGGAGTGGATCCGGATTCCACTTGCTGGTTCAACTTGATCAAGACTCTATCAAAGATTATTCCTTGGGATAGTTCTTGTATCTTATCAATATGATACAAAGATCCAAAGGAAAGAGCAAGCAGTTTTGTAGATCTTGCCAATGAAGCAGACATGATGCGTATGTTCAATGCCTACATGGATGGAAAAGACATGGTTCGTTGTTGGTTTCATCAACATCAACGCTCTCTAATATATTCAAGCCAAGGAGGCAGAGAAAGAGGCGAAGAGCAATTTAGAGGGACAGGAACAATAATCTATTTCAACATGAGAAAACCACGGTATGTATGATCTCCCCGATGAACTTTTTCATTCACCTTGGGAAGGAGATGTTATGGGGGCGACATTGTTGATGAAGGGGGTTTAGCACATAAAGAAGTGGATAGGCTTTCCATTAGAAATACATAAGATCGTAATACACCATGGAAGAAACACCCACAACATCTGATGTTGAGGCACCAGAAGTTAAGGCTCCTGAAGTTGAGGTTGCTGAAGTTGGAGATGGTGGTAGAATTGATGATGGAACACCTGTAGCTGGTGGAACACAAAGGACACTAGAATGCTCTACGAACAGTGGCTACAAGAATACCAAGGTCTGGAAGACAGAAGGTCAAAGAGAAGAATATCAAATGAAGAAACCATAAGACGCCGATGCTATTGGGAGGTCACCACTATCTTTTGCGAAGGGAAGACATAGCACTTCATCCAAAGCACAAGTTGTTGACGAAGTAGCTTCCCCTGCCTCTGGGACATCATCTCTCTCCCGGTAAGAACAAAAGACAGAGAACTTCATCCAAAGCACAAGGAGATGATGAACTAGCTCTTCGAAAGTCCCCGACGAACCCAAAATTATCCTTATAATTTCTTTCAGATATTGTAGTCGGAAATCTAGCGAATCGTAAAGATGATCACACTGAGAAATGTTATGAAGAATTAAGTCTTAAGTCTCAATGCGATCGAATTTATTTATTTTACTTGGGTAAGTCCCAAGGTCGAACATAGGGAGGTAATATGAGGGTTCAGAATCGATCTTTAAATAATTCAAGAGATTATGTTTTCAAAGAAGAAGAATATTGTTGGTGTTTTTTATTTTTTTTTCAACTTTTTATGGATTTTTAATTAAAGAGATGTAATTAATTAATTTAAGGAAATATGATGCATGTATTTTCAAAGTATATTAATGCAAGTAAAATAATGTTATACTATGTGATGAGAAGTAAATAAAACAAATGCACATTTTTTTATTGATTTTTAAATGTTGATGAAATGATTATGCAAAGTGATGGCGAATATAGAGGCAAGATGAACCAAGGCAGCAACCGATCAAATCAAGTAAACCTCCCCATCAATTTATTTTAGAATTAATATGCCAATTAATATCAGATTAATTTCTCTAATAAATATCCTAAAATCCAAGGCACAAGTTGTTGAGCGAAAGAATCGTTGAAAATAAATAAAGATGCTCAAAATGAATAAAATAAAACCTTAATTAATTAATGCCAAATGATTTTTCAAAAATAGAATCTCAGCGTTCAATATGATAGAGGATCAAATAAGGATTAAAACAACAACAATAATGTGAAAATCTGATAAATAATGTTCAAGATATGAATGATTGAAGTTTCAGGGACTAAATAGTAAATAAAATAAATAAAGCACTTCGCAATTATACCCATGGAGGACCGTTCTGTAATTATGCAAAGTCATATGGTGCTTCAAATAACTTCCCCACGACAGGGGTATGGATGTAGTTCTCTGAAGCTTTGAGGATGTCGGTGCAAATTACCTAGAGTCACACAACTACGCCTTTTGATAATTCTGGAAGAAAGCAATGTTGTGATTATAAATCTTCATCTCGTCCGCGTGGCGTACCTGGGGAAGAAGGTTTGGGCGGAGCCTTTTCTCCACATGCCGTCTTTCTTCGCTTCGGATATGTACGAAGCACATGGCTTAGACCCACGACTCGGGGTTGATCCGGGCTTCCGTGGGATGTTGGATCCGGGTGAGATCCGATGGCCCAATTTTGAGTGACAATGAATGACCCTGATGAGGCACCGTTCTTGATCGAACGATGCTTATAGCGTAAACATAGGCTGGAAAAGGGGAAAGATGCTCAGTTGATGTTGCGAAGCATGAACGACGGAGGAGAGTAGACCGGTCGACACATGACCGATTGCTATTGTTGGTGTCGTCGCGACGGTGGAGGGAGCTATGCTGAAGAGGTAGGCAGAGTCATCGAAGGCTTGGTTGTGGCGTGGACTGCAACTCACGATCAGATCCCAGAGGCTCGAAGCTGCTACTGCGTATTCGAGAGAGATGGGCGGAGGTGCTCCAGAAGCAGTGGTGATGGTCACAGCACGAGCGATAGAGGATTGCATAGGCTGAGGTCGCATGGAATTGGAGTGGCAATGCCCAACTCCCGTCTTCGCTTACAGATGAGCGGTGGTGCTCCTCAATACTTACATGATATGAAGTTCTTAAACAACAACAAAGCATGATGAAAATGCTTTGGATCTCGCCTACGCCTCGGTCTTCACCACGAAGGAGACGACCGTTGTCACAAACCCCAATCCTTCAGGCTCGCTCGTGTTGGTAGAAGAATGGATATCGATGGATGTCGATCATAATCAATCGACGAGGGGGTTAAATAGTATAAAGGAGGAGGAGATGTAGATCGAGGTGGTTAGAGACGAAGATAGGAGAGGGGATTGTCGGGGATAGAGTTAAGTGGAGAGTCATCAGGGATAGAGTTACATGGAGAGTCATCGGGGATAGAGTTCGGTGGTTCGATCATTGGTGGGTTGAGAGAGAGACAGAGCAAGACGGTTGGAGAGGATAAGGGTGAGAGAGGGTGGTTAGAGGAGATCAAGTTGGCAGCAGTTTTTGGGATAGAGGAGTCAACAGCCTAGAGATGGATGGTCGGAGAAGCAATGGTGCTAGGGCAAGGGGAAAACTCAAAATGTGAGAAACAAATAAAAATAAAAGCGAGAAAACGTGATAAAAGCTAATGAGGCCCCCATGTGAGCAATCTCATCGGCGGATGCCCTCGAAGGTCATCAAGGATGGGTTTAAGTAGGACTAAAAAAGATAGCGATAAGGATGAAAATGTTGGGTTCAGGTGAGGTTCGTAGAGGCATCGTTGGTTGAAGAGGATAAAGGATAAGGTATCGTTTGGGTCACGGGCAGGATAGTGGTTGCGGTGACGAGAGATGGAGGGGAAGAGGATAATAGTGGGCGGTTGGTTTAGGATAGCGGAAAGGGTCAATGGTGATGGGCCTCCGGCCATTGAGGAGATGGGTGGCGCACAACAGAGGCAGCCTTCGGGGGTTCGAGCAGGTAGCGAGGATAAAGGAAGTTGGGTAAAGTTGGGAGATCATCAGAGTTTGGAGGTGGTGTTCAAATTAGGGTGCTGGAGATAGGGTTCGTTAGGGGTAGAGAGGAGGTGCAGGAGCTCGGCCGGAGCAACGCAGCTGACGAGTCGCTAGATACGGTAATTAATTAGGTCACGTTGTAATACATGTACTTAGCGAGTCGGTCAGAACCGAGAGAAGATCTCCGTGAGGAGTGTCTCGGCTTTAATTTATATCCCGGGCAAGTCCGGGGTCGAACTCAGGGAGGCAAAGGAACAACCTAGGTATTAATTCGAAAATGAAGATTTTAGATTTCCAAGTGGTATTTTTTAGATTTTTTTAATGCAAGAAGAAATGCTAATGCAAGTTGCGGTTGAATTAAGACACTAAGAAAGCATACAACAAGGCCAAATTAATTTTAATGTTAAATTAATCCAATTTAGCCAAATTATATTTTTCCAGTAAACTTAATCCAATGATGAACACAAAACATATTTTTTAGAATTTTTGGGGTTAATATGCAATAAATAAAAATACACACTTTTTATGGGTTTTTTCGCAATTTATCACACAAACAGCAAGCAAAAATTATGAAAAAATTACTGGAATGAAAACATGATGCAAGGAAGCTACACTAATTTTTTTGGAATTTTTTGACAAGTTATGAATTTTTTATGGATTTTTTAGTGGAAAAAGAGTGACAGTGAGTAATTAATACCTAATTAATCCACGTTATCAAATTAATCAGAATGCGAATTATGCCAAAAAGATATTTTCATGAGCAATCCAGTAGAGGTGAAATTTCACAAAAAAGATATTTGTGGATTTAATTAAAAATCGATTACTAAAATCACTCTACAATTTATTTAAGACACAAGACAACCCCAATAGATGTGAAATTTGGACAGTAAGTTAAGCACATCTTAAGGCATCATACATAATTTTTGTGGAATTTTTAGAGCAACCGTTTGTGGGATATTAATTTATAAGCACTGAATGGGTAAAATACACAGAATTTCAATTTGACAATTTTAATTAATTACCCAACTATCATAAAAATACAAGTAAATAATCAGATGATAGAGGATAAGTTGCTCAACATGATAGCATTTTTCATTGCATAAGACGATGCCAAAGAGAGGTCCAAATTAATCTATAAAGACAGGGTTCTCTGTGCAAAACTGAAATTGAAGAATACAACACAAATATATGCAGGGACTTCTTTGTAATTACAGAAACATGAAAGGATAAACCTGAAATTGTTACAATAAAAAAATATTACCCTCTCTTCTTCCTTCTTCGTTCAACGCGGAGGGGATGAACCCAAAGGAGGCAAGAGGGCGTCGGCGGCGACTGGGGTCGGCGGCGCCGCCCGCGGCAGGCGAGCGCGCGGCCGCGGTGGGGAGGAGCCCACGCGGAGCTCTGGCGGAGAACGGGGGCCGGGGGGCTGAGGGCGGTGGAGCCGCGTGCTGGCGGGAGCTGCTGCCCCCTTGCGGCCGCGGGGCTGCGGACGGTGGCGCGGGCCGCCGCTGGTCGGCTGGGGCGGCGGCGCCGCGAGGGTGGTGGCGGGCCGCCGGTGGCGGGCGGCGGCAGGCCGCTTGGAGATGGAGGAGGAGCAGCGGCGGTGGGTGCGTTGCACCTGCTGCTGCTGCTGCCTTTTTTTAATTTTTTTATTTTTTTTTTATTTTTTTTTGAAATTTTTTTAGTGGTTGTGATAAAAAAAATTCTTTTTTTTAATTTTTTTAATTAGAGAACTACTATGAATATGTACAAAAGGTGGGGAAAAAAAGGTAAAATGGTAGTGAGAAGATGATTTGGTGGTGGTAATGATATGGAAAAAAAAACGATGGGGGGATGGTGATGTGGTAAAGAAGATGCAAATATAAAATAATAAAACGAAATGACAAGATGAAAATAGAAAAATTACCTACAATGGACGCGGATGCCTATGGAGTGCTCGTGAGAGCACGGTCTTCGCTCGAATCGCCGGCACGCGATGAGCTCGAGCAGCGCGCGGTTGCGGCTGCGATGTTGGCCAAAAAACCAACGGATCACACCGGAGAGAGGGCCGTCGTCGCTCGACCGCGGTTGCGTCGCTGTCACCGATTCAACTCAGGGAACTAGGCTCTCCTCACATAAAGATGGATCCAAGGCAAAAATGAGGAGAATGGCATGTATATAAAGAAGATGGGATGAGAGGTTATTAAAGTGGTGGGGTTGAATGGGAGGTTGATTTATTAATGGAGTTGAATGGGAAGTTGGGAAAAAATGGTGGAATAATGGAGTTGAATTGGTGGTTATTGTAGAGAATGGAAATTAAATAATAAATAAATAAATAAATAAATAAATAAAGTTGTCTACTTTAAATACAATAAAATAAAAAGAGAAAACAAATGGTGGAGAATTTACAAAAGAAGATAAAACACCATGTACATTTTTTTTACTTTTCTAATATGTAATTTTTTTGTCTTTTTAATAAGAGATATTTACAACGAAAAAAATACAATAAAATAGTATAATTAAAATACAACACAAGTATGATTTTTTTGTATTTTTAATAATAAAGAAAGATAAAATAAAAATTAAAGAAAGAAAAATATATACAAGGTATACAATGTACATCTAGGTCCCAAAACCCAACTTTTGCAAACGAGCTCCGATTTTAATGAAACCACTTCCGTTGGATAGATAATTTTCTAACTTGAACTTTAAAAGTGAGTTTGGTGAATTTGGAGTTCATACGGAGCGGGAATTTAGCTTGGAAGTTGGTCTTTACGGCTTTTTCCCATTGGGATCTAGGAGCATTTATTTAAGGTAAAATTTGTTTTGTATTTTTGTATTTTTATATACATTATTATGAACAAGTTAGAGAAAGAATTAGCCAAAAAGGAGTTGAAATGAAATTATTAAAAATCCATGAAGTTTTGGGCTATTTACAAGTATAAAACTCCTTTGATTTTGCGGCTTTTTTTAGTGTTAATTTATTTTGTACAATTTTATATACAATAATTAGTGTGTTTTATTTACAAGAGTCATTTTGTTAATTTATGGATTTTATGGACATTTATTTGGGATTTTACTCATGGATTTTGCTAAGATTAAGATATTAAGATGATGAATCGTGGATTCATCAGCAGCTCAGCCTAGAAAGAGGCGGCATACGGTGGGGTTGCAAGGCGATGTCAGGCGGAATAGCAGGTGGAGCTGTAGAGGAGGAAGGAGGACCCTCACGTGAGGGCACATGAGGAGGGGGAAGGGGGTGTCGTGTGGCGGATAGGGGTGTAGATGCATGACAGGGATACTAAAATTAAAATTAAAACTAAAATTTAAAATAAAAATAAATAATACATAAATAAAGTAAAAATAAAATAACTAAATAAAATAAAATAAAATAAAATAAATAAAAAGAAAATAAAAGAAAGGGGGTGACAGGTGGAGCCTCCAGGAGCCGCCACGTGTCGCTCCTAGAAAAATAAAAAATTAATTCAGGAAAAATCAAAAAGAAATAACAAAAGGGGTCAAATCAAAAAGTGATCAACATGAAAGTTGCTTTTCTTGAAGAGGTCTACAACTTTCGTGAAGGAATCAAAACTAAAATAAATCATCTGCATAAAAAGTATTTTTGTTGGTATCCTATACATATAAAATACGCATTTTGTGTTTTGTGATTTTTTGTGATTTTTTGAATAATATCAAAATAAACTCCAATAATGTATAAAGTAAATATTTACAACTTAATATATTTTTTTATTTTTAATAATTAAGAAAATAAAAAGATAAAATAAATGGGTCATATATACAATATACAATGGGGGCCCAAAATCCAAGGTTCACATATGAACTCCGATTCTTTTGAATTTGATCTTATTTTAAAGATAATTGAATGCACATTAACACAAAAGTGAGTAGGAGTCCATAGGAGACTATACGAGAGAGATATCATTGTTTTAGTCTATCTGTCCTGAAATTAGGGTTTGGGACTATTTTACATATTTATAAAAGCATTTTTAGGATTTTTTATGGATTAAGGTTAGTGATATGTTCACAATGGAATTAGTTTTATATCAATTAGAGTTAGCATGATTTAACTAAAAATGCATGAAGTTAGGTGAAAATGCATGGATGATTATGAATGCAATATGAAGTGCTAATTTATGAAAATTATTTACAGGTGCTTGATAATTAATTTTATGAAGTTAACGTCCAAATTGTCCTAAATTCTCAGGACGAAGCTCTGTTTTTAGCTAAATAGAAGGATGAATCACACATTCATCAATGAGCTAGGCTCAGAGGTTGGCAGAGGGTTACCTGTAGGCTCGGGACATGTGTCGTGTCCCGATGCTTCGTCCTTGCTGGGGTTCCACCGAAACTAAAGGTATGGGTTAGAGGCTGATACACGATGAGGTTCGTTTGATTAGGGAGATCAGACGATACTTGTAGCTGTCGACGTAGCCGTCGTCTTCTTCCAACACGGTGGAGACGGCCAGGCTCCTGTGAGCCCGCTAGAGCTCCTCCACCATCCAACTATTGTGCAAAAGGATGGGGAAGCTCATTGAGGGATCGATGGAGATACTGGATGAAAGAGGATGATGCTACACCTACTAAGGCGAGGTGACAATGCACCCTCGCAAACATAGAACTTCTGGAACAGAGCAAGGAGCAAAGCTTCGACCATTGATGATTTGGACTTGCAAAATGTTAGTCGAGGATAGCCGAAGCGTGGGTAGAATGAAGTGAAGGGTGTTGTATGCGTAGAAGGTGGTGCTCGATATGTGATACTTCTCCGCCTCCGACGAAGGAGATAACTTGGAGGTGAGGGAGGTTGCGGAGGAGGAAGATGTTGTTCAGAGTGGGTGGCAAAGATGGTGAAGGTCCGGTGAAGGTGATGGTGCAATGATTCGAAGAGGATTGAAGGTTTGTGCACTAAATAAAATAGGAGGAAATCAAAGAAAAAACAAGGGGGCAGAACATACCTGATCAGAGATAATCGATGGTGGAGGAGCACCTTGGAATGAGCGCCAGGAGGCGCTCTGGTCATCGCTCGAGCTAGACTGTGACTCCGACGAGCTCAACAGCACGAGGGTGGCCGTGGCATGGCCATGGTAACCATGGGTCACATCAGGGAGGAGGGCCATCGTGGCCATTCCATCCTCCTCCATCTATCACAGGGAGTCAGAGGATAGCTAGGCCTTAATCCATTTATTGGTGGACGAAGCGGAGAGGAGGCAGAAGCGGTGAGTTTATAGGGAGATCTTCGGATGTTACGATGGTGCACAGGGTGGTTTGCAATCGCCTCTCCTTTGCAGTAAGAATAGGATCGATGGGAGTTATGGTCAGGAAGGATTGGGGGAGGTTTGGTTTAGACGAGGGAGGCATTATCGAGCATAGAGAGTGGCTGAGGTGGCGGCTAAAATTGGAAGGGGGTTCTTTCTTCCTATTATATGAGATCTCATATCTCATATAATCCTTCATTATATACAACAACTTTATTCTATATTATTTCGCAAAAATAATTCCAAATTATTTTGTGAAATTTCAATCACTTGGAAATTTGTGAATCATATTCATCCATCCAAAATAAAATATTAATTGCATTTTCAATTAATTTTCCAATGTGAATCCAATTCACATCAACATTTAAATTGTAAATGCTTTTTACAAATAACTCTCTTTCATATACCACAATCACATTTATAATATATATATATATGTGACTAATATGGATAGTACTATCCACATTATTCATATCCATGATAATTAAATCATATTTAATTATCTTAGATCATCATCCTCATGCATCTAAATAATATGAATCACATTCACATTATTCAGGATAATTAAATCACTTTTAATTATTAATTTCTCAATTCTCAGTTGTATACATTTTATCAATGGAATTATTCTTGAACCCTTTCAAGAATAATGCGCTTTCTTTGCAAATACTTGGAGTTAAGGACATGACGATTGTACGTTCCACGTATAGTGACTTGGATATTGAGATCACGTCTTAAATCCAGATCTCGGGGACCTCTCATAGATGCTTGATTAAATCAAGGCTGTAGATCTAATCTTCTCATTGCATATTAATCACAATCAGATCAATTTCTAACATTTGGACTAAGATCAGATCACCTCTCTACTGAGAGGAGTCACTAAAATCCATACATGTTTCATCACTCCCTTGAAATGAAAGCATCATGGTTATACAATCATTTATCGATCACATCACCCTCAAGTATTCCTAATACATGTACATCCTGCATACTGGAAGGCCTAGAATAAACATAAATATATAGATCAATTTTAAGCTATCTTTTTCATGATTTTATCATTAAGTTTCTCATTAGGTCATTGGGAGTTTGTATCGATTATATTCTTTCCAAAAGCATATATCATACCTACAAATTCTTGTCATGCTTCCAACGCAAGACAACCATGCATGGAATTTGATTGGTCCCAATACCTCATGAGTGGGCTCATGTCTTCCGATTCACAAGTGAATCTGTATGATCCATTTGAGAGATCGTATTACTCATATACCCTTATAAGCACACTAGCTCGTCGGTGTATAGACCTTGATTAGGCCATCAACCTATCGGTCTGCCAAATGTACATGCTCAAACATATCGCAATACGTTTGTCTCCAGTCAGAGGATACATGCCTATATAGTGACAGTATACGACATAGGTCTTGGTTATCTCGATCTCATTATGACAATTCTTTGACCTAACTTATCTAACACCTTTGGATCTCTATTCATATGTAGAGGACCTACATCAAAAGGTCAGTCAGATATCATCCTTTAGAGAAGGATTACCATCTCCTTCTCAAGCTGGAGATCATCTTCCAATAATTATTTGACAGTGCTTGACGAGTCCTAAATATAACTCCTTAGGTATCCATCCA
This sequence comes from Ottelia alismoides, assembly GCA_037367405.1. Classification (NCBI taxonomy): domain Eukaryota; kingdom Viridiplantae; phylum Streptophyta; class Magnoliopsida; order Alismatales; family Hydrocharitaceae; genus Ottelia; species Ottelia alismoides. Next base: position 935,044 of record JAZKJV010004701.1, read on the forward strand.
AGCACCAGCCTCTATGATTCAACAATTGAATCAACAGTTGTATGATCATTAAGAGGGCTATGGTACATAACCCTAATTATACTAAGGGACCTTACAATGCATTCATTCATTTAAACTCAGATAGGGAGTGAAATAAATCAATAACTTTTATCGATATATCAAAGATTACAATAACATTTATTATAGAAATGGCTCGCCTCGGGCTCACATGGATAACAATCTACCACTTGCCCTCAGAACCATTTAGGTACAATACTTAAACCCATACTCATAACATGCTGGTCGAAAACCTTTTGTGTCAAAGGTTTGGTAAGGGGATCGATAATGTTGTCGGCAGAGGCCACCTTGGTGATGATGTCACCATGCTTTTGAATCTCATGAATGATGTGGTATTTCCTTTCAATGTGCTTGCTCTTTTGATGCCATCTGGGTTCCTTCGCTTGAGCTATGGCTCTCGTGTTATCGCAAGTAGCTGGATGGGTATATCAGAGGAAACTACGTCAAGTTCCAGGATGAACTTATGCAACCACAATGCCTCCTTTGCAGCATCTGATGTGGCAATGTATTCGGATTCTATTGTTGAATCGGTTGTAGTGTCCTACTTCTTGCTTCTCCAGCTCACAACACCACCGTTAAACAGGAACACAAACCATGATGTTGACTTTTGATCATCAATATCAGGCCAGAAGTCAGAATCTATGTATCTTAAGACTTGGAGATCACCATCTCCATAGACCAAGATGTAATATTGTGTCCATCTTAAATACTTGAAGATGTTCTTCACTTCATTCTAGTGTTACTCTACATAACAGGATTGGTAATAGCTTACCATTCCCACTGCATGTCAAATATCTAGCCTTGAGGACATCATGGTCTACATTAGGCTTCTCACAGCTGATGCGTAGGGGCATCCAACCATAGCTTTCTTATCCTCAATACTTTGAGGAGCCATCCCTTTAGATAGGTGGATACCATGTCTTAAAGGAAAGAATCCTTTCTTGGAGTTCTCCATATGGAAACGCTCCAAGATCTTCTGAATGTACCCATATTGTGACAGTCCCAAAATTCTCTTTTCATTATTTTTGAGCAGCTTCAATATAAGAGGCTTCTCCAAGATCTTTCATCTCGAAGGTATATGACAGCCAAATCTTAACACTGATCATCATCCCTATATCATTCCCAATGATAAGGATGTCATTTATGTAAAGCACGATGAACACAATGGCGCTCCCACTAATCTTCTTGTACACACATGGTTCATAAGGATTCTGAACAAAATCATAACTCTTTATGATTTCGTCGAATCTGATGTTCTAACAACGAGAAACTTGTTTGAGCCCATAGATGAATTTCTTCAGCTTGCATACTTTGCTTTCCCCGGTTATGAAGCTTTGGAGACACTTCATATAGATATCCTCCTCGACGTATCCATTGTGGAAAACCGTCTTGACGTCCATATGCCAGATGTCATAGTCAAGATATACAGCTATAGCTAGTAGTGTCATGATGGACTTAAGTAAAGTCACATTAAAGAATGCTTCATCGTAGTCGGTTCCTTCTCTCTGTGTGTAGCCCTTGAATACGAGCCGTGCTTTGAAGGTCTCTACCTTCTCATCAGGTTCCCTTTTCTCTTGAAGATCCATTTATACCCAATGGGGTTTACCCCTTTAGTTAGATCCTCTAGGGTCCATACACCATTCTTATGCATAGATCTATTTTAGACTTCATTTCTAGCATCCATTTATTCATGTTATGATCTGCGAGTGCTTCATCAAATGGAGTTAAATCATTGTCATACCTGACACATGGAATCCATACCTTTCAGGTGGTGCTACCACCCTGATGAATCTGTGATTCATGACTCTAAAAGTTGAAAATAGAGTCTTGTTCCTGAGTAATTAGCTGCATATTTCCACTTATATTGCATAATTAGCATTCATGCATGCATTGATAACATCTGCATTTTAGCATTCATATTGCATAAATAAGAAGCCAAATTCATCTGTAAAAATCACATGTATATTCTCCATATTTCCCCTATTTGTATATATTTTATACTAACTTCGAATCCAATAAAACCAACTCTATAGTGTATATATTACTAACATTAATTAAAGAAAAATATCAAAAAATACTAACTTGTAAAATTGACCAATAAAACCCTCAATCCAAGTTTGAAACTAGAAACCTTAAAATGTGCATATCACGTTCATACAACCTCCTAATTAGGTCTACTCACCTTTAAAGTAATATACATTCAAAGACCTTCGATTTCATTAAAATCGGAGCTCGTATGCAAAACTTGGGTTTTGGGCCCCTTTTGTATATTGTACATATTGACCGTTTTACCCCTGTATTTTATCCTTTTATTTTCTTAATTATTAAAAATCCAAAAAAATAGATTAAGTTGTAAATATTCCTTTCATATTTTTCCTAACTTTATTTTGATTTTTCTCTCTTTTAAAAAATGACAAAAAATTGCAAAAGGAAAAATGCGGTATTTTATATCTATAAGGTACCACCCAAAAATACATTTTGTACAGATGATTTCATTTGATTTTCGTCCCTTCGCGGAAGTTGTAGATCTCGTCGAGACGAGCAACTTTCATGTTGACCACTTTTTGATTTTTGTTTAAATTTAATTTTTGAATTTTTTAGGAGCGACATGTGGCAGCTCCTGGAGCCGTCACATGTCACCCCTTTATTTTATTATTTTCGGAATTATTTTATTATCTTAGGATTTTATTATTATTATTTTATTATCACTATTTTAATTATTGTTATTTTAAGTAGCCTACTTATTTTACTCATATTTTATTATATTTTTATTTTTCCTCTCCCTTTTACTTCTTCTTTTCTTATTCCCCACTCCAAGCCACATCTTCTCCACTTCCTCCACCATTTTCTCCACTCTCTCCATCTCTTCTCTAACTCCCTCTTCCTCTTTATATTCTCATCTCCCTCTCCATTTTTCTTCATCCGCCATTCCGTATTCCAACGAAAAGAGAGCGCGCTTGGAGTGTTTTTCCGTCGGTGACAGCGACCTAACATCATCCTCGAGAAACGACCTCTCCACGGCGAGATCCGAGGTGGTATTAACCACTTCGTCGCAGCTATCCTTCGCAGGAAGCCGCTCAAGCTTCGGAGGCCGCCATCTCCTTGAAGCGACGATCATCGGAGTCGAAGTTTATCTCCTCCCCCAAAGGCGACAACATCCACCCGTCACAGGTAAATCTCTCTACTTTTCCTTATCATTTTTTTATCTAACAAATTTCTTTTTCTTGTTAATCATCATCAAAATCACCACATTACATCATCACAATCATCACACACACAAATCTTTTATTCATTGCATTCTATTTCCTGATAACAAAAACAAATACAAAAAAAATTGCAAAACAAAAAAAATACAAAAAATAAAAAAAGCAGGAGAGCAGCGTTGGCCGGTCGTACCTGCCGCACCTCCCACCGCTCGGCGAGCGCGGACCCAGCCGCCTTCGCAGGAACGAGTGCCGCCCCCGACTCCACCAAGCCGCCCCTCGTCAGAGCTCCGCCCTGCATCACCCGTCCTCAGCCTTGGCCAGCCGTACCTGCGTACGCCCCCCAGCCGCCCGCGAGTGCGCCTCCCGGCCTCCCAAGCACGCCCAGCGCGCCCTCTGCCCAGAGCCGATCCCCCACCGCGCAGCCTTGCACGGCCGTCATCCTCGCCTCGCACCACCGCGCGGCGTGCACGCTCCAGCACACCAGCCCCTGCGTGTAACCCCTGGACGCCAGCTCCAGGCCGCGTGCGACCTTCCAGAGGCGCTGCCCCTCTCCGACGCCCTCCGCGCAGCCCTCTGCCCGTGCCCAACCGCCATTGCCCGACCTCTACGGCCTGCGTGCACCGCCGCGAGCCGCCCCGCGAGCCGCCTCGCGTGCGCCACCCTTGCCGCCGTTGTGCGGCGCGACCTCCTCTTTCCAGCGTGGTCACGCGCCGTCACCCCCTTGAGGATTCCCCTTGTGCCCTAATGTGCAGGACAAGAAGAAGAAAAGGTCCATTTTCGTTTTTTTATTTTAGTTGTAAAAAGTGCATAATATATCCTTTAAGTTATTGTATTTGCAAAAGCATCCTTATTCACATTTCAGCATTTTCAATTTCAATTCTATATTGCATTGATACCCCTGAGTTGGCATAGTAATTTGGACTTCAAAATAACATCATTTATTTTAATGAAAAATATCATGTTGTAGAGAAATTCATTCTTTATCTCTTAGCTATTTAATTGCATTTTTTTTGTGAGTATTTGACAATTTATTAAAAATCAGAGATTGAAAATCTGTGATATTTTGTCCATTATAGCTCTGAAATTCGCACAACCATATTTGTTGATCCAAAAATTGCAAAAACATTGTAGATGATGCCTCTTAGTGTGCTTTAATTACTGTATAAATTTCGTTCAATTCGGAGTTGTCTCGTGCATAAAACAAATTGTAGAGTAATTTCTGTAATTGATTTTTAGTTAATTCCACGAATAATATTTTTGATAATCTCAAGTCTTCTGGATTCCTTATTGAAATATCTATTTGAGATAAATCAATCTTTGGATAATTTGCTTTTGTGGATTTATTAGAAATTAAATACTCATGGTCACTCAGTTTTCAGTAAAAAATTCATAAAAAATCGAAAAGTATCAGAAAATTTCAAAAAAATTAGTGCAGCTTCATTTTATCATGTTCAGCATTCAGTAAATTTTTCATAGTTTTTGCATGTAATTTGCACGAAAAATTGCATGAAAACCCAAAAAAGTTTGTATTTTTTATTTGTGCACCTTAAACCCAAAAAATACAAAAAAATACATTTTGCATTCATTGTTGGATTAGGTTTTCAAGAAAAATATCGCTTGGCTGATTTGTATTAATTTCATATTAATTTTAAATTAGTTGAGTCTGTTCTTTTCTTATTAACCTAGTTCATATGCATCGGTGCATTCAGCATTTATATTGCATAAAAAAATACCAAAAAATATATCACTTGGAAAACCGTAATCTAATCACTCTAATCTGATCCCGAGTTGTTCCTTTGCCTCCTTGAGTCGACCCTAGGGCTTGCCCAGGCTAAACAAGCATAAAATCGTGCATATATTCATTCATTGATTATTCGATTCATGCGGTTAATTTTTGATCGACGCGGATCTATCCGACTGCAACGAAACAATCAATCCGATAACACTAAAAGGGTAGACCGCGGTTCGTCAAATGGCGCCGTTGCCGGGGAGGCAAACGGCTTAGGATCACTTTAGGATATTAGACTTACGTTCTCCAATCACTCGAGTAGTCTGACCCCCGAGCCGCATTGTAATTATCTATTCTTCTTTAATTATTTTTCTGACCATTTCTGTATATATCTCTCTCTGACATAATTTTTATCTTTTTGTGCGAGGGCCTGGTGGACTTGGAGCAGCTTTCTTGAAGTCGATGCATCTCGAAGCGCATCGGAGGCCGACGATTCGTGGATCAAGTCGGCTGTTGGACGTCAAAAAGATTTTTGTAACTTAAAAAAAAGTGTCTGCATTTACAACGGTTCCCGTTTGGGTTCTCGCGCGTGTATACATAGTGGAACCGTGTCCCCGTCTGCTGTGTGGATTGAATTTCTAGACTAAGCTTGCATTAGCGGCTCCTCGAGCCACTATAGGATTTACTTATGCTCGTAATTCTTAAGACCACACCATACACTTAAAAGACGCACCTAGACTGCAGAACTAGTCAAATCAACCTGTGCTTCACTCGCTAATAGAACTGCTTGTCTAGGAGCGGATTTTGTCGCTTGCATCTGCATGTAGTGTAAAGATTTCAATTCTATTTTGCATCCTGCATAAAAGCGAAGGGATCACTGTAAGTCTTCTTAACTCAGCATACACATCATCATTTTTCGCGCATCGGTTTTTCTCGATTTCCCCCTCTGTTTTTCAAACTTAACTTAAACAGAAATTAGGACTGGACGATAGGCGTGCTGTGTGGTAGGACTAACAAGTGAAAACTTAACTTAAAACTGGGACTGCTAACATTATTGACCAAATAATCAATAAAATTGGAAAATCTGTTTGCAGGAGACTAATCCCCGACCTTGTTTTCAGGCTGAGTGAGGGTACTTGAGTGTGTGTGAACATCTTAAGGCAGAGCCCAAATCCCCGCTTTCCATATCACGTTCCGACTAATCCTAGTAAATATCACAAGTTGAATTATTCAGGTTCACTGACTAGTACCAAGTAGCATCCGCCTGTCTCAGGTAGATAGGGGCGAAATTGCGGTACTTCGCGACAAGTTGCCAGTAACCCCTCGGGGTGAAGTTCCGGCCTTGTCAGCCTCCGCCTGCCTGCAGGTAGATAGGGGCAGGTCTTTGAATCCATCAACTTAGATAGGAGCGAAGAAAGGAAGGACCGACAATATCTTAGGCGACAGGTTAAACAGGGGAGACGCATCCGGCTTTTAGCCGACTCCCCTATAGGCCGCGTAACTTCTTGCTACTTGTCTAAAAATTCATACTTAAAATCAACCAGACTAATCGGACTCGGTTTCAGGTCCTTCATCGTGCTGAGTGTGAACTCGGGGTTTGCTCTTGCGCTTGTCTTTGTGTCTGTCCGTGTACGTTATCCTGTGTAATTGCACATTTTCTACCTCAATCTACTTACATTCATCCTTTCCTCTTCAAGATGTCGGGATATTGGTCCCCATACCCTGAGACCTCTGGTCAATCCTTCTCGACCATATACCGTTCATCTTCGCCTTCTCCTTCTTCCATGTATCCTCCGCCATCCACGAGAGACCCTTACCCGTGGTCGGTTCCATCTCAACCCGATTATGAAGTCAGAACTTCGACTGACTTCTCTACTTCTTCGCATTTCTCATCTACTCCATATTCTAACACCCCGGATCCACTTCCACCTTGGGCTGACTGTCCTTGTTCTCGAGAGCTTGCAGGAATCAAAGAATCGAATGAAGAGAAAGCCACTGTTGAGACAGATGATTGGCAAAACTATATGCCCCCACATGCTTCATTCTCACCTCAAGTAGGGACCATACAACAATTTACATATACGCATCCCGACTTGACCTTAGGGCATAGCTTGGTTGATCAAACAACCCGAATGGAGAGGCTTGTACATCATGATTTCCCAGACTTGATTGACTTTAGTGATCAAGATTCCATTAACCAGCCTTCATTCGGAGAGTCTATACATTCACAGGAGTGGACTCATGAGCTAGACTTACTAGTCCCTCGTTCATGACTCCATCATATGAGGCTCCGACTAATATCTGTCATTCGGATGATCCATACTCGACCCAGGATTACATGCCAGAGTCTAGGTATGTTGAGTATGAGACTTCAATATCTCAGCAGTATCCTCCAATTGAGCAGAACTCTCCCATGATTTGTCATGAGAATTTTTTGGAGGATGACATTTCTCGACTTATCGCGAAACATGAATTATTTGGTGCCAGGCTGAGAGATGTCACTGACATATTACACTCAATTTCTGCCAGCCTGGATATGAAATTGGAGAAGGAAGTAAGTAGATCTGATGTTGAAGACAGAGCAAATATTAGGGAACCCACACAAGGTGTACAACTGGAGTCCATTCTATCTCCCTCTTCTACTGACCCCTTGCCTTCCAATCCAGAGTCTGATCATTCATCCACCAAAAATACCAAAAAAATTGAAAATCTCAAAAAGACCAAAAATATTGAATAATCAGAAAAATCTATAAAAATTGAAAATGAAAAAGACCTACGAAAATTGTATATTGCCCTAAGGGAAGCACTCGATGAAGAACTGATTTTTAATCTTCCCTTAATAAAGGCCATAGATCACTTTCCTGACCTCAAACGATTTGTGAGAAGTAAATTGATGCCCACGAGGTCGGGCAATAAGAGGACAAGGACTGAAAGACACATAGTGTCTATGACCACCTCCTTGGTGATGGGGAGAAAGACCAAAAGCCGCAGAGTGAAGAGGTTGCCCCGAGTTGAATGTGAAATCAAAGACACCATCTTTACCCATGCAAGAATCGATGATGACTCACCGATAAATATCCTCCCGACCTCTGTGTTTGACAAGCTCAAACTCAGGCCACTTAGGAAGTCGAGAGAGATCGTTCAGCTGGCTGATCGATCTATCAAACGGTCGAGAGGAAATATTTCAGTCATCGTTACTTTCCAAGGTGCTCTACTCCATGTGGACTTCACGATCATTGACATTGAGCACCGAGGAGAGTTTTCCCAGTCTCCGATTATTCTCGGGAAGCCGTTCTTAGCCTTGGCTAAGGCGACTATAGATTGCGAGACTCGGGAAATCGATTTTACAGCATTGGGAGCGCTTCGACCTCATCCATTCTTTGATAAACTTTACTCTAAGGTGACCCGCACATCCGCTGACGGTCGTGACCATCGAGAGGAAGATGAGTCCCACCTCTCTACTACACCCGAGAGACCGATTGTCCGGACGACCATTGGATCAGAGACTCCCCACACCTCCACTTCATCAACTGCTTGCACCACCACCGTGACAGCTTCTAAGGAGGACTCACGATCAGAAGCTATCATTGAGTCGGACACGACCTTTGTGGATTGCCTTGATCATTTCGGTGATCCGACACAAGAGCCTAATAATGCCAAGCCAATTGAGATCACTAGCACCTTTCCGAGACGCGTGCTGACCCTTCAGGAATATGCTAATCTATATGATGACTCGTCTGATGAGGAACCCATGGTCAGCACCGCACCACATACTGGACCTTCAAAGGAAACAACCAAGACTAAATTGACTCGACCTAAAAACACGGTTGCTCCCTCTTCTAGTCGGCTATATAGTGAGAGGAAGCCGAGAATTGATTCATCGAGGTGTTCCCCCGAACCTCTCAAGGCACGTTGCTCTCATCTCCCTCTCAATGATTCAGGTTCTAGAAAACCGACTAAGAAAGTTTCCTTCAACACGCCGGAGAAGGAATTTTCTGAGGAGTCCTCATCTGGTCCGGATAAGGTGATTTATATGAGTGAGCTCAGTTCGGCTGTTCTCAAGCCTTATCTAAGCAAGCAGTCGTGTGTCGACCCTCGTTGGGCGATGCCTACACCTCACTATTATTCATCTGAGGACGATTCCGACATCGACACATATGTATATTATCCACCTCCTCGCGTCCGCAAGAAGGTTCGTCACAAACCTTCTTAATCCTTGTATATTCTTACTCTTTCTTGTACATACATTCTCTCCCTCCCTCCCCAGTGATTCGAATCACTCGCCTCGATTCCATATCATCTCATGACTATACTTAGGATAACCAGATCCTACGTATAGGGGGGAGAGTGACCCGAGTCTATTCACTATTCATTGTACATCCTCCAGATCACATCGGTCCTCATACTCACTCCTGTCTTATACTTCGGCTGACTAGAGCCTAAGTATAGGGGGGACCGATACCCACTGTGTATACACATCCATTTCCCCTCTTGACCTCGTTCGCCCCATTTTTTATCTTCTTCTACACTTAGGCTGCCAGAGCCTAAGTATAGGGGGGCGGGATGACTTCTATACTTTTTGTTTTTTAGCTCTCATACGCTTAGCACGAGCTATGTCTTTTTCCTCGCTTTTCGTGCTCCGAGGACATAGCACACGCTAAGTATAGGGGGGCTTGTATATATTACATATATACTTTATCCATAGCTCATACTTTCGCGTATTGTCACTTACTTTTTGTATATATTTTACAATAATTACGGGTGGGTAAAAATTGGAAATTTTTTTGTTGAATAATACTTGTAACTTTTGTAAAAATTGAAAAAAATGTATACTTGTATATTGTATAACACTTGTGTAATTTGTATAATACTTATAAACTCTTGTAAATTGTTGTATACCAAAGTTTTGAAAAAAAACAAAAAAAATAGGCTTCTTATTTACTCTTGCATATCATCCTTGCAAAAAAAAAGACAAAAAAGAGTCTTGCATTTCATTCATCTACATAGCATGTCATCTGCATCTCATTTGCATATCTTGCATATGCAAGGTGGAAAGCTAGTGGGTTCTGAACCAAGTTATGAGTAGGTGTTGAGGAAGGACTTGATTTGACTTAATCCACCTAATTTCAGAGGAACCTTATAGGAACTGGAGTTAAGATTTCTCAGGTCAAGTGACTTAATTCTTTGAGTTCGCAAGTCTATGTTCACATGTCATCTTGATTAGTCTGTGTAGAATATCTCATGCACACACATGATTCTTTTAGATAATGACCTAACTTGGACAAGCACCATGCACGTAGCTCTTCATTGATGAGGTGGTGAGGAGGTAGAATCCTTTAGCTTGGAGTAGCACACGGGTGGAAACATCCGTCCTCCTCTAGGGAGGGCAGTGCATCTCAACCTAGTCTGGTGGTGTTGAAGTCTGAGGACAGGACGCCGTGGGTTGCAATAATGCTTCAAAAGAGGGATAATCTACTGGCTCAAGAGGAAAAACTCCTGATGTACATGCTGCACCTTGTATATAGTTCAAAAAAAAGAAAAGAAAAAAAAAGAAAAAATGCAAAAACTCCAAAAAAATCAGACAGGTCCAAGTGAAAATAAATACCTGTCGGAGTATGTATATTAGCAAGAAGTATGCAGCTGGATGACTTGGCTACACTGGTCAGGCATCCTGGGATAGGTAGCTACACTGGCTACCATCCATTCTTTTCTCTACCCCCTCCTCTTGAGCTGGTCGCACTTGAACTTAGAAGGGAATACCCCGCTCCTCGAGGAAAGAGTTATTGGACCGGGTTATTTGAGTTACCTTGTTAGAGGAGGCTGCTTCTTAGCCATTTCTGATGTGGAGAGTTACATTTCACTTACACAGTACAAGTAAGAATCATAGTCATCAGAAATTGCGTATGAGGATTTGTTCTGACCTGACTATTGAGGAGTCTTGAATAGAAGACTTGTGGAACTTGAAGTCTGTTAGGTCTTAAATTCAGATCCCAATAAGGTTCCGCCACACAATTAATCCAAAGGTCGAGTTAAGCTCCATTTTCAACTTTTGTTCATGACCTTGGTATGGAACCCAAAATCATTTCACTCTTGCATTTCATTTTAGTTGCTCCGGGACGAGCAAGGCTTAAGTATAGGGGGGTGTTGAATCTGTGATTCATGACTCTAAAAGTTGAAAATAGAGTCTTGTTCCCGAGTAATTAGCTGCATATTTCCACTTATATTGCATAATTAGCATTCATGCATGCATTGATAACATCTGCATTTTAGCATTCATATTGCATAAATAAGAAGCCAAATTCATTTGTAAAAATCACCTGTATATTCTCCATATTTCCCCTATTTGTATATATTTTATACTAATTCCAAATCCAATAAAACCAACTCTATAGTGTATATATTACTAACATTATTTAAAGAAAAATATCAAAAAAATACTAACTTGTAAAATTGACCAATAAAACCCTCAATCCAAGTTTGAAACTAGGAACCTTAAAATGCGCATATCACGTTCATACAACCTCCGAATTAGGTCTACTCACCTTTAAAGTAATATACATCTAAAGACCTTCGAAACAAGATCAATTTCATTAAAATCGGAGCTCGTATGCAAACTTGGGTTTTGGGCCCCTTTTGTATATTGTACATATTGATCGTTTTACCCCTGTATTTTATCCTTTTATTTTCTTAATTATTAAAAATCCAAAAAAATCAGATTAAGTTGTAAATATTCCTTTCATATTTTTCCTAACTTTATTTTGATTTTTCTCTCTTTTAAAAAATGACAAAAAAATTGCAAAAGAAAAAATGCGGTATTTTATATCTATAAGGTAACACCCAAAAATACATTTTGTACATATGATTTCATTTGATTTTTGGCCCTTCACGGAAGTTGTAGATCTCGTCGAGACGAGTAACTTTTGTGTTGACCACTTTTTGATTTAATCCCTTTTGTTATTTCTTTTTTATTTTTGTTTATATTTAATTTTTCAATTTTCTAGGAGCGAAATGTGGCCGCTCCTGGAGCCGCCACATGTCACTCCTTTATTTTATTATTTCAGAACTATTTTATAATTTTCAGATTTTATTATTATTATTTTATTATCACTATTTTAATTATTGTTATTTTAAGTAGCCTACTTATTTTACTCATATTTTATTATATTTTTATTTTCCTCTCCCTTTTACTTCTTCTTTTCTTATTCCCCACTCCAAGCCACATCTTCTCCACTTCCTCCACCATTTTCTCCACTCTCTCCATCTCTTCTCTAACTCCCTCTTCCTCTTTATATTCTCATCTCCCTCTCCATTTTTCTTCATCCGCCATTCCGTATTCCAACGAAAAGAGAGCGAGCTTGGAGTGTTTTTCCGTCGGTGACAACGACCTAACATCATCCTCGAGCAATGACCTCTCCATGGCGAGATCCGAGGTGGTATTAACCACTTCGTCGCAGCAATCCTTTGCAGGAAGCCGCTCAAGCTTCGGAGGCCGCCATCTCCTTGAAGCGACGATCATCGGAGTCGAGGTTTATCTCCTCCCCCACATGCGACAACATCCACCCGTCACAGGTAAATCTCTCTACTTTTCCTTATCATTTTTTATCTAACAAATTTCTTTTTCTTGTTGATCATTGATGAATACCCATTCATCACTCTTTATTCTTATATTTTATCTACAAAAACCTATGCAAATGCATGTAGATATGTGTAAATAGGAAAAGTTAGCAAAAGCATGCATTTTGTAAAAACCTATAATTAGCATGTTTTTGTGCAAAAATAAAAGAATAAAGATGAAAAAGAAAAAGAGGGAAATATTTAGAATAAATATTGAGCAACCTAACCCAAGGGAGGGCTCAGCATGGGCCTGACCGCATAAAAGCCAAGTAGAGGGAGATAGGGGCTCATGTGTGTATATATTTGTAAATAAATGAAATTATATTTTCCTCACCCAAAAATATGCTTGTACATATTTTATATATATTTAGAAACTATTAAAAACAAATTAAAAATTTAAAAATCAAAAAGACCAAAAATATCCCTTCACCATGTACATAGACCACCTTCTTTATTTATTTAACCTTATAAATAAATAAAATTATTTTTTAAACTTTTTGTAAATATTCTATGTTATATATTGTAAATAACATAAATAAAAAGAATCCAAACAAAAATCAAATAAAAATTACAAAATTAAAAATACAAAAATACATTGTACATATGCCATGTACATAGTGTACATAACTATTTATTTCCCTTATATATATAAATAATAAAAATAAAATAAAAATATCCTTTTATTCATCATTTTATTCTATAAATAAATAAAATATAAAATAGGAATAAAAATGTATAAAAATAACTAATTAAAAATCAAAATTAAAAAAAACCTATATTGTATATATACCTATGTATAGCTATACTATGTAAATACCTTATTTATATTTCTAAAAATTAATTAAAAATCACCAAAAAATAGAGAAAAATAAAATAAAAATATTTTGTGTTTTAAGTTTTTGCTAATTCGATCATTTTCTAGCCTAAAATAAAGAAACAAAAATAAAAATACGTGGCCTCTCCTGATTGGTCCACGGGGGATGTTGACCCCCCGGTCAACTCCCCCCCTTGGACCACAGGATTGCGGATCTGCATTTGGACCCGACTTCTCGAATTTGTACCCGCTTGATCCGACTCCTGAATCCGCTAACCCCGGGCGCTAATCCGAGCCTGATCTTCCCTGATCCACGCCCGGAGGTTTGCATGGGGATCCGCGCTCCGAGCTTCACACCCGACTCCCATCTAGCCGGACCCCTAGTGGTATATAACCTGAGCTCCGCCGCACTTCATTTTCATCTTTGGCTCTCCACTCTCACTCCCGTGACCTCCATAGCGATCCCTGAGGTGACAGCTCGCGATTGCCCTTGTAGCAGTGAGGAGGAGGTGGCCGGACCACTGATCCGGCGACGTTGCGCCGCCGTGCTCCGCCCAGTGCAGGAGCTCGAGCCTCAGGCCTTGGCGACCTTCGAGGCAACGACCAGGAGCTGCCTAAGCTTCAGCACAGCCTTCCACTCCACCCAGGTAGCCTTCTAGCTCGCTTATTTAGCTTAATTTCTTGTTTCCCCCAAATCGAAGCTCCGTCGAGTTCCTTTGATTCCGACCATATCGCGTATCTTTTCGATCATCGGGACACACTGTCACCTTCGCCATCCCTCGACGCACCTTCTCCGCCCCTTCGTTCAACCCAGCTCGCACAGGAGCTGGGGTTCGAGCTCCACCGTCCTCCGCTCGCCGGAGCTCGCTCGCCCCGACCCACAGTTCACCTTCACGCCGCTTCATCGGGTCGAGGCACTTTGCCCTCGACCCGCGAAGCTTCTGGGATATTTTGCAGGTCAAGAGGAGGCCATCTGAGGCCCCCTCACATCCAGGCCAGGAGCTTATCTCCGTCGACCTCGCCGGAGCCCCTCCAGGGCTCGGCTGGGCCATCGGAGGCTACCACCAGCTGCGGGACGTCATCGCCGATCTTTTCCGATCATCAGAGGCAGCTGAGGAGACCCACAACACGCGCACGAGGCCGGCGAACCTCGCCGGCCACCTGTTCTTCGAGGGTCCTCCATCACCGTCCGATAGCCCTCGCAGCTCCAGTTTCAATCGTCACTGCCCAATCATCGAGGAGCAGACACCGTTGATCATCTCGAGGCTTCATCCGGACCGTTAGAGCAGAGAGAGGGAACCACCAGCACCCGAGGCCGTTCGATCTCCCACGTGTCCCCCTCTGCGCCGTCGATCAGGCTCACGTGCGGACGAAGAAAAGCGCCAGCCATCCGAGACCGTCAGATCAGCTACGTGGCGCTCATCCAGCCGTCGACGTAATAAAGGGGTAAATTACCTTAGGCCCCCTCGTAGTTTGTGCTTTACATTTCAGTCCTGTAAATATTTTATGCTCTTTATTTACTTAGGGTAAATTGCACATTGGACCTCGTGCTTGTTTATATTTGCATTTATGCCCCTGTGTATGTGAGCCACGTGCTTCGTCACGTGTTGTTTTGGGTTATTTGCAACTGTTATCCTGTAGTTCTGGTTGCTTGATGAATGAATAGAAACTTTCTGGTATTTGCACTTATGCCCCTGTGAGTGTTTTTATTCCGCATGTGCGCCTTTTAGTAGGTTATTTGCATAACAGCCCCTGGACTTTTTGGTACGAGTTACCAAAAGGTCCAAGGACTTGTTTTTATTACCAGAAGGTCCCTGAGTGCCCCAGGCACGCGCCACGCGCGTGACTTGCTGGGAAAATTGCACCTGGACCCCCAGAGCTTCGGGTATTTGCACTTAAGTCCCTATGCACAGTGCCCCCTTTTTGATTTTTGAATAAAATATCAAATCACCTCCAAATTCGATGAAAATTTGACACATGGCTCCTGCCATGTTGTAGAATTTTTGAGAATTTTTGAGGACATTTTTGATTTTATTTGTTATTTTTAAAAATTCAAAAACATCTATTTTAGCTACTGTCTAGGTTTAAAAATCCCAAAAAAATATAAAAACTCCCCCAAAAATTCCATAAAAATTAGGTACTGTTTCTTTTGTGTGTTTTGATTTTCTAGCCAATTTTGGCTATTTTTCATTGCTCAAAAACCCTAAAAATTCAAAAATACCTACAAACTCATAAAAATCATAATAATTAACCTAAAAACCCAAAAACAATAATTTTTGTGCTCAAATTTTCCTTGTTTTCTCTAGTACACAGGAAAATTACCTCCAGTCCCTCTGAGATCCTTAGATATTTTATCTTTGGGTTTTGGGCCTGGCTGGACAGTACCTTGTCTTTTCACTACTGTTTGATTTTTAGAAAATAAAATACACCTCATAAAAATCCCAAAAATTCACCAAAAACATTAAAAAACCTAAAAAACATAAAAACATTTTTTCTTGAATTTTTGTTTGATTTTTGATGCATTAAATAATTAGTTGAAGTTGGCTTGATTTTGTGTTTCTTTTATTTTCCTCACTTTTAAAAATCCAAAAAAAATATAAAAATTATTAAAAACCACTAAAAATACTTGTCTTTTCTTTTATTTTACTTTTACTACTTCGTAGGCCTCTGGCCAACCCGTGCTCCTTGTGTTCGACCCTGGGTGCTATACCAGGTTAATCTCATAGCAAGACCGCTCCATTTTGTGCTTGATTGATTTTACATGTTTTGAGTGGTTGATTTTTCTTGATACACATCCGAGTGACTGAGGTCGCAACGACCTCATTTTAGTACCTTCACCTCAGTTGTTCGGGATTTCGTGTCATCAGAATGGCGCCGTTGCCCAGGAGCACGGCTTAGTAGTTCTTTTTGTTTTTATTTTTCGTTTTTCGTTTCGCGGCTTTTCGCGGCTCTTCAGAGCTCGCGGCTTTTCGCGGCTTTTGTATTTAGTTTCTTTTTGTTTTATTTTATTTTATTTTGATTTTCTTTTATTTTTATTTTTATTTTATATTGTGTGTTTATTTTATTTTTCATTTTTGCATATATACCCTGACTTGTATTCTCATTTCTTTTTCTTTTCATTTGATTATTTTTATTGGTCTGACCACTCTTTTCTCTGTCTTGCGAGGGCCCGAGGACCGCGGAGGCGACTTTCGAGGAGCCTGAGCAGCCAAGGAACTCGGAGGTGGCTTCTTTCTCTACGAAGCCGCAGGAGAGAGCGAGAGAGAGAGTTGAGTGGGTGAGGATAGCTTAGGATTTTATTCTTTATTTTATTATTATTGTAATAATACAGGGACAGGACTTGGACACTTTTGGACTTGTGACCGTAGCGGGTCTGTTTCGTCGAGCACCGGTGTGCTCGGGGGACCCATTAGGACCTCGCGGTTTTTCGCGGTTTTTACGCGGCTTTATTTTTCTTTCTTTCTGTCTTTTCCGGTTTTTCGCGGTTTTTGCTCGAGCCCCTAGATTTAGGACTTTCTGGTGATTGTGCCGTAATTAAGTAGGATCCACACACTTAATGACATATCTGTTCCTATAGACCGTAATTGGACCTACTTAAAATAAATAATAAAAATAACCGACTCGCTAGCTTCCGTAGCCTACGTGCCGTAGCCCGTCCTGTAAAGCGCTTACTCCTACCCCCGATTTGTCGGGCAGGGGAGGGACGGGCCAAGACCGGACCTTTTGGCTTGGAGGTCGGTGACCGGTTAGACGGTTCTTCGCTAGAAGTTGCTCGTCTAGGACTCGGCTTCCCGCTGCATCATTTAGCTTAGTTTTATTTCTGTCTTTTATTTTATGCGCGGATCATTTTGCATGTAGAGAGCTGGAGGCAGGTACGCATTTCTGACTTTGCATGCATCATTGATTTCTCGTGCATCGGCTTTTTCGACTTCTCCCCCCTGTTTTTGACCTAATAATCAGGAGAATCGAAAAATTCGTTAGGCGATTTGTTTGCTTTGAAAAAAAGACTAAAAAGAGAAACCATAAAATTGGGACTGCTAAGATTATTGACCTTAAAACTTGCTCACACTAAAAATTTTGTCTTGGGGAGAGCAACCCCCTCATTGCTTGGTTTGTATGCGCGAGAGAGTGACCCGCACACTAGGTAGAGCCCCCCGTTGCTAAACCCGACTGATTACCGACTCTTCCGTGCGGGCCAGTCGGTTGGGGTTAGCAGCGGATATCCCAACAGGTCACGTAAGCGCTCTGATATCTTGAGTGTTCACCAAAATAAAATTGACAAGATAATTTGACCGAACTTTCACGGTCTTCAGCTCGCGTTGCGTTGGTGAACCGGGGGTTTGTTTTTAGATCATAATTTTTCCAGATCTCATCCGCCCTACTCGCCAGATCAAGATGATGGGTAGACGATCTCTTAGGCAGCCTCTGGCTGCACCGCTTTCGGGCGCGTCTACCTCATCATCTAGGTTGGCTCGCGAGAGCTCAGACCCGCTCTCCGAGCCCGAGTACGACTCCACCCTGTTCCCCCTCGATCCCTTTTCTGACCTTCCTGAGAGACACGAGCCCGAGGAGAGATTGATACACTTGACAGCACCTGAGTTGGGCTCGTTTGATTTTGCAGACGTCGATATGGCCGGAGCAGGCAGTTCAGATGATCACTCCCGTCGACCAGAGCACATTGTACTAGACCAGGGAGCGATCAACTCCACCCTGATCGCATCACTCGATACAATCCAGCAGCAGCTCCGCGATCAGGGAGCATTCATGATAGAGATGAGGAGAGAGTTGGAGAGGCTCCGAGCAGAGCGAGATCAGCAGAGCGAGCCCGAGGAGATCCCGGATGCAGATGCACAAGCACGAGCCGCAGCAGCAGCCGCGGCCGCCGCCGCAGCGGCAGCAGCCGCAGGAGGAGCTGGACCACCGAGACCGATGCGGGAGTTGCACAACCCCGGATCTACACTGATGCACCATTGGGTGGTGGTTCCAGCTATCGTGGGGACTTCAAGTTCCCCCCGAACACCTTGCAGATGCTTCCTCGGTTCCATGGACTTGCTACAGAGGAGCCCCACCTCCACCTCCAGGAGTTTTTGATGATATGCAGCACTGTCCACGACAGACATGTGGACCAGGACACGATCAGGATGATCGCCTTCCCCTTTTCATTGGCAGATAGAGCAGCCACCTGGCTGAAGCATTTGGGGAAATTTATTTATACCTGGGAGCAGCTCCGCACCGAGTACTTGAACAAGTACTATCCACTCGGGCGGACGAATGCAGCGAGGGCCCTGATTAGCAACTTCTCCATGTTCCCCAACGAGCAGTTTCACGAGGCTTGGGAGAGGTTCAGAGAGCTCCTGGACAGATGCCCGCACCACGACATCACGAAGCCGAACCTTGTGCAGAGCTTCTTTAGCGGGTTGTCACCAGAGCTACAGGGCCTGGTCAATGCTTCTTGTGGCGGGTCCTACTTCGCCAAGACCACGACCAGATCTGGGCTATTTTTGAGGAGATGGCAGAGAACTACATGGTGATGTCCCAGACCCGGCTCTATACTCAGAAGACCCAGCCACATCAGCCAGGACCCGTGCAGTACCAGAGGATAGCACGAGTAGATGCAGGTCCTTCCAGTTCGTCTGCAGCCGCAGCAGCACAGGCAGAGTCATCAGCTGCAGACATGGGTATCATCAGCGAGAAGTTGGACCGCATGGAGCTGATAGAGAAGAAGCAGTGCCAGAGTATCACGCAGATGGAGCAGATGGCACAGGTCTTGAGCGACATGAAGACACAGCTCATGTGTCTCCAGGAGGCACAGACGGCTTCTCAGCCCCGTCTTCAGTCGCGAGGCGATGCCGGCAGCAGCAGCAGCTCGTCCCAGCGCTCCAGCACTCCCGTGCAGCCTAGACAGGTTCACCTTGTACAGGCGGAGCCGTACCAGCAGCCGCAGCCCACCTACCAGTCCCCACCATCTCCAGAGATGCAGATGGTGGTCTACCAGCCGGATCAGCCTCTGGCAGTACTCCCGCCATCCCCTTTTGATGCCGAGCCGTTGATGGATGTCAACGGGATTTGGTACGACCGCCCCCAGCCTGGGATCCGACGAGACCATCCCGGATTCAGGTGGGGGAGTGGTGGTGCCCAGCCCCAGCAGCAGCCGTCAGGACAGGGAGGGCAGTACTCCCATCAGAGAGACCAGCACCAGCCGCAGCAGCAACCCCCAGCGTATCAGCAGCAGTCATCCTACGGTCCTCGTCCCTATCAGCAGCAGGGACAGTCTTGGAGACGTGAGCAGCAGGCTCACCAGGGATACCAGCAGCACCCTCCATCCTACCCCTCTTACCCACCACAGCAGTTCCAGCAGCCTCACCCACAGAGAGGCCACCCGTCGGGCTCCCACGAGAGCCCCGCCTTGGATGATATCGCCCGCCTCCTCACGGACCAGCAGGCTACATTCCGACGGGAGATGGACGAGTTCCGCCAGGAGATGCGGGACCTGGTGAGAGGGAAGGCCGCCATACCAGCCCAGATAGAGCCCAATCCGAACAGCCTCAAGCAGAAATCTGAGCAGGTAGTACATACTGAGTTAGCCACTCCTAGTGACCCATTTGATGATACTTCTTCGGATCTATTTGATGCTGATTTTGTCACACTTAGGAGCGGTAGGACCCCAGCAGGCGGCGGCGCCTCATCTGAGCACCATCCCGAGGCGCCACAGGAGGAGGAGGAGAGCGGTACTGAGGCCGCTCCAGACGATGACGGTGGTACTGAGGCCACCAAGGATGCTGATCCCACCGGCGGTACTGAGGCCGCCGCTTCACCAGATCTAGGAGGTGGTACTGATGCCACCCATTCAGCCGAGCCAGCCAGCGATACTGATGCCGCACGACGTCTACCTTCAGCAACAGCAGAGCAGCCAGCCCGTGGTGGTACTGAGGCCACCGGTGTTTGTACAGACAGAGATGTTGTTTTTCCTCGTGTTCATGTATCTCGGAACTCTGCTATGAATAAAGGAAAAGGTTTACTTTCTTTTGGTCCCATTGTGGTGCATGATGTATGTGTGGATCCGGTCCTTGAACCGTCTAGACCTTTTCCTAGTCCTTCATCTGAGAAGGACCCAGTGATCCCCTTCCCTAGAGCCCTTCAGATGGGGAAGGAGAAGAAGAAAAATGATTCAAAAAAAAGAGAGTTTGAGGAGTTCAGCCAGAGCATGATCGATCGATTCCACATCCAGCTGACACTCCAGGAGGCTTTGCAGCACATCCCCCTTCTCCAGCGATCTTTGAGAGAGAGGACTACAGTCAGGAGGACAAGGAGGAACCACACTTCAGAGATACATGTGCTGACGAAAGCCACGTGCTTTGCAATCCAGAACCGACTGCCAGCCAAGAGGCCAGATTCAGGGGCCCCGTATGTCAGATGCCAGATCAGTGAGCAGTGGTTCGACCGTACTCTTCTAGATAGCGGATCGTCGATTAACCTTCTTCCGGCAGCCCTTCTCGACCGCTTCGAGTTGGGCACTCTTCGACAGAGCAGGACAGTCCTTCAGTTCGCTGATCGATCTGTCAAGAGGCCGAAGGGGTTATTACGAGACGCTATCGTCACTATTCAGGGCCTGCAATTCCCCGTGGACTTCGTAGTGTTGGACATGGAGATCCCTGAGTCAGTGGCCGATACCCCCATCATCCTTGGTCGTCCGTTCTTGGCCACAGCCAAGTCGGTGACTGATCATGATAGCGGGAAGGTGTACTTTCGCGTCCAGGGCGAGAGTATACAAATAGAGACGGTCGAGGACTATAGAGCCAGATTCAGATCCCGCTCAGATGCGAGTACCGATTCAGAGCAGCTGACAGACGCAGAGCCAGACATCCACCAGGACTGTGATTTTGTGATCACAGATGATGAGGCAGCTTGGGCAGACCTTGAGACACAGACCAGCCTCTCATTTTCAGACACAGCTGATGCAGAGATGACAGCAGAGGAGAGTCTGGAGAGCACATACCTGGTTCAGGATACCATTGAGGCAGCAGAGCCGGTCCTTGATCGCAGCACGATGACTAGTGATGGTGGTGCTGAGGCCACCTTGTTCTCCGGTGGTACTGATGCCACCACTTCTGATACAGATCCCTCGGATTCAGAGTCTGATTGGGCCGATTGCTATGATCAGATGCCAGACCTGAGTCCATCTGAGCCTATAGATGAAGAGGAGGTAGAGGCAGAGCAGAGCAGAGACAGTGCAGTAGAGCCGCCTACCCCCGATCCAGTTTGCGAGAGTATGCTTTCACTTTCCCAGGCAGATTTGGCCGACCTTGCAGCTTTCACTCAGTTTCTTCCGCAGCCAGATTTGCCGGCACCCAGCATTCCAGAGCTGAAGCCGCTCCCTACTTCGCTGAAGTATCGATTCCTTGTGGGCGAGCCTGAGATGTACCCAGTCATCATCTCCGCCGAGTTGACTGGAGAGAAGGAATCCCGTTTGATGGGGGTTCTTGAAAAGAACCGCAAGGCGATCGGATGGAGCGTAGCAGATCTCCATGGGATTAGTCCATCAGTGTGCTCCCACCATATCTATCTCGAGGAGGGGGCGAAGCCGTCGCGTGAGTTCCAGCGGCGTCTGAACCCCAACCTGAGAGAGGTTGTGATGAAGGAAATATCAAAGTGGTGGGGTGCAGGTTTTATTTATCCCATTTCCGACTCCAAGTGGGTTAGCCCCTTGCATGTGGTGCCCAAGAAGACGGGCATCACGACTGTGATCAGTGAGTCGGGAGAGGAGATTGCTACACGAGTACCCACCTCTTGGAGGGTTTGTGTTGACTACAGGAGACTCAACCAAGCCACCAAGAAGGACCATTTCCCCCTGCCCTTTATTGACCAGATCATTGAGAGACTGGTAGGGAAGAGCCATTATTGCTTCGTGGATGGGTACTCGGGCTACAACCAAGTGGCCATCGCTCCTGAGGATCAGGAGAAGACCACCTTTACCTGTCCCTTCGGCACATACGCTTTTCGACGCATGCCATTTGGGCTATGCAACGCCCCTGCGACTTTTCAGAGGTGCATGCTGTCGATCTTCTCGGACATGGTAGGGGAGTGCTTAGAGGTCTTCATGGACGATTTCTCGATCTACGGCGACGGGTTTGATTCTTGTCTTGACTGCCTAGATCGAGTACTTCAGCGATGTATTGAGTATCACTTGGTGTTATCTTGGGAGAAGAGTCACTTCATGGTGACTCAAGGGACGGTGCTTGGCCACATCATCTTCAATAGGGGCATGGAGGTTGATCCGGCCAAGGTTGATGTCATTAGGAAACTCGCACCGCCGTCCAATCTGAGGCAGTTACGGTCATTTCTGGGGCACGTTGGATTTTATAGGAGATTTATTCAGGATTTCAGCAGGATTGCCCGGCCGTTGACTGACCTCTTGACGAAAGACACCGAGTTCCTTGTCGATGACAAGTGTCTTTCGTCGTTTGCTACTCTCCAGCAGTGTGTTATTGAGGCTCCTGTCCTCCAGCCGCTTGATTGGTCTCTCCCATTCGAGATCATGACGGACGCCTCCGATTTTGCCGTAGGGGCAGTGCTGGGACAGAGGAGGGATGGAGTACCATTTGCTATACACTACGCTAGCCGCACATTGGATTCCGCCCAGCGGAATTATACAGTCACAGAGAAGGAGATGCTAGCCGTGGTGTTTGCCCTGGATAAGTTCAGATCATATATCATCGGATCTAGAGTGACTTTGTTTACAGATCATACCGCCATCAGGTACCTCATGGCAAAGAAGGATGCCAAGGCCAGACTGACTAGATGGATCCTTCTACTCCAGGAGTTCGACATCGAGATTAAGGATAAGCCTGGAGTCAAGAATGTGGTGGCGGATCATCTCTCCCGATTAGAGCAGCCTGAGGAGACTGAGCAGATTGATCCTATCCGAGATACCTTCCCAGATGAGGCGAACCTTGCTATCGCCTCACTCCCATGGTACGCCGATATTGTGAACTTTCTCGTTGCTAGGAAAGTCCCACAAGATTGGCCCAGGCAGAGGCTTGAGACCTTCCTTGCGAAGGCCAAGTCCTACCATTGGGAGGATCCCATCCTTTACCACGAAGGAGGGGATAGCGTCTGGCGTCGGTGTATTCCTCAGGAGGAACACCATAGCGTCCTCACTTACTGCCACAAGCTTGAGGCAGGAGGACATCATTCTGGGAGGAGAACGGCACAGAAAGTGCTCCAATCTGGCTTGTGGTGGCCTACCCTCTTCAAGGACTCAGACGAGTTCGTGAAGAGGTGTACTGACTGTTAGAGGATGGGCACTTGTGGACAGCGTGATATGATGCCGATGCAGCCCATTCACTTCTGTGAGGTTTTTGACGCATGGGGCATCGATTTCATGGGTCCATTCCCTAAGAGTCAGGGATTTGAGTACATTCTGTTGGCCGTTGACTATGTGAGTCGTTGGGTGGAGGCTATCCCCGCCCGAGCCGCTGATGCGAGGACAGTTTGCAGATTTTTGAGGAAGCATATCATCACGCGGTTCGGGGTTCCACGAGTTCTCATTTCTGATGGGGGATCTCATTTCATCAACGACCAGGTGAAGGCACTTGCTAGCGAGTTCGGCATAGATCATCGTGTTGCTACACCGTACCATCCACAGACAAATTGTCTAGCCGAAGTGTCGAATAGGGAGATCAAGACTATTCTGCAGAAAGTCGTCCGCCCTGACCGAAAGGATTGGTCACAGCTTTTGGACTCGGTCTTGTGGGCATATAGGACGTCTTTCAAGACACCTTTGGGCACCTCTCCCTTTCGCCTTGTATATGGTAAGCCATGCCATTTACCTGTTGAGCTGAGGCACAAGTCACTTTGGGCAGTTACAGACATACTTATGGATCCAGATGGTATAGGAGACCAGAGAAGGGCAGAGCTAGCTGCCCTGGAGGAACTTAGAGATGCAGCTTTCTCAAGCAGCCTACATTATAAGGAGAAAGTCAAGGAGTGGCATGATTCTCATATCAGCCACAAGCATTTTGAGATTGAACAGAGAGTATGGCTGTTTGATGCGAGGCTTAGATTATTTCCAGGGAAGCTACAGAGCAAATGGAAAGGACCTTATCTGGTTAGGAAGGTACACGACAACGGTAGCATCGACATATCTGAGTTGTCTTCTGAGAGTACCTTCCGAGTGAACGGCCAGCGGCTCAAGCCATTTCTAGATCATGAGCCGCGGGTCGTTGATATTGCCCCTATTCATTTTGCGTGAGATGTGGTCTTTGACTCACATCTAATGCATCTCACGCCTGAGCTTTACTGATCTTCCGCTGTATATAGATCCAGATGTCCATATCATCACATTCTTTAGTCCCACATCCCTTTCTTCATCTTGTGATTATGCTATACTCAGGGTGCACTTTACCCTAAGTATAGGGGGGATGTGAGACATTTCGGGTATTTCTTTTGTTTCTGTCTACCCCTGTTTTGCTGCCTATACTTAGGGGCATTTCACCCTAAGTATAGGGGGGGCAGACCCTGTACATTCCCCACTCGGTTTTCCCTTAGTATACAGCCTGCTATACTTAGGATTACTTGATCCTAAGTATAGGGGGGAGACCTGAGTCCCTCTTGACTTTTCATTTCCTTTTGTATAGCCTTTCTTTTCACTTCCCTATACATAGCACGAGTTATGTCTTCTTCATCGCTCTTGACTCTGAGGACATCGTTCGAGCTAAGTATGGGGGGGTGTGTATATATTTCATATATACTTTAGCCATAACTCGTACTTTGTGTGAGTGTGTTAATAAATAAAATGGCTAAAAACCACAAAAATTAAAAATTTTCATGTACATAATCTTCTTTTATTTTGCACATACATAGCTAGTGTACAAACTATTTTTGTAAAAATGATTTCAAAAATCTTTTGTGTGTAAAGCTTGTGTAAATATTTTTGTATCAAAATTATGTATATAGTACAAAATTTTTCCAAAATGTTTTGAAAATCAAAAAGTTTGCAAAAATCTTGTGTAAATGTGTGTAAATATCTTTTTGCAAAACTTGCACTTCATGCATCATCATTCATGATTTCAAAACATTTTTCAAAAATTTTGCATGATTGTAAAATATTGTGTAAATAAGCATCTTTTTGTACATATGTATATAGTTTTTCTGGATGATAGTTGACATTTAAACTAGCTTGGAATCAAATTGAGAAATGGAGCTTGATTAAGATCTTAATCCACCTAATTTCTAAGAGGAACCTTATAGGGCTTAGGTTTAAGGCTTTTCAGGTCCATGGTGACTTAATTCTTTGAGTCCACTAGGCTATGATCACATGTCATCTCAATGAGCCTAAGTAGAGCACTTAACAACAACACATGACTCATATAGATTATGGCTTTACTTGGACAACTGCACTATGCACCGAGCTCTCTACGGATGAGGTGGTGAGGAGGCAGTCTTTCTTGACTTGGGGTAGCATATGAGGGTAGTACTTCTAGGCGGAACCTCTCTTCTTCTTATAGTGAAGGAAGTGCGTCTCAACTTGGTCTGGTTGCCATGAAGTCTAACGACGGGAGTTGTGGGTTGCAATAAAGCTTCAAAAGAGGGATAGTCTACTGACTCAAGAGGAAAAACTCCTTGTATATATGCTGCACATGTACATGTTGTATAGATGCACTCGAAAAAAAAAATGTGCAAAAAAGAAAAGAACTCCAAAAAAGTGGTGGGTCTGAGAGAAAATGATAATCCCACCGGAGTATGTATATAAGTGCAATAAGAAAAGCTTGGTTTCATGATCCACCTGTTGTAGCTTGCAGCAGGGAGACTTGGCTACACTGATCAAGCTCCCAAGGGTACTTGGCTACACTGGCCTTGACCCATTCTCTTCTTCCCCCTCTTCTTGAGCCGGTTGTACTTGAACTTAGAAGGGAATACCCCGCTCCTCGAGGAAAGAGTGGCCAGATTGAGGTCATAGAGTTACCTTGTTGGGGAGGGTTGTCAAGTTGCCATTTCTGAGGTGGAGAGCTTAGACCTCACTTTCACAGGACAAGGAAAGATTCATGGTCTTCAGGGTTTGTGATTGATGACTTGTTCTGATCTGGAGCATTGAGGAGTCTTGGTTATAGAGTAGTGGAACTTGGAGGCTGTTAGGTTTTAAGCTTAAGTCTAAATAAGGTTCCGACACATTAATAATCCAAGGATCTAATTGAGCTCCATACCTCAATTTAATGAAGGTAAGTTTAATAATCAACCTTGATCCATGTACACTCTCTTTTTCTTTTTCTTTCTTTCTTTTTCACTTCTTTTTCAAATAAGTGTTTGCTAAGGGACTAGCAAAGTATAGTATAGGGGGGTGATGAATACCCATTCATCACTCTTTATTCTTATATTTTAGCTACAAAAACCTATGCAAATGCATGTAGATATGTGTAAATAGGAAAAGTTAGCAAAAGCATGCATTTTGTAAAAACCTATAATTAGCATGTTTTTGTGCAAAAATAAAAGAATAAAGATGAAAAAGAAAAAGAGGGAAATATTTAGAATAAATATTGAGCAACCTAACCCAAGGGAGGGCTCAGCATGGGCCTGACCGCATAAAAGCCAAGTAGAGGGAGATAGGGGCTCATGTGTGTATATATTTGTAAATAAATGAAATTATATTTTCCTCACCCAAAAATATGCTTGTACATATTTTATATATATTTAGAAACTATTAAAAACAAATTAAAAATTTAAAAATCAAAAAGACCAAAAATATCCCTTCACCATGTACATAGACCACCTTCTTTATTTATTTAACCTTATAAATAAATAAAATTATTTTTTAAACTTTTTGTAAATATTCTATGTTATATATTGTAAATAACATAAATAAAAAGAATCCAAACAAAAATCAAATAAAAATTACAAAATTAAAAATACAAAAATACATTGTACATATGCCATGTACATAGTGTACATAACTATTTATTTCCCTTATATATATAAATAATAAAAATAAAATAAAAATATCCTTTTATTCATCATTTTATTCTATAAATAAATAAAATATAAAATAGGAATAAAAATGTATAAAAATAACTAATTAAAAATCAAAATTAAAAAAAACCTATATTGTATATATACCTATGTATAGCTATACTATGTAAATACCTTATTTATATTTCTAAAAATTAATTAAAAATCACCAAAAAATAGAGAAAAATAAAATAAAAATATTTTGTGTTTTAAGTTTTTGCTAATTCGATCATTTTCTAGCCTAAAATAAAGAAACAAAAATAAAAATACGTGGCCTCTCCTGATTGGTCCACGGGGGATGTTGACCCCCCGGTCAACTCCCCCCCTTGGACCACAGGATTGCGGATCTGCATTTGGACCCGACTTCTCGAATTTGTACCCGCTTGATCCGACTCCTGAATCCGCTAACCCCGGGCGCTAATCCGAGCCTGATCTTCCCTGATCCACGCCCGGAGGTTTGCATGGGGATCCGCGCTCCGAGCTTCACACCCGACTCCCATCTAGCCGGACCCCTAGTGGTATATAACCTGAGCTCCGCCGCACTTCATTTTCATCTTTGGCTCTCCACTCTCACTCCCGTGACCTCCATAGCGATCCCTGAGGTGACAGCTCGCGATTGCCCTTGTAGCAGTGAGGAGGAGGTGGCCGGACCACTGATCCGGCGACGTTGCGCCGCCGTGCTCCGCCCAGTGCAGGAGCTCGAGCCTCAGGCCTTGGCGACCTTCGAGGCAACGACCAGGAGCTGCCTAAGCTTCAGCACAGCCTTCCACTCCACCCAGGTAGCATTCTAGCTCGCTTATTTAGCTTAATTTCTTGTTTCCCCCAAATCGAAGCTCCGTCGAGTTCCTTTGATTCCGACCATATCGCGTATCTTTTCGATCATCGGGACACACTGTCAC
Organism: Ottelia alismoides; assembly: GCA_037367405.1. Lineage (NCBI taxonomy): Eukaryota > Viridiplantae > Streptophyta > Magnoliopsida > Alismatales > Hydrocharitaceae > Ottelia > Ottelia alismoides. Next base: position 963,364 of record JAZKJV010004701.1, read on the forward strand.
CTTCGCCATCCCTCGACGCACCTTCTCCGCCCCTTCGTTCAACCCAGCTCGCACAGGAGCTGGGGTTCGAGCTCCACCGTCCTCCGCTCGCCGGAGCTCGCTCGCCCCGACCCACAGTTCACCTTCACGCCGCTTCATCGGGTCGAGGCACTTTGCCCTCGACCCGCGAAGCTTCTGGGATATTTTGCAGGTCAAGAGGAGGCCATCTGAGGCCCCCTCACATCCAGGCCAGGAGCTTATCTCCGTCGACCTCGCCGGAGCCCCTCCAGGGCTCGGCTGGGCCATCGGAGGCTACCACCAGCTGCGGGACGTCATCGCCGATCTTTTCCGATCATCAGAGGCAGCTGAGGAGACCCACAGCACGCGCACGAGGCCGGCGAACCTCGCCGGCCACCTGTTCTTCGAGGGTCCTCCATCACCGTCCGATAGCCCTCGCAGCTCCAGTTTCAATCGTCACTGCCCAATCATCGAGGAGCAGACACCGTTGATCATCTCGAGGCTTCATCCGGACCGTTAGAGCAGAGAGAGGGAACCACCAGCACCCGAGGCCGTTCGATCTCCCACGTGTCCCCCTCTGCGCCGTCGATCAGGCTCACGTGCGGACGAAGAAAAGCGCCAGCCATCCGAGACCGTCAGATCAGCTACGTGGCGCTCATCCAGCCGTCGACGTAATAAAGGGGTAAATTACCTTAGGCCCCCTCGTAGTTTGTGCTTTACATTTCAGTCCTGTAAATATTTTATGCTCTTTATTTACTTAGGGTAAATTGCACATTGGACCTCGTGCTTGTTTATATTTGCATTTATGCCCCTGTGTATGTGAGCCACGTGCTTCGTCACGTGTTGTTTTGGGTTATTTGCAACTGTTATCCTGTAGTTCTGGTTGCTTGATGAATGAATAGAAACTTTCTGGTATTTGCACTTATGCCCCTGTGAGTGTTTTTATTCCGCATGTGCGCCTTTTAGTAGGTTATTTGCATAACAGCCCCTGGACTTTTTGGTACGAGTTACCAAAAGGTCCAAGGACTTGTTTTTATTACCAGAAGGTCCCTGAGTGCCCCAGGCACGCGCCACGCGCGTGACTTGCTGGGAAAATTGCACCTGGACCCCCAGAGCTTCGTGTATTTGCACTTAAGTCCCTGTGCACAGTGCCCCCTTTTTGATTTTTGAATAAAATATCAAATCACCTCCAAATTCGATGAAAATTTGACACATGGCTCCTGCCATGTTGTAGAATTTTTGAGAATTTTTGAGGACATTTTTGATTTTATTTGTTATTTTTAAAAATTCAAAAACATCTATTTTAGCTACTGTCTAGGTTTAAAAATCCCAAAAAAATATAAAAACTCCCCCAAAAATTCCATAAAAATTAGGTACTGTTTCTTTTGTGTGTTTTGATTTTCTAGCCAATTTTGGCTATTTTTCATTGCTCAAAAACCCTAAAAATTCAAAAATACCTACAAACTCATAAAAATCATAATAATTAACCTAAAAACCCAAAAACAATAATTTTTGTGCTCAAATTTTCCTTGTTTTCTCTAGTACACAGGAAAATTACCTCCAGTCCCTCTGAGATCCTTAGATATTTTATCTTTGGGTTTTGGGCCTGGCTGGACAGTACCTTGTCTTTTCACTACTGTTTGATTTTTAGAAAATAAAATACACCTCATAAAAATCCCAAAAATTCACCAAAAACATTAAAAAACCTAAAAAACATAAAAACATTTTTTCTTGAATTTTTGTTTGATTTTTGATGCATTAAATAATTAGTTGAAGTTGGCTTGATTTTGTGTTTCTTTTATTTTCCTCACTTTTAAAAATCCAAAAAAAAATATAAAAATTATTAAAAACCACTAAAAATACTTGTCTTTTCTTTTATTTTACTTTTACTACTTCGTAGGCCTCTGGCCAACCCGTGCTCCTTGTGTTCGACCCTGGGTGCTATACCAGGTTAATCTCATAGCAAGACCGCTCCATTTTGTGCTTGATTGATTTTACATGTTTTGAGTGGTTGATTTTTCGTGATACACATCCGAGTGACTGAGGTCGCAACGACCTCATTTTAGTACCTTCACCTCAGTTGTTCTGGATTTCGTGTCATCAAAATCACCACATTACATCATCACAATCATCACACACACACACGCATCTTTTATTCATTGCATTCTATTTCCTGATTACAAAAACAAATACAAAAAAATTGCAATACAAAAAAAATACAAAAAATAAAAAAAAGCAGGAGAGCAGCCTTGGCCGGCCGTACCCGCCGCACCTCCCATCGCTCGGCGAGCGCGGACCCAGCCACCTTCGCAGGAATGAGTGCCGCCCCCGACTCCACCAGGCCGCCCCTTGTCAGAGCTCCGCCCTGCATCGCCCGTCCTCAGCCTTGGCCAGCCGTACCCGCGTACGCCCTCCAGCTGCCCGCGAGTGCACCTCTCGGCCTCCCAAGCGTGCCCAACGCGCCCTCCTCCCAGAGCCGATCCCCCACCTTGCAGCCCCATGCGGCCTCATCCTCGCCTCGTGCCACCGCGCGACGTGCATGCTCCAGCACGCCAGCCCCCGCGTGTAACCCCTGGACGCCAGCTCCAGGCCGCGCAGCCCCTCTCCGACGCCCTCCGCGCAGCCCTCTGCCCGTGCCCCACCGCCATTGCCCGACCTTCGTGGCCTGCGTGCGCCGCCGCGAGCCGCCTCGCGTGCGCCACCCTCGCCGCCGTTGCGCGACGCGACCTCCTCCTCCTTCTAGCGTGGTCACGCGCCGCCGCCCCCTTGAGGATTCCCCTTGTGCTCTAACGTGCAGGACAAGAAGAAGAAAAGGTCCATTTTCGTTTTTTTTATTTTAGTTGTAAAACTGCATAATTTATCCTTTAAGTTATTGTATTTGCAAAAGCATCCTTATTCACATTTCAGCATTTTCAATTTCAATTCTATATTGCATTGACACCCCTGAGTTGGCATAATAATTTGGACTTCAAAATAGCATCATTTATTTTAATGAAAAATAGCATGTTGTAGAGAAATTCATTCTTTATCTCTTAGCTATTTTATTGCATTTTTTGTGAGTATTTGACAATTTATTAAAAATCAGAGATTGAAAATCTGTGATATTTTGTGAGCAATATCGGAATGGACAACATGGTCAGTATAGGAACTCATCTGCGAGTCAACATCAACAGAACCAGCCCACTAGTGAATTGGAGTCCCTCACCTTGGCGATCCAGACCCTGACTGATAGGGTCCAACAAATCCACAATGACTATCTGGATATGAGAACTGATTTGAATTGTGTTTCTCGTACCCAGGACCAACAGATGGCACCAAAGACCCCAATTCCTGCTCAAGTTCAGGCTAATCCGAACAGCTTGAATTAGGGCCAGAACCGACCACGAGATCATGTATACTATTCAGATAATTCTTTATCTGAACATGAGATCCTTTCGTATGATAATGTAAACCATATGTCCCTCAGGAGCAGAAGGACCATGATCGTGCCTGATCGGGCACGGGCACCGGAGGAAGAAGCCACCAAGTCTCTACCTGAGGAGAACTTGGAGGCAGAGGAGCAGCACCACCACCACCATCGACAGAAGAGGAGGACTTCTGACTCCTCCAAGAAGCAGGAGAACTGCATCAGTAGGGAGTCCAGCAAGACCGATGAAGAACCCGCACCTCCATTTGAGGAGGATGTTCCAGCAGTTGCAGAAAATGCATCACCGATCTTGCAGCAGAAATTTTCTTTTTGTCATAGTCAGAGTCAGTGTCCGAGTCAGTCTCAGAGTCCGAGTCATGTACATAACTCAGTTCCAATCTTAAATGAAAATCTTTCAGTTTCCGAATCTGAATTTGAATCAATAATCCCTTTCCTCCGAGCTCTTAAGGGTGGAATGAAGAAAAATAGAAAAATACAAAAAGATGACCCTGATATGGCGGAGTTTTGCAATAAACACATCAAGGTCACATTCCCCTTTGACAAGTATGTGGAGATGACACCTGCATTTCAGAAATACCTTAAGGTGAGATGCACACCTACTAGGGTTAGCAGGAAGACCAAAAGCCGTGTTGAGAAACACGTTCTGTCAGTAGCCACGACTTGTGCAATAAAGAACTCGTTTCCGAGGAAACGAAGAGACATGGGTGCACATTATGTGGTGAGTCATGTCGATGATACTGCATTTGCACGCACTCTCCTGGATAACGGATCCTCAATCAACTTAATGCCTACAGCTCTCTATGAGCGGCTAAATCTCAGACCTCTTAGGAAGTCTAGAGCCCTACTTCAGTTTGCTGATAAATCAACCAAGAGGTCCCAAGGAGAATTGAGGAATGTTGTCATCAAAGTCGAGGGCCAAGAATACATGGTGGACTTTACCGTTCTTGATACGGAGTTCCAGATCATACTAGGAAGGCCCTTCCTCAGAACAACAGGGGCCTTATTTGATTATAAGATATGGAAAATCCAGTTCCAAACTCCAGGCGGAGATGAGGAACTTGAGATGAAGCAGACTAGATGGCAGAGATCGGATTCAGAATCCAGCATCGAGTACTCTTCATCCGAAGCAGATTGCTTTCATGTAGACACTGTTGGGCCATGGAGACAGAACCCAGCTAGCACCGATGAGTCCCTCCCCTCTGGAGAAGATCTTGTGCATGAGTCAGTTTGCGAGGTTCTTAGAAACGAGTACAGCTCAGAATATGCATCCCCCTATATCTTTGATGACTTAGAGGCCTAGCTGGGCCTTTCAGTCCTTCCCTCTTCAGGACAATCAGAAGATGAGGATGATGAGTCGGACGTGGCTTTTGCCGATTGCTTGGAGACCTTTGACGACCCGACTTCATAGCCAAATGAATTGGTGGCAGCAATTTCAAGGACCGATCCAGCCTCTACCAGCACTGCACCAGATTTGATTGAGCCAGACTTCCTCGATGATCACACATTACCTGAGCTCAAACCTTTACCCACAACACTTACGTATGCCTTCCTTGCCGGCCTTCAAGCGACGACCAGGAACTCAACTCCGAGCTTCTATCCCCAGGTAGCACCCTCCATCCCCCCTCCGATCTCCTTCTTCATTTTCTTCCTTTTTCTTGAAATTTATCCGCCTCCTCCGACCACTCCCGCTCTTGCCTGACCATCCTTCGAGCTCCGCCATGGATCTCTGATCTTTGCGACCTACTTCATACACCCCGACGACGCATCACACCTTCCTCCGACCAAAGCTCCACCATCTTGGCGGAGGAGCACCACCGCACCTCCTTCATTCCACTCCAGGCCTCCCGTTGCACTCACCTTCACCCCACAAACACACAGCACGCCTCAGCTATCAAAACTAACCCCTGCAGGTACTACTTCCTTCATTGGTCGGAAGCTTCACCGGAGCTACTTCGACCTTCAGCATTGCCGGCTTACGGACCTTCCCAGCTTCACCCAAAGCCACCAGCAGCTCCCCGACGCTTCCCCGATCGTCCCCAGCAGCTTAGGAGCCTCCGATGAGCAGCATCGAGCACGAGGAAAGGCGGCGGAGCCAGGAGGGCTTCGGTGGAGCCCAGCCACATCCGCCGCAGGAGGCGGCGGACCTGAGGAACACGACGCACAACCACCGTCCGATCCTCACGATCGGACGGTTCTGATCGAGCCACGTCGCCAACACCCCACCTCTGTCGGATCAGGAGGATTCAATGCTCACGATCCTACCATGTGCTCTCTCCTTCGACCTACAACAATCGTCCAATCACGTGAGGATCTAGCGTCTCGCAGCCCGTCACGTCGTCCGCCCCATCGCCGTTGGATCCATCACGACCTAACGGGCCGCAACACGCCACATCGCTTCATCTCCGGTACCCTCATCCTACGTTGGATCTTCACTCGATCTAACGGTCCCAGGCGCACCACATACCAGCTTCAGTAGCCGTTAGATCTCATCCATCTAATGGTCTAGGGAGCGCCACGTCGCCTCCTCCGAGCCTCCTCCCTGAATCTTAGGCTCAGAGCTTCCGAAGCTGTCCCGAGCCACGTCCGAGCCTGCTGCGCACCAGAACCGACATCCGAGCCTCCGACGTCTCCCGAGCCTAGCATTGCACGTGTTCCTCACGTGTGGCCTGGGTATTTTACATTGAGGCTCCTAGAAGTTTTGCAAATTACAAATCAGTCCCTGTCAAGAGCATCACGTGAGGCACACATGTTTCAGTGGGCATTTTGCACACATATCCCCAGCATTATAGGTAATTGCATTTAAGTCCCTGTCAGCATGTTTAAATTTCAGTAATTTATTTTCTGTATTTGCAATTTGGTCCCTATCTTTGCACACATATTTTGGTATCCATTTGGCATCATTTTTCAGTTCTAAAAATTGCATTGTGTAGCTTATCTTGTTCTCTTTCTTATGAGACACGTGTTGAATTTTTGTGAGATATGGGAATTTATTATCATTTAATTGGTGAAATTTTCTATATTTTGCCCATTTTATGATTTTTAATTCATATTAAATTCCTTGTTGCTCTAAAAATCACCATAAATTCACATTAGACTTAGGATAATTTAGTTTACATTGTGCCCAAAAATCAAACATTTGCACGCATCGCGAGGCCTGAATAAATTAATTAGTGATTTCCTTAATTGATTTTTAATAGGTCCAATTCACATAGAATTTTAAGTTTATCAATTTTTCTGGATTCATCACACTTAGATCTATCTAGGATAATTTTGATGTCTAGAAATAATGTGTTTTGGTATTTATTAAAATTAATTTTGTAAAAATCGCCTTACATTCATATTTTATTCTCAGTAAATTCATAAAGTGTCAGAAAAATCCAAAAAAATTAGTGTAGCTTAATTTCATTGCATTTCACCTTCTAGCTAATTTTCCTAATTTTTGGACTTAAGTTGACTATATTTCTTATATAACTTGTAAACTGGCCTGAGAAATTACATTTGTTTTCCCTTTATTACATAAAAATTGCTAAAAAATACCAAAAATATCTTCTGAAAATCCGACCTCTGAAATTCGCTTAAAATTTACCTAAGGAGACAGCTGCCTCCCTGAGTTCGACCTTGGGCTTGCCCAAGTAAAATAAATTTACTGCTCGTGATTAACTCGACAATAATTAAAAGTGGTGTTTGATTAGTCCGTATTTACCTGACTACAACGAACTACACGTTGTTAATTTAATCATTAATTTGATTGAATTAACAAGGGTAGATACGCGGCTCTTCATAGAACACTTGGTGTCATCCTTTTATCTCTTCATTAGTGAATCAATTTTGGGCACATGCACTTTGCACTTAGCTTGACTTGCATGGGGTTATGAAGAGCGGTTCATTTTAGTGGTGCATTTTCATCCTTGTCTAGTGGTGCAGACGTCTAAATACAACAGTTGTGTGCTTGAAATAATGTTTCGGATGAGGGAAGGATCTGCTACCATATTTTTTTCAAGACCTCAAAACATGGACGGAAATAAAAGACTCTATAACTGTCGAGGTAGAAAACATTGATGCAGTGCAAGCAGCATTATAAAGCCAATACAAAACGAAGCCATCAAATACCAAATATGACCACAATGGTCCAAGCTTCAAAAATGCCTGCACATTTTAGTGGACACTTAGCTACACTGGCTGGGCTTCATAAGGAGATGTGACTACACTGGTCACACTCCAGTTCTCTTCTCATTTTTCTACATTCTCTATTCGATTGTGGACACAACATGACCTGACCTTCGAAGGGTATACCCCTCCTCGAGGAAAGAGTCTGGATGAGGAACCAATGGTAGTGTATTATTGGGATGAGCGGTTTCTTTGCTTCTTTAAGCAGGGAGAGCTAACACAATTCACACACAGTTTAGATTGAATTAAAGGATTAATAGAGTTAGCGATATGGATAAGCAGATCTGAGCTGACTGTTGAGGTGAACCTAAATAAGGATTTGTGGAACTTGAGGACTGTTGAGATTAAATTCCTAATCCTAGTTAAGGCTTCGACAAAAATGCTTGTTTTAGGCCTGAACAAGCTCGGTCCTTTATCTGTTATCATGAATTGGTTTAGGAAAATAAATCCGTTCTAACTTTCTTTCTTTTTCCCTTATTTTTCATATAAGTGTTTGCCAAGGGACTAGCAAAGTTTAAGTATATGGGGTTGATGAATACATGATTCATTAACATTTTATCTTCTTTTTTTCTTAAAACTTTTAACAAATGCATGTAAATATTCATTAATTTCTATCTTTTATCCAAACTAAATTCATGAATAAAAATGTACTTTTATGCATCAAAAACATATAAATAAATAAAATTATAAAAATAAAGAAAACAAAAATAAGACAGATTGTAAATATGTATATATGTACAATATGACTTATAAAATATAAATATAGCTAAAAGATATATTTATATAACCTAACCCCCGAGACCTAGTCAATATGGATTGGTCGACAAATAAATAAGTAGGGGGAGATAAGGAAGAAAATCATATAAATAATTATTTATATACTCTACACATTCTTCATTAATTATCAAATAATTATTAAATCTTGAAAGTTTTTTAATTAATTCTTGTGTAATATTTTTCACCAAACTCTTTTCCTATTTATTTCTAAATTTGTATAGAAAAATACAAAAATAAGTAAAAATATTATCTTGCATATATGCCAAGAAATCCAACTTTCAAAATATCAATTTCTCAACTTCCAAACATCACAAATTTTTCATATGAATTAAAAATTCACCCTACTCAATTTAAACATAAAATAACATTCTCTTATTTATGAGGGTGATTTCACTAAAATCGGAGCCTGTTTGCAAAAAAATCGAATTTGGGATCTAATGACAACTGGATTTCAGAGCTATTTATTTTATTCAAAATACAATATTTATAGTTTTAATGATTTTAAAATTTTAAATTATTTTATTGATCTTAAGTTTTAACCATGAATTATTTCATATGTTTTGACATTATTTAATATTTTAAATAAGTAAAAAACCACAATTTATAGAGGAATTTGACCTATAGAGCATATACCTGCATTTCTTAGTATATTTAAATTACTTTATTAAAAAATTCATAAAACTCATATTTTTATTCTAATAATTAATAAAATATAAAATTATTATGTTATTTATTAAATTATTAATTTAAAATAAAAATCCTATTCAATAAGTCTATTATATACCTAGTTATTAATATATATTTATATTTCATTAACAATTTGTTATTTATCAAATTAAATTATTTTATAATTTAGGTAATTAAATTATTTAAAATTTTACTTTTTTATACCTCTTTAAGATAATGCTATTTATTATCTAATTATTAATATAAGTACAATATCTGGCCAACCAGGTGCTGACACATGTCAGCACCTGGTTCATCTACTTTAAGAAGTTGTGTGGCCGGACTCTGTTCTAACGCCCTCTTACCATCTCTACCCAATCCTAACACTCCATTTTACTCACTAACATCCCTAACTCACGCCTACCCTCGGATCTAACACAACTTCATATCGAATCACCTAATAAATCGACCCAAAGTTGCTCAGTTGCAACAAACTAATCCTAGAACCAGAAACACCTGACCGAATAACCACTTTCACATCCGTTCTTTGCCTCTTTCCGGTTGTGACAAGGCCTGAGGCGAGCTCCATGTGGAAGAGAGATCATCAGAGGAGGCTTCCAAGGCCACCTCCGGCCTTGCATCGCGCCACAGAGCATCGTCGAGCTATGGCATCACCAACCATCGAGCACTACAGTGGGGTCATATACTTCATTTCCCAGATGACTTCCTCTAGTTCCAATTCAAATTGCTTGATCCCCATGCCCTAATTAGAGCATCTAATCACGTACATAGCTTGCTTTAATCACCATCTACAAACTACATCAGAACTTCTTCACAAATACACGTCGAATCCATCCAATTTTGATATGGAAAAAACATCTCCAGGTAACCCTTTTATGACATGCAAACATTCTTTGATTCTTAACATCTTAGGTCGATTTCTTTGCAAATAGAGCATTATATAACTCATTGCAAGGTGATATGATTGTCTGGAGCTTTCATTATCATATGGAAAAAAACTACCATCGAGCAATCATCATCAAGGAGTGCTGCCAGTTCTTCCAAAGCTAGGGTTTGAACCCTAGCTAACTTTTTCGACTGTCGCCGACCTCTTCGACCGTGCCTCACCGCAGGCGAGCTCAGAAAGAGTAGGAGACGCCCTACTAGCCCTGTAGGAGCCTTGCCATCACCGGAGCTCGATTGGAGAAGAAGATCTCAACCGCAACGCTCCAGGATTGGGGAAGAACACCCCAAAACACAGGGTACAGGCGCGCGACACGTGTCTTCACATATGGTCCAGATCATGCATCCTCATCTAATCTCCGCCTTTCAAATCCAACCGGTGTAAAAATTGCAAAGCAGACCCTAGAGATTTCCAGAATTCAAGCGTGCCTCCAAACTTTTGCATAATTACAAATAGGTCCCCATGTAGGGACCTATTTGCAAATTCCAGAGTTTTTCTTACAAATAGGTCCCTGACCAAGGACCCACTTTAAAGAAAGGCATCATTATTTTTGCATTGTATTTTTCTACACAATATTTCTAGTATTTGGACTACATTAAGGACCTTGGACATATTATTCAATCATCATTATCTTTCTTTTTATTTTATTTTGCTTTATTTTCTGAGATTTTCTTCATGAGTTTTACTTTTGACTCATTTTGTTTTGTTCTACTTTTTCTTGAGCCCGCTGCTCGAGTCGTTTTATCTACTATACAATATCGCCTAGATACTCCATTTTTCACATACTATATCGTAGATATTTGTTTTTGAAAAATATCCCCTTTGAAAATTAAATAAAATTTTGTAAATAAAAAATCAAATAAAAATTTCAAAAATTAAAACAAAAAATAGTATTCCCTTTCTTCGAGAAGAAATTAAAACTCACAAAAGTATTCTCTTTCTCAAGAATCTGAGTATTTGCTATTCTACTTCCTCGAGTTTGACCCTGGGACACTTACTTGGTTAATAATTAGTGTAGATAAAAACAGGAGAGAGCCACTTTTATTCTATTCATTTCTCTCTCTCTTTCTCTTCTATTTTTATTGATTTTTATTTGATTAAATCAAATTTTGATTTTGAGCGGTTCTCTACGCCGACACCTTTTCTACGGCTCGCAAATTTCTATTTATCAAGCCTTACCTAGATACTCATGGTGGTCTTGTCATTGATGATTGCCACAATAATATCGTTTGCCAAATATAACATAATCATTAAAGGTGCTTTCTCTTCCTATACCATTAACTTGGAGGGCTCGAATGCCTTTGCCCTTTCCAGTCCAAAGTTGCCCAGATGACCTATTTCTTGAGGGGGGGCACATGCCTTGATCATCCATAAATTGAATTTGTTCCATCTTGCGAACTTCACAAATGTTCAACATCATCTGCTCGATAATCAAGATGAAGCTGATGCTCTCAAACTAGTTTTTGTGAATAGTGGAAGCAAACACAAATAAACACGAACAAGCAAACCATATACATAGATTTATGAGGTTTATCCTAAACTAGACTACATCCTCAGACAGTGGCGATTATTTCACTATAGTGAAGAAGGGAAAATACATAGGATATTGGAGAAACCTAGAGCTTATATAGTACTCCTAGCCATATGAATCCAAATACCGATACAGAATGAAGTCGATGCCCTTGCTACCCCTGCAATGCGGAGGGGGGATGCACTTGCTCCTCCTAGCCCCTCTCCCAGCTCGCTGGTAGTGGACCCGTTGGTAGGGTATGATACGATGACGATATTCGCTTTCCCTACTTGTAGGGGTGTAGAAAATGGTTCTTTAGTTGAGTTCATCAGAACAAATGATTAGGGTTCATGACATATAAATAGGGATTCACCAAGTTTTCTTTATAAGATCCACTTATTTTCAATAATAGGATGGTATTTTTATACAAATAGTAAGCTCTAGGCATAATTTATTCAAATCCATTGAGTTCCTCTTGCATGTCTATAAGACTCATGTTTACCAACCTCTTTGATAGAATTCAGTTCAAATTAAGATACCGAAGCATGTAATTTAAGGTAGGTTGAAAGGAAGAGCAAGTTTGAATCCCACAAGAAGCATTAAAGATATATGGGGTTGATGAATCTGCGATTCATCATCTCAATATCTTGATCTTAGCAAAATCCTCGAGTAAAATCCCAAATAAATGTCTATAAAATCAATAAATTAACAAAATAACTCTTTTAAATAAAATACACTAATTATTGTATATTAGATTGTACAAAATAAATTAACAATAAAAAAGTCGCAAGATTAAAGGAGTTTTTCACCTGTAAATAGCCTAAAACTTCATGTATTTTTAATAAATTCATTTCAATTCCTTTTTTAGTAATTCTTTCTCTGACCTGTTTATAAAAATGTATATAAAAATACAAAAATATAAAATAAATTTCATCTCAAATAAATACTCCTAGATCTTAAAGATAAAAAGCCGTAAAGTCCAACTTCCCGCCAAATTTCCGCTCCGTATGAACTCCAAATTCACCAAACTCACTTTTAACATTTAAGTTGGAAAATTATCTATCCAATGAAAGTGGTTTCATTAAAATCGGAGCTCGTTTGCTAAATTTGGCTTTTGGGACCTAGGTGTACATTGTATATGTTATACATATCTCTCTTTATTCATTTTTTGTTTTTTAATTACTAAAAATCCAAAAAAATCTCTCTTATGTTTCATTTTATTTCTACTATTTTATTTTATTTTTAGTTTGTAAATATCTTTTATTGAAAATACAAAAAATCAAATAAAAAAAATAAAAAAATCCATGTACATAGTGTTTTTATGGACCTACTTTTGTAAATATTCCATTTTATTTTCTTCTTTATTTTATTCTCTCATTTAAAGTAGGCTACTTTTATTTATTTAAATAATTTTTCATTCTCTACAATAACCACCATTCAACTCCATCATTCCACCATTTTTTCTAACTTCTAATTCAACCCCATTATTTTATTAACCTCCCATGCACCACTTTAATAACTTCTCATGTTTTCTCTTTATATACATCACATTCTCCTCATTTTTGCCTTTGATCCAGCTTTATGTGAGGAGAGCCTAGTTCTCAGAGTTGAATCGGTGAAAGTGACGCAATTGCGGTCGAGCGACGACAACCCTCTCTCCGGTGAGATCCATTGGCTTTTTGGCCGACATCGCAGCCGCATCCGCACGCTTCTCGAGCTCATCGCTCGCCGGCGATTCGAGCGACGACCGTGCTTCTCGTGAGCACACCATATGCGCCCTCTTCCACCGTAGGTAATTTCTCCTTTCATTTTGTCATTGTTGTTAGTTTTGCAATTTTTTATCACACCACCACTACACCTTCATTTGTCTACTCCATTATTTACTCCCTCCATCAAATATCATCCCCTACCACCATATTTTCATTTGATTTATTCTTTATTTAAAGAAAATTAAAAAAACTAAAAAAATCAAAATCCCAACACAACAGTAAAAAAAAACAAAAAAAAAACAAAATGCAGCAGCACCACCACCACCCTACCACCGTTGGCGCCACTGCACCTCCCAACTGCGCCCCTTACCGCCGCCTCCGCCCCGCAGGTTACGCATCCCCTCCCTTCCAGCTCCGCCCCGACCGTCCACGGCCATCTTCTCTAGCGGCGGCCACCACCAGGCCCACCAGTCCCGCGTGCATTCCTCCTTCTCATCCCCCCAGCAGCTAGCGGTGGAACACCCCAGGTCAGCCCCCACGTTCTCACACCCCCATCGCCGTGCTCAGCCCCGCAGCACCTCCTACACTCCCCCCTCCGCGGTGATCTTCCCCCGTAGCTGTGACCCGCGACCGCCTCTCTGCCTCCTAGTCGGTCGCCGCTAGGCCAGCCTGCCGTCCGCGTGCGCACCGCTGCCGCCCGACCCCAGGCTTCCTATCTACCACCCGCACCAACGGAGAAGGTCATTTTTTATAATTTTTTATTTTGTGAAAATTACAACTTTTCTCCCGCACATGTCTGTAATTATAAATGCATCCTTGTACATAGTTTGAGTTGTTTATGTCCATTTCTGAATTTGCACTGATAACCCTATGTTTATGTCTTAATTTGGACATCTGTTTAGTGCCATTTTGTTTAATGAAAAATGTCATTATGTTGAGCAACTAAGTGTCTATCATTTGAATATTTATTTTTATTTTTGTAAGTTATGATGAATAACTAAAATTATTCAAGTGAAATTCTGCATATTTTACCCAATTAGTGGTCATAAATTCATATCTCACTCATAGTTGCTCGAAAAATTTTACAAAAATCAAGAATGATGCATTAATGTGAGCTTTAATTACTCTCCAAATTTCATCTCAATTGGAGTTGTTCTCTGTCTTAAATAATTTGTAGAGTGTTTTTTAGTAAATGCTTTTTAATTAAATTTACAGATATCTTTTTTGCAAAATTTCAAATCTTCTGGATTCCTATTATAAATATCAATTTGAGATAATTTGCATTCTGGCTAATTCATTAATGTGGATTTATTAGAAATTAATTACTTGCAGACACTCTGTTATCACTAAAAAATCCATAAAAAATTAATATTTTGCCAGACAATTCCAAAAAAATTACTGTAGGATCCTTGCATCATGTTTTATTTCAATTAAAATTTCATAATTTTTGCATTCGGTTTGTATGAAAAATTGCTAAAAAATCCATAAAAAGTGTGCATTTTTAATTATTGCATTTTAATTCCTAAAATTCCTAAAAATATGTTTTGTACTCATCTCTGGATTAGTATTGTAGGAAAAATCCAATTAAGCTAAATCTGATTAATTTCATATTAAAACTAATTTGACCTAGTAGTGTGTTTTCTTATTATCTTAATTCATCCACATTTGCATTTTCATTTGTCTTTGCATTAAAAAAATTAAAAAAATATCATTTGAAATCCTAGACCTAATTATTCCAAATTAACCGGAAGTTGTTCCTTTGCCTCCCTGTGTTCGACCCCGGACTTGCCCGGGATATAAATTAAAGCCGAGACACTCTTCACGGAGATTCTTCTCTCGGTTCTGACTGATTCGCTAAGTACACGTACTACAACGAGAATGCAGATTAATCATGTGCATAGCGTACCGATCTAATGACGTCGTTGTCGGGGAGGCAAATGACTTAGGGATTAATTTGGAAAATTAGATTTAGATTTTCATTCACTCGGGCAGTCTGACCCCCGAACCACCTTGTATTTATTCCATTTTTTTCTCTCAATTATTTTTCTGCTCATTTTTGTATATATTTTGTTATTGATCTCTCTAACATAAATTTTATTTTCCTTGCGAGGGCCCGATGAACTTGGAGTGCATCGGAGGTCGACGGATGTGACGTGTGCCGACTGCTGATGAGCAAGAGAAAAAAATTATTCTTGAGAGCATTTTTTATTTTTGTAAATTTTAGTAATTATCGTTTTGTAATTATTTAGGTAATTTGCTTATTTACAACAGCTCTTGTTTGAGAGCTCGCGCGTGTAAAAAGACTTGGACATTATTTTTGTGATTTGTCGAGATCTGTTTCACTCTCTGGTGAGGGTGGGGCTCGACTTGAGTGACGAAATTAAGGATAGACGCACTGTAGTATAGCATCAAATTTGTTTGTGCCCTTCGCAATTTAGGCCACACATATCTTATAAGATTCATACATCTAATAAGATTCATAATGAGACGTACATTGATATGTACTATTTAGCTCAAATTAACTTGATTCTTCCCTGCTAATAGTATACTGTTTAGGTGCGGTTTTCTCGATCTACATGCATTTAGTGTAAAATTTACAAATTCAGTTTTGCATAACGCATGGAGAGTGTTGGGATTCACTGTAAGTATATCTTCTTCTGAGCATGCATCATCGATTCACGTTTGAATTCTGATTTCCGGTTCCCCTTTTGTTTTACAACTTAAGGTAAAAAAGGGAAATTGGGACTGAACGGTAGACATGCTTTTGTGTTCGGATTAAATTCCAAGTTATAACCTAACTCTAAAATTGGGACTGAATTGAGCAGGTCGATTAAAAAATTGGAATAAAAAGAACCCATGTTCACGGGTGCATAAAGCCCTCATTGTTTGATTTACTTGCAAGTGAGAGAGAGAGAGAGACAACCCTAGGATAGAGCCAAGCCAGGATTTCTTACATACTATTGGTTCTTTATTTTTAGGCGATTAGCTACTTTTCAGTGAGGATCTACGGGTAGCCGATAAACGGTCCAGATTTCCTTAGCAGAGTGGGAGGTTTAGTGGACGCCTTAGTCCTCAAGGAACGGGTAGTATTTATACGGTCCGTACTTACTTTTATACTGGTTGAAAGTAGGTCCAACTAGTCGTAAGAATCGGGCCAGTCTGTAGGAAAATACGGGCACCTAACAGCTCGTTAATCTTTCCAAGATTGCATCTATCACCAACTAAAATTGACCAGATAATTCGGCCAAACCTTTAGAGCCATCACATGTTGAGTTGGTGAAATTGAGGGTTTGAATTGTGTTTGTATTGTGTGAGTTTACTCCGCACATTTATGTCCACCGTAGAACTAGCGCCTCATTGACTATCGTATTCTAATCGGTTCTTTTGACATCGAAGATGACTAATTGGGGGGATATTTATTCGGACTTTGCAAATCTCTCGTTGAACCCTCCAAAAAGTACGTCTTCAAATGTCCAAGCGCAACTTGGGCCAACCTGGACTCATGACCCTCTTGAGCCCAGGATCATCCACTCTCGGGATGGTTACTCTCAAACCATTCCCTTTCTCTCTTCCCACCTCATCGAGGAAGACCTTCACCTCAGTGATAATATCTTCATGCCTCAATCCTCTTCTAATCAAGACCACGTTGGTGATTCAGGCCATAAAGAAGATTCAAATAAAATGCCTCAAAAGAAGAAAGAAGAGGAAGAAGAACACACTGAAGACCCGATGAGAATGGTACTAGCCAGATTAGCTGCATCTGAGCAGCAATACGCACTTCTCAAAGATCAGTTAGGACAACTCAATGTTTGGGTCGAACCACCAATGGATGCGGCGTATAACCTCGGATAGTACAGAATTTGGAACTACTTGAGTCCGGCCGAACCCACAATTGATTTTGAGTTGAAGCCGCATTTTTTGAACCTGCTTCCACACTTTGATGGGAGTGCTTCTGAGGAGCCATATGCATTCCTAAGGGACTTCGAGCTCGTATGCACTAACCTTAGACATCCTAATGTTAGCCAGGATTATATTAGGCTCACAACCTTCCATTTTTCTTGGGTGGAAAAGTTGACGACTGGGTAAAGAACTTGGGAATTACAGTCACCACTTATGCCCAGTTCAAGGACCTGTTTCTGAAGAAGTTCTACCCCTTGAGTAGGCCTAACATGATGAGGACGCGCATTATGAGTTTTTCCCAATTACCCCATGAAGCCTTCTGTGATATTTGGGAAAGATTCAAGGACATCCTGCAGAAGTGTCCCTGTCATAATCTAGATGACAACATCTTGGTCCAGTCGTTCTTTACTGGTCTCAACCCTGAAAGGCAGGGTTTAGTGAGCGCTGCATGCGGTGGCAGCTATACATCACGAGGATCAGATACCGTCTGGAAGGTATTTGAGCAGATGGCTGAAACCAGCCGCTCATAGATGGCCAGAATGGCCTATACATCGTCCCCTAGTTCACTCTCATTTGGAGGGGGAAAATCAGCTGTAGTCGATCTCTCTCAGGACGTGATCCCTAACATGGGACTCCTTGCGAACAAGCTTACTGTAGTCGAGATGATTGCCAGGAGAATTGATGAATTGGACTGGAGCGTCTCCAAAATTCCATAACAAATGGAGGAGTTGACTGATAGGGTATCTAAGATAAAGATACCTATTGTGGCTGCACCCTCTGCTCCCGTATACCAAGTTAACCATGTTCCAGAGCAGTTGATGTCAGGGCAACCCCAGCCGTGGGAGCAGGACCAGTCCTATGCCCACTCTTTCCAGCAACCACCTCCATTAGCAGATACAGTTAAAGAGGAGCCTCCACCGATTTGGAGGTGAATGGAGTATGGTATACTCAGGACCCTTCCATGCAGGGAAGTACAGGGGACCGACAGACCTACTAGCGTCCCTCTACCTTTCACAACACCGCATTCACCTCCACACCACCTCCTTCACAGTAGAGCCCTGGATTCCAGCCACCCCAGCAGCAGCGGCAACCAGCAGTATGGCCGACAGGGACATTACCAGGCGGGCCAGCAAGGCCCACAATTTCAGCAGACACCCCAACAGTAGCAGCAGAGGCAGTACCCTGGCCAGTAGGGCCAGTCTTCCCGTTCTTCTTCCCAGGCTTATCCCCTTCCTTCTTCGTCTAGTCCCATGGACATTCAGCAGCAGATACTCGACGAGCTCCGTTCATACAGGAACGAAATTCACGACTTACAGGTGCATGTCAACCGTCTATCCAGATGACGAGATGAGCAGACTGCACCCTCTACCTCAATCCCAGCCAAAGTTCAGGCTAACCCCAATATCCTGAACCGATCTAGTTCTCATTAGCACTTTGGTCAGGTATACTATTCAGCATCTCCTAGATCTGAACATGAGATTCTTTCGTGTGACGAGGCTAACCACATGTCACTCAGGAGTGGAAGGTCCGTGATCTTACCGAACCAGGAGAGGGACACGAGGAGGGGCATCTCTGGAGCTCTACCTGAGGAGTCTTCATAGGACGAGGAGGAGAGGCAGCATATTCTGGAGCCCCATCAGCACCATTCGAGGATTTCAACTCAGGGAGACGAGAGGAGAAGGAGAGCACGTAGGCAGCATGGATACACTTCTGATTCTACGGAGGACCTTGCATCTGCGGTTGTGGAAAATACCACTCCAGCTTTTATTCCACAACCTATAATAGATAGTTTAGATTCTGATTCCATGTTGCATCAAAAAGATTCTTGTATGAAGAACTCTGTTTCCGTTAATGCCAAGAACCATCTTTCAGTTCATGATTCAGATTCTTCATCTTTTGTTTCCCTAGCTTCAATCCCTTTCCCCCGTGCTCTTACGGCAGGAAAGCGCATCAAAAAGATTCAGAAAGATGACCCCGATATGGCACGATTTTGTAAAGAAAATATCACTGTAAAGGTGCCATTTAATGTGTATGTGGCTAACCATCCTGCATTCCAGAAATACCTTAAGGTGACATGCAAACCTACAAGGGTTAGCACAAAGAAAGAGAACCAAAGTATAAAGACACACATCTTGTCAGTAGCCGCAACCTATTGTATCAAGAATCAGACATTTCCAAGGAAAAAGAGAGACATGGGTGCTCACTATGTGGAGAGTCGTCTTGATGACATTACGTTTGCACTCATACTCTTGGATAACAGTTCTTCCATCAACTTACTTCCCTTAGCCTTATATCAGAAATTGGAGTTGGGACCACTTCGCGATCTAGAGCTTTACTCCAATTTGCAGATCGTTCAGTGAAGAGACCTAAGGGAGAAGTGAAGAACGTCGTTATCTCGATTGAGGGGCAGAACTATCAGGTTGACTTCACAGTCTTGGACATGAAGACCCCCAATCATTGAAGAGAATCTCATATCATTCTCGGATGGCCCTTCCTCAGGACCGCATGTGCAACTTTTGATTGGTATGGGAATGATGAAGTTCCGTTCTCCAGGCGGAGAAGTGAACCTTGAGATGAAGCATACCAAGTGTCAGCGACCCGATTCAGAGAGTAGCACAGAGTACTCATCTTCAGAGGCATATTACAGAATGATTAGCACCGTTTGGATTTGGGGACAAATTCCTTCAAGATAGAGCGAGACCCTTTCATCTGGAAAGGACATAGTGGATGATGCAGTTTGCCAGGTGTTCTCAGATCTTGTTAGAGATGCATCTACCTATTCCTGTGATGACGTAGAGATCCATCTGGATCTGTCAGTTCCATTCCCTTCGGAACGATCATGGGACATAGATGATGAGTCGGACGCAGCTTTGGCCGAACTACTGCGTTTCTTTGGCGATCCGACTCCTGATATTTCAGAGTTGGTGGCGAGTACTACACAACTTAGCTCACCTCAAGGCCTTAAAAGGTCGGATTTCGATTTCGTTTCGTTAAGTGTCCAAAACGAAATTTCGGCCGAATTTCGGTCGAAATTCGATCGAAATTTTGGTCATTTCGGTTGTTTTTTGAACTAGCCCCCCCTAAATTTCGACCGATATAGGCATTTCGGTCGAATTTCGATCACCCATCGAAACCGAAATTCGATCGATATTCGGCTGAATTTCAGCGAAATTTAAGGCCATGGCTCACCTTCATGCATCACGAAACCAGATTCAGTTTAGCCAGATTTGCTTGATGACACTACATTGCCAGAGCTGAAATCACTACCTCCTACACTCAAGTATGCCTTTCTTACGGGACCCAAAGAGAGATATCCTGTTATCATTAGCTCAGACTTGACTTTAGAACAGGAGTCTAGGTATTAGAGGTCTTAGAGAGGAACCACAAAGCAATAGGCTGGACAGTGTCGGATCTCGTGGGGATCAACCCCGCTCTCTGCTCGCACCACATTTTTACTGAGGATAATGTGATACCTTCCCGTGAGTTCCAGAGGAGACTTAACCCCAATCTACAAGAAGTGGTGAAGAAAGAGATAGAGAAATGGCACAAGGTAGGGTTTATATACCCTATTTCTGACTCCAAGTGGGTGCCCCGCTTCATGTTGCCCCTAAGAAGTCGAGAATTCAGATGGTCACCATCGAGGAGGGGGTAGAGATCGTGACATGAGTACCCACGTCGTGGAGCGTCTATGTCGATTATAGGCACCTGAATGCCGCGACCAAGAAAGACCACTTTCCCTTGTCTTTTATTGATCAGATGTTGGAGAGATTAGCAGGGGAAGAGTTCTTCTATTTTCTTGACGGGTACTCAGGCTACAACCAGGTGGCCATAACCCTTGAGGACCAGGTAAAGACCACATTCACATGTCCATTCGATACTTATTCCTTCAGGCACATGCCATTTGGGCTTTGCAATGCCTCGGGCACATTTCAGCAGTGCATAATAGCCATATTTGCCGAGATGGTGGGAGATTACCTGGAAGTGTTCATGGATGACTTCTCGGTCCATGGTGATTCTTTTGATACATGTTTAGCGCACTTGGACCGAGTCCTCACGAGGTGTAGAGAGGTGAATCTGGTACTCTCCTAGGAGAAGAGTCACTTTATGGTGGCAGAGGGTATCGTGTTGGGGCATGTCATCTCCAAAAGGGGAATGGAGGTTGACCCTGCCAAGGTGGAGGTGATCAAGAAACTCGATCCAACTACCAATGTGAAGTCAGTGCGGTCATTTCTAGGGCATGTTGGATTCTATAGGAGATTTATTCAGGATTTTTCAAAGATCGCTCGCCCATTGACTAAGCTCTTAGGGAAAGACACGGAGTTCGTTGTAGATCACATGTGTCTAGAGGCCTTTGAGCTCTTGAAGATGAAGATTTGTGCCTCGCCTATCCTACAAGCTACTGACTGGTCTCTCCCCTTTGAGATCATGACTGACGCTTCAGATTTCGCTATAAGAGCTTTGTTAGGACAACAACGAGAGGGGATCCTGTTTGTGATCCACTACACGAGCAAAGTATTAGATCCTACACAGAAGAATTACACAATGACTAAAAATGAAATGCTCGCTGTAGTATGGGCCCTCGAGAAGTTCAGGTCTTATATTTTGGGCTCTAAGGTGACAATCTACACTGATTGCACAGCCATTCGATATTTAATGGAAAAGAAGGATGCGAAGGCGTGTCTTCTTAGGTGGATTTTACTCCTCCAGGAATTTGATTTGGAGATAAAAGATAAACCTGGAGTGAAGAATGTTGTGTTTGATCATCTTTCTTGGATTGAACTTAAGGATTCTCCTGATTATGAGCGATAGAGAGACCTTCCCAGACGAGTCAATTGTGTTATTGACTCATTCTTGTGGTATGCCAACATGGTGAACTATCTTGTTTCCAAGCAGGTTCCCTATAGTTGGACTAGGAGCAGCATTGATCGACTTAAGTCAGATTCGAGGAGATACCACTGGGACGATCCTTTCCTTTTCTTCGAAGGGCCAGATTGTGTTTGGAGAAGGTGTATTCATTAGGAAGAGTACCAGAGTGTCCTCACATATTATCATTCACTTGAGGCTAGAGGGCAACATTTGGGAAAGAGAACCGCTCACAAAGTACTTCAATGTGGATTGTATTAGCCAACCTTATTTAGAGATGCTATTGATTTTGTACAATCATGCCCGATTTGTCAGAGGATGGGAGGGACAGTTAGACAGAGAGATGAGATGCCCATGAAGCTGGTGATTATTTGTGATGTTTTTGATGCATGGGGCATAGATTTTATGGGTCCCTTTCCCAACAGTCAAGGACATGAGTACATTTTGTTGGCGGTTGACTATCTTTCTAGATGGGTGGAGGCTATCCCAACCCAAACAGAATACAACAAGACTGTCTGTAAGTTTGTGAGAGACCATATTATTGCTAGGTTTGAGGTACCAAAAGTTTTGATATCAGATGGGGGTAGCCACTTTGTGAACCGAGATATGAGATCTTTAGCTAATGACTACATATTTGAGCACAGAGTTGCTAGTCCTTACCACCAACAATCCAAAGGCATGGCAGAGGTTTCGAACAGAGAGGTGAAGAGCATTTTACAGTAGTTGGTTCGTCCCGATAGGAAGAACTAGTCCCAGCTCTTGGACCAACAACGTGGTCCTGTAGGACAGCCTATAAGACACCATTGAGTACTTCACCATTTAGAATGATCTATGGCAAGCCATGCCATTTGCCCGCAGAGCCGATTCATAAATCCGAATTGGTAATTAAGCAGATTAATTGGAGTTGTCACCTAGGGAAGCTTTGTCGAGACTTGAACTTGAACGAGCTCGTGGAAATCCGAAACATGGCATATGACACCAGTTTGATTTATAAAGACAAAGTAAAGAGATGGCATTATCAGCATATTAGGTGCAACGACTATGTTTCTAGACAAAAGGTATGGTTATTTAATGCTAGGTTGAAGATGTTCCATGAGAAGCTTAAATCTAAATGGACGGGTCCCTTTGTTGTTAAGAAATTGCACGTGAATGGAAGTGTAGAGATGGCTGATCTCACAGATGGTGCACAATCTCATGTGGTGAATGGAAATCTGCTGAAGCATTTTGTAGATTCTAAAGAGCAGTTAGTCCAAGTCGAGGTCATCAACTTCATGCAGAGTGAGCATAGAGTAGATACATCATATTACTCTTCATGAAGATGCAGCACCAAGATTCAACAGCTTAGAAGATTCATTCACTCTTGTACATTCTCCTATCTCAGTATATTCTCCAGATCACATCGGTTCTCACTCCTGTCCTATACTTAGGCTGACCAAAGCCTAAGTATAAGGGGGCCCCAATGCCCGCCATGTGTATATACTCATCTATTTCACCTCTTGACCTCGACTGCCCCATTTTTGCTCTTCTAAACTTAGGCTGGCCATAGCCTAAGTATAGGGGGAGGATCGACTTCTATACTTTTTATTATTTTAGCTGCCCTACGCTTAGCATGAGCTATGTCTTTTTCTCGCTTCTTGTGCTCCGAGGACATAGCACATGCTAAGTATAGGGGGCATGTATATATTACATATATACTTTACCCATAGCTCGTACTTTTGCGTATTTTTGTATATATTATACAATAATTACGGGGTGGGTAAATTTGGTAAAAAACTTTTCAAAAAAATCTTTTTTATAAAAACTCTTTTCTTCCCTTATTTGCTTAAAAAACTTTTTCAAAGAAACCAAAAATGAATTTCTTTTCTTATTTTCTTTAAAAAATAAAAAATGTATGTTTTTCAAAAAAACTTTTGAAAAAAATATCTTCCTTTCCTTTTCAAAAAAAATCAAAATCACAAAAAAAGAAAAAACCTAACTAATGGGTTGGTTTAACCCCTGACACTTACACTTTCACACAAGACTAGTGATGTCCAAGAATACTTGGTTTATGAGGTCTTGAGATTTTGGGTTAACCAGACTTAGTCATTAGGGTCTTTGACTTAATTATTCACATTTCCCTAGTTTGAAAGATTTGTGTGCTATATTGCATGCTTAGTCTCTACCTTAAGAATATTATCAACATCTCACATACACGATTGTAGTTATGATGAGATGAGTTGAAATTTCACTTGAGGAAATGGATGAGGGATTTGAGTTTGGACTCGATTTGATGATACTCGAGGATGGGATAAAATCAATGAAGGCTTCATGAAACCTGAGTGTCAGCACCTTTAGCCAGTATAAGAACATGGTTCTTGTACTATCTCTTGACATTTACCTAAATGCCAGGGTGTGATAAAATAAAAAAATGTTGATCAGTGTGTGCCAACTCTAGGTAAAAGCAATGGAGCTAGCAAAAAATAAAGTAAAGAACTATCAATGTTGAAATAAGCTCTCTTTCCACAAAGTCAATTATCAAAAGAGCTTCCACCAAAGGCGAGCGCTTCCAACCATTTCAAAGTGTCCACTTGGACCACCGCTATTAGGACCAGGAGTCAGGCTTGCACCAAAAAAGGGCTCTACATCGTAAATGCTACAAGTCTAGGTGTAGAAGGTACGATAGGTACTCAAAAAAGGCACACCCCGGTGTACTCCCAGGAAAACAAGGGCAGATGACCCCAACTTCTCTTGATGGACGCACTGATCAACACCAAAATATGCGTTGAGTAATAAGGCACTTGAGAGAATCCTTTTCCAATTAGAGGGGGAGAAGAAATGAAACAATCCTATGCCCTCCATCAACTAGCCTTCCATCTACACTTTTAAGTCTGACAACTAAAGCGACGGTAGATTGGATGCAAGAAATGGTTTATTCCCTAGTGTTGAGGGTCGATTTTTTAGGAGAGTCTCTTTGACTGGAACCTTGGGTGACATTGCGACTCTACTCTTGTAACTGCAGTCAACACTTAAATCATATCCCTACTATATATGTATACAAAGAGAGTCTGATGATTAGGGAATTTGGATACCTTTTGACTAGAGCTTGGTTCAGTTTAGAATTCTAGGCTCTCTGAAACTGAGAGTTCTTGAACGGATCAAGTCTTGTACTCACATGCACAGTCAAGGGTTATTCCAACTTATTCATTCTTTATTTGCTCAAGGACTAGCAAAGTTTAAGTATAGGGGGTGATGAATCCACGATTCATCATCTCAATATATTGATCTTAGCAAAATCCTCGAGTAAAATCCCAAATAAATATCTATAAAATCAACAAATTAACAAAATAACTCCTGTAAGTAAAATACACTAATTATTGTATATTAGATTGTACAAAATAAATTAACAATAAAAAAGCCATAAGATTAAAGGAGTTTTTCACCTATAAATAGCCTAAAACCTCATGTATTTTTAATAAATTCATTTCAACTCCTTTTTGGCTAATTCATTCTCTGACTTGTTTATAAAAATGTATATAAAAATACAAAAAAATACAAAATAAATTTTAGCTTAAATAAATACTCCTAGATCCCGAAGATAAAAAGCCGCAAAATCCAACTTCCGGCCAAATTCTCGCTCCGTATGAACTCCAAATTCACCAATCTCACTTTTAACATTTAAGTTAGAAAATTATCTATCCAATGAAAGTAGTTTCATTAAAATCAGAGCTCGTTTGCAAAATTTGGGTTTTGGGACCTAGGTGTACATTATATATATTGTACATATCTCTCTTTATTCATTTTTTATTTTTTAATTACTAAAAATCCAAAAAATCTTTTTTATGTTCTATTTTATTTCTACTATTTTATTTTATTTTTAGTTTGTAAATATCTTTTATTGAAAATACAAAAAATTTAAATTAGAAAAGTAAAAAAATCCAAGTACATAGTGTTTTTATGGACCTACTTTTGTAAATATTCTATTTTATTTTCTTCTTTATTTTATTCTCTCATTTAAAGTAGGCTACTTTTATTTATTTATTTTAATTTTCATTCTCTACAATAACCATCATTCAACTCCATCATTCCATCATTTTTTTTCTAACTTCTAATTCAACTCCATTATTTTATTAACTTCTCATCCACCACTTTAATAACTTCTCATGTTTTCTCTTTATAACTTCTGATGTTTTCTCTTTATATACATCGCATTCTCCTCATTTTTACCTTTGATCCATCTTTATGTGAGGAGATCCTAGTTTCCAGAGTTGAATCGGTGACAGCGACGCAACTACGGTCGAGCGACGACAGCCCTCTCTCCGGCGAGATCCGTTGGCTTTTTGGCCAACATCGCCACCGCATCCACACGCTGCTCGAGCTCATCACTCACCAGCGATTCGAGCGAAGACCGCATTTCTTGTGAGCACACTATAGACGACCTCTTCCACCGTAGGTAATTTTTCCTTTCATTTCATCATCGTTGTTATTTTTGCAATTTTTTTATCACACCACCACTACACCTTCAATTGTCTACTCCATTATTTACTACCTCCATCATATCATCCCCTACCACCATATTTTCATTTGATTTCTTCCCTATTTAAAGAAAATTAAAAAATTTAAAAAAACATAAAATCCCAACACGACAGTAAAAAAACAAAACGCAGCAGCACCGCCGGCGTCGCTGCACCTCCGCCCCGCAAGCGGCGCATCCCCTCCCTTCTAGCTCCGCTCTGGTCGTCCACGACCGTCTTCTCCAGCGGTGGCCACCACTGGCCCACCAAGCTCGCGTGCCACCCTCCTGCTCGTCCCCCCAGCAGCTAGCGGGGGAACACGCCACGTCAGCCCCAGCGTTCTCGCGCCCCTGCTGCCGTGCTCAGCCCCGCATCACCTCTTGTGCTCCCCCTCCGCGGTGTCCTTCCCCCACGGATGTGACTCGTGGCCGCCTCTCCGCCTCCCAGCCGGTTGCCACTAGGCCAGCCTGTCGTCCGCGCGTGTACCGCTGCCGCCCGACCCCAAGCCTCCTATCTGCCACCCGCGCCTGCGAAGAAGAAGGTCATTATTTATTTATTTTTCTGTAAAAAATGCAACTTTTCTCCCGCACATATCTGTAATTATAACTGCATCCATGTACATAGTTTGAGTTGTTTATGTCCATTTATGAATTTGCACTGATATCCCTATGTTTATGTCTTAATTTGGACATATGTTTAGCGTCATTTTGTTTAATGAAAAATATCATTGTGTTGAGAAACTAAATGCCTATCATTTGAATATTTATTTGTATTTTTGTTAGTTATGATGAATTAATTAAAATTATCCAAGTGAAATTCTGCATATTTTACCCAATTAGTGGTTATAAATTCATATCTCACTCATAGTTGCTAGAAATATTTCACAAAAATCAAGAATGATGCACTATCGTGAGCTTTAATTACTGTCCAAATTTCATCTCAATTGGAGTTGTTTGTGCCTTAAATAAATTGTAGAGTGTTTTAGTAAATGATTTTTAATTAAATCTACAGACATCTTTTTTGCAAAATTTCAAATCTTCTGGATTCCTTATATAAATATCAATTTGCGATAATTAGTATTCTAGCTAATTCATTAATGTGGATTTATTAGAAATTTATTACTTACAGACACTCTGTTTTCACTAAAAAATCCATAAAAATTAATATTTTGCCAGAAAATTCTAAAAAATTACTGTAGGATCCTTGCATCATGTTTTATATCCAGTAAAATTTTCATAATTTTTGCATTCTCTTTGTATGAAAAATTGCTAAAAAAACCCATAAAAAGTGTGCATTTTTAATTATTGCATTTTAATTCTTAAAATTCCAAAAAATGTGTTTTGTACTCATCTCTGGATTAGGATTGTAGGAAAAATCCAATTAGGCTAAATCTGATTAATTTCACGTTTAAACTAATTTGACCTAGTAGTGTGTTTTCTTATTGTCTTAATTCATCCACATTTGCATTTTCATTTGTTTTTTCATTAAAAAAAATAAAAAAAATACCATTTGGAAACCTAGACCTAATTATTCCAAATTAACCGGAAGTTGTTCCTTTGCCTCCCTGTATTCGACCCCGGACTTGCACATGATATAAATTAAAGCCGAGACACTCTTCACGGAGATTCTTCTCTCGATTCTGACTGATTCGCTAAGTACACGTACTACAATGAGAATGGAGATTAATCACGTGCCTAGCGCACCGATCAGGGATCATGCACGAATCTCCAATCTTTAGGCATATCATGAGCACTATCTGTATCTTTATTATTGGGAGAAAATGTTTAATTGCTTATTCATGAGGTCCCAGAGTTCTCTTACATAACGGAGAGACCCAATGGGCAAATTACATAAAGAAAATTGAAATAATAGGAAATACATAAAAAACATAAGATAAATAGTATTTCAACGCTTCCCCTCAAGCTGGAGCTTAGATATCAATCAAGCTCAGTGTGGAACAACAACTCTGTAAAGGCCCTTTGGCTAGGGCCTTGGTAAGTACATCTGTTGTCTGATCTTATGAGTTAACATGAGTAGTGGAGATGAGGCCCTTCTGTATAATGTCTCGAGTGTAGTGACTATCTACCTCGATATGATTGGTCCTCTCATGGAAGGCTGGGTTATTAGCAATGAAGAGAGCAACCTGGTTGTCGCATTAGAGGTGCATGGGAATAGGCACCTCAACTGTTAGGTTAGTAAGAACAGATCTGATCCACATCGTCTCTGTACTAGCCGTGCCATAGCCTTGTATTCTAATTCTACAATGGATATGGCAACCACTATCTACTTCTTGCTCCTCCATGATACAAAAGAACTCTCTACGAACAGTGCAAAACCAAAGGTAGACTTCCTGTCCTTGGGAAACCCTGCATAATCTACATCTGCACAAGCTTTAACAACAAGGGTCGTACCTCTGTGATGAATCCACATTTCATCATCTTTATTCTATCATTTTGGCACCAAAAACCCTAGCAAATGCCTGTAAATACCCTTAAATAGAGCATCTTAGCATTCATGCATGTGCATCATATTAGTGTATAAAATACTGTAATTAAGGCCAAAATTATAGAATAAATAAAGAAAAGAAAAAAAATAAAATATTGTAAATATCTTATGACTCAAAACCCCCGAGACCTAGGCATCTTGATGAATAAGTCGACAAGGAATAAAGTAGGGGGAGATAAGGTCAGAGATACAGATAAAATACCTATCCATTCTTTATTCATTTTGGGACCTATTTTTGGTTCCACTTTTTATCCATCAAATAAAGAAACTTTGTACATGAAAGTTGTAGCAAATTTAATAAAGAAAAATACAAAATTGATTTCACAGAAAAATAACGTACAGATAAAAAGTTATGGTCTGAATAAAAATCCAGAATGCCAACTTCCCAGACCCGTATCTCACAACTGACAACTCCAAATGCAGCATACTCACCTTTAATTGTATATAGAATAAAATAATCTATCCAATGGTGGTGGTTTCGCATTTGGCGGAGCTACGGTTTGAAAGTTGAGTTTTGGACCCCCGTTGTATAGCTATACTGATTAAAATATTCAATTTATTCTTTATTAATTATTTATTCTTATTTATATTTTTATAATCTTGTAAATATTACTTATAATAATTATGTACATTAAAATTGGAATAAAAACCTAAATAAAAATAAAAATAAAATACTTGTATACACAATACATAGGTAAAATACATACACATATACCTATGCAATATATTACTTTATTTTATTAATTACACAAAGAGCATCAATAAATTAAAATAAAAATATAATTATGTGTATAAAAATATGTTATAATTATATAAATTAATAAACATAATTAATAAAATTAAAATACACAAAATAAAAATTAAATACTTAAATACATAGGTATTATACCTATATAGGGTTAAAAAGGTAACTCATAACAATATGCCTCATAAAATTAATTAAAATTCATAATAAAATACTACATAAAATAACGAATATTTCTTATTTTATAAGTATTATTTAATTCGGCCTATTTCTATTTTATAAATATTTTTTAATCTTTTTCCAGGAGTTTTTCCTGGTTGGTCCACGTGGACCAACCAGGGGACCAGGAGAGTTGACCTCGGGTCAACTCCCTGGTCCTACTCCTGTAGCTGTTGTCAGGGAAGTTTTTGACCCGTCTTTAACATTTTTTGGGGGCTGATCCATTCATCTTTTCGCGAAAGTTTCTTCTGCAAAAATCTTCCCTGTAGATCCACCTAGCCCGCCGACCTATCAGATCTTCCCAGATCGTCGTGGCTCGCCCGTGACTCCTCCTCGAAAGTCGCCACTCGGACATGTTCAAAACCAGCCCCCTGTCTTTCCCTTTCTCTTCGAACCACTTTAGCCTGAACAACTCCCTCCGAGGGCTTACGACAGGGTCCCCTGTGACAGAGGGAAGACCCTCTACCTTGTCGAGGTGATCCACCAAGTTCGGCGGCGTGCTTCCAACCCCATCTCCGGCCTCGCGGCCGTGAGGTCTCTTCCTCGGGTTCTACACCATTGAGGTTGTATTTTTTCTTATTTTTCTAGTCGTTTAGTTTGCTGTCACGTTCAGATTTCATTTCGCGTCCTTAATCAGTCGTTTCATAGCTTGAATCGCCACCATCTACCACCTCGCCGGAGCTTGCTCCAGCGAGCTCCATTTTCGCACCATACGTCACCCCATCATCGCGCCTCTGTCTTTGGACCATCTATTGGCTTTGTTGTGTTTATTGCAGGTCCCAGAGTCGGAGAGACTCCAACTGGAGTCGAATTTTGCTGCAGAGCACGCTACCTGGAGCCGCCTTTCTGCCTCGAGCTCGCGGCGGCGCACCGGGGCCTCTTCGCCCATTTTGGCCCTGCCGCGAGCTGGGGGAATCTTCCAGGAACGATTAGCAACCGCCGTAGCAACCCCAGGTGTTCGGAGGGATGATCTGCAACGAGTTCAAACTCGCCCACGGCGAGTTCATCACGTCGTTCTTCCACCATAGCCCAGCGCCGTCGGATCAGGATCGTTCTTCCTGAGGCACAGCTGCCCTCAGATCTTGCATCTCCCAGCCGTTCGATCACTCGCCATCCATCTAATCTGAGCCGCAGGCTGCGAAGGGGCATCGGACGCCAGGCACGCGACACGTGGATTAGTGC
Source organism: Ottelia alismoides (assembly GCA_037367405.1). Classification (NCBI taxonomy): domain Eukaryota; kingdom Viridiplantae; phylum Streptophyta; class Magnoliopsida; order Alismatales; family Hydrocharitaceae; genus Ottelia; species Ottelia alismoides. Next base: position 994,485 of record JAZKJV010004701.1, read on the forward strand.
GAAGCTCTCCACCGTCTGATCATTTTAGGCATGGGTATTTTGTGTTAAACCCCTGCCATTTTGCGTATTTACTATTCGAACTATAAGCTTTCATCTACCGTTGATTTATTTTTGTAAAATTTATAATTAAACCCCTGCTTTTTGAGGTTTTACTTTTAGGTCCAACCAGTCACGTGTGTGAGCATGTGCTTTGGTGATTTTGCAAAAGGTCCCTCGGATTTTGTACACTTTAAAGTTCAGTTCAGAAGCTTTCTAGTGCAGTTATAATAGTTCTGGCCATTTTGCAATTTAGCCCTTGAACTCTTCAATATTTCATCTGTGCCCCTCCCAGGCGTGCGTGCGACGCACGTGGGTTTGGGATAATTACAGAGAAGCCCCTGCGGCTTTGGGTATTGGTTTTTGGCCTAGAAAATATTTTACTGAGTTGAAAATTTTTGTAAAAATTGCATGAGCAATCCTGGGCTTCTGACTATTCGCATTTAGGCCCCTGCCAGACCTTTAACTTGTGCTGACTTGCTCCATTTATTTGGACCTTCGTTTGAACCCCAAAATTTCTCAAATTTTGAACTTAAGCTACTGTGAACTTGTATTTTGACGCTATTAATTTAGTTTTTGATTTTATTTTATTTTTATATTTATTAAAAATCAAAAACATGCTTTTTGTGTACTGTCTAGCTTAGAAAATGCCAAAAAAATATTAAAACACTTCTAAAAATTCTAAAAAAATTACCTACTGTCTATTATATCCTATTTTAGTGTCAGTCCAAAAATCACTAAAAATCGCAAAAGAAAAACACTAAAAATTTAAAAACACTTAAAAACTTCAAAAAAATATATAAAATCAAGGAAAACTCTAAAAAATACAAACTCAGGTTCTGTTTGTTCCTCATTTTATTCTTTTGATTTGAAAAAATAGTGTGAAAAATTTTGGTTGCTGTTTACTAATTTTATTTCCCATTTTATCCACAGCCAGCACTATTTGCACTGTTTTGCTTTATTCCAGCCTTTAAAAATACTAAAAACACCTTGAAAAATCCCCAAAAATCACAAAAACAGTAAAAAATCCTAAAAATATCAAAAACACTTTATTTCTGAATTTTTGGTTATTTTTACTCATTTCTATAAATATTTCATCTTGCCTTTCATTACATTGTCTTCATTTTCCAATATTGAAAATTTAAAAAATATAAAATATAAAACTATAAAAATTAGAAAATCAAAAATCAAAATACAAAATTAAAAATTAAATCAAAAATAAAAAAATTAAAAATTAAAAACCCACAAAAATTTATTTCTTTTGCTTGCTTAGTGTAGACACCTCACACACACACACTTGAGCACAATTTTTGAACTACCCTGTTTGCTCCCTCTGTTCGAACTCTCTGCATACTTGTCACTATACACCATTTGTGCAGAGTTAAAAATAAATTTTAACTCCACATTAGTTCTAATTTATTGATCTTTAGTGTGGGTTAATTGTTGATTAATTACGGGATTTTGTAGTGGTCAAGACATCGACTGTTGATTCACCTTGTGAATCAATACGACCGCTCTCAATTTCGCGGTTATCACTCTGCTGAATAGAAGACCTGTGTCATGTGATGCCTTCAAATACCTCATAATCATATGGACCACATTCATATGCGTCTTTCTAGGTTGCTCCATGAACTGAATCACTTTGCTTACTAAAACGATATTATATAGCCTGGTGATGGTCACACATATGAGCTTACCAATGAGTTCTCTGTACCTCCTCTTGTCTACCTCCTTAGTGTCATCATCATATAGCTTCATGCTCGGGTCCATGGAGTAGTACAAGGTCTGCAATCTACCATGCTTATCTCAGAGAGAAGATCTATGACATACTTCATATGGGTCATCACCAGAATTCACTGTTCCTAGCAAACTCCAGTCCAAGAAAGTAACATAGAGTGCCAAGGTCCTTGCTCACAAACTATTGACCTATGAAATCCTTAGCAGCCCGAATGTCCTGCTCATCATCCCCTGTAACAATGATATCATCAACATAATAAGTATGTCAACATTACTTATCTTAGTCCTCTAAACAAACAATGAATGATTGGAAGATGATCTCACAAACCCATGTTGCTCTATCAAGTCCGAGAGATTCTGGTACCATGCTCTTAGACTCTTCTTAAGGCCATAAATGAAGCCTGCAAACCTTCTGACACTTACCCTCAACAACGAACCCAGGTGGTTGCTGCATATAGACCTCCTGTAGGTCACCATAGAGAAATACATTATTCACATCTAGCTGATATAGGGGACAATCATATGCCACTGTAACAGAAAGAGGAATGCATAGTATAGAATGCCTAGCCACTGAAGAGAAGGAATCTTGATAGTCTACCCCATATGTCTGGGCGAACCCAGATGCCACAAGTCTCTCCTTGTAGCGATCTACGCTGCCATCTGCTCAGTGCTTTACCATAAACAACCACTTGCATGCAACAACATATGCTCCTATAGGAGCTGTAAAAATGCTCTAAGTCCCACGCGATTGTATCACGACCATCTCCTCCTCCATGGAAATATACCACTTATTATCCTGTATGGCCTCCTTTTATGTCCGTGGTATCTCCACAACATAGTGCCACGGAAAATCTCCTGAAGTCCTCTGAGAGTTTGCTCAATGAGACATGAGCAGTAAGAGTATATGCAACATAAGTACGTCTCTGCTTCCGTAGAGCAATAGGCGCATATAGATCATCTGCCAATTCTTGAACCTGTAAACTACCCTCTTGAGAGGGAACCTGCTCATGATGTATATAATCTTTCTTCATAGACATCTCAGTAGTTACATCAATAGAAATCGTGTGCTCATTACACACCCATGGCATGCTGGATGAAGGGGAAGGTCCATGAGTAGGAGGAACAATGTGATACATAAGAGTAAACAAACGTGACAAAAAACTAAGTCACGATACTTGTTGGCGGTCCAGGGGAAACCACATGAGAAGGTGTAGGTACTTATGGTGGTGGAGGTAGAGCAGGTACTTGAGGTGGTTGAGCCATAGGAGGAGGAGGAGGCATGTATATCCTCACCAGAGTCAGATGGAGTCAACGTGTCACATGTAGGAGAGAAATACATAACAAACTCAGAGAAGGTGACATCAACACTAACAAAGTATTTCCACTGAAGCAAATCAAATCAACGGTACCCCTTCTGGGTGCGAGAGTAGCCAACAAAGACATATTTGAAAGCTCTAGGGGAGAGCTTATCCTGACCAAAAGTTAGATTGTGAACAAAGGCCACAGAGCCAAACACTCGGGGTGTAAAGGATAACAGGTCCTTCTCGAGAAACACAATTGAGAAAGGAACATTTTCTCCTAAAACAAATGAAGGCATACGGTTCACCAAGTAGCAAGTTGTGAGAGCTGCATCACCCCATTAAGGGTGAGGGGCATGACTCTGAATCAAAAGAGTTCAGGTCACATCGAGTAAATGATGATGTTTATGTTATGCAACACCATTCTACTAGGATGTGTAGGCACAAGAGGTCTAGTATACGATGTCAAGAGACCTGAGGAACTCCGATAGCTGTAAAGTGTAGAAGTCTAAGGTATTGTCAGATTGCAAATAGTAGTAGTATTAGAGAAAATGTTGTAGAAGTCTAAGGCATTGTCAGATTGCAAACAGTAGTAGTAGCAGAGAAAATGTTCTTTATTTCATTAATAAAAGTTCTATTGATAGACCCATCCTCAGACTTATTTTTTACCAAAAAGACCCAAGAAAGTCTAGAATAGTTATCCATAGAAACAAGATAAAAATGGTCTCCATGGTGATCAATAACATGACTCGGACTCCAAATATCTAAGTGAACGAGCTCAAATAATTGAGTACTACTATGACTGACAACCAAGAAAAGAACAGTGATGATGCTTCCCAAGCAGACAAGCCTCGCATTGGAAGGAAGATCACATGAAAATGCGTGGGAGGACATAACACAACTTATGTATAAGAAGGTGGACAAAATGAAGATGCCATAAGTACGACGAGATTGGTCCAGTAGGAAAAGTAGAGGCACCAACATGAGGAGGCTAGACGTGAGTATGTCCTAAAACATCCCATTACCCTTCCCGTGAGTATGTCCTAAAACACAAGAGAAGAGGGATAAAAAATGGCATGACAATGCAAATCCTTCATGATCTGACTAATAGAAAGTAAGCTCATCTGAAAATCAGAAGCATATAAAACATTCTATAGGTGCATGGATGGAGTCAAATGCATCTTCCCTTGTCCTGTTATGGGTAAGTAAACTCCATTCGTAATGACAACCCATCTACCAAGGGGTATAGACTTGTAAGAATGAATCTAGACTCTATATCCACCCAGATGGTGGGAAGCATCAGAGTCCATGATCCACTCTGTCATGTCTTTCATGCTACAATTGGTAAAAGCATATGCTATACCTGAGGAGCTCGAAGAGGCTATAGCAGCTGCTACAACATCCGAGGAACATGTAGTGGTGCTGGCAACATTAGTCATGATCTGCTGTATACGAGAGACAATATCATCAAGGCATGGATCTTCCTGAGGAGACAAAGTGTCCGAAGGCTCAATCTGCTCTGCCAGCCGAGCAGATGTAGGGTATTCATGCTTTTGATAGAATGTGTCATCGGAGTGTCTTGGATGATGATAGTAGGTGCAAAGGACACACTGATGTCCACCTTATCTACCACATGGACCACACCCTCTGAATTGCATAGAACCTCCCCTAGTATGAGATGCAGTCATCGCTGAGGGGGTCGGTGTGGTGGTAGTGAGTGGGATAAGAAGCCTGTTGAGGTGATTGTAGGCCTCCTCCATGGGAGGTATGGTCACACTTGTAAGTAGCTATGCACGTGTAGCCTCATACTACGGATCCAGGGCTGCCAAGAAAGCTCCTACCATCGTGGAGTTCCTATATGCTATATGTTGCTCCATGAAAGTGGTGACATGCATGAAGCTGCGAAGCATCTCAAACATGCCGCAAAGCGAAGAGCAGACATGCGTAGAGAATGATCATTTTGCTTGACCGTATATATATATCAATCTGTTATTGGACTTGTAAGCCCTTGATGACCCATTAATGCAATAAAAGCTATTGTTTTATCATATCCATATGAATAAAATGATTGTGAATGCATTTAATATTAAGTTCCCTTTGTACAATTGGGGTTATGTACCGTGGTCATATTGAATACCATGAAGTTTGGAGGACACAACTGACATTAACACGATATATTCAATAAAGAACTCTAGTCTAAGAAAGAGATGGCAATCTCTCTCTAAAGATAGATTTCCAACCGACTTCTTGATGTAGGTTCTACATAGGAATAGAGATTCAGAAGTGTTGGAATAATCAAGTCAAAGAGTTGACTTGATGAGGTCGAGATAAACTAAGACCTGAATCGTAACTGTCACGATCATGCACACATCTTTTGATCGAAGATAAATATGCATCTATATACCTTGGTGTGCACATCTGACAGACCAATAGGTTGGTGACATAGCCAAGGTCCATATACCTGCGAGTTAGTGTGCATATGAAGACATGAGAAGTATGATCTCTCAAAGGAATCGTATAGGTTCAGAGTTGATGAACTGGGAGACATAGCTCACTCATGAGATAATTTGGGGTCATAATGAATTCCATACACGGTCGTCTTGTTTATGAAATAAGACACAGATTCTAGATATTAATATATGCTTTTGGGAAGTATATGATTAATATTATCACCCAATTATCAAATGAGAAAACTATTGATATGTTCTGAAGGAGACAATAAAACTAGGATTTGAACTTTGGATATGCTAAAATCTTCCAGTATGAAGAATGAATGAGTATTAGGAATACGTAGGATTAAATCTATCATAATAGATCATCTACCATGACACTTTCATTCCGAGAGAATGATTAAACATGATGGATTTTAGTGGCTCCATTTCTTAGCTTGATAATTTGAGAGTTAATTGAATTAAGTCTCATCTTATTTGAGTCCAATGTGCAATTACAATTCCAATTTCAATGTCCAAATGTTGGAAAGTGAAATGGTAATGGAAATGGAAACAAACACACTCTTTAAGATCATTTCTAAACTCTGAATGGTTTGGACTTTGATTTGAAATGGTCAGGGGAGCTGAATTCAACTCACTGATTCTTTCCCCAGCTCATGGAGAGTGCGATGCATTTTGTTGAGCTCATTTAGAGTGTGAATTGTTTTTCAAGCTCAATGTTCGTAAGTGACGTATTTTTGCTAAAAATGACATAAACCCTGTAATTGGATAGATATCTAAACTTCAAATCACTATACATGGATAGTATAATCTTATCGATATTATCTCCAAGTATCCAAAATTTCGGCTCACAAGTCTTAATAGGATAACACTTTTACTTTATGATAACAATGATATGATTATAACTGTTCTTATCATGTATATGTGTATATCCATGGTTTTTGTGGACATGATTCGCAACATATAAATTGTAAATATGAATTTGATTCATACTAATTAATATATATATATATATATTAATTTATACGAATAAGATTCATATAAAAATATTTCAAGGCACATTTTATGAATATGATTCACATTAATTTTTGAATGTAAATTAGATTTATATTTTTGGTTGGATTTATGAATATGATTCATAAGATATGAGGGCTTTTCTTATAAAATTACCAATTATGACAATTGAAATATCATGATAATTGAGCAACAAATTCGTTCCTATTTTTGACAATAAAAAAGGTGTGTGTGTGTGACACATGGAGCCACCACTAAGAGTCCTACTGTCAATTGGTTGATTGATTTGTTGTAATATTTATCGATACTTAGGCAACAACCTCCATCCGTATATGGAGGGGGGAATGTGTTGTCACACATGGTTCCACGTTGGAGAGTCCACAAATTCAACTCTAAATTGATTTGTTGCTTAATTTATTTATTAATTTAAGTGGTGATTAAAAGGAGATAATTCTAGTCATGTTTCTTGGTGACAAGGGCTGAATCATAGCTCTTGATTTCTCATACAAAGGCCATCATCATAGATGTGCCTCCTAAGAGTAAGACTCTAAGGGGAAGTCTACAATGAGTATAAAAGAGAGGGCATGCCTTTCTCTTTTGACAACATATGATATAGATGAATGCCTTTGTCTTTCAAGAGCCCAAGTTGCCTCAATAATTGGAAGAGGATTTTTGAGAGTTTAAGACTCTCAAATGTACGTCCAAGGCCCTCTCCCTACAACCCTACACATCCACCATTGAGCTTGCATCTTCTCTTTATAGGTGTGGCCCTACGAGAGAGAAGATCGTCTTCTTCATCGTTCTTCACGTACGTGCTAGAGGAATCTATTTTGTGAGATGGAATCAGAAACTTGATATCTTCTTGATCTAATCCTTGGATGGACAACTTCAATTAGAAGAAGATATCAAAGTTCGTGGGTAGTAACGTGACTCATCATTGCGCTTGCGAGAGGAAAATCCCAGGACCAGACTTCATTTGAGAGGTCTCTTCTTTTAGAGACTCACGCTTCAAGTGGTAACCCGTATATCTTCCTAATATTTATTAGAATATTCGAAACCATGGTTGGAATTATTTTCTTGAGAATATGGTTTTTCTTTACATAATTTTTTGCTATGCTAAAACTAGCATTCACATGATGAACATTTCGAATATGCTAGTTGTTTGTTATTTTCCCATGTTTTCGTGATGTGAAGTTGATAAATACTTTATTTACTTCCTTTAACTATAACTGAAGAATCTTGTCCTCATTCTTTGCTTGGGCATATGTGGCTGCCAGAATATCCCACATTGTCTTAGCGGTGGGCTAGTTTAATATATCGATGACAATCTCTTTGGTGAGTGTCCCATAGAGCCAAATACATGCGTACACATCATCTTGCTTCCATGAAGGATTATTCCCAGTCTTATCTATCGGCTCGATCTTTGTCAGAATGTGTTCCTTGTTATTGCACTACATAAGGGTCATAAACTACATGGACCATAATTCATAGTTGGTCCGATCCATCTTCACAATGGGAGTCGTGCCCTTGAAGGCACTGGACAAAGAGAAAATGTCATCCTTGTTTTCTGACATGATGAGAAAGAAGGCAAAAATGGAACTCGAATGTGGAGAAAGACATATATGAGCAAGTCTACATGATCATATAGAGGATTGGTTGTACGTGAAGACTCATACAACCATCCTCCTCAATCCTCAATCAATACTAGGTCGGAAAACGCGATTTAGAGGTATGAAATCACATTTTTCGATTAAAATCCCATTGTTTTAGACTGCAGTTCAACGTAAGAGAGGAGAAAAATCGGCCTTGGGGATCATATATGACATTGGGAGGCACGAGGGATTGCGAGGGGCTGTGCTACGATGCACAGCAGTGGCACAGAGGTGTTGGAGCCACTGAACAACAACGTGGAGGCACTAGAGTCATTGTCATGATGCTAGCAGCATGCATGGAGGTCGCGGTGGGGGGGGGGGGGGGGTTGGAGGGTGGGGGCCAGGGTGGTTTGCGAAGTTTAAGACCATCGCTCTGATACCATATTGGCGAAAAATGATTACTTTCTTATTCATGATGTCATGGAGTTCTATTATATAGAGGAGATACCCGTTGAGCAAAATACATAAACAGAACAGAAATAATAGAAAATACATAAAAGAAGCAGAAGATAAATAGTATCTCAAACTTTATTGTTTTCAAATGTCTATAAATGAGTGTGCATCTTTGTAATCCACATTTAAAAAAGGAATAGAACATTTTTGATCATTTACTGAATACGACACTACAACAAAAAAGTCCATATAACAATGAATAATTTATAAAGGTGGCAATAAATAAATCGTCACTATATTATTTCACCATGAATAGACTATTCGTTGCAAAAAATATTATTATATAAGCCGTTATTAAAAATATAACAACGATTAACTATACGTTGCTAAATTGAAATGGCAATGAATTGTATTCGTCACTAAATATAATGACAAAGAATAGTACTCCTCATTAAACAAAAATGACAACAAATAGTATTTGTTACTAAATTGAAATGTCAATCAATAGTATCCATTGCTAAATCGAAATGACAACAAATAGTATCCGTTGCTAAATTGAAATGATAATGAATTGATATTCGTTGCTAAATTAGAACGAAAAATAAAAAGATATTTGATGCTGATTTAAATCATTAATATATTCTCCATTGCCAACTAAACATTAATAAATAAATAAAACACTTCATTTACACTAAATATTAATAAAATATAAAAAAATTCAGAACAATTTAATACACATTGATACGAAGATAAGGAACAACATGCTTCCTTATAGTTTTCCTTATAAATGGCATCTTTATCATATGGAGTAGAATGTGCAAGTCTAAGAATATATGTCATGTAGTTGTGGATCTTGCCTTATTGACTGTAGAATTATTTAACAAATCATACATCATATCGCTGCATGTGCAAGAAATGTATTTGCATTAATTAACATGTGTACTCAACATGGTTCTTATAGAATTAATTACTAAAGGCATATGAATCACAATGGATTAATTTTGTGATACGTAAGAAGGGAATGTGATGTAGATAGACCTCATGCATACTATAAGTAGTTAGCACTTAGAGTAGTGTGCAGCATGCACATCCTTCATGAAATAAGGTGTAACCTATTACAAAAGCTAGAATAATGTATGATCTATGTAATTAATAAACAAATTTATATAGACAAACAAACATTTGCCTCTTCCATTGACCAAGTCAAGCAGGTGACTTTATCAAATGCTAGAAAACCAACTATAATAGGATGCAACACACCGTTGTGGTCTTTGAATGCAGAGTCATGTTACGAAATGACAAAATCCTTTAGCAAAGAATGTTTTTTGAGATTGCTTTTCATATAAGATGGAGACATAAAAAAGAATAGAATTGGGATATGATGATATATGTGTAATAAGAAATTTTAGCGAAAAATCATCATGTATTGTTCTTGAGAGAAGCCCCTAATTATATATACTTACTCTACAATCAGCTAGTAGCAAGAGTATCCATTTGTTTGATCCATGAAAGTTTAACACCACTTTAGCACATCATAAGGAAACTGAATTGCATTAACATGTCAGTCCTGCTATAAGATTAAAGATTCAAATCCAAGTCAACGCCAACTTTAACACTTGGTATAAACCAACTCTAACATGCTATAATGCAACATCATCGACTTTGAATGCAGAGTTGTGTCTGAGAACGGCGAAATCCTACATCAAAGAGTAGTATGTTGCGCTTAAATTCATATAGTATGGAGAAATAGAAAAATAGAATTGGGATATGAGAATAGTTATGCACATATAAAAAATTTCAACAAAGAAGCATTGAGTATTCGCACAAGAGAAACCATTATTCATATTTTCAACAAAGAAACATCTGTGATATCCTCGTATGATGGTGCCACATACGCAAAGAAACATCTGAGATAGCCTGTGAGAACCCATTATTCATATTCGTAAACATTATCAAAATGATTCTAAATTGTAGCCACATCATTCATATGAAGCACTCATATTCATTGAAGCATTTCTTTCTAATGTCAAATGCATTTAGGGATCAATCTTAGAAGTACAACTAAGCATTCTAGTTTTGAAGTTTTAGCAGAAGCATGTAAAATTTTAACCATAAACAAGTATACATATAAACTTAGTAAATTAATAAATCCTCTTCTACATAAGCAAACTGTAAAAAATAATCTAATGTAATATGATCTACTTTTATTACAATAAGAGGTTTTAGGTGTAATTTTAATGGTAATCATTGGTTATACTGGTAGTTACTAACATCATCAATTTACTTCTCCATTGAATGTATTTAAACCATCTATCCAATGATCTGTTAGGACTTGTTTGGTTACCAGGTTACCCCGAGATAACTTGATTTATCCCCTTACATTCCAGGGTTAAAATTCCATCACAAACCAACGTGACATCACATCACATACCTCACACCAACACTCTTCAACCATCCTAACCATCCAAACAACTATTATTCACATGAGGTTTCTCCTACCCAACCCTGTCACCAAACATGCCCTTATAGTTTCTTAAACCATCAATCCATCTGTCCAAATAAAGGTATTGTATTAGACCAAGCACAATCACAATCATTACAGTTCCTCGAGAAAGAGCATTGCAACCAATAAAAATCATGGAGAAATAGCATTGCTCATGTTCTACATGCATAAGAGCATTGCAACAAAAATGATACACAAAAATGACATATCATCATCAGTAATCGAAATCAAAGAAAAACTAAGATCCATGTACATGAGGTTCTAGCACATAATCTCACTTCCTAGAAAAATCTCATTCAAATAAGTTAAGAATTTCCCTTGACGGATAATAGATTTCCAAATATGTTCTGTGATGGCTTTGTAGGGAGCCGAAGGTAGCCTAGATTTCAAATTATCCTCCTGCAATATATAAGGTAAGTGATCCCTCACATATATATTCAGAGAAGAAAAGATCTTTACAAAATGACCAATATGACAATAACATCCACGTGTTGTACTTCCTAGTTGCATATTCATGTAATATCTTCGATATTTTCAGAAACAAATAAACCAATGATCATTAATCCAAATATTCCAGAAGACATCATAAAATCCATCCTCTTGTTAGCTCTTCCCCAATGAAGTGTTCTACAACTAAAAGCATTTGTAATAAGAATAATGAGCGAAGTTATATAGTTAAATGCATATGATTGATAAACAATTCATTTGAATTCGAATTTAAAGTCAACCTACATGTATTACATTTGATTTTAGATTTTGTAGTGCTCAGTGTTAAAAGAAATTGTTCATATGATATGCATCAAAATCCTATAGAAGAAAAATCACACGTTGTTTAAGAGCAGAAAACAAAGTACACAAGTTTCTATAAGGAACTAGATGAAATAATATGCATAGATTAAAAATATATGTTGACTTGTCAATTGAAACTCTACTTATTTTCTATAAACATAAAGCACAAATAAAACATTATTTTCCATCTATCAAAAGTCCTATGAATTTAAATTGACAAGACATGGTGCTTTGCCAAACGACAACTCTTTGACAGTGTCATAGATATCATGATCACTTGGGATAGGAGTTTGACTATGATTGTCTTCCTTTATGAATATTTGAGGTCATAGTCTCATTCCAATAAAAAAGAAGTAATTAACTTTGAAAATAAATCCACAACACTCGATGAAAAGAAATTGTTTATATGATTGTTGAACAAGGGTTTGAGCTGATCTGGTGTTCTACAGAAGGGGAGAACACCGTTGCTATGGCGACCAAACACGAACCCCGATATTCAAACAAGAATTAACGCACACAGATGAAAATTTAATCAAAATAATCCAAGTCAAAATTTATTATAACTCTACAACATATGTATAGTGATAAGAAGTAGAGCGTCAAATAAAGGAGCAAAAGAGAGTGGAGAAAAATTGAGTAGCCTACTCAGGTGTTTTATGTCCTTTTGTTTTATTAATTGTTTTTGTGTGTTTTGATTATGTTTAGTTTTTATGGATTTATAATTATATATATTTATAATTGTATAATTTTTATTTTCTTTTATATTTTCTAAATTTTTAATTAACTTTTTTCTTTTAATAAGTAATAAGTATATATATATATGTAATTATATATAGTAATATGTATAATATACCTCATATATAATATATAATATGCAAAAAATCAGGAAATACATATAAGTACAATCTTTTTTATTTTTATAATAATAATAATTATAAGTGATGTATAATAATAATATACAAGTGATATATAGGATTTTATATTTATAATTATAGATAAAAATACTCAAATTTTATAAAATAAAATCTTTTTGTATTTTTAATATTTTTCTTTATTTTTACAAATTTTTAGGCAATATATATTAATTTTTATAATAATGGATTTCAAAAGTCAAAACATGGAATAAAATAATAAGCCAGATGATCTAGGATTTTAAAAATTTATAACCCAAAACTAATTTTAATATATACTAGATAATATAAATAAAAATATGCAGTAGAATTTTTTTTGGATTTTATAGAATTTTTGCTAATTTTTAGCGTTAGAACGGGTTTTCAATTTTTAGGGCTTTTCTTTTGTATTTTTTTGATTTTTGATCTAAAGTTATAAAATATAGTAATAAAGATACTCTATTTTTTTGGAATTTTTAAAAGTGATTTTATATTTTTTTGTATTTTTATAGCTAAATAGGAAATAAATAACTCCAATATGATTTTTAACAAATGAAAAAATGCATGGAAATGCTAAATATAAATATGACCATCATCAGAACTATATCAATCATTCATACAAACTTTTCCACAATTTTTTGGCATTTGATCTATTTAAAAAAAAGAAAAAACATACATAAAATAAAACGACCTAGTAGGGGTATTTTTACAATAAAATTAAAGTTCAAGGTCCTCTGTGCAAATATCCCAGAAATATTACACTAATATTTGAAGTTTCAATACTAAAATGAAATAAAAGAAGTCGTAAGGGTCTTCCTACAAAATGCCCACCCACGTGGACCACCACGTAAGGTGACGTGGCACATACCAAAATGCAAAAAGCGATAAGTTCGAGGGTCTAGGTGCAATTAGTATAGAACTTTTACATGTGCAAATGAAATGTTAAATACTAATACTTAAATACAAATGGGCGGGGGTTGATTATGTGATTTACCCCTACATAGGCATTGATGGACTGCTCTAATCGGGTAACATACATGCATCCAACACTCCACAATGCTCTATAGCGATCCATCGATGGACATACCAGATTAGATCCCAATTGGAATCAGACGGTTGAAGTATGCTAGATCCAACGAAGGTTGTAACTCATGTGGTCAGTTCTTGATCCGACGACCCTTAAAATGCCTGGAAGAACACATGAAGAAAATGGCTCTAGAGAACTTTGATTCGATGTAGCTTCACCTCCAGGTGCTTTCAGGCACAACCCAATGGTGCAAAATGTTCCCGAGGGTTAACAACAGCTCCAGGAGGTATCAGAATGGTCCAGATCCCAGTGTAGGGGACATGGAGGTCAGCATGATAGAGCCTTGAACTCGGGACTGCTTCTGGGATCCGTACACCTTAAGATGAGGTGCTCCTCTCGCCTTCACCTACATAGAAGTTTTGTGGCTCGAAGGGGAGCTCCCTCGACCAGTGTGAGATGAAATCAACAAGGGAATGGAGTGAGGTGGAAGGTCTCCTAGGCCTTAAATGTTGGTTTCGGTCACCATTTTGGTAACGACCAAAACCGAATTTCGATGGAATTTCGGTGGAATTTCGACCGAAATTCCGGTCATTTCGGTCATTTTTTGTACTAGGACCCCCATATTTCGGTCATTTCAGTCATTTCGGTCGAATTTCGATTTCGACTGTATATCGATATTCGACAGAAATTCGACCGAATTTCGCTGAAATTTGAGGCCAAGTACATGCATGGTGGATTGGAACCTGACACCTTCGATTCTAGCATAATCGAAGGGGGGACTGATGTGCGATTGATGGATAAGCGAGTAACGAAGAAGATGGTGGTGATAATGAAGTTGAAATAGGAAGGTTTGCAAATGGGTATAGACTTGGAGCTCAAGAGCTCCAAAAACAGAAACTTTTAGGGTTTTTAAGTTGTAGATGAAATCAAAGAAAATAGAAAGTGCAGATATCCTAGCAACTAAAAAATGAATGAAAATGACAGAGATATGGAGCCTCACCTGACCGGAACCATGGAGACTATATCTCACGGAGAAGCTTTGCCGGAGATGGTTGGATCGCCTCGATTGACCCTTCTCCTCACATTGAATATCTTAGGTACTCTTCCTATCACGAAGAGCACGCACCTAGAGATGAATTCAAGGGGTTGTGAGATCAGGAAGAGGGATTAAACTCAAAAAAGAAGGTGGTCCATTTTTTAAGTAACGAAGGAGAAGGATGAACTTTGTTTGGAATTTTGGTTGGCTCGATGAAGATCAGCTCGATCGAAGACAGACGAGAATCACGGATATCAAATCGACAGAATATGTTCAAGGCATGAGGAAAGTGGATCATTAGATTTCTCGAGAAGTTGGGGGCTCGAGACGCTTCTGACAAGTCAGAGGCGCTAAAGGGCGAGTTGACCTCAAGTCAACACGTGAAGGGCCCTGGTTGGTCCACGTGGACCAACTAGAAAATAACTGGGCTAGATTCCTTTACTAAATCAATTAAATATAATAAATGATTTTATTATTTTTGTCAAAATATAAAAAATATTTTTTTTATTTAATTGAGTATTTTATTATGAATTTTATTCATTTTTAAAAATTGATTTATCAGGTGTTAATTTTTACATGTACAATTATAGGCACAAATACCTATGTATGGGGTATTTTATTTTTATTTTAGATTTTATTATTTTATACATGTATTTTTATATTTCTAATTTATTTAAACACATATTTATACATTTTATTGCATTTTCCTCACATTATTTGTGTACTTAAATAATTAGGTATATATATTATGTAGTTCTTTTATAGGTATAGTTTACCTATACGTTCTATGGCATCATTTATTTTTATTATTTTTTATTAGTATTATTCTCATTTTATTATATACATGCATTTATAATAATATTTACAAATATTTAAAATTATGAGAGATGTAAAAATATAAGAAATGAATGCATTGAATATTATATGCAAGTATCTTGCACAATAAGGGCCCAAAAGCCAAAATTTGCATCTTAACTCCAAATTAAATGAAACATCTTCATCAAATAGATAACTTTATTTTATGAACAATAAAAGTGAGTTTGGCCAATTTTGAATTTGTATGGAGAAGATACATGTCTGTGAAGTTTTCTTTGTGGCTTTTTATTTTGTGTGCCTGGGCACACTGTGCATTATTTTTGAATGAAATAAATTTTGTATTTTTTTATATTTCTATGTACAACTTTCATGTTAAAAGCTTATTGATTTGAGGTATAAAAATGAGAAAATAAAATAGGTCCCAAAATGTATTTATTGAAGAATAAAAATTAGGGTTTTTGTGTAAGTATTGGCCCTTATCTTCCTCCTACTTTATTCCTTATCGACCAAGTCAATTCTTGACCTAGTCTTGGGGTTTAATGTCATTCCATACCTTTGGTATTTCATTTCTTTTTCTTTTCTTTTATTTATTCTTTTATTTTGGCATTAAATGTAGTATTTTATATAGTATATATGAATCAATAAACAGATATTATTTTGCACAAATTAATGCTAAATACATGCATTTAGCTAGGGATTTAATGTCGAATAGAAGAATAAAGGTGATGAAATGGAGATTCATCAATGATATGCATCAAAGATCCCGTAGAGGAAAAATCATCCGTTGTTTAAGAGCAGAAGATAAAGTACACAAGATTATGTAAGGAACTAGATGAAATAATATGCATACATATTAAAAATATATGTTGACATATCAATTGAAACTTTACTTATTTTATATAAACATAGAGCACAAATAAAACCCTTATTTCCCATCGATTAAAGTCCTCTGAATTTAAATTGCAAGGTCAAGGTGCTTTGCCAAACGACAATTCTTTCACAGTGTCATAGATATCATGATTACTTGGGATAGAAGTTGAGGTTATCCAACCCTCATAATCATCCAAACAACTACTATTCACATGAGGTTATCCAACCCACCCCATCCCAATAACCAAACAGAGCTACCTTCTAAGTTATTATTAAGATTCTTTTAGAATTCCAGTTCCTTCTTGTCTCTTTTTTGAACTACAAGTATTCCTATTGATATTTTCTTTTTATTCCCCGTCGATTATATCCTAAAAATAAATGGATGACTATGCATAGGTTTCTTTTGTCGATTAGAGTAGATAAACACATAGTTATATACAATTTTCCTTTGAGATTTCTTAGGTTCATAACCGATTCCATGTTTACTTGATTTAAGTATCTATATAAAATGCGAGTTTTCCTAAATTCTTGGTTCAACCTACCTGTTTTCACTTCTATGACAATTTTTCTTAGTTATTTTACTTTTAAAAAGCTAGTTATGTCCCCAACTAAAGTTTGTTTTTTAATAGACTATCATTTTTTATTAATAAAAGTGAGAAATTTCTCATATGTATCATTTTGATTCACAAAATTGTTTTATACTTCTTATTCCCTTGATTTCCATTTGGAATTAAGCACAACTGGGCAGCTTATTTGATGCATTCATAAAGGTTTGTACCATATATGTTGGTAAGTTATTTTCAAATCATCCGAAGTTGTGATAAATGATGTTTTTCTTAGAGGATCATTGTGTTTTTCTTTTCTCAATATTTTTCTTCTCTTCTTTCAAGAGTGAATAGATTGTTATCATGTGCCATTTCTTGTAGGTGTAGTAAGCGATTTTCTCTTAGTCTTTCTTTAAAACATTCTTCTTCATGGATTCCCTCATCCTAAAATATTTCCTGAATCAATGGGAGAGGAGTGTATCTTCATCTTACTTGTTGCTTGATTCCAAATTAGAAAGATTTTTGGATATGTCTTTAAATGCAATAGCTTTACCTCTCATAAGATCTTTCGCTTTATGATGATCATTCTGATCATCTTAAATGCAATAGCTTACTTGTTGCCATGAGATTCTCGATCAATTACTATAAGGTGAACTTGGTTAGATCTTTGACCTCCTCTATCCATTTCTTAATGAGGGAATATGTAAAATTTTCAACATTTCCTTCTCTCAAATACTCTTTTTCAAGTTCCTAAATAGGGTTGACGATGTGAGAGCAAATCCTCTGTTGTACAACAGGGATTTGTTGTAAACTCGGACCGCACCCTAGCCACTCGATTGAGATCGAGCAGTTCGGACAGAATCTAAGTTTTTGTGGCCCCTTACCGTGCAAACTGCTCGATCTTGATCGAGTAACTAGGGTACGGTCCGAGTTCACAACAAATCCCTGCTGTACAACAGAGAATCTGCTAGTTGATGATGTTGGTAAATCTTGCACTCAAATCCTTGATTGATTCACCTGGCCCCATCATGAAGAATTTGTAAGCCTATTATGAAGTACCATTATTTATTTATTTACTTCATTTGCACCTTTATATGTAACTTCCAAACATATTTATATTTCACATGCTATTTCCAACAAAAACACTATGTAAAATTTATCAATTGATAAAATGTAATACACTGCCCATTGCCTTAAAGTTCTTGGTGGTCTATTTTTCATCTGTTGCTTTATATACTTCGAACTCCTTGTCAAATGCGGATGTCTTCAGTTATTTTGTCACTTGCCATAATGATATACTTATAACTTGAATTTTTGTTCACAACATAGTACAATTCGAGCGCTCAATGCTCACAGTATTTTTCTTCTGCATAAGAAGAAAGGCCTTCACCAAAAACATATCTTAGCTAAAATAAAAGCATTCTTATAATCATGTATTTTTAGCTGTGAATTTAATAAGGAATCACTTGAATATTTGAGCATGTTAAGTTGTGTTGTTTAATGCACTTTAATGATCCTTTTATAGTGAGGGGGACTTTTAAAAATAATAAAAGCTACCTAAAATAGAAACCCCAAAATGGTTAAAGAATAATCACTAGAATGCTTTAGATGCACCTGTAAAAACCCCTAAAGAGGCTAGAGCAAGACCTAATTGAAAATGAATCGAATTATTGATTGTGTCATAAAGACCTTTATGTCCACGTCCTAAACAACTCCCTGAAGGAATATGTGCTTCTAAAAGATCTTTTTTTTATGCACTTTCCATTATTTTGGTATTTATTCTTATTGACCAATGAGATACCCATGATTTGATACATAATAAATTTTTCATCCAATTTTATAGATAGACGAACTGGTTCGATAATCAATATTACATTTTTATCAATTCTGCAAGAGCTAGATCTTTCTGAATCACCATTACGTCTCACCATTACGTCTAAACTCATTTCTCCTCTTTCAATCGAGGATATAGCAATTTCCTTTGGATTTACCAATCTAAGTAGGAGACAAAAATCAGCACGTATCAGTGGATAATTAGACAATGGTAAATTATGTACAGATCAAGGTAGAGGTATATTGGTATATATATTTAGTAAAATACCAAAAATAATAACGTGAATAATCATTAGTTCGAATATACATACAAGTAGGTGTACCCTTTAGAAAAAAATATATACAGTAGAAAGTCATAAAAATAACTGTAATGTCATCAAGATGACAATCTACCTCGAATATGAAAACAATCTATCAGGGATGCCGCTAAAACAAATTACCTCTCATCAATGTCATCATAGTCCATTCCCACAATAGAGTTCATCCTGTCTAAAAGGAACATATATCTGCAAAACAAACTTTCAAGAAAAAAAATACAATTCTTATCAAATGTTAGAAAATAGAAATGCGGAAGCAGTGATAAACATGGCATGAAGAACATAAAAATAAACTTGATCGATTTTTATGTGGAACCCTACTCCATGATTTGAATGACATAATATAGGGATATATTGATGAAAATCCACGGAAGAAATTTCGAAAAAAAATAAAAAGGGACGAAATGGCGCAGGGGCACTGCCCCCGTGGGGGGAGCTAACTTGGCTCCCCCTACGCCATTTCATCTCTTTTTTATTTTTTTTCGAAATTGCTTCCGTGGATTTTCATCAATATATCCCTATATTTTGTCATTCAAATTTCACGTGAAACAGAGACTCCTACGACCTCCATCCAGAAGGGTCGTTTTTTAGCAATTATGTTACCGTTAAAAAATATCTGTCTGGATGGAGACCGTAGGAGTCTCTGTTTCGCACGAAATTTTAATAGTATAATATAGGGATATAGTGATGAATATTCATGGAAGAAATTTTCAAAAAAAAAAATCAGGTGAAATAGCGCGGGGGGAGCCAAGTTAGCTCCCCCGAGGGGGCAGCCCCATTTAACCCATACACACACACACACACACACACACACACACACACATACACACACACAGAAAGGGATCCTACTCCATGGAGTAGGTAACCTACCTACTCCACTTTCTTTTTTTCAATTTTTTTATTTTTTTTGAAAAATACTTCCATGAATTTTCATAATATATATCTTTCTAATATGTCATTCAAATTTCGTCAGAAAAAAAGACTCCTACGACCTCCATCCAGACAATCATTTTTTAACGGTCATAGATTTATTGTATTTTCCATGTTCAGGATGGAGGCCGTAGGACTCTCTGTTTCGGACGAAATTTGAACGACATATTAGATGGATATAGTTATGAAAATCCATGGAAGTAATTTTCAAAAAAAAATAAAAAATTTTTGAAAAAGAAGAAAATGTAGTAGGTAAGTTACCTACTCCATGGAGTAGGATCCCTTCTCTCTCTCTCTCTCTCTCTATATATATATATATATATATATATAAGTGCCATATATATATATGGATTTAATGGGGCTGCCCTGCCCCCTTATTTCAGTTTTTTTTCTCCGAAAAATATTGCCATGTATACTCATCCCTATATCCCTCCTATATGTCATTCGAATTTCGTCTGAAACAGAGATTCCTACAGCCTCCATCGAGATGGTGTCGATTTAAAAAATCTTGTTACCGTTAAAAAAATGACTGTCTGGATGGAGGTCGTAGGAGTCTCTGTTTCTGACGAAATTCGAATGGCATATAGGAGGGATATAGAGATGAATACACATGGCGATATTTTTTAAAGAAAAATAAAAAGAAACGCCGAAAATGGCACATGAAAATCCATGGAAGCAATTTTCAAAAAAATAAAAAATTTTTGAAAAAGAAGAAAATGGAGTAGGTAAGTTACCTACTCCATGGAGTAGGATCCCTCCTCTCTCTCTCTATATATATATGGCACTTCTCTCTCTCTCTATATATATGGCACTTTTATATATATATATATATATATATATATATATATATATGGATTTAATGGGGCTGCCCCCTGGGGGCAGCCAACATGGCTGCCCCGCCCCCTATTTCCGACGTTTTTTTTTATTTTTTTTTTTGAAAAATAAAACCATGTAAATTCATCCCTATATCCCTCCTACATGCCATTCGAATTTCGTCAGAAACAGAGACTCCTATGGCCTCCATCGAGATGGTGTCGATTTAAAAAATCCTGTTACCGTCAAAAAATAACTGTCTGGATGGAGGCCGTAGGAGTCTCTGTTTCCGACGAAATTCAAATGGCATGTAGGAGGGATATAGGGATGAATATACATGGTGACATTTTTTGAAAAAAATAAAAAAAGCGTCGAAAATGGCGCGGGGGCAGCCATGTTGGCTATCCCCAGGGGGCAGCCCCATTAACCTCTCTCTCTCTCTCTATATATATATATATATACAGGGAAAAGGGAGCCTACACCCATGTGTAGGTAACTTACCTACACCCAACTCTTTTTCCCTCAATTTTTTTTTATTTTTTGAATTAATTCCTTGGGGAATTTAGATCACAATATATCACCATATCGTCATTCAAATTTCAACTTATTTTGTGACTTCTAACTTATCCATCATGACAGTCAAATTTTAACGGTCTGAGATTTGCTGAAATCGGCCCCTTCCGATGGAGCCGTTAGGAATGTCTGTTTTACATGAAATTTGAAACACATATTCCATTTAATATTCTAAGTAAATCCCCTAAAGATCCATTTCAAAAAAAATCAAAAAAATTAAGAAACAAGAGGTGGGTGTAGGTAAGTTACCTACACATGGGTGTAGGCTCCCCAATCCCATATATATATATATATATATATATATATATAAGTGCCATATATATGGATTAAATGGGGCTGCCCCGCCCCCTTATTTCGGTTTTTTTCTCCAAAAAATATTGCCATTTATTTCATCCCTATATCTCTCCTATATGTCATTCGAATTTCATGTGAAACAGAGACTCCTATAACCTCTATCGAGATGGTGTCGATTTAAAAAATCTTGTTAGCGTTAAAAAATGAATGTCTGGATGGAGGTTGTAGGAGTCTCTGTTTCTGATGAAATTCGAATAGCATATAAGAGGGATATAGAGATGAATATACATGGCTATATTTTTTGAAAAAAAATAAAAAGAAACGCCGAAAATGGCACGGAGGCAGCCACGTTGGCTGCCCCAAGGGGGCAGCCCAATTAACCCCCCCCCCTCTCTCTCTCTCTCTCTCTCTATATATATATATATATATATGGAGCTGGGAGCCTACACCCAGGAATGTAGGTAACTACCTATACCCGTCATTTTTTTCATGGTTTTTGAGTTTTCGTGAAGGAAATCTTAGGGGGATTTTCTTAATATATAGAGGTTAAAATGCGTTTCAAGTTTCATCAAAATAAACTTTCCTAACACGTTCATCTAGAAGGGATCAATTTCAACAATTCTGAGACCGTTAAAATTTGATCGTCTTGATGAAGATGATAGGAGTCTCGAATTAAGTTGAATTTTGAATGACACCATGGTGATATATAGTGATCTAATTCTCCCGAGGTTTCATTTCAAAAAAAATAAAAATCTATGAGACAATGAGCCAGGTGTAGGCTCGTTTTCCCCATATATATATATATATATATATATATATATATATATATATATATATATATATATATATGAGACAAGGGAAGCTGCTCCATGGAGCAGCTAAGCTGGCTGCTCCACGGGGGGTTTCCCCTCTCTTTTTTTATTTTTTTTTCAAATTTTTTCTTG
Organism: Ottelia alismoides; assembly: GCA_037367405.1. Classification (NCBI taxonomy): domain Eukaryota; kingdom Viridiplantae; phylum Streptophyta; class Magnoliopsida; order Alismatales; family Hydrocharitaceae; genus Ottelia; species Ottelia alismoides. The sequence goes on from JAZKJV010004701.1 coordinate 1,017,245, forward strand.
TATATTCATCTATATATCCCTCCTACATGTCATTCAAATTTCGTGAGAAATGGAGACTCCTATGCCCTCCATCTGGAACATGTAATTTTTAACGGTCTGAATTTTGCTGTAAAGTACCTATTCTAGATGGAGGGCATAGGAGTCTCCGTTTCTCACGAAATTTGAATGACATGTAGGAGGGATATATAGGTGAATATACATAAAATTTTCAAAAAAAATAAAAAAGGAGGGGAAACTGCCCCATGGAGCAGCCAGCTTAGCTGCTACATGGAGCAGCTTCCCCGTCCTAATATATATATATATATATATATATATATATATAGGGTTAAATGGGGCTGACCCTTGGGGGGAACTAACTTGGCTCCCCCCGCCCTATTTCGCCCGTTTTTTTCAAAATTTCTTCCGTGGACTTTTATCACTATATCCCTATATTTTGTCAATAAAATTTCGTGCGAAACAGAGACTCCTACGGCCTCCATCAAGAACATGAAAAATACAGCAAATCTGTGATCGTTAAAAAATAATTGTCTGGATGGAGGCAGTAGGAGTCTCTGTTTCTGACAAAATTTGAATGACATATTAGGGGGATATATTTATCTAAATCCATGGAAACATTTTTCAAAAAAAATAAAAAAATTTGAAAAAAATAAAGTGGAGTAGGTAAGTTACCTACTCAATGGAGTAGGATCCCTTCTCTCTCTCTCTCTCTCTATATATATATATATATATATATATATATATATATATATATATATATATATACGAGGCCCTTCAAATAAGATGCATCCTTCCTGACTTAAGGAAGGCCACAATCTTTTTGTAGAAAACACGGGTTCTTTGTAGAATGTGTATGCTCTGCACATTATAAATACAAAGCCGCATACAAAACTGCATATTATGATACAAACATTAAAACTGCACATTGTAATACAATCTGTATACGTATTCTACTAAACTCATCATATTTTTTTACAAAAAAGGGACTGGCTTTCCTGAACTCAGGAAGGAACAAGTCCTATTTGAAAGAAATCCTATATACGGATTTCTTTCAAATAGGACTTGGTCTTTCCTGAGTTCGGGAAGGCCATCTCTTTTTTTGTAGAAAACATCACGACTTTAGTAGAATACGTATACAGATTGTATTACAATATGCAGTTTAATGTTTGTATTATAATATGTGGTTTTGTATTCGGTTTTGTATTTGTAATGTACAATTATAATACAAACTGCATACACATTCTACTAAAGTGCTCGTATTTTCTACAAAAGATGGTGGACTTTCTTAAGTCAGGAATGATGCATCCTATTTGAAAGACCCCCTATATATATGAGAAAAAGGATCTTACTCAATGGAGTAGATAACTTACTTACTCCACTTTCATTTTTTTTAATATTTTTATGGTTTTTTAAAAATTCTTCAATGGATTTTCATAATTATATCCCTCTAATATATCGTTCATATTTCGTTAGAAACAGAGACTCCTACGGCCTCCATCCAGACAATCATTTTTTAATGGTCACAGATTTGCTGTATTTTACCTGTTTTGGATGGATGCCGTAGGAGTCTCTGTTTCTTACGAAATTTGAATGACATATTAGAGGGATGTAGTTATGAAAATCCAAGGAAGCATTTTTCAAAAAAATAAATTTTTTGAAAAAAATGAACGTGGAGTAGGTAAGTTACCTACTCCATGGAGTAGGATCCCTTTCCTCTCTCTCTCTCCGTCTCTCTCTCTCTCTATATATATAGGGTTAAATGGGGCTGCCACCTTAGGGGAGCCAACTTGGCTCCCCACGTGCTATTTCACCTGTTTTTTTATTTTTTTTGAATATTTCATCACTATATCCCTATATTATGCTATCCAAATTTCGTGCGAAACAGAGACTACGGTCTCCATCCATACATTCATTTTTTTAAGGTAGCAGAATTGCTAAAAATGACCCTTCTGGATGGAGGTCGTAGGAATCTCTGTTTCGCGCGAAATTTGAATGACGTAATACATGTATATATTGATGAAAATCTATGGAAGAAATTTTCAAAAAAAGTAAAAAAACGGATGAAATAGCGCGGGGGAGCCAAGTTAGCTCCCCCCATGGGGGCAACTATATATATATATATATATATATATATATATATATATATATATATATATATATATATATATATATATATATGGGTGCACTTGAATTGAGGTGGCACCTTTCCTTGATTATGGAAAGGTGTCATCTCCAGCCGTTGGATGGTGAGTGTACGAATGAGATTGAAACCACCAGGTAGTTTTTGTGCCAACTAACACTCCTAAATTTGGGCGGATTAAATTAGTGCTAATTTAGTCAAATACACGTCATCGAACATTCTATATTTAGTAAAACCCGAGAAGTGTACATTGTAGTTTCCAGAAAATATAATGGAATAAAAGCTTGCATTTTGAAATAATTGTTATCAATTTACAAAAGATGGATATGTTTTACAATCATGTGCTGTAAATTACAAAAATCATAGTCACTGGTGTACGGGAAAAAAGCTCAAATTCGATAAAATTGGTGTATTACGTATAGCTGTGTTTCCTAAAATATAGGGAGCTTTTGATAATGGCCTAATTAATTGATGTACACGTGGAAAACATTCCTATAATGATTGGATTTTTGTTACAACTGTATTTCCAAATATATCGGATGTTGTAAATTGCGAACACATTAATCATTATACATGTCATATGCATATTATTTTTAGAAGGATTTACATATGAGGTATATTTTTAATCCGTAAATTAGAAAATGCACGTCATAGTACATGCTGAATCTCATTTCATCCAACATTCTTTGGAAGCAATATTTGTTAATTGCAATATTTTCTTGTAAATTAGAGGTATATTTTTTACTTACAAAATTAGAGGTATATTTTAATCTACAAATTAGAAAATACATGTCATAGTACATACTAATCTCATTTCATCCAACATTCCATGGAAGCAATATTTGTAAATTGCAATATTTTCTTGTAAATTTTGCAGTCTCTTTTGCAAACCACATTTGATTTATTTTGAAAATTCTACAGTCTTTTTTTAGAACATTATGTGGGAGTAATGTTTGTAAAATGTGATATTATTCAGTAAATTTTGTGGTCTCTTTTGTAAAATACATGTGATTTTTGTAAAATAGACTTCTTATTATTAATGTATAAATTATTTTATATGTCCATCCAACGTGTTTCCCAATATCATGGGTCCATTGAAATTTGTCATCCATTGTAAAGTTTGTGTAGATTTTGTAAAATTCACACTCCCATTTAACAATTATGTGCTAATCTGCAAAATAAAAAACCAGTCAGTAGTTTATCATTTATTTCTAAAAAAGGATAACATGTAAAAAATACATGCAGAATTATAAATCAATGAATCAAAATATCAATTATACAATCAATTACGCAAATTAGTAGATCAAAAGGTAAAATATACCATCATATTTGATATTTAATCCATCCAATTGAATCTGTAAACTTCATCCCTTTAGTATTTAATGCACAATAGATGAGATTTCATCTAATTTTATTTTTGTAAAATACATCACCTTCTGGGCAAAAATATAACAAGATGCACAATCTTCTATAATAAAAAATTATTTATTGATACTAGCAACCTGAGACATGTCTAATATGTAAACAAATATTTACATTCTGAATCAACAATTTCTTTCTTTTGGGTGATATTTTCATTCTCTATCTACTGAATTCAATCTATAAACAAAACTCAAAAGAAAAAATGAAAAGTGTGATTAACTCAAAAGTAGATGGGAAATCAAATTTACAAACAATTGAATATTTCAGAAAATATGATTGAACTCAAAAGAACAAAAAGTGTGTTGAATATTCCAGAAAATATGATGGAATAAAGCCTCGTGTTTTGAAGTAATTGTTATCAATTTACAAAGAATTGATATATTTTACAATCCAATGCTATAAATTACAAAATCGTAATAACTGTTCGAAAAAACATCCAATCATAACCACTAGTGAATCAGGAACACCGATTTAAAAATAAAATAAAGGAGAAACTTTGAAGATTGGATTGAGATGAAATCAAAACTGAAAGAAAAATCAAAATCCAAATAAAAATTAAAAGCAATCTAAAATAACATGGAACTTGATTAATAGACGAATAAAAAGAATAAGAAAACATACTAAGAACATACATCATCCTCTGTGCACAACCACCTCATGTTGCACCATGCATCATCGTCATCGTCGTCGTGCATTCGTCATCGTCACACACCACCATCATCTCTATGCACATCCGTCGCCTCTACGCCGAGGAGGACGTAGATCTGGAGAGGAAGCATGCCCCCATCGAATTTTGTTTTGGGAATTTTGAGTAATTGAGAGGCTTGATTATGATGGATGCTATATTTAGAAAATAAATTCATGTAATTAATGAGCAACGAGATAATGACACAACTAAATAGAATATTCAATTTTGTTTCTAAATATAGCGAGTTGGATATTATTTGAATGGTGGTTTTGGGTTTAATTTGGTGGTTTTGTTTAAAACTGTTGATCAAGATCTAATGGATTTTATGCAATGTCATACCATGATTGTGGTGAGGTGCCACCTTAATTCAAGTTTTCCCATATATATATATATATGGCCGATCCTATGAGATGTGATTTTTGTGAGATGGTGAGATGGGAAATTCTCGACCACTAGATTCTCTCTCTAGTGATTGTCTTCTCTCTCCTAGTTGAAACTAGTGGTCCATAATTTCCCATCTCACCATCTCACAAAATCCCATCTCACAGGATCAACCCTCTCTGTATATATTTATGCTTGTCTAAATGTGCATAATAGACAAATCATTAGGTTGAATATCTAACCAAGGTCCATATTTAGTATGCGTCCGTGGGATTTATGAGGTGTATGATCTCTCAAAGGGATCATATATGTTTATACTTGATGAATCAGAAGATACATCTCACTCATTAGATATTTTGAGATCATATAAAATTCAATGCATGGTTCTTGTTTATGAATTAAGACATGAATTTGATATATTAATATATACTTTTTGAAAGTACATCATTAGTATTGTCACCCAATTATCGACTGAGAAATCTTATGATATGTTATGGAAGAAGACAATCAAACAAGGGTTTCAACTTCAAGGATGTCGGAGTATTGGAAATATTCAAGGTTAAAGCTGTCTCAGTAGATCATCTATCATGACACTTTCATTCCAAGGGAGAGATGAAATCAAATGGATTTAGCGACTCCACTTCGTGGCTTAATGATACAAAATTAATTGGATTATATCTCATTTCATTGGATTCAATTCCAATTTCCATTTAAATTTCAATGTTCAAATGTTGAAAACAGAATTGGAAATGGAGGTGAACTCGCTTCTAGAGCTCATTTCTAAGCTCCAAAGTTTTGGATTATGATTAGACATGGAGTTGAAAGTTGAGTCCATCGCTCTGATCATTTGTTGAGATCATGAAGAGTGTAATGTGTCATAAAGAGTGTAATGTGTTTCATTGAGCTCTCATAAAGTGTGAATTTCAGCTCCAACTCAAATTTTGTGAGTGACTCATTTCAACAAAAAATAACTAAACTCTAAAATTGGATAATTATCCAAGTTTCAAGTCAATATACATGGATAGTATGATCTCCCCAGCATTATCTCCAAGTATCCACGATAACTACTCACAAGTACTAATTAGATTAGGACTTATACTTAATGGTATCAATATTATGATTAATAATTCTATCATATATATATATATATATATATATATGTATCTAGGGTTTGTGAATGTGATTCACGTTCTTTAATTCATATGAATATTATTTCATAATATATATATGATTCATATATACTCCAAGGCATATATGTGAAAATGATTCGCATTAGAAATTAAATATAAATTAGATTTACATTTTATTTTTAGTTTATAAATAAGACTCATAATTTATGATGTAGCTTCATGAAACCTGATTATAGTTATAATAATTAAATCATGATAATTAAGAGGTTGAAAAAAAAATAGGACAAGGTGGTCGTTCCATGTAGGCTCTACATGGGCGTCCACCATGGAGTCCTAATATGATTAGGAGCCTACTAATTTTTTATTATCTCTAGATTTAAATTGGATATAATTAATAGGACAAAAATGTGTCCTATTTCTTAAAGACAAAGGATTTATTCATTGCCTTTAGGTCATCATTCAAGAGCTCATATGGTGGACATGAATCATTTCATCAATTCCTCATTGCCTTGAGAGCTTAGAGAGAAAAAGAAGAGAGAGTTGAGAACTCTCTCTTGGTCATCCCCTCTCTCTTTTATACACAACCCTACACGTCCACCTTGCCTCCACCTTCTCCGTATTGGTTCATCCCTTTGTGAGAAAATAAAACCTTCTTCTCTGTGTTTCTTGTACATAAAGAAGGAATCAATTTTCGTGCAATGAAATTAGGAGACTGAAATCATATTGATCTTATTTAGCATGGGCAACTTCAAGAAGATGCTAATATTAAAGTTTGTGGGAAGCTATGCGAGTCATCTTCACGCCCGTGAGAGTAGAGTTGTTGGATCGGACTCAATTGGGGAGGCCACTTCCTTTAGAGACTCATGCTTCAAAGTTAACCTAATAACCATGTGGCTTTGTGAAACAATTTGAAAATTATTTCCTATGCCATGTGGTTTCATAATTATTTTTGTTGTGCTTGTATCGGAGTTCATATGATGAACTCTACTTGTTCACAAATCGCTTTCTTTTTTTTCCGTGTTTCCGTGATGCGAAGTTATGCACTTCCTTAAGTAACTCGATATAATTTAGTAGTTGATGGCCTAGGTTGTGCACGGACTATTCTCTTTGATCATCAAGATTATGGGTGCTAATTGAATCTGATTATTTGAATACGATTGAGATTCAATAAAAATACAAAAAAAATTTGATTCAAAGTAAAATGTATCAAATATGAATTTGATTCGTGGATTCGATTCCCAATGAATCAAATACGGATCAAGAGGAATTCATTTTATAAAAATTTGACTCGATTCAATATTTAGATACATAAATATATACATATGCGCACATACACATACACATATATTTTTATACTTACATATTACATACGTATGTATGTGCATACATACATACATATACATATATATATATATATATATATATGTACGAACATAAATGCATATATCCAATATTTAAAAATAGAATAGAAATGTAGCCATAAGTCTTGTAGGTGATGAATCTCCATTTTATCACCTTTATTCTTTCATTCTAGCCTTTAAACTCTAACTAAATGCATCTATATAGTATTATTTTGTACAAAATAACCTCTATTATTTACAATATAAATTTTGTATAAAATATTATACTTAAAGCCAAATAAAAGAATAAAGAAAAGAAAAGAAAAAGAAATGGAATACCATAGGTATTGAATGAGCTTAAACCCAGAGACCTAGGCATCATGATGACTGGATCGGCAAGGAATAAAGTAGGGGGAGATAAGGGCCAAAAATACAATGAAAACTATAATATTTAGTTCCCCAACAATTCAATTTGGGACATATTTTATCCTTTATAATTTATTCCTCAAATCAAAAAACTTTGTACATGAAAGTTGTAGATAAAAATACATAGAAAAATAAAAAATTGATTTCATGTAAAAATAATGCACAATGTGCCATAGATACTCAAAATAAAAAGCCAAAATCCAAATTCCTAGACTTGTATCTTCTCCATACATTATCAAAATGGACCAAACTCATCTTTAATGGTATAAAATTTAAATATCTATTTTATGAAGGTGGTTTCATTCAATTTGGAGTTAAGATGCAAAAGTTAGATTTTAGGCCCCTATTATGCAATTTAACTGAATAAAATAATCATTTTTTATTCCTTATATCTTTCATATTTTTATATTTTTTATAATTTTGTAAATAATATATGAAATACATATACATAATTAAAATAAAAAAAACAATGAAAAATACAAGAAAATAAATAAGTATACTAAAATACATAGATGAAATATCCACATATGTACATATATAATAAATACACCTAATTATTTAAGTGCACATATAACTTTAGAAAAATACAATAAAAATATATTTATGTGTATTTACTTAAGTTATAAATATATAAATTCTGTATTTAGTATAATACAATCTAAAATAAAAAATAAAAATAAAATACTTAATATATAGGTAAATATACCTATAAATGTACCTCAAAAAAGTAACATACAACAAATAAACTCGAAAAAATAAAAAATCATATTAAAATACTACATAAAATAATGAATATTTTTTTTATAATTTGACCAAAAATTTAATAAATCTTTTACTATTTTATTTTGATTTATAATTGAATTTATTTTTAATTTTGTCTCTTAGCGGCCACATGGACCACTGTGGAGTCAGCCTTGGTTGACCCGTCGGTCAACTGGCCCCTCCGACGCCCTAGGTCTGTTAGCCTCACTGACCACCTACTTCTCTAGATTTTCCACTTCGATTCTTTGACCAAATCAGCTCGAGTTCTTCTCAACGTTCATCCCTCGAACAATGTTCTTTCACCCGCCATCAACTCCTCGATGAATGAATCATGACCTCGAGTAGAAACTCTGGTCGAAGTTCACCGTGTACAAATATACTTCCACCTCTTCCATTAAAACTCGATCCCCCTTAGCCCTCAAAATCCTTGACTTCTCATGCGTTGTAGCTTCCTGATGGTAGCAGGAGACTCGTCAGACCCGTTGTCTTGGAGGAAGAGGTGTGGAGGCTGAGATCCGGGCATCGCTAGGCAACTACGACGGAGCTCCACCAGGCTCCCTCTTCCAGTGAGGAAGAGCCATAGTTTTTACCTTCTTTATGTTCCTAGGACTTATGTCAGAGTAGTTTAGGTGTTGATTTCAGTTGGTTTAGCATTTTATTTCGTTAAATAACAAATTCGAAGTTCGTCGGAGCTTTGCTCCGGCCAGCGTTCCCCGTTCCCTCGTGTCTCAGCCGTGCTCCGACTCACCTTCCACCTCCTCTTTGTTCCCCATCACTTATACTTCACCTCGACTCATTCCACTCCCCCTGATCATATCTAGATTTGGAGATAAGATCTCCCTTCACTGCCTTCTGTTGGAGATCGCTGCCTCGACTCGATACTCACCCATTTTACACGAATCAGCTCCCAGACCTCACTTTTTGTGTGCCTTGACTAACTCTGCAGGTCCTGGAGGCTGATTTTTCCCAAGTCGAAGGTCCATGGAGCTCCGAAGCATCATCGACCTATGGAGACCTCATTTGAGCTCCTGGGACTTTTCGGAAGAATCCAACTACTGAGTAGAGCCATCAGGAGCGTCTTGTGTCTTGCAGCGTCACCGGAAACCATGAGAGGCGGAGGAGAGTCGATTGAAGATCTCCCGGCCTCGTGTTCTTCCATGTTCTTCAAGGGGAGTAGTAGCTGTCTGATTGAGGAGATGCTCCAGTTTTGATCTCGACCGTTGGATCCATTTGTCCCTGATCGCACGATCAGGCTCTGGGTTCAAATCCGGGTCTCCCATCTCTGAAGCAGCATTGGTCGTTATATGCGCGATGTGTGTCAAGTGAAATAAATCGGGTCGTCTGCTAGCGGGGGTAATTTTTCCTTATATGCCTTAGCTTTTTGTATTGAATATATACATTCAGAACTCACGGTGGCTTGTTTTATTTACAGTCCAGTTGTCTCGCCACGTCACCTCACATTGCCCATACACGTAGATGGGTGGGATTTTTGCAGGGGACCCCCTTAGGTTCATTATTATTATTTAGCCCATAAATAGGTATTCCATTTCAAATTTTATATATTTTGCTTGTATGCCCTATCTGTTTTTGTAAATTGCATTTATACCCCTAGCATCATTGTATGATCTAAATATTCAAGGAAAAAATGTACAGAGGCCCTTATAGTTTACTTTTGTATTATTGAATGAATTTTTAATTAATTATAATTGCGTTTAGGTCCCTTCTAGTGTTGTATTTTTATTTTCTTATTTCTTGCCTTAAAAATATCATTTTGGCATTTAAAATTTATAGGATTTTTTAAGTGCCTGCTAGTATTAAAAGTCCATTTATTTTTCGCAAGGCTATTTAAAATATATTTTATTTAAAATTCAAAAATATTGCATTTATTCCATGTTTACATTAAAAAAAAATAACATAAAAATTAGAAAAATGATTCGAAAAATTCTAAAAAAGTTAGGATTATTTATTATTGTATTTCTAGACTATAAACCAACGATCATTTAAAAACTCAAAAGAAAAACACTTAAAAATGAAAACCCTAAAAATCTTATAAAATTTATAAAAAATCTTGAAAAAGCCAAAAATTACATTTTTTTTAATTTTTGTATCTTCTCTATTATATATATTATATATTAAAAATTAAATTTGGGAAATTTTGAGCCATTTAACTATTTAAATTCCAAAACAATCCTACTACATATTACTGTTCACTATTTTACCCTTTTTATTTCATTAAAAATTACAAAAAATAGCAAAAAATATGAGAAAAATCACAAAAATGGAAAGAAGACAAAAAAGACAAAAAATATTATATTTTCACAATTTTTGAGTATTTATAACTATATATCCTAGTCTATATACTATATATATTTATTCATATTATTATTATTACAAAAAATACCTTGTATATTTTTAAAAACCTAAAAGGGACCGTACCTAGGGTATTTTTATTTTTCTTTATTATATATATATATTTATCCCATATTTAATTATATAGTATATATTATCCATATATTATATATACAATATTACCTACGTTGAAAAGAAAATTAAAAATCAGAAAAGATAAAAATATAAAAAATTATAAAATTTAAAACAAAAAATAAAAATTCAAAAAAAAATAAAAAAATAAAACCCCCAAGAGCTAAAAAAATCCCTATAAAAAAAACAAAAACGTTGATTGTCTTTTCTTGCTAATTTTTGTGATCTATCCCCATCTCTCATTAATGGTTCGACCCCTATACTTGCATACTATACATATCACTCCGTAGGGTATACTAAATTTTAGCTCATTATTCTTTATTAATTAAGCATTAGTGTAGGTTAATTGTTGATTACACTTTTTGATTGAGTATTGAATGTTGTGAGAGTTGCTGACACAAGGATTGCCAGATCCGACTTGTCGGACACCGCATGCCCTTCAAGACAGCCGCTAGACACTCCATTTAGCTTTCGTCAAATGCCGCCATTGCCGGAAAGCAATGTTTAGAATAGATTTTTGTGTGCATTTTCTTTCATGATTTTTATTGTCATATTTCCTTTTATTTGAGATAATTTTTTATATGTGCTAATCATTTCTCTTCTATTTTTTACAAGGGACCTCGAGGCGAAGGCGACCACTTAGATGGTTAAAGCTCCTGAGCTATGAGGAGAGTGATCCTTCTCTTGTGTTGACCACTTAGAGAGAGTAGGAGAGAGAGAAAGATTAACATAACACTTTCCTTTTTATTTTTATGAGAGAGACTCTATTTTTATTTCCATTTATGATTGTAATAATACATGCGGACATTGAGCATTCGGACTTATTTTACCAAGTGTTTATTCACTTGGGAGCTCAACGATTTTTTCTGGCATTTTCTTCGCCTTTGTTTTCTTTGTTTTCTGGGATTTGTGTTTTCCACCTTATTTTTATTTGTTTTTTTGTGATTGAGCCCTTAGAATTTTTAGGATTGCTTGATGGAGTAAGAATAGGTCCACATTCCTAATATATTACTTTGTACCTATAGTTTGCGATTGGATCTAGTCAAACTCTAATATGTTCTTCATGCTAATACGAATTCTTTCTTGGGTGATTTCATCATTTGCATATCATTTAGACTAGGTTTAAAAATTTTGTTTTGCATCCCGCATAGAGAGCATTGTAGTCTTCTATCTGAGCATTCATCATCTTGATTCGAGGGTGAGATTTCCATCCATGAGCCGCCTTGCATTGCTTTGTCGTTCTCTCCCTCTTATTTTGAAAACCTAAGTCTAAAGGAAAATCCAAAAAAATCATTAGGCACTTGTTATTGAAATTCAAAAATTAAAACAAGGGGACTATTAATTGAACTTTTACACAAGTACAAATCGTAATGAACATCATTGATTGGGGTTCATAAATCTCTTAGTATATTCAGGTATATTCCAGATAGAGTGAGGCACGACCCTTAAGGAATAGAGCCAAAGCGTGATCTGCGGCTGCCTCAACTATCACCTAGGTACGATGAAGTATTAGTGCTTCTATCATATGTAGATGGGTAGGGTCTTGTTTTTTTTGATGACCGTGCTCTCGCCTTGTGTATAGCATTTGACTTAATCTGAAGTAGTGAGCATAGGCCACACTCTCATAGTGTGTCTGCTCATCATCATCTTGCATTCGAGTACCTCCGCTTGCGAGGGAAGTAGTGGTTTTTGCCTATTGGCATCCTCCTTTCCTTTGCTCTCTTCGGGCCATTATTAAGGACCTCAAAAAGTACATATAATAGGATACAAAGGAGTAATAGATACAAAGGAGGTGGAAAAGTATAGGGAATACTTCCCTTGCAGTACATGCTCTCCTCTAGGGCTAGCCGCTTAAGGACGTGTTACAATTTTTACCAGAATCGTAACTCTAAAATTGAAAAGATAAAAAATGGTCGAACCTTTACGTCCTCACATGTGTGAGTTGGTGAACCCAAATTTCCTTGGTGTTTGTTTGTTTTAGATTAGGTCCAAAGATCAAATCCTGTGTACTTGCACCCATTTTGTCATTTTTCTTTTGTTACTTCTCTTTGAACCTTGCTCATCGTAAGCTGTCTACCATTTTGCACTCTTTTTATTTCTTATTCATCATTGTATCTTTCATCTATCATCGATCTTCATTTTTCCTTCAAGATGTCGACTCCATGATGGTTTGGTCGGGACTCCGACAACTTTCACATCGAGTCTTGAGTTTGGCATATCCAATAATTCAGGACTATTCCCAGTTACATGGTTCAGACTCCAAGAACCACCCTCATGACTCCCGCATCTTTCTCTCACAAATCAAGAAAACTTTCTTCCCGATTTTTGCCCTTTTCTGGATGGAGATTGATTTTACTCCATATACCTCTCCATCCTTAATAAAATTTAGAATTGACTGTGATTCAGAATTATTCTCTTCATTTGGTGCATGCATGTAGACTAATCGGGGTATCTTTCCCATTGCATATTTAGACCCAATCTGGAGACCGAGCTTTTACAGTATGATACAGAGATGGCTCCGACTAGAAGAGGAAAGGGACTCCAGCCCCCAGCACAAGGCAGAACACAAAGCAAGGAACCAAACGGAATGAGTTAAATAGTCAGCTCTTGGCCTCCATCTAGGCCATCTAGCAACAACTAATCGACCAAGCACTTGCCAGGTTGCTTTCCAGGAGATGTTAAATGATCCGAGGAGAAGGTCAGAAGTAAGAGGAGGAAACCAAGGAGGAAGTGATGATAACCTGTTGAGCACTACTTTTGGACTTTTATTCTAATGAATTATTCACAAGGTCGTCGCAACCCAAAGAATTGTCAAACAAAAATTTTATTTAAATCTCAGGCACAAATCAATAAAAGAATATAGAAAGAGAATTTGCTATTTAATTTACCTGTAAGCTAATAGGACCAAAGCCAGGGAGGTTTATAAAAATCCAGAGGGTTATTCTATGCAATGAAAATTCAATGAAAGAATGAAAGAATTTCTATGCACACTACGCTTGTTTTTGTGTGTGTGTGTGTGTATAAGGATTTAAAATTTAACTTTTTTTTGGTTTTTTTTGGTTTTTTTATATTTTTAATTTCACAAAAGAGAATTTTTTATTTTAAAATAAATGAATAATTAAAGAAAAATTAAAGCACATACTCACTCTTTTTGTATTTTTCAATTATATCAAAAATAACCAGAAATCAAACAAAATAATTTTTGGGTTTTAGATAATTTTTTAATATTTTTATTATATTTTTAGGTTTTTTTCACAAAATTTAAAGCATTTGAATAAATCAAAAATAGGGGAATTAAATACAAAGAAAATAAGATGAATGTTTTTGAAATTTTAAAATAACAAATAAGGCAAAGAATAATTGAAATATTTATAGAATGAAAGATATTTTTTATATAATCTAGAAAGCCATTTTGTGATTTTTGAAAGATTAAATAATTTTTATGAATTTTTAATGTTTTTAAGAGTTTTATGCTTGTTATGGGTTTTATTAGGAATAAAAATGCGAAAAATGAAAAAAATTAAAATAAATCAAAAGCAGCTAATAAGATTTTTTTTGGAATTTTTGGAAGGATTTTTATATTTTTATATTTTTTTAATGAAAACAGAACAATTTATGATGTTTTTGAATTTTAATAAATAAAAAATAATGAAAATGTGAAATGCAAAATGTAGGTGAAAGATGAGCGTAACTGGAACTTATAAGAATTTTTGTGGAATTTTTAAACATGTTTTAATATTTTTATTTGATTTTAAATATGCAAAAATAATGCAGACTTACAGTGACCTCATTGTATTATTTAAGTTTCAGAGTGATTAATAACAGAAATAAAATGCTGGACAAAATATGCAAATTTCCCAAGAAAATACACGTGTGGGCATGTGTGCCTCGCTTGATTGGACTAGAATGCAATTAAAATAATTTTAAGGTCCAAATAATAACACTAAAATAAGATATTTTTATTGCAATTAACCCAACAGATCATGTGCAATAAATGGGATACAATAAAATGGGAGTGAAGTGCAAATAAAATAAGATGTAGATATAAAATGCAATTTGTTCAAATAAAGAAAAAATGTCATGTGTCCTCACAGGGACTTATTTAAAAAATATAATAAAGACTTGGGCAAAGGTGCAAATGTACCCATAAATGATGAGGAGGCTCGGACGGCTCTGATGATCTACAACTTCGATCGGACAACTGTGAAATGCTCGGAAGTGAAGCATCACGATCAGATCTTGAAGCTTGAATCAATGGCCAACTTTTAGGGAGCAATCAACGACTGAGGTGAAAACTAGGTGCTTGTTCTTGATCGTATGGCTACAAGAGGGTCGGGATGAACTGGGAAGCACTTGAGCTTTGCCAAGATTAGAACATTTGATTCTCCTCGTTCGTTGATGGATTCTCCTCAATTCATGCCCAAAATGTCGCTTGAGATGTTCCCCCGTCCGATGTGCACCTTAGATCTACATGAAAACAACAGATCAGGGATCTAGAAGACGATGGACAGTATCTGCTCCAGGAACCTGCTACAGTCTTTAATCTTGCGTTATGTGTGAGATATGGAACTCCTTAGAATCTACAATGGGAAGCTCATGATCGGAGTATTCTCCGGTTAAGGAATCAGGCCAAAGACTCATGAAATGGAGGTCAATGGAGTGGTAGGGATGGAGATCGAGCTCTTTATCTAGAGTTATCTGGAGATTGGTAGATGGTGGAAGGCTGGAGAATGGTCGGGCAAACATTTTGGCAAAGTCGGGGGTTGATTTGATTGATCGGAGCTCCTCCGATCGTGTAGATCGAAGGTGGAAATGTTTAACTGATCTAGGGGATTCAAATGGGATCAAAGTGAAAAAGAAAGAATAAATATAAGATAAAATACCTAAACTACCTACGGAATGGAAGAAATATGGAAAATGCATCGATCTGCAGATGTAGCGGAGAGGCAAAGACGTGGGTCAGATGACTCCCGACGATGTAGCCGGATCGCGTTCTTTAGATTCTCACTCGGACTCCTAATCGTGGGGTGTAGTAGCTGTCACCTAGGAGGAAGATGACCGATGGATGGATCAAGAGCTCGCTGGAGGGTGGAGGGGTGAAATTTAGGGTGAAGTTCGACAGATTTTGAATTCGAAAATGGGCGAGATCAGAGGCAAATCGAGAGGATCGGGAATGCTAGCGTGGAAGATGGTTGAATGAGTTTGAATGTTGGTGAAGGATGTGGGAAGAAGTTATGGATCAGAGACACAATGGATAATGATGTGAAGTAACGTGTGGGGTATTATTAGTCAGAGTTTGCGAAGACTGGGGAGTTGTCCCGTTCAACATACTCACGTTTTTCAATCAGAGAGTGCCTAGGATACAAACAAAATAGGATAAATGATAAAATTCCAAAAAAAATGTTAAATAATTCAAATTAAAAATCAAAACTGAAATTATTTAATTAAATAACAATCACTAAAAATGTTAAGAATAGATTAAAGTTAATTATGGGTGATGTTTTATTAATTAAATAATGTATATACAAGGGGTAAAATAAATACAAGGAGTTATTTACAGGTATGTATACCTATATTTACAAAACATTAATTTTTAATTATATATATACACATAATTTACTATTTTATTTATTTACAATATTTTACAAGTATTTTAATGATATTTTTATTTGATTTTTAGGAATTAATTTTTTAAGTTAATTAAATAGATATAGGTACAATATATACATGGTGATACATATACGATATATACATGATTTTATTTTTGTTGATTTTGTGAGTTTTATTTGTATTTTATATGAGTTAAATACAATATTTACAAGTAATACAATATTCAAAAATATGCACAAGGAAATAATTAATTAAATAATATACATAGTGTACATAACTATAATATACAATAATACCCCAATCGGACACATTTTCACACCTTAACTCTGATTTTTATGAAATCACCTCCATTTTAAATATAATTTAATTTGGAGTACAATGAAAGTGAGATTGATGAATTTGGAGTCTTGTAGAGCAGATATTGATCTTGGAAGTTTGTACTTTGTGGATTTTGGGAAAGTGATGAAATTTACAAAATATAAATATATTTTAATTGCAATTATTTTTATTGTTTAGAAAAGAATTTTATGCACAATTTTCAAGAAATAATTGTTATTTACAAAATATTTGAGAGTGTGCAATATAGACATAAT
Source organism: Ottelia alismoides (assembly GCA_037367405.1). Lineage (NCBI taxonomy): Eukaryota > Viridiplantae > Streptophyta > Magnoliopsida > Alismatales > Hydrocharitaceae > Ottelia > Ottelia alismoides. The sequence continues at coordinate 1,034,215 of JAZKJV010004701.1, forward strand.
GTACAAGTGATGAATATACATGTGACAAGTTAATTTTTCTAGATCTCGTAATTAGGCCTTATCTCGCGCTACTTTCTTCCCTTGTCGATCATGTCATGTCTTGACCTTCTCTCGGAGTCTGATTCAACCTGTATCTATTGCATATATACAGTCCTTTATTTTCTGTATTTTCCTTTATTTCTTTCTTTATTTATTTTAGATTAAAATAATGATAAATATATAATACTTACACAATGATTAGAGTTCGTAAAAGAATGAAATTAGTGATATTTGCAGGTGTTTTAATAAGGGATTTTAAGTTAAAATAAATGAATAAAGATGATGAAATGCAGATTCATCATCCCCCTTTGCTTACCTTTGCTAGTCCCTTAGCAAACACTTATTTTAAATAATAAGTGAATAAAAGAAAAAGAACAGAAAAAAGGAAAAATAAAGAACTTAGAACAATATTGAGTATTAAACCTATCTTCATAAAATTTTAGTATAAAGCTCAGTTAGAACTTTGGATTATTGGTGTTGCAGAACCTTAATAGGTAATAGATTTAAACCCTAACATCCATCAAGTTCCACAAGACTCCTATTCAGGTCACCTGAACAGTCAGGTCAGAACAAGTCTACATACACAAATTCTTATTGCTATCAATCTTTACTTGTATAGTGGAAGTGGAATATAGGTCCTTACCTCAAAAGTGGCAAAGAAACACCTCCCTTAACAATGATAACTCTAGTTCCCCGGTGTCGTAACTCTTTCCTCATGGAGGGGAGTGATGAATCTCATATTCATCACTCTAAAAGTCATTAATTAAGCTCTAATAAACTAAAAATCATCGGCATTTCTTCATTTATTCTGCATAATTAGCATTCATGCATGTTTTGGTAAGAATTGCATTTTATCACTTATTTTCACACAAAATAAGAAGCCAAAAATCCCAACCAAAATTTTCCTGTAAATAGCATAACTTCCTCGATTTTTAACTAATTCATGCTAACTCCAATTGACCCAAAACCGCCTCCACTGTATATAACCACTAACAAGAATAAATGAAAAATACAAAAATAATCACCAACCCAAATAAGTGGACAAAAAACGAAACCCTAGTTCTTGTATTTCTGAACTAAAACCTTCATATCTTCCCCATCCAGTGTCTGTTTTGATCCTACTCACTTTTGAACTAATGTACATTCAATTACCTTCAAAACAAGACCAAGTTCAAGTGAATCGGAGCTCATATGTGAAAGTTGGGTTTTGGGCCTCTTTTGTACATTTTGTATTTTAACGGTTTTCTATCTACATTTTCTGAACATAGTTAACGCATTTTATGTTATTTCTTTTTCATTTGTCTTCTTTCATGAAAATTTGCACAAAAATCCAAATCCAAACTGAGCTTGAAATCAAAGAAAATAACTAAGTTCGAGTCTTCACTAACTGTCTGTACAAAAGTTGTCTTTTTTGTCGTTTATTTTATTTCTTCTTTTTCTTACTTAATAAAAATCCCAAAAATTAGATCAATGTGTAAATATTTATCTTTGATTTTATCATATTTGTTTTCGGATTTTTTATAGTTTAAAAATGACAAAAAAATTATAAAACCCAAATATCAAGGTATTCTATGTACATGGGATACCCGAAAATATCACTTTGTGCAAATGATCGATTTTGATTTTAGTCCCATGAAAGTTGTAGATCTCATCGAGACGAGCAATTTTTGTGAATAGACTTTTTTGATCTGAGGTCATTTACTAATTTTTATGTATTTATTAAGGTATTTATTTTTCTATTTTTGTGGGGCTAACACGTGGCAGCTCCTGGAGCCGCCACGTGTCACCCATTTTTGAGGTTTTTATTATTCCATTTTTATGAAAGAAAAAAAGCACCATACATGTGGAGCACGTGCCTCCACCACATGCCTTGCACGTGCTCCTCCATCCGCCCCCTGGCTGCCACGTGGAGGCATCTGGGTCGTCCCATCTCGGCCGATCGGAAGTCCCCAGCCTCATCTCCTTCCTCCCTTTCCTAATCTGGGAGGCTTCGCTAATCCCTCCGCCGCTCCATGCCCACGAATCCCTTGTCGCCGCTTTCCATTCCCGACCCTCCTCCGTGATATCCTCCCCGCCAGATCCTCGTCGAATCCCTCGTCGAATCCAATCGTGTCTCATCCCAATCACGATCAGTCCCGCGACCAAATCGAATCACTGATCATCTTACATAACCGACCAAACCTCGTCCTCGTCCTATAAAAGAGCATTGCTGCCCCTTCTCATCCTTCATCCACCGTTAGCACCTAAACGTAGAGGATCGGTGGAGACAACCCGGCCCTCCTCCTCCCTCGGCGAGATCCGAGCTTCGAATCTCGTCATAGCCCACGACCGAGCCCCCCTCGGGTTGTTGCTGATGTGCTCCGGCCCAAACCGTAGAGCTGAAGCTTCTAGCTTCCCTGCTTCATCGTCATCTACGTCATTGATGCATTAACATCCACTCCACGCAAAGCTTCTCCGACAATCTGCCTGAGTTTATCGTCATCTTCGACACCAGCGCATCGCCATCGACAACACGCCAGCCCCCCCAATTGTAGTCTCACCAACAATCGTAGCTGCTCTGATGATTTCACGCCTCCGCCCTGACGTCCCCTTGGCCATGTGTCAGCCGGAGAACGATCATCAACGTCAGCCTTTGATTTGTCTATGTCGTCGAACGCTACTCCTCCGTCGATCGCCTCTGGTGCCACCCTCCGCTCCTACTACACCAACGCATCACCGGGCGAGGGTCCCTTAGACCCCCACGCACGTGAAGCGCATGTGCGTCGGGGTGATGTCAGCTTCCTCAGGGTCACGTGCTTCGCACGTGATCACTAAGAAAATTGCAATAAATTCCCCAGCATTTATCTTATTTGCAAAGAAGTCCACAACCAGAGGTCATGTGATATGCACATGACCCTCTGGAGATTTTGCAGGAGCCCCCTGACTTCTAGTAATTACAAATTAGTCCCTGTTCTGCATATTTTTATTTCTTTTTCTTTATTGTATTTGCAGAAATATCCATGTGTTCCCTCATGTCGAACTGCTACATTACATTATTTTATTAATCAAAAATAGGCATTTTGTTCTACAACTCATTCTCTACATCTTGGCATATGTTTGACATTTTTGTGATCAGTGGTTAATTAGAAATTAATTGTTTTGTGGAAAATTGCATATTTTACCCATTTGTTTCTCTGAAATTCATAACTAATTAACCACAATTCTGAAAATTGCCGAAAAATCAAGGATTGTAGAATTAGTTGTGTTTAACATTGTGCCCAAAAAGAATTGCATTTGCATGCATTGTTTGCCCTCTAAAAATTATTTTTCATATTTCAACATTTAATTTGTAGATGGTATTAAATCTTGTATTTTTGAGGTTTAGGATTTTTTTTAGATCCATCACATCTTGGATAATTTTATCCCTTGAAAATAATTAGGTTTAATATTTATTATAATTAATTATTAAAATTCACTTTTTTTATATTTAAAAATTCAAAAAAACTTTATCTTGCACCCAAAAGTTCAAAAAAAATTACAATGCACTCATTTCATCATAATTGTCATCTTGGCTAAATTTCAATTTTTTCGGACATCATTTGAATGATCTTTACATTTTAGTCCCTAAAATCGGCCAAAGTTGCATTTTGCATCCCAAACTTGCATTAAAAATAAAAAAAGATCGCCTTGAAAATCATACACGAACTTTGATAGACAAAATTTGAGGTTGTTCCTTTGCCTCATTGAGTTCGACCTTGGGACTTGCCCAAGTAAAATAAACATAAAACCGCATTAATTAAAATTAACTAAAATTTCTTATGGTTATTTCTTGACCGATTCCGATTTCCCGCCTACAACGAAACGACACATTTTTAAACGCATGATAATTCATGATAATTAAGCAGGGCATTTCTTGGACCCGTTAGATGGCGCCGTTGCTAGAGAGGCAAACGGCTTAGTTTTTTGTCTAAAAATTTTTTCCGTTTTCTGCATTCGGGTAGTCTAACCCCCGAATTTTTCATTGTAAATTTTCCATTTTTTTCCTGTATTTATTTTTATTTTATTTTCAGCATTTATTTTCTTATTTCATTTTATTTATTTTTGAGTCACTTTCTTACACACACACTCTCTCTCTTATTTTTCTTGCGAGGTACCCAATGTACGTGGAGCGGTTTTTCAAGAACCGATGCATCTTCATCGACTTCTGAAAAGCCGCATTAAAATTAAGATCAAGTCGAGTCATGGGAGAGTGTAGAGTCTAGGATTTATTTTTCTGTAATTTTAATTTTTATAATTAATTGCTTATTTATAGCAGTGTTCGTTTGGACTTTCACGTGTGTAACAAGACCTCAAACATTTTCTGTGGTGTGTCGTGGCCTGTTTCACTCTCTGGTGAGGGTGGGGCCCGACTTGAGTGGCGCTTAGGATAGACCTGCACATACGGCTATTAGAGCTTTTAAATTTTTGATTATGCTCATAGGACCTAGGGCCACACTTCACTTTAACCGATACACATGTTAGATCGTTCACTTTAGTCAAAAACTTAACTCATTTCTTCCCGGCTAATAGAACTTTCTGCTAGGTACGATTTTTCATCGGCTTGCATTCATTTAGAGTAATATTTTAATTATTGTATTGCATCCCACATAGAAATTACGAGGAATCACTTTAAGTCTTCTAACTAAGCATACATCGTCGTTTTTCGCGTGCATCGGCTTTTCCCGAATTTCTCCCTTCTATTTTGTCACATAATATTAAAAGGAAATTGGGACCGGATGGTAGACATGCATTTGTGCTCATCTTAAATTTTCAGTGATCACTTAATTAAAATTGGGACTGCTAAATATTGCCGATTTTAAATAACTCAAAAAAATCAAGACTTTTTTGCTGGAGAGCAACACCGACCTTGGATGCATTTATTTTTCTGAGTGAGTGAGAGACGACACTTAAGGTTAGAGCCCATCTCTGAAATTTTTGTTCTGACTACTGTTGAATCTGCGATTTATCATCTTTATTCATTTATTTTAGCTTAAAATCCCTTATAAAACACCTGCATAAAACACTAACTCCATATTCTTACTAACTTGCATCTTTGTGTAAATATTGTACACTTCTTACTAATTTTAACCTAAAATAAATAAACAAATAAAGAAAGAAAAAAATAAAGAAAAGAAAATAAAAAAATAGAAGACTGTATAAATGTAATAGATACAGGCTGACCCGAACCCCGAGAGAAGGTCAAGACTTGACCTGATCGACCAGGAATAAAGTAGGAGGAGATAGGGTCCTTAAGCAGGAATCCAAAAAAATTGTGTGTTGTTGTAAATATTTCTCACTTATTTTGTGTATATCTATATATAACTAACACTAATTTATTTGTGTCTTAATTGACCTCAAATCAAATAACGTTCAAAACCAAAGTTGTAAATGAAAATGTGTTGTAATTAATAAAAATAATTGCACAATTAAATCATGTACAGAATAAAAGTAGCCACACTTGGAAAAAGCCACTAAGCACTAATTGAAAGACCAATTCCGGCTCCAGATGAGCTCAAATTGAATCAATCTCACTTCCATTGGATTCGAAATTAAATTATCTTTAAAATGCCTATATTTTCATAATTTTTGGAGTTACGGTTGAAAAGTCGGTTTTCTAGGGTGGTTTGTGCAATTTTCCCATGTATTTTGTGAATATTGTATTTTGTATATATTTGTAAACTATTCCCACTGATTTTTTTAAAAATAAAAAAATAATAAATATTAAATTCTTAAAATACAAAAAAGGCTAATTTCCTCAATTACTTTTGTATATAATGTCATATATGTATATATTATATGTATATAGTTGCTATTTTTAATTAACCTTCATAAAAAAATAAAAAATAACATTTTTTAATTAAAATCAATAAAGTGACGAAAATTAAAAAAATAGATAATTTTATAAATATTTTTTATCTCTTTTATTTTGTCTCTTATCATCTCTTATCTCTTCCACCAAAAAAATTGAAAAAATTCATTTCAAATTTCATCTCTTATCTCTTCCACCAAAAAAATCAAAAAATCAAAAATTCAAAATTTATCTCTATCTTCTCTATTTATATGGCTCCTTCTCCCTCATTTCAACTTGATCAATCTTTAGAGAGAGGAGCCCGATCTTCGAGAGAAAATTTCGTCGAGAAAGTTGCCTAGCCTCAGAGCCATCCGGTGACAGTGAGTCGGCCTTGTCGGGGCGATCACGGTTCTTTTCCGCTCCTAAGGTGAGATCCACATTTTTCTTATTTTTATCTTTGTTTAATCGTAGTTTACTTTGTCGAATTTTTAATTCCATCGTCATTTTGTTTTTTAGATCATTAAAAAAATTCCATCTCGAGTTTATCCATTTCCGATTTTGAATTTTCATCTCATTTCTCGATCTTCACGCGTTCTATTCTACCTTCCACGATCTATCAACTCCGACCACACATGGTGGTCGGAGAGTCGGATTCGATCCTTCCACTTTCGCCGAATCCTCATTCATTTTTTCCGATTTGTAAATAAATAAAAAATTTCTTTTTGTTATCTAACGTTTGTTTTGCAAGCTCAAATAATAATAAAAAAATAAAAACATTTTCTTTATCCTTTTTATCTCTTATTTTTTGGATTTACAAAAAAATAATAAAAAAAATTCTTTTTATTACTATTGACTTTACAATAAAATAATAATAATAAAAAAAGAGACAACAGGCCGCGGGGTTGTCACCCCCCGCTGCCTTCATCCAGGTCGACCCAGCGGCCCTCCGGCGCTGCGCGACCTCCGGCCAGCCCTCCAGCCCGAAGTCAGCTCTGCCGCGCGATGCCGTGTCTCCACCGCCTCCAACCATCCAGGCCTCCGCCGTTCCGCCTTGCTTCTCCCCATCCTCCAGATCCGCACCACCTGCTCCAGCCTTCCGCGTGCGGCGACTGCCGCCTCACCGTCCAAGGGGTTGCCCCCGCGCATCCACCTTGCTGAAGAAGAAAGGCAGCAGAACTTGCCCCTCCACCCTTGTTCCTTGGCTTTTCAAGAAACGAAGATATAAGAGAACCCTTGTTAGGGTTGTGGCTTTTGATTAAAAAAATATTATTTGGAAAAATTTCAAGTTCAACCCTGGACATTTCTGAAATTACTACAGAGCCCCCCACTAGTTCAAGAATTTATCTTGGAATAATTATAGTTGTGCCTCAAAGTTTTCAAATTTGCCAAAAAGTCCCTGCCAGAGCCTCAAGCACATGACCTGCACATGGTATATTGGTAAGATTACGCCTTCTCTCCTGTGCTTTATTTTTATTATTTAGTGGATATAAAAACAAAACTTATTTACATTTTGGTCCCTGAACTGCAGAACAATAATCCTTTGTTCTTTTCATTGAAATAAATGTTTTTATTAGTCCAAATATTTTGAGAAAATTATGCTATGTTCCTGATGTGCATATCCATCTAGCATAAATTTTTCATTGCATTTCTCCTTCATTTATTATTACTAAAAAATAATAAACATGTCATTTTTCCTTGTTCGAAATTCCAAAATTCATAAAAATTCAAATATTACTCTAAAAATTCCAAAAAAATTAGAGTAGTTGTATTTCATTATCTTTTAATTTCTGACCAATTTTTAAGCATAATTATTTATAAAACCCAAAAAATTGAAAATTATCAAAAATCATCTAAAAATCATAGAAAATTCTACAAAAATCCAAAAATTGTGATTTCAGTTCATATTTGTAGATAATTGCTTCTAGTTTGTCTTAAAAATAATTGTCAGGAGTTTTGGGCACTTAAAAGATTTTTAAGTTGCAAATTACTCCAGGTTGTGCACATTTTCACATTTTCTAACTGTTTGATTTTTAGAAAAATATAAAAACATCTAAAAATTCTACAAAAATTCTCAAAAATATTTCAAAACTTTTAAAACCTAAAAATATTTCCTTGCATTTTTCTAAATATTTTTGATCAATTAAAAAATTATAAAAATAGTTGGTGTGCGTATTTTTGATCTTGTGCATATTACTTGTGTTATTTTTAAAAATTAAAAAAAATTACAAAATCAAAACCACTAAAAATTCAAAAATCAGAAAATATAAAAAAACTAGATATAAAAACAAATTATAAAAAAATTAAAAAGATAAAAAATCACAAAAACCAAGGATAGTTGTCCTTTGAGATTCTTGTTTTCTCTTAATTGATTTTCGATTAATTGAATAACCCTCGGGATTTGTAGCCTCCCTGAGTTCGACCCTCTCTGCTATACAGGTTAATAAGTAGAAAAAATAAAAAAATATTTTTTGTTGTCATGGGATTTTGGGGGTAACAACAACGACACCACACTACCTTTTTAACAACATATTTATCAATAATTTTTCTATCCCCTCAAAATCGTTGTCAACAAAATATCGGTTTTGCTGGGGATATAAAATAAAATACAAAAAAATTCAAAACCCCCAATTTTCCTGAACAACAAAATAGCACCGTTGCCTAAGAGGCACAGCGAGGGTAGTTTGGTTTCTCTTTTGACCTACTATTCTTGGTTGTAAATATCTGTTTACATTTTTGCCATTCATTCCATTGTTCATATCACTGCATTAATTTCATTTCATTTCATTTTTTTCTTTTCTCATATTTGATAATTGTATTTCTTACATATTCTCTTTTCTTTTTCTTGTGAGGGCCCGCAGAGCAAAGGAGGCGATCCTAGGAGAGCCGAAGCACCCAAGCGACGTGGAGGCGGCTTGATTCTTCACTAAGCCACATGATAGAGTGAGAATAGGAGAAGAGAAAGAAATTTTTTTAAAAAAAAGAGAGAAAAAAAGAGAGTTTTTCTTTTCCATTTAATTTAAACTTTGTAAAAGGACATTCATTTGTTGCGGGGTCTGTTTCGCCAAGTGCCGGTGCACTTGGGGGACCTCACCGGTTTTGTTTTCATCGTCTTTATTTTTCTTTGTTTTCCACGTATTTTGTGAGCTACCTCTTGATTGCTTTGGTTAATTTGCTTGAGCCAGGTAGTTAATTAGGTCAAAACACCCTAAACAAGATATTTCTGTGCCGATAGAGTAGAGCATAATTTGGACTTAGTCAAATTAACTTGTTCTTGCCCGTTAATAGAAGATATTATCTAGGACGGTTCACTTGCATCATATAGGTTAGTTTATTTTCTGTATTTAAATTCTGCGTAGATCACTTGCATGTAGAGTGCTAGCGACAGGGTACGCATCTCTAACCCCAGCATGCATCATTGTTTTTAATCGCACATTGGCATTTCCGATCTCCTTCCTCTTTTTTACTCATCTAAGTAAAAAAGGAAATTGGAGGCTCGGTAGACTATTCGTTGAATATACTTAAACCAAGTGATAACTGCCTAAAATTTGGGACTGCTAAAGGAAACTCGACCCTAAAATAAACATAAGGAAAAATCATTGTTTTGGGAGAGTAGCCCCCTCATTGTATTCGTTTTAACTTGCTCGCGTACACACTAAGGTTAGTGCCCATATCCCATAATTCAACCTAAGTGTTTGTACAACTTTGTGATTATCACCTAACTCTAAAACAGATAAGATTAAGAGACCGAACCTTCACGGTCTTCACATTGCGTTGAGTTGGTGAACTAGGGGTTTGTATTGTGTTTGATTGCTTGTGTGCATACTAGATCCTGCTGTGCATTTGCGCCTTTGTCTCCATATCTTTTGACTTGACCCTCGTGCTCTCTCATCTTTTGTTTCGAAGATGGCCGACTGGAGTTATTTTAATCCGATCTTCGCAGATACCTCGTACCCTCCAGTTGAACCACCTTCCCTTTTCCAGGAGGATCTTCTTCCTTATTTTTGTGCATATCCGCCTAACCCATTATTTCATGAGTCAGAGGACTTCGATTTTCACCCACCCTCATTCAATCCACCCGATCTTGGGATTTTGGAGTCACCTTTCATGATTTCCACACTTAAGACATTGAATAGATGATGGAGCATATGAAGTCGAGGATTTTCAATCTATTTAACATACAGAGAGCCAGAAAGCTGCTCCACTATTTGAGGATATTGATTTATTTGAGGATAATCATGAGAGCTTGAAATCACCCAAAATACAAAAAAATGAAAAAAATTCAAAAATCCAAAAAGAATTCGGGAGACACGTTGTTGATTCATTTTGTGAGGAGAGGACCCAAATAGCCTATCATTTACCCACACAGGCATGTCCCAACCTCGACCCCGAGGGTGCCACTGTACAGTCTGCTCTTGGCAATCCTCATGTAAATGCTGATTCCGACCTCCTCCCTTATATGGATGAGGTCTAAATTCAAAAAAATGTTGACTAAACCCGAAGTGGTGGCCAACCTTCATGAGATCATTAAATCCCCACTTCAAAAGACCATGACAGATTTATCTACTCCTCAACACAAAAAGAGAAAGCGAAGGAGAAGATCTGAGTGTTACATCTTGACCATGGCCACTGCCTACGCCATCTCTCACCGTCCATATTCTAAGAAAGAGAACACTACCACACCTCTTGTGAGTTGCTCCATATCTGACTATTCTTGTGATAATGCTCTCCTTGACGGCGGTTCGTCAATTAATATAATACCCTTCTCTATGGTATAGTCTCTTCATCTTGGGCCTCTCAAGATAACCAGGATGATAGTTCAATTTGCTGATGGATCTCTCAAGAGGCCGAAGGGTATTCTAGAAAATATTGTCATTCTTATTCAGGGCATGAACTTCACTTCAGATTTTGCCGTAATGCCCATGGAGACTTCCGCCCATGTGGAGCACCCTCCAATCATCCTGGGACGGCCTTTCCTCGCTTCTGCGGGAGCGGTTATTAATTGGTTTAGGAGAGATTCGCTTCCGTTCTGATGTTGGGAGCGATGTGTTGATCACTACACCCACTACTGACCAGAAAACTGTATCTCATGAGAGCCCGCCCGTGTTAGCCAACCCCAAGGAATTTGACCTCGAGGATAATATCAGAGATTCTTGTTATATGTTGGATGATAAATAAAACCCAGGAATTCCTCTTCAACGAGGAAGACTCGGAAAGCATAGACCTTGGAGTTCCCCCTTCTGGTATGTGGAGATGCATTGTTGACATCCGCGGAATTTACATGATAGACACCTTAGAGCGGAAGTTAGAATCTGAGACTAGACAGGACGGACATGATTTGACTACTTTCATTGATGAGTCTGTTCCTATTCTCCATGATTCAGATGAGACCGATCAGGCCAAATTTGATTTGATTGCTTTTATAAAAGAATTTGGGCCTTTTGATAAAGATGTTGATCCGGTAGAGTCTCCCCAGGCTGAAATTGATCCTACTTTTTCTGATAATGATTTCGAGCCATTCTACTTTGATGTTTGCAAGACTTCCCAGGCCAGACATGACCATACTACTTCCAATAACCGATTTTGGCCTGCACAATCTGAAACCACTGAGGATATATTCTTGGTCGATCCTACTCAGTTTATGTCTAATGATGATCCCAATATCGACCTACACCTTGTCAAATCCATACCTCAGTGGTCTCGCAAGAAGGTTCGCTTTCGACCTTCTTGACCTTTGTACATCCACTCCTCTTGTATATCCTTTCGTTTTACTCTTTCTTCTCCTGTTTTATCTTTCACCCATTTTCCGTGTGTGTATATATGCTATATTAAGATGTGCTTTATCCTAAGTATAGGGGGTAAATGATCTGTGTTGTTCATATTCTCCTGTTTATCACTCTTGTTGTTGCCTATACTTAGGGATACTCTACCGTAAGTATGGGGGTGATGTTGTTCATATCGTGTCTTTTTATTTTTGAGTCTATACGTTCTCTTCATCGATTTTCCCCTCTTATACACTCCACTATACTTAGGATTACTTGATCCTAAGTATAGGGGGGATCACCAATTTCTCTTCTTTTTATCGTTTCTTTGAGTCGTTGTAGCATAGGAGTCTTTTCACTATTCTATACTTAGCACGAGTTGTGTCTTCCTTTTTTGCTCTCTGATCACTATGAGGACATAGTTTGAGCTAAGTATAGGGGGGTGTCGTATATATTGTATATATACTTTAGTCATAACTCGTACTTTTAAATACATTTATTTGAGGGGTTATGTGTATAATTTTGTAAAATCCACGTGTGTAAAAAAAACAACAAAAAAACAAAAAAAAATCAAAATAAAATAAAAAACAAAAAACAAAAACAAAAAAACAACAAAAAAAAACAAATAAAAAATAAACAACAAAAAAAACAAAAAAATAAAACAAAAAAAACAAACAAAAAAAACAAACGAAATAAAAAAACAACAAAAAAAACAAAAAAACAACAAAAAAATCTTGTATATACTTGTATATATTTTACTAACCCTTTTTCCTTTTAAAAAAAACTACAAAACAAAAAATCTATAAAAATTTGCATAAGTAAAAAAAACTTTCTTTCACATCTACATTTTTTCTCCAAAAGTCTATGAAAAGTTCAAAATCAGAAAATTGTTTAAAAAATGTGTTCTTTTCACATGTACATCATTTCTTTTCAAAAAAAACCCTTGCATTGTTCATATTTTGCATGTGCATTTTTCAGGATAGTATTGACATTTAAACTATGTCTGGAATAAAATTGAAGAATGGAGCTTAGTTGGACCTTAATCCACCTAATTCTCAGAGGAACTTCACCGAGAAATAGGATTTTAGAAGCTACAGATCTTTGACTTAATTCTTTGAGTTCCACACGACGATATGCAGCGTTTGACTCTTAGTGTCTAACCTGGTCTCTTCATTCTGGGTATAACTCTGGAATATGGAATCAATTTGTACTCTCGCACTATGCACTTAGCTCAACTCAGATGGGATGTTGGAAGACTGTGTGAGTTTCTTTTCTAGTAGCATGGAAATCTAAAGACCGGAGTACGGGTTGAAATAACGCTTCGGAAAAGGGATGGACGACTGGGCACAATGTTTTCTAAGATCCCAAAAAATGTACAGAAACAAAAAGATTCTATATCCGTAGGGGCACAAAAAGATCCAAGCAGAATCACCAAAAATCCAAATACAAAGAAGCCACTATAAAATAAATATCTAACCAAAAAGGTCCAAGCTTCAAGAAAACCTGCAGATCTTGGTGGAGACTCGGCTACACTGGCCAGCTTCACAAGAAGAGGTGACTACACTAGCCACCCTCCAGTTCTTTTCTCCTTCTTCTAACTTCTCCCCCAATTTGATTGTGAACACAGCGCGATAGACCTTAGAAGGAAATACCTGACTCCCCGAGGACGAGTTACTGGAGAGGAGATTTGCATGGTAGTTCGGCATTCTGGATGGGGAGAGCTAAAACCTTTTACATACTTGAGTCGATTGTTCAATGTTCATAGGGTATACTTTGGGAAGAGGATTGATCTAAGATGACTTCTGAGCCTAAACTGTGACACTGATGTGTAGAACTTAAAGGCTGTCGATTTTAAAATTATAAGTCTCACAGAAGTTCCGACACACTAATAATCCAAAGGTCTGACAGAGCTCCAAACTACAATTTTATGAAGATAAGTTTAATACTCAATATTGTCCTACTTTCTTTATTTTCCCTTTCTCTTTCTTTTTTTTTTCTTCACTTATTCTTTCAAATAAGTGTTTGCTAATAGACTAGCAAAGGTAAAGCATAGGGGGATGATGAATCTGCGATTCGTCATCTTTATTCATTTATTTTAGCTAAAAATCCCTTGTAAAACACCTGCATAAAACACTAACTCCATATTCTTACTAACTTGCATCTTTATGTAAATATTGTAAACTTCTTACTAATTTTAACCTAAAATAAAAAATAAATAAAGAAAGGAAAAATAAAGAAATGAAAATTAAAATTTGGAAGACTGTATATATGTAATAGATACACACTGACCCGAACCCCGAGAGAAGGTCAAGACTTGACCTGATCGACCAGGAATAAAACAGGGGGAGATAGGGTCCTTAAGCAGAAAATCCAAAAAAATTGTATGTTGTTGTAAATATTTCTCACTTATTTTGTGTATATCAGTATATAACTAACACTAATTTATTTGTGTCTTAATTGACCTCAAATCAAATAACGTTCGAAAACAAAGTTGTAAATAAAAATTTGTTCTAATTAATAAAAATAATTGCACAATTAAATCATGTACAGAATAAAAGTAGCCACACTTGGAAAAAGCCACTAAGCACTAATTGAAAGACCAATTCCGGCTCCATATGAGCTCAAATTGAATCAATCTCACTTTCATTGGATTCGAAATTAAATTATCTTTAAAATCGCTATATTTTCATAATTTTTGGAGTTACGGTTGAAAAGTCAGTTTTCTAAGGTAGTTTGTATAATTTTCCATGTAATTTGTGCATATTGTATTTTGTATATATTTGTAAATTATTCCCACTGATTTTTTTGTAAAAATAAAGAAATAAAAAAAATAAATTCTTAAAATATAAAAAGGCTAATTTCCTCATTTACTTTTGTATATAATGTCATATATGAATATAATATATGTATATAGTTGTTATTTTTAATTATCCTTCATAAAAAATAAAAAATAACATTTTTTAATTCAAATCAATAAAGTGACGAAAAATAAAAAAATAGATAATTTAAAAAATATTTTTTATCTCTTTTATTTTGTCTCTTATCATCTCTTATCTCTTCCACCAAAAAAATTGAAAAATTTCATTTCAAATTTCATCTCTTATCTCTTCCACCAAAAAAATCAAAAAATCAAAATTCAAAATTCATCTTTATTTTTTCTATTTATATGGCTCCTTCTCCCTCATTTCAACTTGATCAATCTTTAGAGAGATGAGCCCGATCTCCGAGAGAAAATTTCATCGAGAAAGTTGCCTAGCCTCTGAGCCTTCCGGTGACAGCGAGTCGGCCTTATCGAGGCAATCACGGTCCTTTTTCCACTGCTAAGGTGAGATTCACATTTTTCTTATTTTTATCTTAGTTTAATCGTAGTTTACTTCATTGAATTTTTAATTCCATGGTCATTTTGTTTTTCTAGTCATTAAAAAAATTCCATCTCGAGTTTATCCATCACCGATTCTGAATATTCATCTCATTTCTCGATCTTCACGCGTTCTATTCTACCTTCCATGATCTATCAACTCAGACCACACACGGTGGTCGGAGAGTCGGATTCGATCCTTCCACTTTCGCCGAATCCTCGTTCATTTTTTCTGATTTGTAAATAAATAAAAAAATTTCCTTTTGTTCTCTAACGTTCATTTTGCAGGATTATATAAAAATTAAAAATAAAATAAAAAATTTCTTTATCCTTTTTATCCCCTGTTTTTCGGATTTACAAAAAAATAATAAAATTTTTTTCTTTTTACTACTGTTGACTTTATAATAAAATAATATTAATAATAAAAGAGACAACAGGCTGCGGGGTTGTCTCCCCACGCCACCTTCATCGAGGCCAACCCAGCGGCCCTCCGATGTCGCGCGGCTCCGGCCAGCCCTCTAGCCCGAAGCCAACTCCCCCGCACGAGACCGCGTCTCCACCGCCTCCAGCCATCCAGGCCTCCGCCGTTCCCCCTTGCTCCGCCCCATCCTCCAGATCCGCGCCACCCGCTCCAGCCTTCCGCTTGCGGCGACCGTCGCCTCGCCGTCCAGGGGGCTGCCCGCGCGCCTCTACCTTGCTGAAGAAGAAAGGCGGCAGGACTTGCCCCTCCCCCCTTGTTCCTTGGCTTTTCAAGAAACGAAGATAGAAGAGAACCCTTGTTAGGGTTGTGGCTTTTGATTAAAAAAAGATTATTTGGAAAAATTTCAAGTTCAGCCCCGGACATTTCTGAAATTACTACAGATCCCCCGCCAGTTCAAGAATTTCTCTTGGAAAAATTACAGTTGCGTCTCAATATTTTCAAATTTTCCAAAAAGTCCCTGCCAGAGCCTCAAGCACATGACATGCACATGGTATATTGGTAAAATTACGCTTTCTCTCTTGCGCTTTATTTTTTTTATTTAGTGGATGCAAAAACAAAACTTATTTACATTTTGGTCCCTGAACTGCAGAACAATAATTTGTTTGTTCTTTTTATTGAAATAAATGTCTTTATTAGTCTAAAATTTTTGAGAAAATTATGCTATGTTCCTGATGTGCATATCCATCTAGCATAAAAGTTTCATTGCATTTCGCCTTCATTTATTATTATTAAAAAATCAAAAACATGTCATTTTTCCTTGTTTGAAATTCTAAAATTCATAAAAATTTAAATATTATACCAAAAAATCCAAAAAAATTAGAGTAGTTGTATTTCATTGTCTTTTAATTCTGAACAATTTTCAAGCATTATTTATATATAAAACCCAAAAAATTGAAAATATCAATAATCTTCTAAAAATCATAGCAAATTCTACAAAAATCCAAAAATTGTGATTTCAATTCCTGTTTGTAGATAATTGCTTCTAGTTTGTCTTAAAAATAATTGTTAGGAGTTTTGCATATTAAAAGATTTTTAAGTTGCAAATTACTCCAGGCTGTGCATATTTTCACATTTTCTCACTGTTTGATTTTTAGAAAAATACAAAAACATTTAAAAATTCCACAAAAATTCTCAAAAATATTTCAAAACTTTTAAAACCCAAAAATATTTTCTTTGCATTTTTCTGAGTATTTTCGATCAATTGAAAAATTAGAAAAAGAGTTGGTGTGCGTATTTTTTATCTTGTGCATATTGCTTGTGTTATTTTTGAAAATTAAAAAAATTGCAAAATCAAAACCACTAAAAATTTAAAAATCAGAAAATATAAAAAATTCGAAATAAAAACAAATTATAAAAAAATTAAAAAGATAAAAAAATCACAAAAACCAAGGATAGTTGCCCTTTGAGATTCTTGTTTTCTCTTAATTGATTTTCGATTAATTGCAATAACCCTCGAGATTTGTAGCCTCCCTGAGTTCGATCCTGTCCGCTATACAGGTTAATAAGTAGTAAAAATAAAAAAAAAATTTGTTGTCACGGAATTTTGGGGATAACAACGACACCACACTACCTATTTACCATAATTAAATTTCCGATCCCCACAAGAATCGCTAACAACAACTACTGATTCAAAAAATGATTAGCTACTTCTCAGTGAGGATCTACGGGTAGCCGGTAAACGATACGGATTTCCTTAGTAGAGTGGGTGGTTTAAAGGACACTTCGTAAGGCTCCGTCCTTAAGTAACACGGGTAGCCGTTTTACGGTCCGTACTTACACCTATACTGGATGAAAGTAGGCGCAACTAGTTGTAAGAATTCAGGCCAGTCTCTAGGAATTTTTTCGGCACCTAGCAACTCGCTAATTACTTTCCAAGATTGTCTTATCACCAACTAAAACTGAAAAGATAATTGCCGAACTCTTGCGGCTTCATTGTGTGAGTTGGTGAACCTGGGATTTGATTTATATTTGCATTGGTGTGCGCGAACCGTTTTCAAAGATCAAAAGCCACACCTTTGTGCCATCCATCTTCTTGATAAAAATTTCTTTTAAATATCCTGTACACTTGAACCAAGATCAACCATGTTGATTCATCATCAACCTCCTTTGACAAAAACATGATAATGGTCCGAGTACCCATATTATCTATATTATGAAAATGAATTTGTCTCGGTCAGGCCCAAATCGACTAAACCCTCTTCTTTCAATAATCCTCCAACATTTGAAGGAGATTTTCACTCTCGGATGAATTCGGTATCCTCATTAAAATCCAAACCATTCTACTTGAACCATCCGATCAAAGTATTAGATTTTTCACTTCCACCACATGTGACCATGCATGATCACTTACCATCCTGGACTGAATCGTCTTATTCTCGGTTTCTTTCTAATGAACCATTTCAAGATCAAATCACTTTTGAGGATCATTACTGGCCAAGAAACCAAACCCAATCACATCAGATGGAGAGGCTCGCACCTAAGGATAATCAGTGTTGCATTTACCGTGATGATCAAATCCCTACTGACCAACCCAAATACCACTCCTTTGATCAGCCTATACATACAGAGGACCAAATAGATGATATCGACACATATGCACCCTGTATAAGTCCATTATTTGAGGATACCATGAATCATGACCATGGAAGTAGACTCTATTCAAACCAGCATTACATGCCTGAGTCACGACACTCTGAGTATGGGACCTACAAATTCCTGCAAAATCCTTCCACTGAGCAGCCTCCTTACATAATTTTTGAGGATAAATTTTCAGAAAATAACGATCATATTATGGATATTCCAAAAGACTCTTCTCTCAGCTCATACAGGAACATCGAAGATGAAATTACTGAATCTCAAATTCAAAAACAAGAACATACACCAACTGCTCCCATGATTGATCATGAAAAGATTTTTTAGGATGACATTTCGAGGATAAATTAGAGGTATGAATTAATGGAGGAGAAATTTAGAAAGCTCACCGATCGAATAATTTCATTCTATAATAGCTCGGACATAAAAATGGATGAGTAAAAGATTATATCTCATGTTAAAAATTCCAAGGATATTTAGAAACTTAGAGAATATGTTCACCCTAGGGACGACTCTGATAGTGACACTTCTGCATATTATTCCCCTAGGGATGACTATGCCTCTGACTCTTACTCGACATATCTAAGCTCCTCATCATCTACGGAAAACACCACATCCACACACCATACAGAAAATACCAAAAAAATTGAAATATTAAAAAACACCCAAAAAATAAAAAATCCAAAAAATTCATAAAATTGAGACTGTAGAATATGTGAAGAATTTGGATCCTACTTTATGGGAAGCACTGGAGAAAAGATTGATTTTTGAACTTCCCTTTATACAGGCCATTGAACACTTCCTCGACCTTAAAGGATTTGTAATGGACAAATTAATGATGAAAAAATCAGGCAAGACAAGAACAAAGACTGAAAGACATATTTTTCAATGGCCTCCTCCTTGGTGTTGAGGAGAAAAACCAAGAGCCGCATAGTGAAGCAGTTGCCCAGATTTGACTGTGGAATCAAAGACACAATATTTACCCATACTCGAATTGATGACGACTCACCAATTAATATCCTCCCGACCTCTGTATTTAACGAGCTTAAACTCAGACCTATCAGGAAGATACGAGAGATCGTTCAACTGGTTGATCGATCGATAAAGTGGTCGAGAGGAACTATTTCTGTCATCATGACATTCCAAGGTGCTCCGCTAAAAGTTTACTTCACGATCATAGATATTGAACATCAAGGAGAATTCACCCAGTCTTCGATCATTCTTGGAAAGCCATTCACGGCATTGGCTAAGGAAATTATTGAGTGTGACACTCGTGAAATCAATTTACCGCATTGGAAGCACTTCGATCTCACCCAGTCTTTGAGGAACCACGATTTATTAAGGCAACCCACGAAGTCCTCGACAACCATAACCATCAAATGGTAGAAGAACCCTACCCCATTGCTACACCTGATATAGAGATTGTTAATGAGACTATTGGTTTAGAGACTGTCCCTCCTGTTCCATTCCCCACTGCTCTCACCATGGAAAATCGAATAGATGACTCATATGATCCTGAGACTTATGCATGGGCGCACTCTAAGTCAACCTACTCTAACTACCTTGATCAAATCAACTCGACACAGGAATGCTCCAACGTCAAGTTAATTGAGAACGAACATGCAGATACTCTCCCCACTTTTTCATTTCCTGCGGATCTCACCATAGAAAAGTGTTTCTTATATGATCCTGAGACATATGCATGGGCTCACACTGAGTCAACCTACTATGACTACCTTGAACAAATCAATCCAACTCAGGAGTGCACCAATATCAAGAAAACTAAGAACAAACATGCGGGACGAACATCGACCAAGGAGAAAAATTTCAACGGTTGTTCATCTAGAGACTCAAGTGGACCAACACCTTCACGAAACAAAATGACAATGACTGCCCCTTCATCTAAAAAGAAAGTCACCTTTGACCTTCCGGAAGAGGAATCATCTAATGATCCCTCATCAGGTCCGAAAAAGGTAATCTACATGAGTGAGGTCTGTTCGGAAGTTCTAAAATCGTATCTTTACAAGGATCCAAACTTCGATTCCCGTTGGACGACTCCCGTTCCTCACTATTATTCATCTAAAGATGATTCTCCTGGTCTTATCAAATATACTGGAATAATTTCTTATGAGCTTACTGAGACTGGTGCTTCAGAGTATTCATGCGAGGACGAATCACTTGATCCCAAGAAGGAACGAATTTTGTGAAAACAACTGAAGAAGCAACTAAAAGACAAGAATATTTGGAGTGCCTCCACTTTCAAATACTATTCCTCTGAGGATAACTCCGATGATGGTTATCTTTGATCTGATTCATATGCTTCATCTACTATCCAACATGATTTCTCTGAGGATAACACTGATAATAGTTGGGAATCATATGCTTCATCTCTTTCTCATCATTACGATCTTCCACCATAGGCTCACAAGAAGATCGGCCGAAAACCACCTTAATCATTGGCTACCTACCCTCCCTCCCGACCGCATCGGTCTCCTTGTACATCTTCTTCCTTTACTTAGGCCAAGGCCTAAGTATTGGGGGGAACGATGCCATCTATACATACCATTCTCTCCTTCTCACGATCACGTAATTTCCACCCTTCTTCTATACTTAGGCTGACCAGAGCCTAAGTATAGGGGTAACCGATGCTCATATGTATATACTCTCCTCATTCACATATCCCGATCGCCTCATTTTCACTCTTCTTCTATCCTTATACTGTTCACAGCCTAAGTATAGGGGGGCGGACCTATGTATCTTATTCCTTTTCTTTTTCACTCTCTTATGCTTAGCCCGAGTTATGTCTTCTCCACGATTCTTGTGCTCTAAGAACACAACACTCGCTAAGTATAGGGGTGTGTGTATATATACTGTGTATATATTTTACCCATATCTCGTACATTCGCTTAAGTCTATATGTATTTACAGGGTGGGTAACTAAAAAAATAATAAAAAAACAAAACAAAAAGGAAAAAAAGTTTTGCTACTAACACTGACTTTGTCAATTCAAAATTTTTTGAAAAAATGGCTTCTTATTCATTTTTGCATAAAAAATTTCAAAAAAAATTCAAAAAAAGGAAAAATAATTGTCTGCATTTGACACACCTGCACTTCATCCAGCATTAAATGCGTTTGCATTTGTGAAAAGTCCTTGGGTTCTGAACTGAGTTATGAGCAGAAATCGAGAGTGGTCTGGATTTGACCTTAATCCACCTAATTTTCATAGGAACTTCACTGAAAAATAAGATTTTAGAAACTTCAGGTCTATGACTTAATGCTTTAAGTTCCACATGACAATGTGCAGCGTTTGACTCTTAGTGTCTAACCTGGTCTCTTCATTCTGGGTACAACTATGTAATAAGGAATTAATTTTTACTCTCGCACTATACACTTAGCTCAACTCAGACGGGATGTTGGAAGATTGTATGAGTTTCTTTTCTGGCAGCATGGAAATCTAAAGACGGGAGTACAAGTTGAAATAAAGCTTCAGAAAAGGGATGGAGGACTGGACACAATTTTTTCTAAGACCCCAAAACATGTATGGAAAAAAAAGATTCCATATCCGTAGGGGCACAACAAGATCCAAGCAGAACTACCAAAAATCCAAATACGAAAAATCCAGTACCAAACCAAAAAGGTTCAAGCTTCAAGAAAATATGCAAATCTAGGTGGAGACATGGCTAAACTGCCTGACTTCACAAGGAGAGGTGACTACACTGGTGACGCTCTAGTTCTTTTCGTCTTCTTCTAACTTCTCCCATATTTCGATTGTGAACACAGCGCGACAGACCTTAGAAGGAAATAGCCGACTCCCCGAGGATGAGTTGCTGGAGAGGAGGTTTGCATGGTAGTCCATCATTCTAGATGGAAAGAGCTAAAACCTTTCACACACATGAGTTGATTGTTCAATGTTCATGGAGTATGCTTTGGGAAGAGGATTAATCTAAGATGACTTCTGAGCCAAAACTGTGACAATGATGTATAAAACTTGAAGGCTATTGATTTTAAAATTATAAGTCTCACAGAAGTTCCTCCACACTAATAATCCAAAGGTTGGATCTAGATTCATTTTCACCTTCATCTCATGGTCTTGGTATGGAACCCAATCTCATTTCACCTCATTGCATTGCTTTTGATGCTCAGGGATGAGCATGGTTTAAGTATCGGGGGATGATGAATATCGGATTCATCACTCTAAAAGTCATTAATAAAGCTCTAATCCCTAAAAATCATCGGCATTTCTTCATTTATTCTGCATAATTAGCATTCATGCATGTTTTGATAAGAATTGCATTTTATCACTTATTTTCGCACAAAATAAGAAGCCAAAAATCCCAGCCAAAATTTACCTATAAATAGCCTGACTTCCCCGATTTTAACTAATTCATTCTAACTCCAATTGACCCAAAACCACTTCCACTGTATACATATCACTAACAAGAATAAATGGAAAATACAAAATGTCACTAACCCAAATAAGTAGACCAAAAACCCAAACCCTAGTTCTAGGATTTCCATACTAAAACCTTCATATCTTCCCCATCCAGTGTCCATTTTGATCCTACTCACTTTTGAACTAATGAACATTCAATTACCTTCAAAATAAGACCAAGTTCAAGTGAATCAGAGCTCATATTGGAAAGTTGGGTTTTGGGCCTCTTTTGTGCATTTTGTATTTTAATGGTTATTGATCTATTTTTTTATGTACATAGTTAACCCATTTTATTTTATTTCTTTTTCATTTGTCTTCTTTGATGAACATTTTATTTAAATGCGCAAAAATCTAAATCCAAACTGAGCTTGAAATCAAAGAAACTAACTAAGTCAGAGTCTTCACTAACTGTCTGTACAAAAGTTGTCTTTTTCGTCGTTTATTTTATTTCTTATTTTTATTAATTAATAAAAATCCAAAAAATTAGATTAATATGTAAATATTTATCTTTTATTTTATCATATTTTTTCAAGATTTTTATCTAGTTAAAAATGATAAAAACTTTATAAAACCCTAAAATCAAGGTATTCTATGTACATGGGATACCTCAAAATATTTGTACAAATGATCGATTTTGATTTTGGTCCCTTCATGAAAGTTGTAGATCTCATCGAGATGAGCAATTTTCATGAAGAAATTTTTTCGATCCAAGGTCATTTACTATATTTTACATATTTATTAATGTATTTATTTTTCGATTTTTATGGAGGTTTTTATTATTCCATTTTTATAAAAAAAAAATTAAAAGCACCGCATGTGCCCTGCACGTGCTCCTCCATCCGCCCCTGGCTACCACGTGGAGGCATCTGGGCCGTCCGATCTCGGCCGATCAGACGGCCCCAGCCTCGTCTCATTCCTCCCCTTTCCCAATATGGGAAGCTCCACTAATCCCTCCGCTGCCCCATGCCCACGAATCCCTAGCCACCGCTTTCCATTCTCGGCCCTCCTCTGCGATCTCCTCCCCTGCAAATCCTCGTCGAATCCCTCGACGAATCCATTGTCGATTCCAATCGTGTCTCATCCCAATCACAATCAGTCCCGCAGCCAAATCGAATCACTGATCATCTTCCATAACTGACCAAATCCCGTCCTCATCCTATAAAAGAGCATCCCCTCCCCTTATCGTTCTTCATCTGCCGTTAGCACCAAAATGCAGAGGACCAGTGGTGGCAGCCCGACCCTCCTCCTCCCTCGGCGAGATCCGAGCTTCGAAGCTCATCACAGCCCACAACCGAGACCCCCTCAGGTTGTTGCTGTTGTGCTCCATCCCAAGCTGTAGAGCTGAAGCTTCTGGATTCCCTGCTTCATCGTCATCTCCGTCAATGATGCATTAACATCCACTCTGCGCAAGCTTCTCCAACAATCCTAATGAGTTTATCGTCATCTTCGGCACCTGCACATCGCCATCGACAACATGCCAGCCCCCCCAGTCGTAGTTTCGCTAACAATAGCAGCTGCTCTGACGATTTCATGCCTCCGCCCCAACGTCCCCTTGGCCGTGTATCGGTCGGTGGACGATCATCAACGTCAACCTCCGATTCGTCAATGTTGCAGGACACTACTCCTCTGCTGGTCGGCTCCGGTGCCACCCTCCGCTCCTAGTACACCGCCGCATCACCTGGCGAGGGTCCCGAGACCCCCACGCAGGTGAGGCGCACGTGCGTTGGGGGGACGTCAGCTTCCCCAGGGTCACGTGCTCTGCACATATTCGCTGGGAAAATTGCAATAAATCCCTCGGGTTTTATCTTATTTGCAAAGAAGTCCACAACCAGAGGTCACGTGCTATGCATGTGACCCTTCGACGATTTTCCAGGAGCCCCCCATGACTTCTGGCAATTACAAATTAGTCCGTGTTCTGCATATTTTTATTTCTTCTTCTTTATTGCAATTGCAGAAATACCCCTGTGTTCCGTCATTGTGTCGAGCTGCTACATTGCATTATTTTATTTATAAAAAATAAGCATTTTGTTCTACAACTAATTCTCTACATATTGGCATATGTTTGGCAATTTTGTGATCAATGGTTAATTAATAATTAATTGTTTTGTGGAAAATTGCATTTTTTGCCCATTTTATGCTCTGAAATTCATAACTAATAAACCACAACTCTGAAAATTACCAAAAAATTAAGGATTGTAGAATTAGTTGTGTTTAACATTGTGCCCAAAAAGAATTGCATTTGCCCAACGTTTGCCCTCTAAAAATCATTTCACATATTTCAATATTTAATTTTTAGTAGATATTAAATCTTGTATTTTTGAGGTTTAGGATTTTTCTGAGATCCACGACCTAGTGGTAGATCTTGGATAATTTTATCCCTTGAAAATAGTAACATTTAATATTTATTATAATTAATTATTGAAATTCACTTTGTTTGCATTCAAAAATTCATAAAAAAATTATATTGCATCAAAAATTCAAAAAAATTACAGTGCACTCATTTCATCATAATTGTCATCTTGGCTGAATTTTACTTTTTTCGGACATCATTTGATTGATCTTTACATTTTAGTCCCTAAAATCGACCAAAGTTGCATTTTGCATCCCAAACTTGCATTAAAAATAAAAAAAGACCGCTTTGAAAACCGTGCACAAACTTTGATAGACAAAATTCTAGGTTGTTCCTTTGCCTCCTTGAGTTCGACCTTGGGACTTGCCCAATTAAAATAAACATAAAATCGCATTGATTAAAATTGAGTAAAATTTCATGTGGTTATTTCTTGACCGATTCTGATTGCCTTCCTACAATGAAACGACACATTTTTAAACACACGATAATTCACGATAATTAAGCAGGGCATTTTTAAGGCTCGTCAAGGAGATATTCCCTTCTAAGTTTAAGTGCAACCAGCTCAAGAAGAGGGGTGGATAAAAGAATGGATGGTAGACAGTGTAGTGATATGGCTAAAATCCGATCGTGGCTTTTTAGAAAAGAGATTGTCGGTGTAGAAAAGCCGCCAAAAGATCTCATTCGATCAAACAAATTCAGTTTTCTAAAGGAAACCTACACTATTTTTTATCCAGGTAAGTGTGCCTGGGTCGAACTCAAGGAGGCAGAATAGATTATTTTGATTTTTTAAGAAAATATATTCGCGATTTTATTTTACCTCTTCTTAAAGTGATTTAAAGAAAAGCTACGGTTTTTAGTTGATGTTTTATTTTTAATTTTTTTTATTTGATTTTAATCTTTTCCAATTTTATTTAATTTTCAAAAGGGACATTTTCACAAGATTTATTTATTAAGTAATAGGTGGAATATAGGTAAAATATAGGTGATATAATATAGTAGGTAAAAAGCCGAGCAACGGGCTTGAACTACACACGAAAACAAAACAAAACGGAGTCGTTTTTGAAGAATTAAAACACGATGAAAACATGAGAAAAATACACGAAAACTTAACAGCAACTTGCTGGGGTAGTTGCGTAAGTACCCTAAAGAAATTGACGAAAAATGAGGTAAAAATATGTCAAACAATCCCCAATATCCCAAGGGTATAAACACAAGAAAAGTATCAAAATTGTTCTATAATTAGGTCCTTATAGGGACTGAAATGAAAGAAAACTAAGATGTTTTACATTTAGGACCCTGCGGAGGGACCTAAACGCAAATACTTGAAACCTTGGGAGCGAGATTAAATTTCTGGAAGCCTTCTAGGTTGAAGATGCAAATTTCACACTGGTTCGATTTGAACGGCTGTGATTAAGACATTTCGGCATTGATCGACGCTTCTGGGTGTGCCACGTGTCGCGATTCTGTACACCTGAATTGTTCTTGCGGTTCTTGATTCTGTTACACAACTGACGATGTGGGCGTCTTCTCCGATTTTTCCCAATCAGCCGACGAAAGCTTTGGATCTCTGGCGGGGCAAGCGGGGTGGCTCCTCCACCCCTCGAGCTCGCTCGCGGAAGGTGGCTGGCCGAGGTGGCTCTGAGCGACGGTGGAAAGGCGATGAAGTTGGCGGACTCGCAGCTCTATTCCGATGAATGGTTGTTGCAGCTCCTTTTGGATTGCGATTTCAATGAAAATCAAAGACTCCAGATGCATAGCTTTCGCTCCTTATTGAAGATAGATATGCAAATAACAATTTTGTATGCTCGATTCTCAAGGAATCAGCTAATTGATTAAGGTTTTGCAAGATAAAAAACAGTGGTTCCAGACCAAATGCAAACATGCGTAAATAAAATCGAGAAACGTAATGTGATTTGGTGCCAATTTGAAACAAAAGAGAGATGAGATATGATTCAGCGTCTAAGCTTAATGGATGGACTAACTAATCACGGGATTAGCCACGCTAATCATGGCATGGAATTCGAGATAAAATGTGAGGAAAATGAAGGAATAGGTCTGTGATTCCAAGGTATATTTACCTCTAATTGGTGCTCGACGGTCGACCTTGGCCGGGGCGTAACGCGCGCAGTGGCGGTGATGCAAGGCAACAAGTGGCCTTGGAACCTCCTCCGAAGATACCTCCTTCACGTGAGCTTGCTGGGGCGGAGCCGTCACCTCCAATTTCGGCGAAGCGAGGCTGGAAAGTATCGAGGTCGGCCACTGAAGCTGGAGCTGCAGGTGGTTGGAGAGTTAGTTATGAACTGACGACCTTTAGGGGTGTTTATATATCAGATTCGTTCTCCCCAAGTAAAATCCGATGGTAGGCGATGGAGATGATTGTTAGGAGCATCAGATCGAGGGTTTAGACCATTGGAAGTAGTTAAGAGGCGTGCTTGGAAATTTAGGGAAGATGGCCGATTAGAATAGACTACAGAACAACTTCTTTGAGGAAGATGCACCAGGTGCTGACAAGTGTCAGCACCTGGTTGGCCAGATGCTTAAAATGCTTGTAAATTCATTATTAAATAATAAATATCATTATTTGAAATAGGTATAAATACAAGAAATGTAAATAAATGAATTATCTAAATTATGGCATAATTACTTTTTATAAATAA
The DNA here is from genome assembly GCA_037367405.1 of Ottelia alismoides. NCBI lineage: Eukaryota > Viridiplantae > Streptophyta > Magnoliopsida > Alismatales > Hydrocharitaceae > Ottelia > Ottelia alismoides. The sequence continues at coordinate 1,061,692 of JAZKJV010004701.1, forward strand.
TAAATATTACTAAAATATAAATATTATATTAATAAATAAATATACATATATATATATAGGTTTTGGATTTTAAGTTTAATAAATAAATAATAAAAAATTATTTTTATATTTTGTTAATTATTAGAATAATAAATAAAGATTGTATGAATTTTTAGTTATTTTAGTAAATTAATTTACTTATATTAATAAATATGGATATTAGTTATCAAGTTCATTTATACCTATAATTTAGGGTTTTTATTTTATTAAAATAATAAATAAGCTCCAAAAATTATGAAATAAATTAGGGTGAGAATACAAGATCATGAAAATAATTAGAAATTATAAAATTAAGAAACTTTAAATAATGTGTGCTACATAAAATAATTAGCCTAGAAACCCCGTTGTCATTAGGTCCCAAAACCGACTTTTTGCAAACAGACTCCGAATTCAATGAAACCACCTTTATTAATTAGAGAATATTATTTTATGAACTTTAAAGGTGAGTATAGTGAAATTGGAGTTCGTATGAAGAAGTTATGATGTTCGGAAGTTGAGATTTTTGACAATTTATAGGCTGGATTTCTTGGCATATGTGCAGGGTAATATTTTTAACTTATTTTTGTATTTATATATATATTTTTAGGAATAGTTAGGAAAAGATTTTGGTGAAAAATATATACACATGAATTAATTAAAATTCTTGGAAGTTTTGTATTTATTTTATAAATAGTGAAAGATGTATGAAGTGTGTTTTAATTTATTTTTTTAGTTTTCTTTCCTTATCTCCCCCAACTTATTGGTTTGTCGACCAATCCGTGCTGACTTGGTCTCGGGGGTTAGGCTATAAATATACCTTGCAGTTATATTTATATTTTAAGTCATATTGTACATATATACATATATCCAATCTGCCTTTTGTTCCTTTTTCTTTGTTCTTTATTTATTTACATTATTTTGATGGTTAAAAGTGAATATTTATGCATGAATGAAGATTTGTTAAAAGATGAGAATAAATGAATATTTACATGTATTTGTTAAAGGTTTTAAGACAAAATACGACAGAAAAGTTAATGAATCATGGATTCATCAACCCCCTATACTTAAACTTTGCTAGTCCCTTAGCAAACATTTATTTGAAAGTAAGTGAAAAAGAAAGAAAGTTAGAATGAATTTGTTTTCCTAAACCACTTCATGAGAATAGACAAAGGACAGAGCTCGATCGGGCCTGAAACAAGCATTTTGTCAGAGCCTTAACTAGGATTAGGATTTTATCCTCAACAGTCCTCAAGTTCCAAAAATCCTTATTCAAGATCACTTCATTGGCTAGTTCAGACTCACTTATTCATATCGCAAACTCTATCATCTTTGAAGTCAACTTGTACAGTGTGTGAATTGATTTAGCTCTTCCTGCTTAAAGAAACGAAGAAACCGTCCATCCCAGCTATACACTTCTATGGCTTCCTCATCCCGCTCTTTCCTCGGAGAGGGAGGTATTCCCTTCTGAGTTCAGTTCTGCTATGTCCACAATCGAATATAGAGAGAAAGTAGAAGAATGAGAAAAGAAGTGGAGTGCGACCAATGTAGATGCATCTCCTTTTGAAGCTCAATCGGTGTAGCTAAGTCTTCACTAATATGTGCAGGCATTTTTGGTGGATGCTTGGACCAATGTGGTCTTATTTAGTGGCTTCTTCTTTGATTTGACTTTGTAATTTGCTTGCACTGCATTCATCTTTTTGTGCCTCGACGGATATAGCATCTTTTTATTCTGTCTCTTTTTTGAGGTCTTTGAAAAATTGTGCCAGCAGATCCTTCCCTCATCCGAAGCAACTATCGCAACCCCAATCTCTCCCGTCTTTACACATCAGTGCCGCAAAGATAAGGATAGAAACACACTACCAAGATGTGCTACCCTTCGTAACTCCATGCGAGTCGAGCTATGTGCAGAGTGCATGTGTTCAAGATTGGTTCACTGGTGTAGAGTTGTACGGATGACACCAAATGGTCTACTTAAGGACATATGACTTGATTTCCCAAATATGATCTTATGGAATCCAAAGATTTTAAGTCAAAGACCTGAAGAGTCTAAATTCCAGATCCTAACCAGGCTCCTTACAACAAAAGTTAAAAGCCGTAATCAAGCTCCATCCTTTAGACTAAACTCAATCCTTAGTTCCAGAAATCAAACTTATTCTGAAAAATGCGAACGCAAATGCAACCATGTTTTTGTAAAGTAAATTTTCTGAATTTTACTCATTTTTATGGATTTTAAGGCTTATGTAATTTTTATGACTTTTAAAACTTTGTATTTATTTTTTATGGATTTTCTGGTTTTTATAAACAAGTTTTTATCCATGAATTTTACAAGATATATTTTATTTGAGTTAAATATCTAATGTATTTTACAAATTTTATCTACAAAGGATTTTATAAGGATTAAATGGTTTTTACATATGTTTTAATAAATAGGATTTTAAATAAGTGTTTTAATTACAAATTTTAAATACATGTTTTAATTACAAGTTTTAAACATATTTTACTTATTTACAAGGATTTTATAAATGATAAATAAATATAAGTGAATTTTAAATTAACCCTTACCCACTTTTTATGGATTGTATAGATATAGAAAATACATAAAAGTGCAAGTTATGGACAAAAGTATATATGCAATATATACGCACCCCCTATACTTAGCTTGTGCTATGTCCTCATTGCGTCAAAAGAGAAAAAGGAGGACATAACTCGTGCTAAGTAAAAGTGGGTGAAAAAGAATAAAGGATACAAGTCAGTCAACCCCCCCCCCAATACTTACGATCGGGTCATCGTAAGTATAACGGGAGAGCAAAAATGAGGTGACTGAGTAAAAACAATATACAACGAAAGATCAAAAGGAAAGAATACGAAATCATCAAAATCACTTGGTCCCCCCTATACTTAGGATAAGGCATCCTAAGTATAGAAAAGAGTGTAGCCAAAAATCGGAGACCAGTGATTTGTGAAAAAGAAAGGCTATACAAAAGAATCAGAACAAAATATAAAACATGAATCAGCGGACAATCGGTCCCCCCTATACTTAGGATTTGGCATCCTAAGCATAGAGGACGAGCAAAAATGGGGACGATTGTGGTCTATGAAGAATATACATGTGTTGCGGATCTCCAGAATCGAATGTCTCAAAAGAATTTGTACAGGATGAGATGAAATGAAAGGATGATCATGAATCCTGTACAAAATAGATCACTTCAACCAGGGTCATACTGAATTTTCTGCTTTTTCTGTGTACTAATCCTTGGTTGAAAAAGTAGAGCCTCCTCTGTAAGTGAACTTTGTACATGGCATAGCTCTCTTTTCTGAAATATGCATCTCGAGAGTCGGACTACAGAAGGTGCCTATATGTGTTAGCATTACACCATCCGACTCTCTACGCTGAATAGACTGTATGATCTGTGCAATATAATCAGTTGACTCTTGTGATGTAATATGTGTGCTTTCAATTTGCGGCATTGAGATATCTACTGTAGGTGACTGCTCATCTGAGTCTGATATGAACTCTATCTCTATATGTGAACAATCATCTGAAGAACTAAGTACCAGGTGATCTACCCTATCCTCGTGTAGGATATTGTGGGTATCAAAATAAACGCTCTCAAGATCAGGAGACTATTTCTCATCTATGTTCTGGCAATCTTCTGCAAGACTGGTGTCCTCTGAAGTGAATGACAATACTGATTTAGGACTGGTACATCCTCTCTCCATCTCAATGTATATCTCTCCGTTGTCTGTGCGGAATGATACTCTCCCAGCATCATAATTGAAGAGTGCTCTTACTGTCTACAAAAAGGGCCTCTCGAGAATGATTGGAGCAAGGTGTAACTGTGTAGGGCATGTCACGTCTATGACAGTAAAGTCTGCTGGAAATTGCAAGCCCTGAACGGTCACGATAATGTTCCTTGGCTCACCTCTAGGTCTCTTTACAGATCGATCTGCAAACTGAAGTATCGCTTGTGATTTGTAGAGAGGACCTAGCTTGAGTTTATCAAGCAAAGAGGTTGGAAGCAAATTAATCGAGGAACCATTATCTAAGAGAGTACGATGGAATGCAACATCTTTAATCTGACAGGTGACATAGTGAGCTCTCGAATCTTTCTTCTTCTTGGGTACCTTATTCCGAATCGCACACGAAGTTGCCTTGGTATGCTTCTCAACTCCTGATCTCTTTTTCTTACGTGTAGTACATTTGTTCCTCAACTGATTCTTGAGTGTAGGAAAATGATCCAAGGCATCGTGAAGTGGAATCTTCAGAAAGATATGATCTTTCAGTAATTGTTCGGTCTCTGGAGTTACATCATTCTTTTTGTTATTTTTCTTTCCTTTTCCAAACAGAGCATCGGGAAAAGGAACAATTTTAGGAGTAAGAAAATCAGAATTTTTATTCATATTGGAATCAGCTTGTACATCGAGAGTTTCATAATTATGTACAAAAATCTCTAAAACAGGGGAAGAAATGTTTTTCTCGGGATTCTCTGCTTGATCTGGCGTGGTGTCATCATCTGATTCGCCAGTGTCCATATCTACTGTATCGGCATCGCTCCCGTCTCTTGGATATGAAAAGTGGTCCTCATCATCGTGCTTGTTCTCCTCCTCAGCATCAGATTCTTGCAGCTCATGGATTTTCTCGTGCTCCTCTAGTGCCTTCTCCTCTACTCCAGCAGGTGCTTGTGGTGAGCTACCGCACCTGAGACAAATGAAGTTAGATAAAAATTCAGGAAACGAGATCTTACCTGTAGTGTCTACCTGATCTGGATGCCTCCTCTTATTGTTCTGATTCATCTGAGGCTAGGTGACGAGCCGCAAAATCGGCCCTTTAAGAGAGTGTTTTTAACACTCGGAATTGTCGTAGCAGTCGGGCCGATTCGGGCTCATCAAAGAGATCATCTCATTTAAATATGTATATTTACATCAAAATGAGATGATCATGATTTTATTTTACTTGGCAAGAAACCAAGGTCGAACTCAGGGACACGAGCCGTTCTCTAATTATCCGGATTTCCATTTATTTAACTAAGTGTGGAATTGGAGATCTATACGTCAAATTATGCCAGGAGACAACAACAAGACAATGCATTAAAAATAAACATGTATTTATTTTTATCTATTTTTATCATGCACATAAATGCAGAGAAATGCAATACGAATATGCCCTAAGTCAGAATAAATATGATGAGCAAGTTAATAAGAGTCAATTTCAACTTTATTTGAAGTGTCAGAACTGATCGACAAAGTGAACAAGGCATGAGTACATAATAAGAGCCACTTAGCTAACATAATATTTAATTAAAATTTAAGTCTCTAAGATGAAAGATTAACCATGACATTAAAAAGTACATCGAACAAGCTCTCAAACGAAATAGAAATCAACTTAATTGTACATATGACGCTCAAGATATGCATAAACGAAGACAAGGGCATAAATGAAAGAAAACATGAATAGACAACCACAAACAGGTCCCTGGGAGGGACTAAAATGTAATAAAAATAAATTGCGGGGCCTTCCCTGTAATTAAACCATACACGCGGGGGCATATTTGCAATTATTTAAACCCGCAAGGGTACGCGTGCAAATATCCCCAGGCGGTAGGTGCTACACGTGCGTCAGGACCTGTTTGCAATATTGAAGAATTCTGTGGGCTCCTCTGCAAATTACCCACATGGCACGTGCTCGGCACGCGCCATCCATGCTCGGAAGTTGGCTCGGACTCGGTAGAGGCTCGGTGACGCTTCGGCTTGGCTTGGGCGTTAGGCTCGGGCTCGATGCAGGCTCGTGGAGGCTCGGAAGCAGCCAAGCCTAGAGGCTCGGTTGTTGAGGCTCGGTGCTGCTATGGCGATGACACGTGGCCGAAGATGGGCCATCCGATTGTGATGATCGGTTGGATGTTGTGAGCTCCAGGCTGGACGACGTGGTTGCACGAAGGCCATTGGATCGAGACGATCCAACGGTTGCTGGAGAAGATGACACGGCCTCGTCTGGACCGTTGGAAGGTCGCTGAAGGAAGACCATCCGACGGTCCCTGTGCTTCCTCCTTCGCCGAAGACTGGCGGCGATTTTGGAGCTCCAGCGAGGGAGCTCCAGCTCCGCCGCTCATCCTCAGCCATGGTGGATCTCGCCCGAAGCTCCTGAAAGGTTGTTGATGAAGCTGGAAGCTCGGGCAAGGTGTCTGGTATCTCAGCTCGGCCCACCGGAGTGCTGATGACGAAAACGATGGTGACGAATTTGGGTCAGATGATCCTCCGGCCATTGAAGGCCTTGGCTAACCTGCAGTGTTAGTCCGTAGCCAAAGCAAAGGGTTTCGTGAAGGGGAGTGGAGTGAGAGCTCTTGCGGGCGGAGAATGTGGGGAGCTCGGAGCTCCTCCGCCGCGAGGGCGGAGGAGGTGGGCGGAGATGGTTGAAGGTCTGGAGGAGAAAGAAGATGGTCGGATGCGATGCGCGTGGAAGGGGGATGTGCGTCGAAACTAAAGGGGGGGTTCAGTGAAGGTCGAGAAGAGGAAGAAAGCCCTAATTAATTCAACGAAATTGAACAAAAAATTCAAAGAAGAGATCGGAGAGCTTACCTGGTCGGAGGCGGAGCGGGGGCTTGGGCTGGGGGTTCCAGAGGGTCCCCGGCTCTTCGCTGAACACGGTCAGCCGTTCCGTTCAGCTCGGGCGGTCGCTAGGGCACCGCAACTCCGCCGTGTGTGGCGGAGGGTCTCACCGGGGAGGTGAGGTCGTCTTCGCTCTATCCGACGCCTCCCCCCGTCACATGGAGGCGGAGGAGGGCTGGGCCTCCTCCTACGTAAAGGTGGACAGCTTGAATCGAGGGGGGAAGCGTGATATTTGAAGGATGAGCCGGCGGTGCAAGTGCTGGAAGTCGTGGGTTTCGTGAGGAACATGGAGCGACTGGGAGTGGATTGAGAGTAGTGGGGCGACTCGCGAGGATGAAGGGCGATTGGGGAAGATCGTGAGACGATCAGCGGATGAGGCGTTCATCAGTGGAGATGGAGATAATAGGAAGGGGGAGAGGGGTGCGCGAGCTAGAGATCGTGGGGAGAAAGGGTCTTCGGGAGGTTGACGATGAAGCTCCGCCGTTGGATCTGGAGATCCAACGGCTATCGAGTGTGCGCGAAAGAACGGTATGGATTGAATCGGGGACGACACGATCGGAGACCCAAAATTCGACCACATGTTGCGCTGCGGAGTGAGCGCTAGCAGACGGTTTGGATTAGAAGTTAGGGTTGATCGAGCGGCAGAGGAAAGAGGTGGAAGCAGCGGCTGAGATGGAAAGGCAGGGATGCGATCAAGCGATCTATGAGATGCCACATGGTGCGCTCTGCGTGAGGTGCTAAAGTGCGACGATGATTCGAGGTGGGGGAAGATCAAACGGCTGAGGATTGAGGCGTACGTGGAGAAGGTGGAACCATTGGATCTGAAGGAGATCCAACGGCTAGGAACGCGGGCGGAAAAGACAAGGGGAGCCGGGCCACGTGGCGCCCCCAGAATGGGCCACGTGGCCCAACCTGATTATTGAGATAGTATTTTTTATTTTTTGAAGGATAAGAAGGCCGAATTTGAGAAAACTCAAAACATGAAAGTTGTAGATCTTGATGAGATCGACAAGTTTCATGTTGACCAAAACTGGAGATGAAATCAAACAAAGACCCGAAATATTTTTGAGGGTATTTTTAAGTCTAAAAATACTACGAATTTTTGTTTTGTCATTTTTTTGTGATTTTTAATTTATTTAAGACTCTGTTAATTACAGGACATTAACCGAGATTTATTGCCAAAACTTTAAGCAAGGGGGTTAGTTATAGAAAATAAAGATGATGAAACTGAGTTTCATCACCCCCTATACTTAAACTATGCTCGTCCTCGAGCATCAAAAAGAATGACTAAGTTGGATTAACCCCCTTGTGCATGTGAATACAGGATCCAATCTGATCAAGTTGACTCGACTTTAGAGATCCAAAATTCTAGAGTTCAACCCAGCCTTAATCAAGAGGCATCCAATTCCTCTACTTCTCCAGACTCTCTCTGGTGTACATATAATCTAAAGGATATGACATTTTAATGTTGACTGTGATTCTGAGAGTAGAGTCAAATCGTCACCCAAAATCTTGGTATGAGAAAATCTCCTAAGGACCCAATCCTCAGCACTAGGGAATAAATCAAATCTTGCATTCAGTCCACTATCTCTTTAGTTGTCAGACTTAGAAAATGTAGATGGCAGGCCGGTAATGGAGGATATGGGTTTGTGTCATTTCTTCTCTCCCTCTCATTGGAACAAGGATCCTCTCAAGTGCCTTATTACGCAATGCATATTTTTGGTGTTTATCAGTTCGTCCGTCAAGAGAAGCTGGAGCCGTCTGTACTTGTTTTCCTGGGAGTACACCGGGGTGTGTCTCTTTTGAGTATCTATCGTACCTTCGACACCCAGACTTGTAGCATTTACGATGCAGAGCCCTTTTTTGGTGCAAGCCCGACTCCTGGTCCTAATAGCGGTGGTCCAAGTGGACACTTTGAAAAGTTTGGGAGCGCTCGCCTTTGGTGGAATCTCTTTGATATTCGACTTTGTGGGATGAGAGCTTTTCTTTGAATTTCATTGACTTGTATAATTTGTGGCTAGCTCCACTGCTTTTACCAAGAGTTGGCGTACACTGATCAACATTTTTTATTTATCACACCCTGTCACTTAGGTCAATATCAAGAGATTAGTATAAGAACCAAGTTCTCATACTGGCTAATAATGCTGACATTCAGGTTTCATGAAGCTTCCAAAGATTTTATCCCATCCTCGAGCATCATTAGATCAAATCCAAACTTGACTTCCTCATCCCAATTCCTCGAGTGAAAAATCAACTCATCTCATCAAAACCACAATCATGCATGTGATGTGCTGATCATATTCTTTTTGTCTGAGACTAAGCATGAAATATAGCATGCAAATCTAGAAACCTAGGAGAATGTGGACAATTAAGTCTATGACCCTGATGTCTAAGGCTGGTTAACCTAAAGTCTCAAAGACCTCAAAAAGCTAAGTCTCCTTGACCAATTCGATCCTGGGTGAAAGTGTAAGTATAGAGGATTAATCCAACTCCTTCATTCAAAAACAAGATTTTTTTTGAACTTCAAGAGATATTAGAGCTGCCTAAACTCAATTGAGCATCTGCAATTCAGCCAGTATGGATGTAAGTACAGGCCGAAGCCCGTTGCTTGAGGACAGTGTTGAGATTTATCATGTGAAGACTAATTAGTTGAATACAAGCATTGCTGATGTGGCTGATCTCCATGCTGCCTTCTGATTGGCTGAGAGCTCTTGGGCTGGATTGCTGAGGTGTCTGATCCACCTCCTGCATTCTGATTGGCTGAGAGCTCTTGGGCTGGATTGCTGAGGTGTCTGATCCACCTCCTGCATCCTGATTGGTTGAGAGCTGATGGTGGGGATTGCTGAATGCTTTGGTATTCTTTTGTTGTAATATAAAAGGAGCCTTGTGGCACCACATATTGTATCTCAACTTCATTCAAGCAATAGTAGAGAGAGTCTGGTGTGAGCAAGTGGAGTAGGCACATTGCCGAACCACTATAAATCCTTGTCTTGTGCGATTGTGCGTGCTTTCTTCTTCGATTGTGGTTCTACTCGTGTGGTGCTTGATCGGATCCGTCCCCCAACAACTGGTATCAGAGCAAGGTTCGGAGATCAAACTCTACACAGATGGCGGAAGAATAGAAGGTCAAGATCGATAAGTTCAATGGATCGAACTTCGCGTTCTGGAAGATGCAGATTGAAGATGTTCTATATCAGAAAGATCTCTATCTTCCGATCGAAGGGAAGAAGCCCGAAGCCATGAAATATGAAGAGTGGAAGGTCCTAGACCGAAAGGCTCTAGGAACGGTAAGGCTCAGCCTTGCTCCATCGGTGGCTTCAAATATCGCAAAGGAGACGACGATGGTGAATCTTTTCAAAGCTCTTGAAAAGATGTACGAGAAGCCATCTGCATCAAATAAGGTGTATTTGATGAAGAAGCTTTTCAATTTAAAGATGAGTGAGAACTCTGTGGTGGCTTCACACTTGAATGATCTGAACTGTATCATCAACCAGTTGGAGTCTGTGAAGATCGTGTTTGATGATGAGGTAAAAGCTCTTTTACTCCTTTCTAGTTTACCTGATAGTTGGAATGCTTTAGTTGTAGCGGTTAGCAACTCCTCTGGTTCTGCAAAGTTGAAGTTGGAGGATGTTGTTGGTCTTCTTCTTGGAGAAGAGGCACGACGGAAGACGTCTGGAGAAGAACACTCGTCAGGTTCTGCCTTGAATACAGAAGGAAGAAGCAGGAAGAGCTACAGGAACCAAAAGCATTCCAGGGGAAAGTCGGTACGAGGGAGATCCAAATCCAGATATTCAAAGTCAGTGGTCTGCTGGAATTGCAATCAAAAGGGGCATTACAAGACAGAATGCAAGGCCCCAAGAAAGCAGAAAGGAGAAAATGACAAAGGTAAGAACACCCTAAATCTTACTGATGATGATGATAGCGATGCCTTAATATGTGTTGCAAATGCTAGAAGTGAGTCATGGATTGTGGACTCGGGTGCTTCATTTCATACCACTCCACAAAGAGATATCCTCCAAAATTATGTGAAAGGTGATTTTGGAAAGGTATATATGGGAGATGATGAATGCTGCAGCATAATTGGAAAGGGAGACATTGACATATCCCAACCCAATGGTGGCTTCTTGAGATTGAAGAATGTTAGACATGTACCCAGCCTAACAAGGAACCTCATATCTGTCGGACAGCTATCAGAAAGTGGCGTGGTGACATCATTCGATTCTGATTCGTGGAAGATGTCAAAGGGATCATTGATCCTTGCTCGAGGTAAGAAAGAAGGAACCTTGTATATTGCATCAGGTTCATATGACAGGATAAATGTTGCATCATCTGGGTGTGATGCTAACACTTGGCATAGATGGCTTGGTCACATGAGCGAAAAAGGAATGAAGATCATGCAGAAGAAGGGAAAGTTGATGGGATTGCAGACCGTTGATCTGGACTTCTGTGAAGATTGTATCTTGGGAAAACAGAAGAAAGTCAGTTTTACAAAGACTGCAAGAGTACGAAAAACCGAAAGACTGGAGCTGGTTCATACAGACGTATGGGGTCCATCTCAGGTACCTTCCCTTGGCGGATCTCATTATTTCATTACTTTCATTGATGATACAACTAGAAAACTGTGGGTTTATTTTATCAAGCATAAATCCAATGTATTTGAGACCTTCAAAATGTGGAAGGCCTTAGTTGAGACTGAGACAGGTTTAAAGTTGAAATGTCTCAAGTCAGACAATGGGGGAGAATACTGCAGTGAGGAGTTTGAATCATATTGTGCCAAGAACGGGATCAAGAGATTGAAGACAGTCCCAAGAAAGCCCAGACAAAATGGTGTTGCTGAACGCATGAACAGGACTCTTCTAGAGCGTGCGAGAAGCATGAGGTTACATGCAGGTCTACCAAAGCGACATTGGGCTGATGTAGTGAATACAGCTGCATACTTAATCAATCGAGGTCCGTCTGCTGCTTTAGATGGGGATCTTCCAGAAGAAACGTAGACAGGAAAGGAGGTAACACTTTCTCATTTACGTGTCTTTGGATGCATAGCTTATGTTCACATTGAGCAGGAAAACAGAGGAAAGCTTGATCCCAAAGCAAGGAAGTGTATCTTTGTCGGCTATGGGACGGATAACTATGGATATAGATTGTGGGACTTGGAGAACAAGAAGACAGTTAGAAGCATTGATGTCACATTCAATGAGTCTTCCTTATACAAGGATGAGTTGATAAAAGGAAAGACAACAGAAGAACCGGACTTTGTGGAGTTTGATGAAACTCCTGAACAAAGCACATCACAGCCAAGTGATGAGAATGTTCAACCCATCCCACAGAATAATCCGCAAACTCCGGTACTACGGAAATCTTCCAGAATCAGCAAACCCACTACAAGGTATTCACCTTCTTTGAATTATTTATTGCTGACTGATAATGGTGAGCCTGAATGCTTTGATGAAGCTATACAAGGTGAGGCAAGAAATCAGTGGGAGTTAGCCATGGATGAGGAGATGAACTCCCTCTCAAGAAGCAAAACGTGGGACTTAGTCCCACTACCGAAGGGAAAGAAGGCTCTGCACAACAAGTGGGTGTACAGGATGAAGGAGGAAGCTGATGGTTCCATTAGATACTAGATACAAGGCTCGGCTAGTGGCGAAGGGTTTTCAACAGAAAGCAGGAGTTGATTTCACAGAGATTTTTGCACCTGTTGTAAAGGTCTCAACCATAAGAGCAGTATTGAGCATTGTTGCAGCTGAGAACCTACATTTGGAGCAGCTGGATGTTAAGACAGCATTTCTCCATGGAGATCTTGAGGAGGACATCTACATGCAACAACCAGAGGGCTATGTAGCTACTGGAAAGGAAGACATGATATGCAAGCTCAGAAAAAGCCTTTATGGCTTGAAGCAGGCACCGAGACAATGGTACAAAAGGTTTGATGATTTCATGAGAAATACAGGGTTCCGCAAATGTCATGCTGACCATTGTTGCTACTTCAAGAAGCTTGGTATGTCTTACATCATTTTATTGTTGTACGTAGATGACATGCTTGTTGCAGGCTCATGCAAGGAAGAAATAGCAAATCTGAAGGCAATGTTGTCTAAGGAGTTTGAAATGAAGGACCTTGGTCCTGCAAAGAAAATCCTTGGAATGCAGATTAGCAGAGACATGAAGAACAATAAGCTGAGATTATCTCAATCAGATTACATCGAGAAGGTACTAGAGAGATTTAATATGAAAAATGCAAAATCTACTCTAACACCTTTAGGAAGCCACTTCAAACTTTCAAAGGAGAAAGAACCCGCTACGAAGGAGGAGCATGAGTACATGTCAAAGGTACCCTACCAGTCTGCTGTTGGTAGTTTGATGTACGCAATGGTTTGCACAAGACCAGACATCTCCCGTGCAGTGGGAGTTGTGAGTAGATTCATGGCGAATCCTGGCAAGGAACATTGGGAGGTTGTGAAGTGGATTTTACGTTATTTGAGAGGTACCTCTAACGTGGCATTGTGTTATGGTAACACTGAAATTTCCATTCGAGGTTTTGTGAACTCAGATTTTGCAGGAGATATCGATGGCAGGAAAAGCACAACAGGGTATGTCTTTACCCTAGGGAGTGGAGCCATTAGCTGGATCTCTAGGCTCCAGAAGATAGTGACCATCTCGACCACGGAAGCAGAATATGTGACGGCAACTGAAGCTTGCAAGGAAATGATATGGTTGAAAGGTCTGATGAAAGAATTGAATAAAGAATGTGAAGATTGTCAATTATCCAGCGACAGTCAAAGTGCAATTCATCTTGCAAAGAATTCCGTCTTTCACTCGAGGATTAAGCACATTGATGTGAAGTACCACTTCATTCGGACGCAGCTAGAAGATGGTCAATTTAAGTTGAAGAAAATCCACACACTAGAAAATCCTGCTGACATGTTCACAAAGTCTGTAACAGTGGAGAAGCTGAAGACATGTTCAGCTTCTATTGGTCTTCAAGCATAGAAGACAAGGGAAAGCTCACACCAGGACTACTGAATATGTGGTGTATGCTACAAATCAGTCTTCAAGAGGGAGATTGTTGAGATTTATTATGTGAAGACTAATTAGTTGAATACAAGCATTGCTGATGTGGCTGATCTCCATGCTGCCTTATGATTGGCTGAGAGCTCTTGGGCTGGATTGCTGAGGTGTCTGATCCACCTCCTGCATTCTGATTGGTTGAGAGCTCTTGGGCTGGATTGCTGAGGTGTCTGATCCACCTCCTGCATCCTGATTGGCTGAGAGCTGATGGTGGGGATTGCTGAATGCTTTGGTATTCTTTTGTTGTAGTATAAAAGGAGCCTTGTGGCACCACATATTGTATCTCAACTTCATTCAAGCAATAGTAGAGAGAGTCTGGTGTGAGCAAGTGGAGTAGGCACATTGCCGAACCACTATAAATCCTTGTCTTGTGCGATTGTGCGTGCTTTCTTCTTCGATTGCGGTTCTACTCGTGTGGTGCTTGATCGGATCCATCCCCCAACAGACAGGGCCTTACGCGATGTCCTCTAAACCATCCAATCTGCTAAGGGCGAACCCTCACTGAATGCGGCTTACTTAATTGGGCTTAGTAGTCACTAACGGCTCCTAAAGGGTTTTGAGGTTTTTCTCATTTTTTATGGATTTTAATAAAAAAGGTTAAACACAAGTTAGACTCAACTTTCCTTGAGAAAAAAAAAGATTTTCAAGACCATGTCACACAAATAAAAAATTTTCAAAACATTTTCAAAAGATTTTTTTTCAAAGCAAGGAAAAAAATCATTTTTGAAAATATTTTTATAAAAATAGCGTAACATAATATCGAAAAAGCCATGAAATCATTTGAGTTCTCTTAGTCCAAAGAGTTTTACTTTAGCCAAAAATTTTTAAATTTTTCAAATTTTTCAGATTGTAGATAAAGTAAGTATACGGTAAATACGGTATACCCCCTATACTTAAACTTTGTTATGTCCTCATAGCACTAGATGTTACAAGTACATAGGTCCGTTTAAGTATAGCGGAATATACGGGAGCTAAGAGGGGCTCCCCCTATACTTAGGTTAGAAATAACCTAAGTATAAAGGCAAGAAAAGAAGAGTATAGAAAATCACGGGGGCTCGGGTCCCCCCTATACTTAGGCTGAGAGTAACCTAAGTATAAAGATGGAAATTGATGTTGGGAGGGACCCAAGGTGAACGAAGAAGAGGAATGGATCTACAAGTGAGCGATTGAATCTTCGAAGATGAAATGGAGTGACTAAGGCTCGGGGGAGTGTGTATCGAAGCAAACATGGCTCAATCAATCAAGCAAACCCTTAGTTTCACCAACTCACACATGAAACCAACCAATGTTGGTTTATTATCTTGTCGGTTTTATTGGTGATAAAACATTAGATTTTTATGCAAAGAAAAGATGTGAAGTGAACATCATTGCGTAAGCGAGGGTATTGCTCTCCCAAAACCGATTTTACTCCATTTGTGGTTGACTTGCAATTAACAGTCCCAATTTTATTTTAGGTTATCACTGAATTATGGTTAGCTCAAAATCAATCAATCATCGTCTACCGTTCATTCCCATTTTCCATTAATCCTAGGTGATCAAGCTAGGAAAAGAAAGCCGAGAAAAACATGTATTCGATAAAAACCGCAATCTAGACTAAGCGATAAAACATGCAGTGATTTGATGAAAACACGTGAAAACTTGGACTGTTTTAAAAACCAAAATCAATGTATGCAAGTCGATAAAAGCCGCACCTAATCATGCATCTATTAGCGGGGAGTGCTATCCATTAAATTTGGCTAAGTGAGGCGAGATTATGTGCGTTTATAATTTAGTGTGTCCTACCTACGATCAAGCACATAAAAATATGGAAAATAAAAATATGCTCAAAGAGCCGCGTGCCTGGTCCTAGGTCGACACTCAAGTGGGGACGATCCCCACACAACCACGATCGTTCGATTACACACACGAGTCTTCGATCGAAGACCACTGTAAAAGACGAATTATTACATGTTTATGCATGGAAAGAAAAAAAACGCAAGACACTTTTTTTCGTTCTAATTGCTCCAAACAAGCTTCTGCGGCTCCTCGCAGCGGGAAGCATCGGCTTCTAGCCTCCTTGAACACCAAGGGCCCTGCCACAGAAACAAGGATTAGAGATCAATAGAGAAGAAAATTTTACGATGCAAAATGAATTGACAAATTAACCTATAAAAATAACACTAAATTAAATAAACAAAAAATCCAAAAAATAAAAGAAATGAGCCGTGTCCCCGGCAACGACGCCATTTGACGAGCCGCAAAATCGGCCCTTTAAGAGAGTGTTTTAACACTCGGAATTGTCGTAGCAGTCGGGCCGATTCGGGCTCAGCAAAGAGATCATCTCATTTAAATATGTATATATACATCAAAATGAGATGATCATGATTTTATTTTACTTGGCAAGAAACCAAGGTCGAACTTAGTGACACGAGCCTTTCTCTAATTATCCGGATTTCCATTTATTTAACTAAGTGTGGAGTTGGAGATCTATAGGTCAAATTATGCCAGGAGACAACAACAAGACAATGCATTAAAAATAAACATGTATTTTTTTATCAATTTTTATCATGCACATAAATGCAGAGAAATGCAATGCGAATATGCCCTAAGTCAGAATAAATATGATAAGCAAGTTAATAAGAGTCAATTTCAGCTTTATTTGAAGTGTCAGAACTGATCGACAAAGTGAACAAGGTATGAGTACATAATAAGAGCCATTTAGCTAACATAATATTTCATCAAAATTTAAGTCTCTAAGATGAAAGATTAACCATGCCATTAAAAAGTACATCGAACAAGCTCTCAAATGAAACTGAAATCAACTTAATTGGACATATGATGCTCAAGATATGCATAAACGAAGACAAGGGCATAAATGAAAGAAAACATGAATAGACAACCACAAACAGGTCCCTGGGAGGGGCTAAAATGTAATAAAAATAAATTGCGGGGCCTTCCCTATAATTAAACCATACACGCGGGGGCATATTTGCAATTATTTAAACTCGCAAGGGTATGAGTGCAAATATCCCCAGGCACGCAGGTGCTGCACGTGCGTCAGGACCTGTTTGCAATATTGAAGAATTCTGTGGGCTCCTCTACAAATTACCCACATGGCACGTGCTCGGCACGCGCCATCCAGGCTCAGAAGTTGGCTCGGACTCGGCAGAGGCTCGGTGACGCTTCGGCTTGTCTTGGACGTTAGGCTCGAGCTCGATGCAGGCTCGTGGAGGCTCGGAAGCAGCCAAGCCTGGAGGCTTGGTGCTGCTATGGCGATGACACGTGGCCGAAGATGGGCCACCCGATTGTGATGATCGGATGAATGCTGTGAGCTCCTGGCTGGACGATGTGGCTGCACGAAGGCCATTGGATCGAGACGATCCAACGGTTGCTGGAGAAGATGACACGTCCTCGTCCGGGCCGTTGGATGGTCGCTGAAGGAAGACCATCCGACGGTCCCTATGCTTCCTCCTTCGCCAAAGACTGGCGGCGATTTTGGAGCTCCGACGAGGGAGCTCCAGCTCCACCGCTCTTCCTCGGCCATGGTGGAGCTCGCCCGAAGCTCCTGAAAGGTTGTCGATGAAGCTGGAAGCTCGGGCAAGGTGTCTGGTAGCTCAGCTCGGCCCACCGGAGTGCTGATGACGAAAACGACGGTGACGAATTTGGGTCCGATGATCCTCCGGCCATTGAAGGCCTTGGCTAACCTGCAGTGTTAGTCCGTAGCCAAAGCAAAGGGTTTCGTGAAGGGGAGTGTAGTGAGAGCTCTTGCGGGCGGAGAATGTGGGGAACTCGGAGCTCCTCCGCCGCGAGGGCGGAGGAGGTGGGCGGAGATGGTTGAAGGTCTGGAGGAGAAAGAAGATGGTCGGATGCGATGCGCGTGGAAGGGGGATGTGCGGCGAAACTAAAGGGGGGGTTCAGTGAAGGTCGAGAAGAGGAAGAAAGCCCGAATTAATTCAACGAAATTGAATAAAAAATTCAAAGAAGGGATCGGAGAGCTTACCTGGTCGGAGGCGGAGAGGGGCTTGGGCTGGGGGTTCCAGAGGGTCCCCGGGTCTTCGCTGAACACGGTCAGCCGTTCCGTGCAGCTCGGGCGGTCGCTAGGGCACCACAACTCCGCCGTGTGTGGCTGAGGGTCTCACCGGGGAGGTGAGGTCGTCTTCGCTCTATCCGACGCCTCCCCCTGTCACAGGGAGGCGGAGGAGGGCTGGGCCTCCTCCCACGTAAAGGTGGACAGCTTGAATCGAGGGGGAAAGCGTGATATTTGAAGGACGAGCCGGCGGTGCAAGTGCTGGAAGTCATGGGTTTTGTGAGGAACATGGAGCGACTGGGAGTGGACTGAGAGTAGTGGGGTGACTTGCGAGGATGAAGGACGATTGGGGAAGATCGTGAGATGATCAGTGGATGAGGCGGTCATCAGTGGAGATGGAGATAATAGGAAGGGGGAGAGGGGTGCGTGAGCTGGAGATCGTGAGGAGAAAGGGTCTTCAGGAGGTTGACGATGAAGCTCCGCCGTTGGATCTGGAGATCCAACGGCTATCGAGTGTGCGTGAAAGAACGACATGGATTGAATCGGGGACGACACGATCGGGGGCCCAAAATTCGGCCACGTGTTACGCTGTGGAGTGAGCGCTGGCGGACGGTTTGGATTAGAAGTTAGGGTTGATCGAGCGACAGAGGAAAGAGGCAGAAGCAGCGGCTGAGATGGAAAGGCAGGGATGCGATCAAGCGGTCTATGAGATGCCATGTGGCGCGCTCTGCGCGAGGCGCTAACGTGCGGCGATGATTCGAGGCGGGGAAGATCAAAAGGCTGAGGATTGAGGCATACGTGGAGAAGGCAGAACCGTTGGATCTGAAGGAGATCCAACGGCTAGGAATGCGGGCGGAAAAGACAAGGGGAGCCGGGCCACGTGGCGCCCCCAGAATGGGCCACGTGGCCCAACCAGATTATTGAGATAGTATTTTTTATTTTTTGAAGGATAAAAAGGCCGAATTTGAGAAAACTCAAAACATGAAAGTTGTAGATCTTGATGAGATCTACAAGTTTCATGTTGACCAAAACTGGAGATGAAATCAAACAAAGACCCGAAATATTTTTGAGGGTATTTTTAAGACTAAAAATACCACGAATTTTTGTTTTGTCATTTTTTTTGTGATTTTTAATTTATTTAAGACTCTGTTAATTACAGGTGATTAACCGGGATTTATTGCCAAAACTTTAAGCAAGGGGGTTAATTATAGAAAATGAAGATGATGAAACTGAGTTTCATCACTATGCTGGAAGAGCGGTCTTCGGTGCGGTTAACTCATCCAGACGACGGTTAGCCTGCTCCATCTCAGTATTGTGCGCAATATGGAGCGTACTTAGCATGCCCATGATGTGGTTGAGTGCCTGGGCCTATGAAGACATCTCTGGTTCGGTGTGGTGGGCCTGGCCTGCTCCTCACTCCTGCCTTGGCGTGTATTGCTGTGGTGTGGAAGGCTTGGAGTATTGCTGTGGTATGCAGGAAGATTGATGCGGCTGCTGATAAGGATGTCTGTGAATGGTTAGCAGGGTACTGATATGAATGTGGTCTCTGACGATAAACATTCGGGTGAGACTGCTGCTGCGTGAAATTCTGGCGGTGCTGAAAATGCGGACGTCCATGCTGCGGATGACCGTACGGCGGCTGCTGCTGATTCGGTATACTCGGTTGCTGAATCGGAGTATACCAAATCCCGTTGATCTCGAGAGTGTATTGCGGCTCCACCTCCATCTCTGCAGTGCTGGTGATCTGGCTGGGATTGGCGTGAGACTGATCCTCATGCCAATTGATCTGCGGATTCTCTGGCTCGCTCTGCACGTAATGAACTTGACGGGCGGGTGGAGCGGGTAAGATCCCCTGTGCTGGTTGTGTAGTCAAAGAACACTAGCTCTGCTGGTACTGAAGTTGGAGTTCAGACACCTTCTTCGAAAGATCACTCAGCTGCTGAGGTAGAGATGAGAGTTTCTCCAACTCTCGCAGCGGTTGTAGGTCTTGGACTTGCTTTTGAATCACATCCACCAACATCAATTTCTCGCTAATGTATCCCATGTTGGTGTTTGATTCAGAGTCTGAAATGTTAGCCACCTTCTGATGCTCTCGGTGATGTGGTGGCTGAGGGGCTTTCTGAAATGCCTGAGTAGAGTCCACGACTCTCGAGTTCTCGGCCATCCCTTCGAAGATGGCCCAGACTGACTCGGCGTCCTTGTTCAAGTAGCTGCCGCCACATGCGGCACTCACTAGCCCCTAGATATCCGGCTAGAGTCCTCCAAAGTAATTCTGTACTAACACCTTCATCGGTATCTCATGATGTGGGCATCTCTCCGTAAGATCCTTGAATCTATCCCATGCCTCATGGAAAGATTCGTGCGGAAGCTGTGTGAAGTTGGAGATCTGTCTCCTCATCATGTTTGTCCTTCCCATAGGAAAATATTTACGCAGGAAAGCGGAATTCAAGTCATCCCATGTAGAAATTTCCCTCCTCAGATGACTCAGCCAGTAAAGAGCCTTATCGGCTAAGGCAAAGGGAAAGGCCTTGAGGCGTACAGCCTCCTGCGTGACTCCTGGATAACAAGCCGTACCACAAATCATCTCGAATTGCTGTAAGAAGGTAAACAGCTCCTCTGCGGCATTCCCATAGAATTTTGGAAGCAAAGAAATAAAGGACGGTCTCAGCTCGTATGGCCCTTGGTTCGGTGGTAGCCGAATCCAATGATGGAGCCTTCTAGCGCCCGGGTCATACTCATCCCATAAAGTAGCGAGAACCACTGCAGGTGGTAACTTGTTCCTGGCCCCTGCTTGCAGCGCGGCTATTTCAGCACGCAACTCGTTTGGAACTCGGAATTGAACTCGAATCTCTAGATTCATCTGCTGAAGCATATCGAGTATCCCTATCGTGATATCTGCAGGATCTGGTCTTCCTTCGTGATGTTCCTCAGCTGGTGGCCTCTCGTCTGCTGCTGGTCCTTTGCCGCAAGCCATTGGGTTATCTGTGAAAGAGAAACTCTCGTAAGAACTCAGCGAAAAATCGGCTGGAGATCTAGATGTATTGAGGCAAGGGTCTGCCTCATTATACTGGCCAGGAGGCGAGGGAGTCTGGGTCTGACTCTCCTCGAGATCCGATGGGACCATCTCAGGAAGAGGGTCATCCCGAGCTTGTGAAGATGTACGCTCGACGGTGGACGACCGAAAGCTCACGGAGTCTGAGCAGAAAAGCCGTCGAGACGTCATCTTCGATGTCAAGATATTTGATCGGGAGAGCACGATTTACGATTGAAATAAGAGGGATAAATGTGAAAGTCGCGGTAACTCATGCCCCGCAAGTAAACACAAAGCAAACCCTGATTTCACCAACACAACCCGGTGAAGACCATAAGAGTTCGATCTTTTATCTTGTCGGTTTTAGGGTTGTAATTAGCAAACAAATCCGATCGGTTATCACGAGCTGAGCGAGTTGATAGGTGCCCGATAGTTTCTCCGAAACACTGGCCCGAGTCCTTACAGAAGATCACTCGCACTCAGCCAGTATGGGAGTAAGTACGGACCGTTTCCGGCTACCCGTGTTACTTAAGGACGGAGCCTTGCGCAGTGTCCTCTAAACCTCCCACTCTGCTAAGTAAACCCGAACCGTTTCCGGCTACCCGAGAGTACTCACTGAGGAACAGTGATCAGGTGTATGAACTAAGTAGTATTTCGCAGGAAATACGGGGTTTTGGCTCCAACCTTATGGGTCGGCTCTCGCTCGCGCACCCTGAGAAGATGTGCGGGGATTACTCTCCCAATTCAGATGAATCGTTACAGTTTTTAAGTCAGATGTTTTTAGCAGTCATGATTTTATTTTGTGGTTTTATATTTTTTTTTCAAGCAAACGTCTACCGATTTTTTTCTTTTTATAAAAATCCTAAAATCATGCACCTAGGTTGCGAGTCCTAGAACTAACTACGTAGGCACAATCAAATAGAATAAAAACACCTAAACATGCATCTATCGGAAAAAACCGCGGAAAAACCGATAATGTGAGAAAACCGCGGTGGGTGCCCTGATCCCCCGAATACACGGTATTCGATGAACTAGACCCCTAAAAAAAGTTGGGGGGGGGGAATTACACTTCGGGATGTCCTTAGTGGAGCCCTTCTACTAGATTTTAGTACAAATTTTCTCTCCTTTTCTCTCTCTTTTACAAAAGATCACTAATCAGTACTGCCCTCTACAACCGATTTGTAGAGAAAGAATCAGCCTCTGCTCTTTCAACTGAATCGGCTTCCTAAGAAGCTGGTTGATCCTGCAGGCCCTGCAAAACTTGATTAGTGGCTAAAGCAAATCGAGAAAAAAGCCGTACGATCGAGAAACGATCGAGAAATAAATCGAGAGAAAAGCCGTATGAAAAACCGTACGAAAAACCAAAAAAAAGCTACGAAAAATGGAACAATCAGAAGAGAGAAAATAAAATCACAAAAATACGAAAAAATCAAAATACTCTAACGCCTCCCCAACAACGACGCCATTTTGATATGGTTAAAATCTGATCGTGGCTTTTTAGAAAAGAGATTGTCAGTGTAGAAAAGCCGCGAAAAATCTCAGTCGATCAAACAAATTCGGTTTTCTAAAGGAAACCTACACTATTTTTTTATCCAGGTAAGTGTGCCTGGGTCGAACTCAAGGAGGCAGAATAGATTATTTTTAGTTTTTTAAGAAAATATTTTCGCAATTTTATTTTACCTCTTCCTAAAGCGATTTAAAGAAAAGCTACAGTTTTTAGTTGAGTTTTTATTTTTAAATTTTTTTATTTGATTTTAATCTTTTTCAATTTTATTTAATTTTCAGAAGGGATATTTTTCACAAGATTTATTTATTAAGTAATAGGTGGAATATAGGTAAAATATAGGTGATATAGTATAGTAGGTAAAAAGCCGAGCAACAAGCTCGAACTACACGCGAAAACAAAACAAAATGGAGTCGGTTTTCGAAGAATTAAAACACAATGAAAACACGAGAAAAATACACGAAAACATAATAGCAACTTGCCGGGGTAGTTGCGTAACTACCCTAAAGAAATCGACGAAAAATGAGGTAAAAAATATGTCCAACAATCCCCTACAGCCCAGGGGTATAAATGCAAGAAAAGTATCAAAATTGTTCTACAATTAGGTCCTTACAGGGACTGAATTGAAAGAAAACTAAGATGTTTAACATTTAGGTCCCTGCGGAGGGACCTAAACGCAAATTCTTGAAACCTTGGGAGCGGGATTAAATTTCTGAAAGCCTTCTGGGTTGAAGATGCAAATTTCACACCGGTTCAATTTGAACGGCTGCGATTAAGACGTTTCGGCACTGATCGACGCTTCTAGGTGCGCCACGTATCGCGATTCTGTACACCTGAATTGTTCTTGCGATTCTTGATTCTGTTTCGCAACTGACGATGTGGGCGTCTTCTCCGATTTATCCCGATCAGTCGACGAAAGCTTTGGCTCTCCGGCGGGGCCAGAGGGGTGGCTCCTCCACCCCTCGAGCTCGCCCGCGGAAGGTGGCTGGCTGAGGTGGCTCTGAGCGACGGTGGAAAGGCGATGAAGTTGGCGGACTCGCAACTCTATTCCGATGAATGG
This sequence comes from Ottelia alismoides, assembly GCA_037367405.1. Lineage (NCBI taxonomy): Eukaryota > Viridiplantae > Streptophyta > Magnoliopsida > Alismatales > Hydrocharitaceae > Ottelia > Ottelia alismoides. The sequence goes on from JAZKJV010004701.1 coordinate 1,084,979, forward strand.
TTGTTGCAACTCCTTTTGGATTGCGATTTCAATGAAAATCAAAGACTTCAGATGCGTAGCTTTCTCTCCTTATTGAAGACAGATCTGCAAATAACAATTTTGTATGCTCGATTCTTAAGGAATCAGCTAATTGATTAAGGTTTTGCAAGGTCGAAAACAATGGTTCCAGACCAAATGCAAACAGGCGTAAATAAAATCGAGAAACGTAACGTGATTTGGTGCCAGTTTGAAACGAAAGAGAGATGAGATATGATTGAGCGTCTAAGCTTAATGGATGAACTAACTAATCACGGGATTAGCCACGCTAATCGTGGCACAGAATTCGAGATAAAATGTGAGGAAAATGAAGGAATAGGTCTGTGATTCAAAGGTATATTTACCTCTAACTTGTGCTCAACGGTCGACCTTGGCCGGAGCGTGACGCGCGCGGTGGCGGCGATGTAAGGCAACAAGTGGCCTTGGAACCTCCTCCTAAGATCCCTCCTCCACGCGAGCTTGCTGGGACAGAGCTATCACCTCCAATTCCGGCGAAGCGAAGCTGCTAAGTATGGAGGTCGGCCACTGAAGCTTGAGCTGCAGGTGGTCGGAGAGTTAGTTATGAACTGACGACCTTTAGGGGTTTTTATAGATCAGATTCGTGCTCCCCAAGTAAAGTCCGATGGTAGGTGATGGAGATGATTGTTAGGAGCATCAGATCGAGGGTTTAGATCATTGGAAGTAGTTAAGAGGCGTGCTTGGAAATTTGGGGAAGATGGCCGATCAGAACAGACTACAGAACAACTTCTTTGAGGAAGATGCACCAGGTGCTGACAGCACCTGGTAGGCCAGATGCTTAAAATGCTTGTAAATTCATTATTAAATAATAAATATCGTTATTTTAAATAGGTATAAATACAAGAAATGTAAATAAATTAATTATCTAAATTATGGCATAATTACTTTTTATAAATACTATATATTATTAAAAATATAGATATTATAGTAATATATAAATATGTTTTGTATTTTTAATTTAATAAATAAATAATAAAAAAATATTTTTATATTTTTCTAATTATTAGAATAATAAATAAAGATTGTATGAATTTTTAGGGATTTTAGTGAATTAATTTACATATATTAATAAATATGGATATTAGTTATCTAGTTCATTTATACCTATAATTTAGGGTTTTTGATTTTATTAAAATAATATATAAGCTCTAAAAATTATGAAATAAATTAGGGTGAGAATACAAGATCATGAAAATAATTAAAAATTATAAAATTAAGAAAACTTCAAATAGTGTGTGCTACATAAAATAATTAGCCCAAAAACCCCATTGTCATTTGGTCGCAAAATCAACTTTTTGCAAACGGACTCCGAATTCGATGAAACCACTTTATTAATTAGAGAATATTATTTTATGACATTTAATGGTGAGTAGAGTGAAATTGGAGTTCGTATGAAGAAGTTATGATGTTCGGAAGTTGAGATTTTGACAATTTATAGGCTGGATTTCTTGGCATATGTACATGGTAATATTTTTCACTTATTTTTGTATTTATATATATATATATGTATTTAGGAATAGTTAGGAAAAGATTTTGTTGAAAAATTTGTACATAGGAATTAATTAAAATTCTTGGAAGTTTTGTATTTATTTTATAAATAGTGAAAGATGTATGAAGTGCGTTTTAATTTATTTTTTAGTTTTCTTTCCTTATCTGCCCCTACTTATTGGTTTGTCGACCAATCCATGCTGACTTGGTCTCGGGGGTTATGCTATAAATATACCTTGCATTTATATTTATATTTTAAGTCATATTGTACATATATACATATATCCAATCTGCCTTTTGTTCTTTTTTCTTTGTTCTTTATTTATTTACATGATTTTGATGGTTAAAAGTGAATATTTATGCATGAATGAAGATTTATTAAAAGATGAGAATTAATGAATATTTACATGTATTTGTTAAGGGTTTTAAGATAAAATGCGACAGAAAAGTTAATGAATCATTGATTCATCATGTAGCTACCTATCCTTGGATGCATGACCAGTATAACCTAGTCATCCATCTACAAGGTCACAATTATTTGACTTTGAAGCTCATCCTTGCTTATTGACTGCACAATCCGACATGCATTGTATTTTCAATCAGGCTTGTCCACTTTTTTGGAGTCTTTGCATTTTTTAATATATACAAGGGTGCAACATGTACATAAGGAGTTTTTCTTCTTAAGCCAGTAGACTATCTCTATTTTGAAGTATTATTGCAATCCAATAACATCCTATCATTAGACCTCAATGCTCCTAGACCAGGTTGAGATGCACTACCCTCCCTAAAGGAAGATGGATTTTTCCACTAGCTGTTACACACCCATGTGTGACGAGTCCGAAATTACACAATATTAAATAAATGTAATGTGTGTATTTGTTTGTGCTTTAAAAAATTAATGATTTTATCATTTCATTGTAGGAGGCAATCAGAATCGATCAAGAAAATAACCAAAATTGTTTATTTAATTTAATCGCATGGTTTTATGGGGATATAGTGACGTTTCCACCGTGCCAGAACTAAGGATTTAGGAATCTTCAAAGTCTGAGGAGGAGATTGAGGTTGGGCCATGTTCTTTCCTTGTATTTCTAAGGACTGATGGCTAAGCCTTCTTCTCTCCTTTCGCTCCCTCACCATCTGCTTTTACTTTACTTCGGCAAGTCCCAAGGTCGAACACAAGGAGGCAAAGGAATAACTTAGAATTATGTCTATCAAAATTCGTGCGTGGTTTTCGAGGCGATCTTTTTTTTGTAATTTTTAATGCAATAAAGGATGCAAAATGTAATTTTAGCCTATTTTAGGGACTAAAATGTGAAAGTCGATCAAACGATGTCCGAAAAATATGAACTTGGCCACTATGCAAAATATGATAAAATGAATGCACTGTAATTTTTTTGGGATTTTTAGATGTAATATGAATTTTTTATGAATTTTTAAATGCAAACAAAGTGAATCTCAATATTTAATTATAATAAATACTAAACCTACTTATTTCCAAGGGATAAAATTATCTAAGATTTATCACTAGGTGATGTATCTCAAAAAAATCCTAAACATAGAAAATGTGAGATTTAATACCTATTAAAAATCAAACACTGTAATATGTAAAATGATTTTTACAGAGCAATCTATGCATGAAGTGCAATTCTTTTTGGGCGTAACGTTAAGAATAATTAATTCTACAATATGAGATTTTTCGGGAATTTTTAGAGCAACGATTAATCAAATAAAAATTTCAGAGCTTGAAATGGGCAAAATACGCAATTTTCCATAGAACAATTAATTATTAATTAACCATCAATCATAAAAATATACACAATATGTCAGACTATAGAGAATTAAATGACAAACATCATGCTATTTTTGGATAATTAAAATAAGGCAATGTAGTTGTTCGAAATAAAGGGGAAAGACACGGGTACATATGCAATAAAATAAATATAAATAAAATAAGCAGAGGAGGACCTTGATTTAATTACTATTACTGATGGGGGAGAATCTGCAAATTGTCCAAGGGGTACGTGTTGCGTACGTGCCCTTGGAATGGAGGGGTTGATGCGCAAATCTAGAGTCTTCGAGGGGGCAATATGTAAATGACCCAGCAGGTCACGTGCTCCGCACGTGACCCCTAGGGCTGACGTGAATGATGATGTCCCCCGCCCCCATGTGCGCGGCACGTGATGGGGCTCTCGGGCTTGACCCGGTGGTCCGGTAGTCGTTGGCAGAAGGCGGCGAAGGGGCGGAGGATCTGGAGCTGCCTGGAGGGGTCACTGCCACGGTGGGTGTGGAGTGGCCGGTGGACTACGGGGAAGTGGAGGAGCGTCACCGCCTCCCCTTTCTGGCGGTCATCGAGAGGCGGAAGGAGGATCCCGACCATGGCAGTGGCTGAGGGTGGTGAAGATGCTGCGGCGTCATAGTTGGTGTGGAGCGTCGGTGGTGGTGGTGACGATGCGTCGTTGGCGATGAAAATCATTTGCATAGTTGCGTCGTGGTCGGTGGAGGAAGCTGACGTTGTGGAGGTGGCGGCGGTCGTTGAAGTCGTAGGCTCAACGGCCGTTAGCCGGAGCGAAGCAGGTCATCAGGGCGTCTGCGGTAAGCCGTCGAACGTGCCTTGGATCTCGTCAAAAGGAGGACCCGGGTTGTTACCCCGGACCTCTCGAAGTTTAATCGGCGGATGAATTCTGGTCGGGGCGGCGGCGTTCTATTTATAGGACGAGGAGGGGTTCGCCGGCGAAGGAAAGAACCTGTAGGGGATTTGATGAGATCTGGATCGGAGGAGATTGGGGAAGATCATGGTGACGGAGATCTGAGAAGGCGGACGAGATTTGCGGTTGGAGATTTGATGATCGGCGATGGTCGAAATCGAGGGGATCGGAGATGTGGTGGGGCGACGCAACGGATATTTCGGGGGTGGGGGCGTCTAGGAACGAAGGCCAGCGGTCGTCTGATCGTCCGAGATCGGACGATCGTTATTGCGACACGTGGCGTCCGATGGGTTAAAGGTGCAACTATTTAATTTTTTTAATAAAAAAGAAATAAATATAAACCCCAAAAACGGTTGACACGTGGCAGTTCCAGGAGCTACCACGTGTTAGCACCACAAAATTCGAAATATAAATACTTTGTAAAATACAAAATAAATAGCAAACGACCTCGGATCAAAAAAGTTTCTTATGAAAATTGCTCGTCTCGATGAGATCTACAACTTTCATTAAGACATCAAAACCAAATTCAGTCAAATGCAGAAAGTGATATTTTTGGGGTTCCTTGATTTTTGGGTTTTCTAATTTTTATGTCATTATTAAACGAGATGAAAATCCAGAAAAATATGATAAAATAAAAGATAATTATTTACACATTAATATATTTTTTTTGGATTTTTATTAATTAAGAAAAGGAAGAAATAAAATAAAATATGAAAAAGGCCTATTTTGTACAGTTGGTTAGTGAAGACCTAGACTAAATTTGTTTCTTTGATTTCAAGCTCAATTTGGATTTGGAATTTTACGCATTTTAATAAAACTTTTGTCAGAGAAGACAAATGAAAAAGAAATGAACTAAAATAGGTTAAATATGTACATAAAATAATATGTCAAAAATCGCTAAAATACAAAATGTACAAAAGAGGCCCAAAACCCAACTTTCACATATGAGCTCCGAATCACTTGAACTTGGTCTTGTTTTGAAGGTAATTGAATGTACATTAGTTCAAAAGTGAGTAGGATTAAAACAAACATTGGATGGGGAAGATATGAGGTTTTTAGTCCGAAAATCCTGAAATTAGGGTTTGGGTTTTTGGTCCACTCATTTAGGATAGTGATTTTTTTATATTTTTCATTTATTCTTGTTAGTAATATGTACACAGTGGAGTGGTTTTGGGTCATTCGGAGTTAGCATGAATGAGTTAAAAATCCGGGAAGTTAGGCTTTTTACAGGTCAAATTTGGCTTAGATTTTTGGCTTCTTATTTTGTGCAGAAATTCGTGCTAAAATGCAATTCTTATGAAAACATGCATGAATGCTAATTATGCATAATATATGCAGAAATGCTGTTGATTTTGAGGGATTTGAGATTAATTAATGAGATTTAGAGTGATGATGAATCCGAGATTCATCATCCCCCTATACTTAAACCATGCTCGTCCCTGAGCATCAAAAAGAAATGCCATGAGGTGAAATGAGATTGGGTTCCATACCAAGACCATGAGCTGAAGATGAAAATGAAACTAGACTCGACCTTTAGATTATTAGTGTGGCGGAACTTCGGTGAGACTTAGAATTTTAAAATCAACAGCCTTCAAGTTCTACACATCATTGTCACAGTTTTGGCTTAGAAGTCATCTTAGATCAATCCTCTTCCCAAAGTATATCATATGAACATTGAACAATTGACTCATGTGTGTGAAAGGTTTTAGCTCTTCCCATCCAGAATGTTGGACTACCATGCTCCTCTCCTCTCCAATAACTCATCCTCGGGGGGTCAGGTATTTCCTTCTAAGGTATGTCGCGCTATGTTCATAATCGAATTGGGGGAGAAGTTACAAGAAGGAGAAAAGAACTGGAGGGTGACCAGCGTAGTCACCTCTCCTTGTGAAGATGACCACTGTAGCCGAGTCTCCACCAAGATCTGCATGTTTTCTTGAAGCTTGGACCTTTTTGGTCAGATATTTATTTGGTAGAATGCTTCTTTGTATTTGGAATTTTTGGTCATTTTGCTTGGATCTTATTGTGCCCCTACGGTATAGAATCTTTTTGTTTCCTTACATTTTTTGGGGGTCTTAGAAAAAATTGTGCCCAACCGTCCATCCCTTTTCCGAAGCTTTATTTCAACCCGTACTTCGGTCTTTAGATTTCACGCTACAAGAAAAGAAACTCACACAGTCTTCCAACATCCCGTCTGAGTTGAGCTAGGTGCATAATGCGAGAGTACAAATTAATTCCCTATTCCAGAGTTGTACCCAGAATGAAGAGACCATGTTAGACACTAAGAGTCAAACGCTGCACATTGTCATGTGGAACTCAAAGAATTAAGTCAAAGACCTCAAGTTTCTAAAATCCCATTTCTCGGTGAAGTTCCTCTGAAAATTAGGTGGATTAAGGTCATGTCCAGACCGCTCTCAGTTTCTGCTCATAACTCGGTTCATAACCCAAAGACTTTTCACATATGCGAATGAATGTAATGCTGGATGAAATGCAGGTGTGTGAAATGCAGACACATTTTTTCTTTTTGTGTTTTTTTTTATTTTTTTATGCAAGGGATTTTTGGGGGCTTTTTATGCAAAAATGAATAAGAAGCCATTTTTTTTCAAAAATTTTTGGGCACAGTCAGTGTTAGTAGCAAAACTCTTTTTCTTTTCTTTTGTGTTGTTGTTTTTTTTTCAAATTATTTACCCACCCCGTAAATACATATAGACATACGGTTGTCGGAGACTTCGTGGGTTGCCTCAGAAAATCGTGGTTCCTCAAAGAGTGGGTCAGATCGACGTACTTCCAATGCTGTGAAATTGATTTCCTGAATCTCACAATCAATAATTGCCTTAGCCAATGCTAAGAATGGCTTTCCGAGAATAATTGGAGACTGGGTGAAGTCTCCCTGATGCTCAATATCAATAATCATGAAATACACTTTGAGCGGAGCACCTAGGAATGTCATGATGATAGAAATAATTCCTCTTTGCCTCTTTATCGATCGGTTTGCCAATTGAACAATCTCTCGTATTTTCCTGACCGGTCTGAGTTTGAGTTCATGAAATACATAGGTCGGGAGGATATTGATCAGTGAATCGTCATCAACTCGAGCATGGGTAAAGATCGTGTTTTTGATTTCACAGTCAAATCTGCGCAACCGCTTCACTATGCAGCTCTTGGTTTTTCTCCTCAACACCAAGGAGGAGGCCATTGACAAGATATGTCTTTCAATCTTTGTTCTAATCCTTCCCGACTTTTTCGTCATTAATTTGTCCATTACAAATCCTTTAAGATCGGGAGAGTGTTCAATGGCCTGTATAAAGGGAAGTTCAAACGTCAATCTTTTTTCCATTGCTTCTCGTAAAGCAGGATTCAAATTTTTCAGATCTTCTTCAGTCTCAATTTTTATGTATTTTTCGGGATTTTCGATTTTTTTGGGTGTTTTTGAATATTCCAATTTTTTGGTATTTTCTACGTGGTGTGATGATGTGGTGTGTTCCTCAGATGAGCATGGGCTTTGATGTTTAGAGTAAATATCAGAGGCATAGTCATTCCTAGGGGAGTAATATGCAGAGGTGTCGATGTCGAAATCGTCCCTAGGTTTCTGAATATCCTCGAAATTATGAGATCCAATCATTTCCTCATTTATTTTTATATCTGAGCTCCTAGAGAGTGAAATTATTCGGTCGGTAAATTTTTGAAACCTATCCTCTATTAAATTGAATCTTTTGTTTATCCTCGAAATATCATCCTCAAAATTATGTTCACGGTCAATCATGGGAGTAGTCGGTGTGTGTTCAAAAATTTCATCTTCCATTTTCTCATCTGTTTTGAGAGGAGAGTTTCTTGGAATATCTGATATGTGATCGATATCTTCTAAAATTTTCTCCTCAAAAAATATGGAAGGAGTCTGCTCAAATAGTCCATGTGTGGAGTTGGTCTGAATAGAGTTCAATCCTTTGATCATGGTTGGTCGGACTTTGATATTGTGGAGTCAACATACAGGGGTTATGTGTTTCTATATTGTCAGTCCAATCCTCTATATGAGTAGGTTGATCAAATGAGTGATATCCGGGTTGGTCAATAGGGATTTGATCGTTGTAGTAAATCCAACGTTGATGATCATTAAGTGCGGGTCTTTCCATCTGGGTTTGGTTTCTCGGCCAGTCATGAGACTCAAAGATATTATGATCTTGAAATGGTTTATTAGCGAGAAACTGAGAATAAAATGGTTCAGTCTAAGATGGTAGGTCATCATGTGCGGTCGGATGATTCGAGTAGGAATTCAATGAGGGGGCCGAATTCATCTGCAAGAGAAAGTCTCCCGCAAATGTTGGAGGATTATTGAAAGAAAAGGATTTAGTTGATTTGGGCCTAACCGAGACAAATTCATTTTCATAGTATAGCTCTAATGGATTTACAAATAAATGTTTGGCCATTTTTGAAAGAGCTGAAAGGAATGATGGTTTGGTTTTGCAATGATTTTCATGATCTGGATGCAAAGAGTTTTTGGGACAAAAGTTCCATGATTAGCTTTAAATCAAGAAAGGAGAGAGATGGTTGCACGGGATAGTCAAAAGAAATTTTATCAAATGTGCAGCTTTTGATCTTCGTTATCAGTTCGCGCACACCAATGCAAACACAAATCAGACGCCGGGTTCACCAACACACACAATGAAGCCGTAAGAGTTTGGCTATTATCTTTTCAATTTTAATTGGTGATAAATCAATCTTGGAAAAAAATTTAGGGAGCTGTTAGGTGCCGAAATTTTTGTAATGATTGTCCCGAATTCTTACGACTAGTTGCTCCTACTTTCAGCCAGTGAGGGAGTAAGTACGGACTATAGAACGGCTACCCTTTACTTGAGGACGGAGCCTTACCCAGTGTCCTCTAAACCACCCACTTTACTAAGGAAATTCGGACCGTTAACCGGCTACCCGTAGATCCTCACTGAGAAGTAGCTAATCGTTTTTGGTAGAATCAGTAGTCAATATGAAAATCCGGGTTTGGGCTCTATCCTTAAGTGTCGTCTCTCACTCACTCAGAAAAATAAAAGCATCCAAGGTCAGGGTTGCTTTCCCGTAAAAATTCTTGATTTTATGGGTTATTTGAAGTCGGCTTTATTTAACAATCCCAATTCTAATTAGGTGATCACTTACACGTCTACCGTCCAGTCCCAATTTCCTTTAAGAATTATGTGACAAAACAGGAGGGAGAAATTCGAGAAAAGCCGATGCACGCGAAAAACGATGATGTATGCTCAGTTAGAAGACTTACAGTGAATCCTCGCAATCTCCATGTGGGATGCAATACAAAAATTGAAAAATTATTCTATATGGATGCAAGCTGATGAAAAACCGCACCTAGCAAAAAGTTCTATTAGCAGGCAAGAATTGAGTTGAATTTTGGATAAATTGAACGATCTAATGTGCGTCTCAATTAATAGTGAAGTGTGGCCTAATTCCTACGAGCACAATAAAAAATTAAAATGCTATGAGAGTCGTATGTGCAGGTCTATCTTAATCGCCACTCAAGTCCGACCCCTCCCTCACCGGAGAGTGAAACAGACCACGACACACCACAGAAGAAAGTTTAAGGTCTTTTTACATACGCGAGAGTCCAAGCGAACACCGCTGTAAATGAGCAATTAATTACAAAAATTACAGAAATAAAATCCTAGACTCTACACTCTCTCACGGCTCGACTCGATCTTAAATTATTTTGCGGCTTTTTTCGGAATTCGGTGAAGATGCTTCGATTCCTGAAAAACCACTCCATGTATGCCGGGTACCTCGCAATAAAAATAAGAGAGATTTGTGTAAGAGAGTGACTCAAAAATTAAATCAAAAATAAGGAAAAAAATGCTGAAAATAAATTGCAAATAAATGAAATTTACAATGAATAATTCGGGGGTCAGACTACCCGAATGCTGAAAACCAAACAAAAATTTTCAAAACACAAAACTGAGCCGTTTGCTTCCCCGGCATTGGTGCCATCTGACAAGTTCGAAATTGTGCAGTATCAAATGAATGTAATGTGTATATTTGTTTGTGCTTTAAAAAATTAATGATTTTGTCGTTTCGTTGTAGGAGGCAATCGGAATTGGTCAAGAAAATGACCATAATGGTTTATTTAATTTAATTGCGTGGTTTTATCTTTATTTTACTTGGGCAAGTCCCAAGGTCGAACACAAGAAGGCAAAGGAACAACCTAGAATTACGTCTATCAAAACTCATGCGTGGTTTTCGAGGTGGTCTTTTTTTGTAATTTTTAATACAATAAAGGATGCAAATAAAATATGATGAAATGAATGCACTGTAAATATTTTGGAATTTTTAGATGTAATATGAATTTTTTATGAATTTTTAAATGCAAACAAAATGAATCTCAACATTTAATTATAATAAATACTAAAACTACTTATTACCAAGGGATAAAATTATCTAAGATTTGATGGATCTCAGAAAAATCCTAAATGTCGAAAATGTGAGATTTAATACCTATTAAAAATCAAACACTGAAATATGCAAAATGATTTTTATAGAGCAATCTATGCATGCAAGTGCAATTCTATTTGGGCATAATGTCAAGAACAATTAATTCTACAATATGTGATTTTTCGGGAATTTTTAGAGCGACAGTTAATCAAATAAAAATTTCAGAGCATGAAATGGGCAAAATACACAATTTTCCACAGAAAAATTAATTATTAATTAACCATAGATCACAAAAATATCCACAATATCTGACTGTAGAGAATTAAATGACAAACATCATGCTATTTTTGGATAAATAAAATAAGGTAATGTAGTTGTTCGAAATAAAGGGGAAAGACAAGGGTACAAATACAATAAAATAAATATAAATAAAATAAGCAAGGGATGACCTTGATTTAATTACCAGTACTGATGGAGGAGAATCTGCAAATTGTCTAAGGGGCAGGTGCTGCGCTCGTGCCCTTGGAATGGAGGGGTTGATGCGCAAATCTAGAGTCTTCGAGGGGGCGATATGTAAATGACCCAGCGGGTCACGTGCTCCGTACGTGACCCCTGGGGCTGACGTGAATGATGATGTCCCCTAGCCCCCACGTGCACGGCACGTGGCGGGGGTCTCGGGCTTGACCCGACGGTTCGACAGTCGTTGGCGGAAGGCGGCGAAGGGGCGGAGGATCTGGAGCCGCCTGGAGGGGTTGGTGCCGTGGTGGTTGCGTAGTGGTCGGTGGACTGCGGGGCGGTGGAGGAGTGTCACCGCCTCCCCTTTGCGGCGGTCGTCGAGAGGCAGAAGGAGGATCCTAGCCAAGGCGGTGGCTGAGGGTGGCGAAGATGCTGCGACGTCGTAGTTGGTGTAGAGCGTCGGTGGCGGCGGTGAAGACGTGTCGTTGGCGATGCATATCGTTGGTGTAGTTGCATCGTGGTCGGTGGAGGAAGATGACATTGAGAAGGTGGCAGCGGTCGTTGAAGTCGTAGGCTCGACGGCCGTTAGCCGGAGCGAAGCAGGTCGTCGGGGCGTCTGCGGCAAGGCGTCGAACGTGCCTTGGATCTCATCGAAAGGGAGGACCCGGGCTATCACCCAGGACCTCTCAAAGCTCAATCGGCGGATGATTTCTGGTCGGGGCGGCGGCGTACTATTTATAGGACGAGGAGGGGTTCGTCGGCGAAGGAAAGAACCAGTAGGGGATTTGATGAGATCTGGATCGGAGGAGATTGTGGAAGATCATGGTGACGGAGATCTGAGAAGGCGGACGAGACTCGCGGTTGGAGATTTGATGATCGGCGATGGTCGAAATCGAGGGGATCGGAGATATGGTGCAGCAGCGCGGCGGATATTTTGGCAGAGGGGGCGTTTGGGAACGAAGGCCAGCGGCCGTCCGATCGGCCGAGATCGGATGACCGTTATTGCGACACGTGGCGGCCGATGGGTTAAAGTGCGCATTGCACGTGCGTTGCACGTGCCTGGGAGGCACGTGCTTCGCACATGCAGATATTTATTTATTTATTATAAAAAAGGAAATAAATATAATCCCCAAAAACGGCTGACGCGTGGTGGCTCTAGGAGCTGTCACGTGTCAGCACCACAAAATTCGGAATATAAATACTTTGTAAAATACAAAATAAATAGCAAATGACTTCGGATCAAAAAAATTTCTTCACAAAAATTGCTCGTCTCGACGAGATCTACAACTTTGATTAAGACATCAAAACCAAAATTGGTCAAATGCACAAAGTGATATTTTTGGGGTATCTTATGTACATAGAATACCTTGATTTTTGGGTTTTCTAATTTTTATGTCATTTTTAAACCAGATAAAAATTCGAAAAAATATGGTAAAATAAAAGATAATTATTTACACATTAATATATTTTTTTGATTTTTATTAATTAAGAAAAATAAGAAATAAAATAAAATATGAAAAGACTAATTTTGTATAGTTGGTTAGTGAAGACCAGGACTAAATTTGTTTCTTTGATTTCAAGCTCAATTTGGATTTGAGTTTTTGCATATTTTAATAAAACTTTCATCAAAGAAGACAAATGAAAAAGAAATGAACTAAAATAGGTTTAATATGTACATAAAATAATATATCTAAAATTGCTAAAATACAAAATGTACAAAAGAGGCCCGACGGAACAGATCTACTAATTCTTTTATTCAAAACCCAACTTTCACATATGAGCTCTGAATCACTTGAACTTGGTCTTGTTTTGAAGGTAATTGAATGTAGATTAATTCAAAAGTGAGTAAGATTAAAACAGACACTAGATGGTACACAGTGGAGGTGGTTTTGGGTCATTCGGAGTTAGCATGAATGAGTTAAAAATCCGGGAAGTTAGGCAGGTCAATTTTGGCTTGGATTTTTGGCTTCTTATTTTGTGAAAAAATTCGTGCTAAAATGCAATTCTTATGAAAACATGCATGAATGCTAATTATGCAGAATAGATGCAGAAATGCTGTTGATTTTGAGGGATTTGAGCTTAAATAATGAGATTTAGAGTGATGAATCCGAGATTCATCAGTGTGCTACCCCAAGACAAAGGATTCTGCCCCTCACCACCTCATCCATGAAGAGCTACGTGTAGAGTGCTTGTCCAAGTTAAGCCACGGTCTAGAAGAATCATGCGTGTGTTGTTAAATATTCTACATAGACTAATCCAGATGACATGTGAACATAGTCTTGTGTGCTCAAAGAAATAAGTCGTTGGGACCTGAAAAGTCTCAACTCAAGTTCTTAAAGGTTCCTCTGAAATTAAGTGGATTAAGGTCATAACCGAGCTCCATTCCTTAATTTTATTCCAAACTAGTTTAAATGTCAATACTATTCTGAAATTTGCACATGCAAATGCAAGAAATATATACAAACCACATTTAAAAAAAGGAAAATCTTCTTGAAATGGTTTTCAGAGAGTTTTGAAAATTTTATGGATATTAAGCTTTTTTTGTTTTAAGAAAAAGGGTTAGTAAATATATATATAAGTACATACAAGGATTATTCAAATTTTATACAAGATTTTACAAGAGAATTTTAAATACTAGTTTTAAATACAAGTTTTTATAAAAGAATTTATATACAATAAAGAATTTTACAGGAGGGAAGATGATTATAGTTTTTATATACATGTGGGTTTTACGAATATATAAATCCCATAATTTATATCCCTCTAACAAAATACTTTTACAACATTATACAGAAAATAATTTTTACAACACATTTTTATAGCCATTTTCATTAATAAAAGTACAAGTTATGGCTAAAGTGTATATACAATATATATGACATCCCCCATACTTATATCGAACTATGTCCTCATAGTGATCAAAGAGCTATACAGGAAGACATAACTCGTGCTAAGTATAGAAAAGCGTAAAGAATACTATACAACAACGGCTCAAAGAATATATGAAAGAATAGAAGTCGATGACCCCCCCATACTTAGGATCAGATAATCCTAAGTATAGATGTACAAACGGGGAACACAGAGGAATAGAATGAACATACTCAATGACTTGACTCGTCCTCCCCTATACTCAGGGTAAAATATCCCTAAGTATAGAAAGGAATATTAACAGGTTGAAGGATAAGTTAGAGATCAGAAGAATGAAAAGAAAATAAAAACATGAAAACGGTATGAACAACATCACCCCCTATACTTAGGGTAAAGGATCACTAAGTATAAACAACAACAAGAGTGACAAAACAAGACAAATATAAACAACTTAAGTCATTCACCTCCCCTATACTTGGGATAGAGAACATCAGAAGTATAACACACACACAGAAAAAGAGGTGAACGATAAAAAAGGAAGAAGAAGGAATAAAATGAATTGATATGTACAAGAGGATATCAGCTCATGTATCAGACGTATAAGATGTCAAAAAGTCATCGTCTGATACTACATATATAGAATCAACCACGGAGAGGAGTGTATCATGATCTAGATATGGCTTCAAATACTGTCCATTCACAGCAAATGGTTGTGCGTCAGATGACAACCCAGATATGACAATACTACTATTGTCATGCACATCTCTCACAATGAATGATTCTGACCATTTGCTTTTCAATTTTCCTGGAAACAACTTCAATTTGGTATCAACCAACCATACTTTCTGATAAGGGGAGAAGGCTTTTTTTCTGGTGTGTCTATCATGCCAACGCTTGACTTTCTTCGTATACATGAGTGAGTTGTCGTATGCAGAATCTTAGAATTCTGGCTATCTATTCAGATCCAACTTCCTATTCTTTCATGCTTTCTCATAATTAGAATTGCATACATGGAGTGCCCATAATGATTTATGAATTAATTCTACAGGCAGGTGGCAAGGCTTTTCATACATCAATATGTAGGGAGACATACCCAATGCAGACTTGTACGTCGTCTGATAAGCCTATAGAATTGAGTCAAGCATCTGGGACAGTTCTTCCTATCTGGACGTATAAGTTTTTGCAATATAATCTTGATCTCCCTATTTGAAATCTCAACCAAACCATTAGTCTATGGATGGTAAGGAGACGCAGCCTTGTACTCAATGGTGTATTCCTTCACAAACTTCTTAACTTCTCTATTAATGAAATGGCTTCCCTCATCTGAAATGAGTATCTTGGGAATCCTGAACCGCACAATAATATGGTCCTTGAGAAAGGAACACACCGTACGACTATCAACAGCTCAGGTGGGGATAGCCTCCACCCATCGACTAACATAATTCACGACAAGCAATATGTAATAATATCCCTTACTGACAAAAAATGGGCCCATGAAGTCTATGCCCCAAGCATCAAAAACATAAGAAATCCGTATATATATCTTAGGGGCATAGTATCTTTGGAACCAATACTTCCTCCCATCTTCAAACAGTCAGTAAGACTTCGAACATATTCTTTAGCATCCTTGAATATTGTTGGCCACCATAGGCTACTCTGTAAAATCTTAGTTGTCGTGTGCTTCCTCAAATGATGTCCACCATATTCTAATTTGTGACAGTGCTTAAGTAAGCTAGAGTATTCCTCCTGAGGAATCTACCTACTCCAGATACAATCCGAACCCTCGTGAAATATGTATGGATCCTATCATTGGTAAAAATGTATCTCATACAGAAATCTGTCTACCTTATGCTTTGGCCAATCCTGTAGAATTTCTTGGAGAAACGATAGTTCACAATATTAGCATACCATGGGAGTGAGTCCATAGACAAAATGGCCTCATCTGAAAAAGTCCCAGAAACAGGGATCATGCTCTGCTCAGAAGTATCTGCATCTGTAATGTGAGAAAGGTGATCAGCCACAATATTTTGTACTCCAGGTTTTATCTCAATCTCTAAATCAAATTCATGGAGAAGAAGGATCCATCTGATAAGGAATGATTTGGCATCCTTCTTTTCCTGTAAATACCGTATGGTAGTGTGATCTGTGTACACAATAACATGGGAACCAAGGAGGTAAGATCTGAACTTCTCTAATCCAAACACAACTGCTAGCATCTCCTTCTCGGTGACTGTGTAATTCCGTTGTGCCGCATCCAAAGTCTTGCTAGCATAGTGTATATCAAATGGTATCTCATCCCTTCTATGCCCTAAAATAGCCCCAATTGCAAAACATGACGTGTCCGTCATGATCTCAAAGGGAAGAGATCAATCAGGTGGCTATAGGATATGAGCACTAGTAACCATGTTTTTCATCTGATGGAATGCAAGGAGGACTTTATGAGCAACAACAAACTCACTTTCCTTGCACCTGAGCTCAGTAAAAGGTCTGGTGATTTTATTGAAGTCCATATTAAATCTCCTATAAAATCCATCGTGTCCCAGAAATGACCTAAACTACTTCAAACTTTATGGTGGCTTTAGCTTGGAAATCACATCAATCTTAGCCGGGTCAACCTCCATACCATGTTTGGAGATGACGTAGCTCAATACAATCCCATTATTCACCACAAAGTGACTCTTCTCCCACGAGAGCACTAGGTTTACCTCGCAACAATATTGAAGAACTCGGTCTCAATGATCAAGACATATGTCAAAACTAAATCCCCGTACATCGAGAAATCATACATGAAGTCCCCCTAGAAATCTACCCACCATGTCAGCAAAATCATCCAACATACACCTTTGGAATGTAGCGGGTGTGTTACACAATCCAAAGGGCATCCGTCTGAAGGCATATGTGCCAAACGGAAAAGTGAAAGTAGTTTTCTCCTTATCCTCGGGAGCGATAGCAACCTGTTTATATCCTGAGTACCCATCCAAGAAACAAAAGAACTCTTTCCCTCCCAACCTCTTAATAATCTGATCAATAAAGGGCAGTGGAAAGTGATCCTTCTTGGTAGCTGAATTTTGGCACCGATAATCTACACAGACACGTCATGAAATAGGTACATGGTTCGGAATCTCCTCACCATGGTCATTCTACACGTTAGTAATCTTGGATTTCTTCGGGACCAAATATAAAGGACTGACCCAATTGAAATCCGAATGGGATAAATAAAGCCAGAATCACACCATTTCCTGATCTCTTTCATGACAACCTCCTTAGATTCAGATTTATACGGTGCTGACACTCACGGGAGGGTTTACAGTGATGCGAGCACAAAGCTCGACTAACCCCATGGAGATTCGAAATATTCCATCGAATGGCCTTGCAGTTTCTCTCAAGAACCTCTAGCACGTGAGATTCTTGTTCGGCGGTCAATTGCGAGCTGAGAATGACTAGAAATATTTGGGGGGACCTGCAAGGAATGCATACTTCAACATTGATGGTAAAGCTTTGAGCTCAGGTGGGATCTGAATCGTCTCTGTGACGATCTTTGTAACCTCACTAGTAGAAGGTATATGATGTTTACTCTATGCACTGTCCACTATGGCTACTGTCGGCTCAGCAAGTAAAACCTCATAAAGATATGCAGTGAATGACTTCTTAGAAAGGAATGGTTCATCAAGATGTTCAGAAATCTCTATAGTCTAATCAACAAACAGATCAGATATCTCGACAATAATTTCAGTAAGGTGTCTCTAATCAGTGCATGTCTCAGAAAAATCATCAATCGACTCAGATATCTCATTCGGAGGTATATCGGCGATGATCTCACAATGATGTGTCAAAGAATATCAGAAGGTACCTCAACTCTCTCAGATTGATCCTCAGTAATCAGCTCAAACTGCTCATCAGCAAACACATAAGTAGGATCAACAAGGCAAGTTATGTTGACTATGCTTTACAGAAGGTCCTTCTGAGAAAGGAACTCTTGGGTATCTATGAAATTAGTAAAAAGATTTGATTCTCTGAACTCACCAAGAAAATCATAGTCCTCAGATCTGGTGTAACTGTCTATCTCTCATCTATTGCTATTGGTGGCGATGAATGTCTAGGATAGAGGATCATCTCAATTTTCACCTTGTAACAACTAGAGTGAAAGATGATCTCTCTAGTACCGTAACCAACTACCGCTTGGACCGTTTGGAGGAACGGTCGACCTAGTATGATTAGGATATGGAGTAACGGTGCAGATGTGTCCATATCCATGACGACAAAATCAACAGGGAATTTCATTCCCTGCACCGTTATAATAATGCCCTCTAAAATGCCCCTCTTCCTCTTAATCGATCTATCAACAAACTGAAGGATCATCCTGATCGATTTAAGAGATCCTAACCCAAACTCAGTAAGTAGAGAGGATGGCATAAGATTAATGAAGGAATCGCTATCGAGAAGAGTGCGATCAAATTCTTGATCAAAGATGCGGCAATGGATGTGAGGTTCTCCCTTATCTTTTCTTTTTGGGTGGGAGGTTGCTGATGACATGAACTATGACCATGGTCAAGATATGTTTTTCTGTCTTCTTTTGCCTATTCTGCTTTGTTTAACGCTTTTGTATGCATGCTTCTTTCATTCCTTTTTTCACTACAGGCATGTACTCCATGGCCTTAAGGAGTGGCATCTCTAAAAAGATGTTTTGTAAGATCTCAACCACTCCAGGATCAGATAGGGTTGTTTTTAGTTTTTGGATTTTCCTTGTTTTACTTAAGGCAGAAGGAAATGGCACACAATCAGAGAAAACATTCAAATGCTCATTTCGATTATTCAAAGTAGAATCCTCATGTACAATAGGACAACCAGAATCAATCTGTACAATGTTGTCCAAAATAGGTGAACGAAAAATAAAATCTAAAATAGGATGTGATGCTGCTGCTGGTGAAGAAGAAGAATCCACGACTGATGTGTTCTCCCTCGCTGATAGTGATCTGCATCTAGCTGGTGATGGTGAAGATGATGAAGGTGAGGAAGAAGATGGTGAAACTCCATGCTCGGGTCCTACGCTGAGTCTCAACAATGATGATAAAGATAATGTGGAAGGCGAAGCTCTCTAACTGATTTGATCTCCCAATCTGACGAATATGAAAATACCCTCTTTAAATGATGTGAATTTTTGTTTCAAATATCAATGTGTCATTTCTAATTGCATCAGGTAATCGGACTCAATGAAGAAATAACCACATTTAATTTATTCAATTTTAATCAGAGTGGTTTTTATGTTTATTTTACTTGGGCAAGTCCCAAGGTTGAACTCAAGGAGGCAAAGGAACATCTTAGAATTATGTCTATCAAAGTTTGTACACAATTTTCGAGGCGGTATTTTTTTGGTATTTTTAATGCAATTTTTATTAATGAAAATATCGTTAATTAAAAAAGGAAACGTGATGCATGAGTTTTGCAAAATAATTTTAATCCACGAACATAATGCTATGTTAGATCATGTAAGAGAAATAATCAAATGTAATTTCTGATTGATTTTTAATTGATGCAATGATATGATGATAATGCAAAGTGAGGATAAATATGAAGCAAGCACCAACCAAGAAAGTCAAGTCAACCCCCCTCTCAATTTATTAATATGTCAATAAATATCATATTACTTTTCCCAAAATAAATCCCTACAAATCAAGGACTAATTTATTGAGCAAGGAAATTAATGAATTAAAAACAAGTGCTCCAAATAGAACCAAAATAACTTCAATTAATTATTATCAAATAATGTCTTAGAAATAGAGTTTCAATATTCAATATGATAGAGAATAAGGTTCAAAATGACACCAAGAACACCAAAACTTGATCAAAGATGCTCAAGATGTGATAAAATAATTGTTCAGGGGCATAATTATAATAAAAATAACTTAAAATTAGCAATTATACCCTTGTTGATGACCTTTCTGTAATTTTTCAAAACCATAGGAGCATCTGTGTAAATTTCCCCAAGCGGGGCTCTTCTTGTAATTTGCCAAAGCTTCTGAGGATGTCGATGTAAATTACCCAAAGTCACGCACGTAGCGCGCATGACTAGGCCTTCTAGTAATTCCAGGAAGAAGGAGAGGCATGTCTATAATTTTTCCCGTACCTCATGTGGGAGCACACGAAGAGGCTGACTTGGGTGCACTCCAACCTCCACGTATCGCCTCACCCTGCTTTGGATACGTACGAGGCTCCTGGCTTGGATCCTTATCTAAGGGTTGATATAGGCCCTCTAATTGCTCTTTTGATCTAATGGGTCATAGAGGACTGCAATGATAGGAATCAACATATGCTAATTTGGGAGAGAAGCAATGGATGGGATCTCTCCCATTCTTGATCATATGCTTTCGGTAGGTCTCCTTTGGAAGATCGACTGCTCGGATGGAAGTGGCATGAGCTTTATGCCGGCTACTTCTATGGCCGACACACGGTGAAGGGACTTCACGGCGGAGGCGTGAAGCAAAGTCGAGACGATGTGTGGCTAGAGTCGATGGAGAAGATGCAGGCGGTGGTGGATGTGAGTTCCTGGAGGTTGGCGGAACGGAGTGCGTCGGTGGAGTTGGTAGCAGGAGGCGGAGTGGCTCTATGGGGTACGGTGGAGGAAGTAGCTGAGAGAAGATGATGCGAGGGTGATGGAATATTGGTGGAAGTGTGTATGCATGGTGAAGACATCGGGGCTGAAGCCACAAAGGGCAAGCATAGCAGCTGCGCCAGGCGCGCTGCGACGGTGTCACAGAGGTGGAGCGCCAGATCTCACCGAAGGAGGGCAGGCACTGTCACTGCCATGTCCTCTCGTTCCTGTGGAAATGACAGATGGTTGTTGATGGAGGGGACGATAGAGTTATATAGGCGACGGGGGGCGGCAGGTGGATGTGTTAATTGGAGAAGGCGATCCGTGATGGAGGTTCTGACAAGGGAGAAAATGGGATTTGATTGGGGTCGTGAGGGCGTAAGAGGAAGGTGGATCAGAGACTGACAGAGATATTTGTGGGAAGGAGGTGATTGGGATTGCGGTGATGCATGAGATCCATAGAGGAGCGGCGGGTGGCGGTGCCGCCAGGGAAGGAAGGTGGAGGAAGACGCACGTGCTGGTCACGTGCGTAGGAGGTACGTGCTCAGCACGTGCATGCCATTCTTTTTTTATTTATTTATTTTTTTTGTTAATTTTTGTTTGATTTTTCAAAATAAAAATGAATATATATATATCCCAATAATGGGTGACGCATGGTGCCTCTAAGAGCTGCAATGTGTCAGCCCCAAAAAATTCAAAAAAAAATCAAAAAAAAAAAATAAAAATCCGGAATATATAGCAAACGATCTTGGATTGACATTTTTTCTTCAAGAACGTTTCTCATCTTGATAATATCTAAACTTTCATGAAGGGAGTAAAACCAAAATCGGTCAATTGCACATAGTGATATTTTTTTGGGTACTCTTTGTATATAGAAAACCTTGATTTTTAGGTTTTATATTTTTTTATTATTTTTATATAAGATGAAAATTGAGAAAAAATACGTTAAAATCAAATATTAATATTTACACATTAATATTTTTTTATTAATTAAGAAAATAAAGAAATAAAATAAAGTGTGAAAAAGACAACTTTTGCACAAACGGTCAGTGAAGACTCAGACTGTTAATTTCCTTGATTTCAAGATCATTTTGGATTTTGATTTTTGTCCATTTAAATAAAAGTTTAGTCAAAGAAGATAAATGAAAAAGAAATAAAGTAGAATGAGTTAATTATATACATAAAATAAAAAATCGCTAAAATACAAAATGTACAAAAGAGGCCCAAAATCCAACTTTCACATATTAACTCTGATTCAGTTGAACTTGATCTTGTTTTGAATGTAATTGAATGTATATTAGTTCAAAAGTGAGTAGGATTAAATCGGGCACTATATGAGGAAGATATCAACATTTTAGTCCAGAAATCTTAGACTTAGGTTTTGAGTTTCTGGTCTACTTATTTATGTTAGTGATTTTTTTGTATTTTTAATTATTCTTATTAGTAATATGTACACAATGGAGTGGTTTCAAGGTATTTGGAGTTAGCATGAATTAATTAAAAATCAGGGAAGTTAGCTTATTTTACAGGTCAATTAGGCTGTGATTTTTGGCTTCTTATTATGTGCAATTATGAGTGATAAAATGCAATTATTATTTATACATGCATGAACGCTAATTATGTTGAATAATGGATAAAATGCAAATGAATTTTGGGTATTTGAGCTTAATTAGTCATTTTTATAGTGATGAATCTGAGATTCATCATCCCCTTGTACTTAAACCATGCTCGTCCCCCAATATCTAAAGAAATGCAATGTGGTGAAATGAGATTGGGTCCATACCAAGATAATGAGCAGAAGGTGAAAAATGAACTAGACTTGACCTTTGGATTATTAGTTTGGCGGAACTTCTATGAGACTTAGGGTTTTAAAATCAACAACATCCAAGTTCTACACATCGTTATCACAGTTTCGGCTCAGAAGTCATCTTAGATCAATCCCCTTCCCAAAGCATACCCCATGAACATTGAACAATTAACTCATGTGTGTGAAAGGTTTTAGCTCTTCCCATCTAGGATGCCAGACTACCTTGCAAACCTCCTCTCCAGTAACTTGTCCTCGGGGAGTCAGGTATTTCCTTCTAAGGTCAGTCGCGATGTGTTCACAATTGAGAAGAGGGAGAAATTAGAAGAAGTGGAAAAGAATTGGAGTGTGACCAGTGTGGTCACCTCTACTTGTGAAGCCGACCAGTTTAGCCAAGTCTCCACTAAGATATGCAGGTTTTCTTGAAGCTTAGACCTTTTTGGTCAAATATTTATTTGGTAGTTGGCTTCTTTGTGTTTGGATTTTTGGTAGCTCTGCATGGATCTTGTTGTGCCCCTACCGATATGGAATCTTTTATCCATACATTTTTTGGGGTCTTAGAAAAAATTGTGCCCAATCATCCATCCTTTTTCGAAGATTTATTTCAACCCCTACTTCGGTCTTTAGATGACCATGCTACCAGAAAAAAAGAAACTCGCACAATCTTCCAACAACCCATATGAGTTGAGCAAAGTGCATAGTGCGGGAGTACAAATTAATTCCTTATTCTAGAGTCGTACTCAGAATGAAGAGACCGGGTTACACTAAGAGTCAAACATTACACATTGTTATGTGGAACACAAAGAATTAGGTCATAGACCTGAAGCTTCTAAAATCCTATTTCCCTGTGAAGTTCCTCTGAAAAGTAGGTGGATTAAGGTCAAGTTCGCACCACTCTCCATTTCTGCTCATAACTTAGTTCAAAACCCAAGGGC
Source organism: Ottelia alismoides (assembly GCA_037367405.1). Lineage (NCBI taxonomy): Eukaryota > Viridiplantae > Streptophyta > Magnoliopsida > Alismatales > Hydrocharitaceae > Ottelia > Ottelia alismoides. The sequence goes on from JAZKJV010004701.1 coordinate 1,108,298, forward strand.
TTTTCACAAATGCATATGCATGTAATGCTGGATGAAGTGCAGGTTTATGAAATGCAGATGCATTTTTTTATTTGAATTTTTTTGAGAGATATTTTTTAAATGCAAGGATTTTTTTTGCAAAAATAGTTACCCATCCCGTAAATACATATAGACTTACCTGAAAGTACGATCTATGGGTAATATATATATAGTATATATACACCCCCTATACTTAGCGAGTGCTATGTCCTTAGAGCACAAGAAGCGCAAAGAAGTCACATCTCGGACTAAGCGTAAGAGAGCAAAAAAGCATACAAAAATAGAAGTCGGTTCGACCCCCTATACTTAGGTTGTGAACAGTCTAAGTATAGAAGAAGGGTAAAAAATGAAACAGATAATGGGAGGTGTATGAAGAGAGTATATATAGAAGGCATATGTCCCCCTATACATAGGCTCTGGCAACCTAAGTACAGAAGAAAGATAGAATTGGAGTGATCGAGAGAGGGATTGGTTGAGGAGAGTGGTATATACAGATGGCATCGGTCCCCCCCTATACTTAGGACTTGGCCTAAGTAGAGGAAGAAGATGTACAAGGGGACCGATGGGGTCGGGACGGAGGGAGGGTTGCCGATGATTAAGGCAGTTTTTGGCAGATCTTTTTGTGAGCCTACGGAGGGAGATCATAATGATAGGAAGAAGATGAAGCATATGAGTCCAGACCATCATCATTATAATCTTCTGATTAATCATGCTGGATAGTAGATGGAGCGTTCAAGTCAGATGATATCCAACCATCATCAGAGTTATCCTCAGAGGAATAGTACTTGAAGGTGGAGGTACTCCGTATATTCTTATTCTTAAGATACTTTACCAAGTTGCATTTAGCCTTGGGGTCAAGTGATTCGTCCTCGGATGAATATTCTTAAGCACCAGTCTTGGTATGGGCATAAGAAATAATTTCGGTATATCTAATGAGACCAGGAGAATTAGCTCTGGACGAATAATAGTAAGGGGAAGGAGTCGTCCAATGAGGGTCGATATTCGGTTGCTTTCTCAGATAGGGTTTCACGGATGTTGAACTGACCTCACTCGTAAGGATTTCCTTATCCGGACCTAAAGAGGAATCATCAAAGATTCCTTTTCCGGCATGTCAAAGGCATCTTTCTTTCTAGATGAAGGAGAAACCAGAATGGTCATTTTGGTTCGCGTTGTTTGTGAAGTTGCTGGTCCTGGGATTGAGGTGTTGACAAAAGAATCTTCAGATGAATAACCATTGAAATTTTCCTCCTTGGTTAGTGCAATTCCCGCGTATTTGTTCTGAATTGTCTTTATGTTGGTGCACACTTGAGTCTGATCGATTTGATCAAAGTGGTCCGAGAAGATCTTGGCTGACTCAGGGTGAGCCCATGCATATGTTTCAGAATCATGTAAAAAGTCATGTATTCGATGTTCCATTATGAGAGCAACGGGAAATGGAACAGTGGGGAGAGTCTCTGATCCAATGGTCTGCTCAACAGTCGTTATCTCAAGTGTATTAACGGGGTAGGGCTCGTCTATCGCTTGAAGGTTGTGGCTATTGCTTGCTTTATCTGACTCAAGGTAAGCCCAAGCTCGAGTTTCCTCATCATAATCATCAAAGACATGGCAACAATCCTGTATATTGGTTAAGGTCAAAGCAGCGTGGAATGAGACGATCGGATGAGTCTCTGAACCAATAGTCTCCTCAACAACCATTATCTCAGGTGTAGCAGCGGGGTAGGGCTCATCTACCGCTCGATGGTTATGGCTATTGACGGCTTCGTGGGTTGCCTCAGAATATCGTATTTCCTCAAAGACTGGGAGAGATCGAAGTGCTCCCAATGCTATAAAATTGATTTCTCGAGTCTCTCACTCGATAATTTCCTTAGCCAATGCCAAGAATGAATTTCCGAGAATGATTGGAGACTGGGTGAATTCTCCTTGATGCTCAATATCAATAATCGCAGAGTCCACTTTGAGTGGAGCACCTTAGAACGTAACGATGACTGAAATGGTTCCTCTCAGTCACTTTATAGATCGATCAGCCAGCTGAACGATCTCTCTTATCTTCTTGATAGGTTCGAGTTTGAGCTTGTCAAATACAGAGGTTATGAATATATTGATCGGTGAGTCATCATCGATTTGAGCATGGGTAAATGTTGTGTCTTTGATTCTACAGTCAAATCTTGGCAACCGCTTCACTCTATGGCTCTTGGTTTTTCTCATTATTACCAAAGAGGTGGCCATTGACAATATATGTCTTTTAGTCTTTATTCTTGTTTTTTCAGCATTAATTTACTCTTTATAAATCTTTCTAGGTCGGGGAAGTGTTCAATGGCCTGATTTAAGAGAGGTTAAAAAATTGATCTTTTATCTAGTGCTTCTCCTAGAGTAGGATCCAAAATTTTGAAATCTCCTCCTCTTTCAATCTTTATGGATTTTTCTATTTTTTCATTATTTGGATGTTTTTGAATTTTTCGATTTTTTGGTATTTTTGTGTGATGTGTAGATGAGTTGTTTTCCCAAGTAGATGAGGAGATTAGATATGCGGGGTCAGAGTAATCCCTAAGGGAATAGTATGCAGAAGTGTCACTGTCAGAGTCATCCCTAGGGTGAACGGGTTTCTGAGCATTCTGAGGGATTTCAACTTGAGATCAATCATTTTATCTTCCACTTCCATACCCCAGCTACCATAAATGAAATTAGTCATTCAATGAAATTTTTAAATTTATCCTCAACTAATTCATATCTCTTACTTATCCTCGAAATGTCATCCTCCAAAAACTTTTCATGATCAATTATGTGAGCAACTTGTGTGGGTTTCTATGCGTTCTCTCGCTTTTCAACTTGAGATCCAATCTTTTTATCTTCCATTTTCATCCTTTTAAATATTACGTGATAAAACATGAGGGCGAAATTCGGGAAAAGCCGATGCACGTAAAAATGATGATGTATGCTCAGTTACAAGACTTACAATGATTCCTCGCAATCTCCATGTGGGATCCAATACAAGAATTATAAATTATTCTATATAAATGCAAGCCGACAAAAATCACACCTATCAGAAAGTTCTACTAGCCGTGAAGAATTGAGTTACAACTTTGACTAAGTTGAACGGTCTAATGTGCGTCTCAATTAATGTGAAGTGCGGTCCTAGGTTCTACGAGCACAATCAATAAATCATGTAAGCTATAATAGCCGTATGTGCAGGTCTAACCTACGAGCCGCTCAAGTTGGACCCACCCTCGCCGAAGAGTGAAATAAGTCATGACACACCACATAAACAGTTCAAGGTCTTGTTACACACGTGAGAGTCCAAACGGACACTGATGTAAATGAGTTGTTAATTGCAAAAAATAAAATTGCAGAAATTAAAATCCTAAACTCTACCCTCTCTCACGACTCAACTCGATTTTAATTTTAATGTGGATTGGCAGTCGTCGGTGAAGATGCGCCGGTTTCGAGAGAACTGCTTCACAGGCCTCGGGTACCTCGCACAAATAATAAGAGAGAGAGAGTATGTAAGAGAGTGACACAAAAATTAATAAAATAAGAGAATAAATGCTACAACTAAAATAAATGCAAGAAAGAAAAAAAATGGAAAATTTACAATGAAGATTCGGGATCCGACTACCTGAATAAGGAAAAATCTAGCACTAATTATTTAGATAAAATCTAAGCCGTTTGCCTCCCGACAATGGTGCCATCTGACGAGTTCGAAAATACCCTCTTTAAATGATGTGAATTATTGTTTCAAATATCAATGTGTCATTGTAGTTACGTCGGGTAATTAGAATCAATCAAGAAATAACCACATTTTATTTATTCAATTTTAATCGGAGTGGTTTTTATATTTATTTTACTTGGGCAAGTCCCAAGGTTAAACTCAAGGAGGCAAAGGAACAAGTTAGTATCAAAGTTCATGCATGATTTTTGATTCAAGATTTTTTGGTATTTTTAATGCAAATTTTATTAAAACAAATGTAGTTAATTAAAAGAGGAAACATGATGCAAAATTTTTGCAAAATAATTTTATCCAGGAAAATAATGCTATGTTAGATCATGTGAGAGAATAAACAAATGTAATTTCTGATCGATTTTTAATTGATGCAATGATATGATGATAATGCAAAGTGAGGATAAATATGAAAAAAGCACCAAGCAAGTCAATTCAACCCCCTCTCAATTTATTAATATGTCAATAAATATCATATTACTTTTCCCAAAATAAATCCCTACAAATCAAGGACTAGTTTATTGAGCAAGGAAATTAATGAATTAAAAACAAATTCTCCAAATAGAACCATATATAACTTCAATTAATTATTGTCAAATAATATATTAGAAGTAGAGTTTAAATATTCAATATGATAGTGAATAATTCAAGGTTCAGAATGACACCAAGAACGCCAAAATCCGATCAAAGATGCCCAAGATGGGATCAAATAAATATTCAGGGGCATAATTGTAAAAAATTAATTGAAAGCTTGTAATTATATCCTTGTTGAGGATCTTTCTATAATTTTCCAAAACTGTAGGAGCATCTGTGTAAATTACTCTAGGCTGTGGTCTTCTTGTAATTTGTCGAAGCTTTTGAGGATGTCGATGTAAATTACCCAAAGTCACGCATGTAGCATGCGTGACGGGGCCTTCTAGTAGATCTGAGAAGAAGGCGAGGCACATCTATAATTTTGCATGTGCCTCAGGTGGGGAGCACGCAAGGAGGTTGGCTTGGGCGCACTCCAACCTCCACGTATCGCCTCGCCCTTCTTAGGATACGTACGAGGCTCCTGGCTTGGATCCGCAGCTTACGGTTGATATTGGCCCTCTAATTTCTCTTCTGATCTAATGGGTCATAGAGGACCACATGTCGTGAAAGTAGTAGTGCGATGAAGGGCATCAACATATGCTAATTAGGCGAGAAGCAACTGATGGGATCTCTCCCATTCTTGATTTTATGCTTTATGTAGGTCTCCTCTAGAAGATCGACTGCTCGGATGGAAGTGGCCTGAGCTTGATGGTGGCTGCTTCTATGGCCGACACACGACCAAGGGACGTCGGGGCGGAGGCATGTGGCGAAGTCGAGATAATGTGCAGCTGGAGTCGATGGAGAAGATGCGGGCACTGGTGGATGTGAGTTCCCGGAGGTTGGCGCAACGGAGTGCGTCGGTGGAGTTGGTAGCATGAGGCGGAGTGGCTCGATGGGTTATGGTGGAGGACGTAGCTGAGAGAAGATGATGCGGGGGTGATGGAATGCAGGTGGAGGTGTGTATGCATGGTGAAGGCATCAGGGCTCAATCCACAATGGGCGACTGTATTAGTTGCATCAGGCGTGCTGCGACGACGTCACAGAGGCGGAGCACCAGATCTCACTGAAGAAGGAGGGCTGACGCTGTCACCACCAAGTCCTCTTGTTCTTGTGGCAGTCGACAGATGGTTGTTGATGGAGGGGATGATGGAGTTATATAGGCGATAAGCGGCTGCAGTGGATGGGTTAATTGGAGAAGGCGACGGGTGATGGAGGCTCTGACGAGGGAGAAGATGGGATTTGATTGGAGTCGTGAGGGCTAAAGAGGAAGTGGATCAGAGACTAGCAGAGATATTCATGGGAAGGAGGTGATTGGGATTGCGGCGGTGTGTGAGATCCTTGAAGGAGCAGCGGGTGGCGGTGCCGTCATAGAAGGAAGGTGGAGGAAGACACACATGATAGGGCGCGTGCGCAGGAGGCACGTGCTCTGCACGTGCTGGCTATTCTTTTTATTATTATTTATTATTTTTATTAATTTTTTATTTGATTTTTTTAAATAAAATGAATATATATATATATATATAAATCCCAAAAATGGGTGACATGTGGCAGCTCCAAGAGCTGCCACCTGTTAGCCCCAAAAAATTTAAAAAATCAAATATAAAGAAAAATCTGGAATAAATAGCAAATGACCTTGGATTGAAAACTTTTCTTCACAAAAATTGCTCATCTCGATGAGATCTACAACTTTCATGAAATTACTAAAACCAAAATCGATCAATTGCACAAAGTGATATTTTTAGGGTACTCTATGTATATAGAAAACCTTGTTTTTGGGGTTTTATTTTTTTTGTTATTTTTAAACAAGATAAAAATCGAGAAAAAATACGATAAAATCAAAGATAAATATTTACACATTAATCTATTTTTTTAGATTTTTATTAATTAAGAATATAAATAAATAAAATAAAGTATGAAAAAGACAACTTTTGCACAGACGATAGGTGAAGACTCGGACTCTGTTAATTTCTTTTATTTCAAGTTCATTTGGATTTGGATTTTTGTGCATTTTAATAAAAATTTAGTCATAGAAGATATGAAAAATAAATAAACTGAATGCGTTAATTATGTGCATAAAATAAAAAATCGCTAAAAGAGGCCCAAAACCCAACTTTCACATATGAGCTCCGATTCACTTGAACTTGGTCTTGTTTTGAAGGTAATTGAATGTACATTAGTTCAAAAGTAAGTAGGATCAAATCGAGCACTGTATGAGGAAGATCTCATCATTTTAGTCCGGAAATCTTGGAATTAGTTTTTGAGTTTCTTGTCTACTTATTTACGGTAGTGATTTTTTTTTATTTTTTATTTATTCTCATTAGTAATATGTACACAATAGAGGTTGTTTCAGGTTATTTGGAGTTATCATGAATTAATTAAAAATAGGAGAAGTTAGCTTATTTTACAAGTCAATTAGGCTGGGATTTTTGGCTGCTGATTATGTGACATTATGAGTGCTAAAATGCAATTATTATTTATACATGCATGAATGACAATTGTGCAGAATAATGGATAAAATGCAGATGAATTTGGGGATTTAAGCTTAATTAATCATTTTTATAGCGATGAAGATTCATCACAATCCTAACGGTTGTAAAGATGACTGTAATCTCCTACCGCTCTTGAGATGAATGGCGTCAGATAAACATGTAAAATCAAGGGCCATAACTGTCTCAACTGTGGATGGATCATGGGCTACCTACTCCTTGCGTCTGAAGTTGTTGGGATTGTCTTCGACCTATGCTGGGATCTGTGTCTTTGTAGTGGTCAGATCGTCAAGCCTCTGAGCAAGGTCATTCATATTCTTCATCAGCAATGCCAACTGATCAGGTGCTGGATTCATCGAAGGTATCTCGAGGTACTCAATGATGGGCTGTCGCTGAGACTGGTAGTGAGGAGGCTGCTGGTATCAATATTGGTATTGAAAATGAGGAGGAGGAGGATGTGAATATTGTCCCTACGATGCAATCTACTACTAGTGGTAAGGCTATGGAAAATATGCAGCCTACATCTGCTGCTGGCCATGTCTCCAATTCTAGAACTGAGATGGAGAATGAAAATGAGGATGGAACTGTTGGTGCTGGTACTGCTGCGGTCTGCCTCTATGAAACTAGTGGGCAAGTCTCTGACCCTGCTGGGAACCCAACTGGCCTTTCCCTGACAGACGGGTCTAGTTGTGCTCTCGATCGAACGAAATACAGTTCACCTCCTGAATGATAGGGGAAGGTAGAGCCTGCTGCTTAGAAATGTCTGGACCTTCTAGCTGGTACGGGACAATCTACTATGAATGCTGGGGGACCTGGTCAGGGGTCTGCACGTAATAAATGTGCTTAACTATGGATGGTCCTCCGGTACTCTATTGGGTGAAAGTGGAAGAAGCCTGCTCCCGGGAAGAAGTGTTGGCTGATGCACTCGCGCTCGGGCATGCGCTGATTGTACTCACAAAAAGCTCCAGATGCTTTGTTATCTCATCCAGCTTGTCTAGGTTCTTCATCTTCTATTCAATCACTTGGATCTTCTCAAGATCCTTGGATCATTCTTCAATTATATCTACTTTGGAAAGGAGATTTCCTGTAATGGTCAGATCAGAACTGTCCACCCTATCCACTTCATGTGATACCGTCATCTTGATAGCCTTATGGGGTGTTGCGGTAGTAGAAGGAGGCATGGGATGTTTCTGGAATGCATGCAAAGAAGAAAGAGTCGTGGAGCTCTCTGCATGTCCTCAAAAATCTGATATAGGACATCCTCGTCCTCGTTGAAGTGACTACTCCCACAAGTGACATCCACCAATTTCTGATTCTCATGAATCAAACTCCCAAAGAAATTCTGCACTAGGCTCGTCTTTGAAATATCATGATGGTGGCATTTCTCCGTTAAATATTTGAATCTTTCCCACGCCTATGAATAGGCTCATGGACATCTGTGAGAAGTTTGCTATCAACGATCGCATTTGGTTGAGGCGTCCAAGTGGGAAGTATTTGCTTAGAAAAGCAGACCTCAACTCTTCCCATGTAGTGATAACTTTTCCTAAATGATTTACCCTATAGAGGGCCTTATTCATCAAGCCTAAAGGAAAAGTCATCATCTTCACTACCTCTAATGGAATGTTAGGGTAATGGATCGTGCTACAAATGTGATCGAATTGTTGGAGGTGCACATAAGGTTCTTCATTAATATTCATGTGGAATATGGGGAGTAATGGTAAGATAGTGGGCTTAATCTCGAAATTCCCTATGAATCACAAGAATTTAAAATCAATGTATTTATCTATCCTGCTCCTGGATTATATGATTTCCTCAGTGAGAGCTTAGCCACTGGCTCAATAGGTTAATCTCCCCCATTCCCACCTCCTCCATTATTTGTATACTCCTCTCTCTTGTCTTGCCTCAGTTCGGGAATCATATCTCTCAACGCACTTTGAAAGTCAGACTATTCTGTTAACTGAACCTGAATGGACTGAATAGAGGCTAACATGGTAGTGTTGATCTTAGACTGTTCAGCCATGGAACCTCTTCTTAGATGGCATCAAGTGCACTGTCTCGATTTCTGCAAGTGTAAACTGCACTTGATTAGTCTTCATGAAAGATGGAGTCCCAAATGATAATTCAAGATTAGAGTCAATCTAGAACAGTGGATTGATGAATGAGGTGAAAGGTAAAGTGGAGAAATAGGAATACTCGGGAAGTGAGTATCCCCGAGTAGAAGCCGACAGGGTTGGGGTGTGAAATGATTCCGCAAAATCTGAACTAGAAATGCCCCAAATCGACATCTTTGATCTGAAGAGATGAGATGTGAGAACACGAAAGTCAAACAAGAAGAGAATGAGTAGAAGGCGCGAAGGGCACAAAAGGATCTCTAACACTAGTAAGCAAACACAATAAAAACCCCCATTTAACCAACTCAACATAAGTGAAGACTGCAAGAGTTTGATCTTTTATCTTTTCAATTTTATTTGGTGATAAATACAATCTTTGAAAGAGTTAGCGAGTTGTTATCTGCCTGTATTTGCCAAAAGACTATCCCGAATTCTTACGACTAGTTGCATCCACTTTCAACCAGTATGGGTGTAAGCACGGACCGTAAAAATGACTACCTGTTACTTAAGGATGGAGCCTTACACAGTGTCCTTTAAACCACCCACTCTGCTAAGTAAATACGGACTGTTTACCGGCTACCTGCATTCCCTCTCTGAGAAGTAGCTAATAGTTTTTATAGAATCAGTAGTCTATACGAAAATCCAGGCTTGGCTCTATCCTAGTGTTTGTCTCTCTCTCTCACTTTGCAAGTAAATTCAAACGATGAGGGGGTTACTCTCCCCAAAACAATTGTGGGTGTCCTTATGTTTAGTTTTAGGGTCGAGTTTTTATTAGTAGTCTCGATTTTATCAAGTTGTCACTCTTTTTGAATATTTTGCAATGAATCGCCTATCGAGTGCCTAATTTCCTTTTTGAATTATGTGAACGAAAATAAGGATGGAAATCGAAAATGCAAATTCACGATAAAATTCAATGATGCATGTACGAGTTTAGAGATGCATACCTTGTCGTCAGCACTATACATGCAGGGTGATCCACTGAGAATTTAAATACAGAAAGATAAACTAATCTAATGACGCACGTGAACCATCCTAGCAAAAACTTCTATTATCAGACAAGAACCAATTAATTTGACTAAGTCCAATTTACGTTCTACTATATAGGTAAAGAAATTCTTGTTTAGGGCTTTGGAGCTAATTACTTACCTGGCTTGAGAAATTTAATAAAGAAATTGTGAAGGGAATTATATGAGATAATTATTCAAGTGGTCTAGGGTCCTTAGATAGGACTAACCCCTAGAGGGCTCAAAAGAGATAAGTACATAAATACCTTCATTGGGGTTACAGTGGAATATTAAATGTAAGCTACTGCAATCTCTAACACAATCTATTGTAATATATAATACTCCCCCTCAAGTTGGAGCATATCCATAGATCATGCCCAACTTGGAAGCAATCCAGGAAAGGCGCTTCTTTGACAAGGCCTTTGTAAATATGTCTACAAGATGAAGATCTGTTGAGATGTGTGGTGTAGCAATCTTACCTCCTCATACAACTTTACGAATGATATGGCATCCAATCTCGATGTGCTTGGTTCTCTCATGGAATAAAAGATTAGTGGCAATGTAAGTAGTCTATTTTTTATCACAATACAGAGGAATAGGAGTGGTGATATCAATGCTGAGTTCTTGCAAAAAAGTCAGTAGCTAAGTAATTTCACATGTAGCCTGAGCCATTTCCCTGTATTCTACCTCTGTACTGGATCAAGAGACTATAGTCTGCTTCTTGCTCCTTCAACTAACAAGGTTTCCTCCTACCGTCATAGCATAGATCGTAGTGGAGCAACAGTCCTCAAGCGAGCTTGCATAATCAGCATAAGCAACAACATCAGTGTATTCATTTACCACATAGAATAGGCTACGTCCGGGTGATTCCTTCAGATATCGAAGGATTAGAAGAACGTCCTCTCGGTAGCTGTAATAGGTTTTCTCCGTATATCGGCTAGCTATGCTCACATTATAGGATATGTTCGATCTAGTAACAATAAGATACAACAGTTTTCCAACTAGGCCTATGTATTGGGTAGTGTCTTCAAATGGATGATCAACAAAGGTAAAGTGTTTCCTTGGTTCTGCATGAATACTAGAGGGTTTGCATCCAAGTAATCCAACCTTAGTTAGTATATCTAGGCAATACTTTCTTTGTGACATATGGAGTCCCTTCTTGGTACGTAAGACTTCTATGCCCAAAAAAGGGTAAAGTTGTCCCAGTTGTTACAAAATCCTTTTGCAGAAAAGGCTTAGTCTCCATCACCCCTTTATCATCATCACCTGTAAAAACCATATCATCTACATATACAACAAGTATAACAGTGCCAGATGATCGCTTTCGGATGAAAATAGAGTAGTCAGATGTAGTTCTCTAGAAACCTAGAGTGCCAATTTCTGTACTTAGTCTACCAAACCATGCCCTCGAGCTTTGCTTCAGGCCATATATTGCTTTGTGAAGTTGGCACACATACTTCCCCTCGATTTTGTACCCTAGAGTTTGAATCATGTAAACCTCCTCCTCTAGATTGCCATATAGAAATGCATTCTTGACATCTAGTTGAAAAATATTCCAGCCCTTGTTTACTACCACTAAGAGGATGGTCTGTATGGATCTGCAACAGGTGAGAAGGTCTCGAAGTATTCAACTCCATATGTTTGTGTAAAGCCTTTAGCCACAAGTCTTGCATTCAATCTATCAATGGAGCCATCTGGAGACTACTTTGTAGTAAAACTCCATCGGTAGGCAACAGGTTTTGTTCTATGGGGACACTGCATAAGATCCTATGTCCTTCGGGAATTAAGAGCGTCCATTTCTTCATCCATTGCTTTTCGCCATCCAGAATCCTTTAGGGAACTATTATGATCTCTAAGAACCGAAATTGTCATAAGAGCATCTGCATATCTTTTCAGAGTATGATAATCTATCAGTGGACGTTAAATGAGATATTGGATGAAGTGTACCTTGCCTCTTGTTTTTGCATAGAGCGATGGGAAGCTCTTTAGGATCATCCGGGACAGAGTTGGTAGGAGTACTTGAAGTTGGCATATTCTCCTACAACAAAGGAACGGGTAAAGGAACATGAACAAGACCATAGAAATGTTTTCTTTTATACAATATAGGTGGAGCATGAATGTCTAGTGGTATATCCACCATGTCTTGAGTAAAGAAGGAAGTTTGTTCAAAGAATGTGACGTCGACAGATATGTAATACCGATGGACAGAAGGATCATATCATTTGTACCCTTTTTGAGTCTGAGAGTAGCCTAGGAAAACACATTTAATTGCACGAGGAGATAATTTGTCGGGAGTATGAAAATTGTGAACAAATGTTGTGCATCCAAAAATCCGCAGAGGCAGAGGGAAGGGTGAGTCATTTGGGTATAGTAAGCCAAAGGGAGTAGAGATGTTAAGTGATGCTGAGAGGACCCTATTTATAAGGTGGAAAACAACCAATATAGCAGCACGCCAATAATTCTTAGGAACCTTCATTTGGGTAAGAAGAGAGCATGCAATATCAAGGAGGTGTCTTAGTTTTCTCTCTGCAACTCCATTCTATTGAGAGGTATATGGGCAAGTTTTTTTATGAATGGCACCCTAGGAGGGAAAATGGATGTTAGACCTTTGTTTGTAAATTCCAAGGCATTATCAGAATGAAATATTTTAATAGTAGTGGAGAAGATATTTTTGACATAATGTAAGAAATTCTTGACAACGGTATGAATTTCTGATCGTTCCTTTAATAAGAAGACCCAAGATAACCGACTATAGTCATCCACAATGACAGCAAAATATCTATGACCACTTAGAGCTCAGATGGGATAGGGTCCCCAAATATCACAATGAACAAGAGAAAAAGGAGAACTACATTGAGGCTCAGTCCGTGCATAAAGGAGGCTCTATGATGCTTCCCGAACTGACGTGCCTCACACTCAAAGGGTTTGGGCATTGAGAGTTTAAGGAACATCATGGAGAGAGCTTTGGTTAAAGGATGATCCGGATGAAGCTGTCACAAAAGAGTATAGTCAGAGATGGATACCGCTCCAGAAAAATTTGAATCAGAAGGGATGTCGAGGTAATAGAGTTTGTTCCTCTCGTGTCCCCCACCAAAGATCTGCCTCATCCGGATCTCCTGAAACAAACATCAGAACTTGTCAAAAATAACAAGGCAGTTGAGTTCACAACATAGTTTCTATACGGATAAGAGACTGAGAGGAAAAGTAGGAACACAATGAACATCTGTCAATCGCAACTTGGGAGAGAAGTCAACAGTACCAACAACAATAGTTGGGAAATGATGCCCATTAGCAACAGAAATAGTCTTCGTTGATGAGGATCATTGGGAAGACGTGAGCAAGTTTTCCTCTCCCATCAGATGGGTAGAGGCTCCAGAGTCAATAATCCATGCATGTTTATAAGCAGAGACTGAGTTTTCTAGTGTACCTGAGGTAGTAGCTAGACTAGCATAAGATGCGGAGGTGATATTATTGCCAACAGAGGAAGCATAGTCTTGTAGCAGTTGTCGCAAATGAGTATATTCAGAAGCGGTAAATGGGGTCTGTACCCCTCCAGTTTGCTGAGCAGATGTATCTTCAAGTACATCAGAAGATGCTTCATCATAGGCATTATTGGCATTAGGCTATATGCCAAAAGTTGCCCAAAACTTATTAGAAGGATGATTCCAGCGCCCACAGTGCACAAAAGCTGGATACCGAGCAACAGAGGGATCACGACCCTGACCACGGTCATGCCCATGTCCAGATTCATGACCACGTCCATGTCTAAAGCTTCGACCCATGCCGCCTTGACACCCTCTATATCCTAAGGATGTATAATGAGTCGTTGTCTCTATAGCAATGTAGATGGTAGATTTCTGAATGAGAGCCTCAAGCTCCTGTAAGCATCCAAAGATGGTCTCAAGGCTCGGTAGAGTGTCCGCCATTAGAAATTTATCTTTTACCGGCTTGTATTTTGGATTCAATCCTGATAGACATCGATAAACTTGCCATTCAATGCGCTCTCCTACTTGTTTATCACAACATGCATTGTGAAAGATAAGAAGCTCCTCAAATAGGCTTGTAAGAAGCCTGTAGTACTCAATAAGATTGTGCTCAATAAGACTCGAATCTCCCTGAGTAGCTAACCAGATCCTCGTGTATATGTCAAAAATACGAGACTTGGTCGTCTTCTGAGAGTATGTGCGCTCAAGGTTTTCCCACATCGCTTTAGCAGATTCTTTGTAACGAAGTTTAGCAACAATATTTGGATCCACTATTTGTCATACAGGTAATAACTTCACGGTTGTCACCAAACCATGTATCGTAGTCTTTGTCGGTTTTTGTAGGTGGGTCCTTTGTAATAACATAGCTTTTGTGTTAGCCACCGATAAATACTTTGAAGGACTAAGACCATAGAACATAATTTTCAGAACCCTTTAACTTGATAGAGGTGCTCTGTACCATCGAAGAAGAAGTAGGGTACATGGGCTTGGTCTCAATGGTCGTCATGATGGTGTTTTAGGTCAAGAAGAAGTGACCTAGAGAATATATCTTGTTATTAACTGAACATCAAGTGACTACCCGTGCAACAATAGACAATGCATAGCAATCACGGGCCCGTATTGTTGTGCAGGGAGGGCTGGAGACCCGTCGTAGGGACTGATGGCGCTGTAGGGGCCCACGATGTCGCTCCTAGGCATGCAGATATAATGAGGACTGCAGGGAAATGTTTAAGGTGGTGTCAGGGAGTAAGATGAGCTGTTGGGAGAGGGCTGACGGTGACGCTAGGGAGTAGGAGGGGGCTGGCGGCGGCCCCAGTGGTTGCAGGGGATATCTTAGGGCTAGTGGTGGTGCCAATGGGAGATCAAGTGCTGGCAGCAACACTTAGGTGCCCGTGGCGACGCAGGCGTGAGGCGGCGATGCTAGTGGTTGCGAGTGGGGTTAGGGCAAGGCTGGGGAGGACTGTTGGGAGGTCGGGGAAGGACCACTGGGAGGGCTGCTGGGAGGTCATTCGAGCACATGGAGAGGTTGAGCACACAAGGCTGAAGTGCACAAGGGTGAGGTGCGAGGGCCCCAGTTGGGTTCTGAGGATGAGGCGTGATGGCACTAGGTATGAGGACGAGGCACTAGGCACGATGGAGATGGAGGTCATGGTGCTAGGCAATGGCAATGTATGCGAGGATGATGCATGATGGGACCCGAGTTGGGTTTCGAGGGAGGAGGAGCAAGGGTGTTGGTGGCCTGAGGCGACGCTCTCTAGGGCACGTGATGGGGCTAGGGTGGGTGGGTGGAAGGGAGGGTGGCAAATTAGGTCAGAACACCGGTCTAAGACCGTTGCTCTTATACCATGTGAAGGGAATTCTATGAGATAATTATTCAAGAGGTCTAGGGATCCTTATATATGACTATACCCTAGAAAGCTCTAAAGAGAGAAGTACATAAATACCCTCGGTGGGGTTGCAATGGAATATTAAAAGTAATCTACTGCAATCTCTAACACAATCTATTGTAATATCTAACACCAATCACTAAGGGCTCAAGCACATAAAACCACGTGAAACAAAGAAAAAGAAGGCGATGAAAACAAAACTGGTGAGATCCCCCAAGTGCACTAGAACTTGGCGAAAAAGACCCCGCACACAAGGTATATAGTGTATTTTTACAAGAATTTGAATGAATAAAAGAAATGTTGAAATCTTTCTATGTCAAATGCTCTAAAGGATTGGTCTCCTTCAAATCTTCTTCTCCTCCTTCTACGCTCTCCTACGTCTCGGTGAAGAATCAAGCCACCTCCACTTCGCTTGGGTGCATCAGTGCTCCTAAGGATGCCGTCCTCGCTCGTCGGGCCTCGCAAGAAAGAGGAAACACGAGAATGTGTAAGAGTCATAGTTATGAAAATATGAGAAAAAATAAATGAAATAAATGAAGTGAATATGAACAATGAAATAAATATAGACAAAAATATACAACCAATAATAGATGGTCAAAGGAAAAACCTAACTACCCTCGTTGTGCCTCCTCGGCAGTGGCGTCATTTTATTGAGCACTACTTTTTAGGCATTTATTCTAATGAATTATTCATAAAGGTCGTCGCAACCCAAAAAAGCGCCAAACAAAATTTTTATTTAAATCTCTGGTACAAAGCAATAAAAGAATGTAGCAAGAGAATTTTCTATTTAATTTATTTGTACAGCTAACAAGATCAAACTCAGGGATGCTACAAAAAACCCGAGGGTTATTCTATGAAATGAAAATTCAATGAAAGAATGAAGGAATTTTGTGTACAATATGCTTGGTTTTTGTATATATTTTTTTATGGATTTAAATTTTATCTTTTTTATTTGGTTTTCTGATTTTTAAATTTTTTATATGTTTATTTTCAATTATGTTAAAACTACCCAGAAAATTAAATAAATTTTTTTTGGGGTTTTAGATAAATTTTTAATTTTTTTAATTTTTTTCATATTTTTAAATAATCAAAAACAAGGAATTAAATAAACAAAAAATAATATGAATGTTTGCAGTTAACACTTAACTCAACTCAGACGGATTATTGAAAGATCTTGGAGTCTATGTCGAGACGATGCTAGGCCGCTTCGTCAAGGGTGGCTCAAGAACCATTCTTGGGGATTGCCAAAATCGATACTCTAACCCATTCTTCTAGTAGCCATGATATCTAAAGACTGGAGACTGGATTGAAATAATGCTTCAGATGAGGAATGGTCTGCATGCGCAACTTTTTTCTAAGATTCCATAAAATGGACATACCAAAAGATGCTATATTCGTTGGGGCACGAGCAAGACTGAAGAGCAATGCAAAGTCAAAATGAAGCCTACACCACAGTTCCACTAAAAATATGATCTTTAAAAAAGCCTGCTTCTTGGTGAAGACTCGGTTGCCCTCATCGTGCTTCACAAGGGAATGAATACTATACTGATCCATTCCCAGTTCTTTTCCCATTCTTCTAGCTTCTTCCCCTACTCGATTGTAAAGACCAGCGGTACGTAACTTTAGAAGGAAAAATCTGTCTCCACAAGGACAAGCTACCAGGAGAGCATGCTCTTTTATAGTTCAGCAGGTTGTCTGAGAAAAGCTTAAAAATTCACACACATGGATCTGTCATTTCAAGGTAGCAAGAGTATGTGACTAAGAGAATTGCTCTGACCTAACCATGAAGAGAACTGGATGATAGGATTATGGAACCTAAGGGTTGTTGTGTCACATTTCCTAACCTTAATGTGGTTTCAAACAAACCAATAATCCATCGGTCTTAACTGAGCTCCAAACTTTGTTTTTGATAAGACAAGTTTAAACGTCAAAAATCTATCCATGTCCTTTCTTTTTTTTTATATTCTTTTCTGCACTTACAGGCATAAATGTTTGCTAGGGACTGGCAAAGGCAAGTATAGGGGGGTGATGAATCTCCTATTTATAACCTTTATTCTTTTATTTGGCCTTTAAACCCTAGCTAAATGCATTTCTATAACATTATTTTGTACAAAATAATCTTTATTATTTACAGTATAAATATTGCATAAAATGGTATACTTAAAGCCAAAATAAAAGAATAAACAAAAGAAAAGAAAAACAAATGAAATACCATAGGTATTGAATGACCCTAAACCCCTATACCTAGGCATCATGATGATTGTGTCAGCAAGGAATAAAGTAGGGGGTATAAGTGCCAAAAATACAATGAAAATCCTAATTTTTAATTCCCCAATAATTTAGTTTGGGGCCTATTTTATTCTTTATTATTTACACCTCAAATCAATAAAACTTCATACATGAAAGTTGTAGATAAAAATATATAGAAAAAATACAAAATTGATTTCATGTAAAAATAATGCACAGTGTACCATAGACACTCAAAATAAAAAGCCAAAATCTAAATTTTCGGACTTGTATCTTCTCCATACAGTATCAAAATTGATAAACTCACCTTTAATTGTATATAAAAAATTATTATCTATTTAATGAGGGTGGTGTCATTTACTTTAAGGTTAAGATGCAAAAGTAAGGTTCCGGGCCCCTATTATGCAATTTACCTAAATAAAATAATCATTTAATTTATTATTTATATCTTTCATATCTTTATATTTTTATAATTTTGTAAATAATATATGAAATACATATACATAATTAAAATAAAAATAATTAAAAATACAAGAAAATAAACATGTATACTAAAATACATAGATGAAATATACATACATATACCCTTATAATAAATGCACCTGGTTATTTAAGTCTACATATAACTTTAGAAGTTTACAATAAAAATGTATTTACGTGTATTTAATTAAATTTAAATATATAAATTATGTATATAACATAATAAAATCAAAAATAGAAAATAAAAATAAAATATTTAATATACAGGTAAATATAACTATAAATGTACATCCAAAAAGTAACGCACACCAAATAAACTTGAAACAATAAATAAAAGTAATATTAAAATACTACATAAAATAATAAATATTTTTTTATGTTTTAACCAAAAACTAAATAAATCCTTTACTATTTTATTTTGATTTATTATTGAATTTGTTTTAAATTTTGTCTCTTAGTGGCCATGTGGCATATGATCTTCTCATAGCAAACACTCTCTTCAAGAAGAGGGAGGAACATTTAATTACTTATAAGAGTGGGCCAACTAGAACACAGATAGATTACTTTGCGTTGAGGAGAAGAGATCGGTTGTGTTGTAAAGAGTACAAAGTAAGCCTAGGAGAGAGTTTGACAACCCAACATCGCTTGTTAGTCTTGGATGTGCAAATAAAAGGGCTGGTAAGGAAATGGAGGGTTCCTAAGATCACTAGAACTAGATGGTGGAATCTTCCACTGAAGCAATCGAGCTTCAAGGAGAAGGTTTTAGAAGACTTATCTTGGGATTGTAGCGGAAGTGCAAATGAGATGTGGGAGGCAGTGGCATCTTGTATCCGAAAGGTAGCCAAAGAGATACTAGGCGAGTTGAGGGGAGGATCTCCAAGTCAAAACGAGGCTTAGTGGTGAAGTGAAGGGGTGCAAGAGAAGCTAAAAATTAAAAGAGCATGATTTAAAGCTATGTCTAAGTATATAACAACAAAAACTGTCACAGACTACAAAATACTGAAAAAGGAAGCAAAGAAGGCTGTAAGCGAAGCTAAGTCAAAAGCTTATGAATTTTTTTATAAAAATCTCGACTCTAAGGAGGGCCAGAAGGATATATTCAGGTTGGCCAAAGAAAGAGAATAAAAGACCAAAGATTAAGTGAGATGCATTAAGGACGAGGAAGGTTACATGCATGTTACTCAATAGGACATAGAGACTAGATGGGAGCAGTACTTCCATAAACTTTTCATTGGGGAAGGAAATAGAGAGATCACTTTGGGTGATCTAGCTAGTAGTGAAAGTTACTTGAATCGTGTAAGTTATAGACGAATACTAAGAAAGGAAGTAGAGGAGGCTTTGAAGGTTATTAGACTTGGGAAAGGTGTAGGACCGGATGACATCCCTATAGAAGTATGGAGAGTTTAAGGTGAATGCAATTTGACTTGGCTTACGAATCTATTCAATGTTATTTGGCAAAGCAAGAAAATGCCTAAAGATTGGAGGAGGAGTATCATGGTGCATATTTATAAGAATAAAGGAGACATTCAAATTTTTCAAATTACAAAGGTATCAAGCTGATGAGTCACACTATAAAAATTTGGGAACGTACGATCGAAAGAAGGCCGAGGAAAGTTTCCAACATAAAAAAATCAATTTGGATTCATACCAGGTCACTCAACTATTGAAGCCATCCATTTGCTGAGGAGAACAATGGAGATTTATAGAGCTAAAATGAAGAACCTCCATATGATCTTTATTGATTTGGAGAAGGCTTATGATTCTGTACCACGAGAGATATTGTGGAGTTTTGGAGAAGAGACAAGTACATGTCCTATATATTAACCTCATAAAGGACATGTATGATAGGGCTTTATCTTGTGTAAGGACCCCGTCTGGGAAGACTAATTATTTTGACATCAAAATTGGTTTACATTAAGGTTCATCTTTGAGTCAATTTCTTTTTACTTTGATTATGGACGAGTTGAAAAGTCACATTTAGGATGAGTTACCTTGGTGTGTGTTATTTGATGATGATATTGTGTTTATTGAAGAGACTAGAGATGGAGTAAATGAGAAGCTTGAGGTCTGGAGACATGCATTGGAGATTAAAGGATTTTGTATAAGTAGTGCTAAGACGGAATATATGGAGTGCACCTTTGATGGAAGAAATGGTGAAGGAATTGAGGTGAAGATTAGTGACAATGACATTTAGAAGAGAGATTCTTTTAGATATATGGGATCTATTTTGCAACTGGATGGGGAAATTGATGGAGATGTTACTAATAGAGTAAAAGCAAGCTGGCTAAAGTGGAGAGGAGCCTTTGTTGTTCTCTGTGATAAGAAAAATCATTTCAAAATTAAAGGAAAGTTTTACAAAGCAGCCGTGAGACCTATTATGCTCTACGGATCTAAATGTCGGCCTGTGAACCATAGACATGTGCAGAGAATGGTTGTAGCAGGAATGAAAATGTTAAGGTGGATGTGTGGACACACACGAAAAGATCGGATTCGGAATGATGCAATTCTAAATAAAGTTGGTGTAGCTCCGATCGAGGATAAGATGCGAGAAAACAACTTACGATGGTTTGGTCATTTACAAAGAAGATCAATGGATGCACCAGTTAGGAGATGCGAGTGTTGGGATGTTGATCCGGCTAAGAGAGAGCGACGATAGCCCAAGAAGTGTTGGAAAGAGACTATGTAAAGGGATCTTAGTTTTTTGGATATAATCCTGAGATTAACCCAAGATAAATCTGAATGGAGGCGAAGAATCCATGTAGCCGACCCTACTTAATTGTGGGAAAATGCTTTGTTGTTGTTGTTGTAGTAGTAGTAATAGTGCCCATATGGACCAATAAGGGCCAACCTGGGTTGACCTGCCGGTCAACTGGCCCCTCTGATGCCCTAGGTCTGCTAGACTCGCTGATCCACCCACTTCTCTTGATTTTACCACTCTGATTCTTTCACCAAATCAGCTCGAGTTCGTATTGACTTTTATCCCTCGATCAATGTTCTTTCACCCACCATCAACTCCTCGATCAGTGAATCATCACCTTGAGTAGATCCCCAGGAAAAGTCTGCCTTGTACAAATATACCTCCACCACTTCCATTCAAACTTGATTCCCTTTAACCCTCGAAATCCCTGAATTCTTGTGCGTTGTAGCTTCCTAGTGACATCAGAGGACTCGTCGGACCCATTGGCGTGTAGGAAGAGGTGTGGAGATTGAGATACGGGCATCGTCGACCAACCGTGATAGAGCTCCTCCAGGATCCCCCTTTCTATGTTGAACATGCGAGCCCACAACAAGCCATTATGCAATAAATATTATTGCAAATATCATTCCCTGATCTGAAATGAAGAATGACTAATTTGCAAAATAGGTCCCTATCGGACGAGATTTTCTGGTTGGTTTTTA
This sequence comes from Ottelia alismoides, assembly GCA_037367405.1. Lineage (NCBI taxonomy): Eukaryota > Viridiplantae > Streptophyta > Magnoliopsida > Alismatales > Hydrocharitaceae > Ottelia > Ottelia alismoides. Next base: position 1,129,702 of record JAZKJV010004701.1, read on the forward strand.
TTTCGATGAAAATAAATGTGCAATTTGTCATGGAAACTCAAATAATCCCGCAACAACAAAAAATTATTATTATTTTGTTCTCAAGCCAATAATTACAAAAATGTGTAGTAAGAGAAATTTTTGCTGTTTAATTAACCTGTATAGCAACAGGATCGAACTCAGGGAGCTACGATTCCTAAGGGTTATTCAAATAATCGAAAAAAATCAAATAAAAGAAAAGGGAATCTCAAATGCTAACTATCTTTATTTTTGTGGAATTTTGGTCTTTTTAATTTTTTTAATTTTTATTTTTTAATTTTCTGATTTTTAGTTTTTAGTGATTTTAATTTTGCAATTTTTTTAATTTTCAAAAATATGATTTTCAAAACAAATTCATGTACAAAAGAAATGCAATTTTTTATTTTTCAAATATGACAAAAATGCTTAAAATGGCCAAATAAAATATTTTTGTATTTTTGAAGATTTTTTACTATTTTTGTAACTTTCAGACTTAGAATTTTTTAGGATTTTTAAAATGAATAAAAACAGTGGAAAATGCAAACAATGAGCAAACATGATTATTTCACAATTTAAAATATAAAATGTCAAAAATTGCTGCAATTTTTTTCAAAAAACTAGAATGAATTATCTACAAACAAGAAGTGAAATCACATTTTTTGGACTTTTCTAGAATTTTATACGATTTTTTAATATTTTCAGTATTCTGTAAATTTTTGGGTTTTAAAATAATTAATTTGTGAAAATTGGATAGAAAATAAAATACACCAAAAGAAAACTAATCATTTTTTGGAATTGTTTATGCAATATTTAAATTTTTATGATTTTTCGAAGTTCAAACATTGAAAAATATGTTTTTTTAATAATAACAAATGATGATAAAATGCAATGAAATTTTTATGGAAAGAAGAAACAAGTGACAAGAACTTTACTTGAATTTTGGAGAATTTATTGACAAATAAAAATATTTATTCAATGAAAAGAATAAGCAAATTTAAAGTCTGAAAACACAGGGACTGAAATGCAAATTATTATTGTTTTTGAATGAAAAATTAACAAGAAGTAAATAAGCAATGAAAAATGCAAATTACCCAAGTAACACATGCATCACACGTGACAGGCTCGAAATGGGGGCTGATTTGCGATTTTTTTAAATGACTGGGGCTGAAATGCAATTTTACCCCAATAAATTAATAATAGGGTTTAAATTTGGGGCTTCATTCGTTCTTGCTCATGCCCAAGGGGAAATGGCGCCACCACCCTCTTCTCTCTCCAAGCAGGAGGCGTAGGATTTGGTGGCGCTAAGGCGGATGGCGGTCGTGATCGAAGGTCGGCTGTGAATTGATGACTCGCAGGCTTAACTCTAGGTGGTTGGCGTACGATGAGCGACGGTGAATCCTGCTAGTTGAAAGGATAAACACGCGATGATATTCTGTGGCAGAGTAGCGCGCGACAGTTGAGCTGTGAGGTGGCACGATGGTGTGGTCGAGGCAGCTAGCGCGCGGTGGCTTGCGACTTTGTGTGGGGCACGGGAGGCACTTTGACCGGTGGATGGAGGGCGCAGCTCAGATGGTGGTGGCCTATGGCAAGCAGAAAGAGGGCTGACAGGCAACGGTTGATCGGTGGTACTAGAGGTCGGCTGGCCTCGTGAGGCGATGCATGCCTCCGGTGGCGCCACGGTGCAGCTAACGAAGGAGGGTGAGGTGGCGCTGGTGGCTGGCGATGCCGCCCAAATTTTTATTTTGATTATTTTAAAGTAAAAACAAAAATTGGAGAAAAAACCTTTTTTATATTTTTTTGTAAAAAAAGAAAATGCAGATTTTTTTTGAAGCAGCAAATAATTTTAATTCTTTTTTATTTTTTTAATTTCTTATTCTTGCAATAAAATAGAGATATCTGACTCGAGCACAAGGGCTCGATCCAAAATAAAATTCGGAAAATGTGAGTAGATGTAGATCCAACAAAATGAAAGATAGATCCGAATCTCCGGTCACCGTGCGTGATCAGAGTTGAGTGTTCGCTAAGGTAGAACATGAACA